>CM048846.1:59763269-60963269 GCA_026545225.1 Cornus controversa | reverse complement strand
TGGACACCCATGTCTGCAATTTCTAGAAGGCAACTCCCCTGTGCATGTGGTGATTCTTGTGGAGACAGCGGAACCAAAGAACGTTTGATGATGAAGAGACTCCTAATGGGATGCTTAAATTCTCAATTCTTTGTACCCTTTCTTATTGGGTTCAAGGTAGAGCTTGTAACTCCATGGGAGAAATGGTTGACTCCTTAGGTTCCTTTGCTTTGTAATTGGTTCTTGTTCAAGGGTCGCCCCTCCCTTCTTCTGGGTGCTTTCTAATAAAATCTTTACTTATCAAAAAAAAAAAAAGAATTAGAGGACAGTGCAAGAACTAAAATTCACATATTGCAAATTTAAGGGTAGGGTGTGAATTATGAGTGAATCACCGCTCAATCCACTAATTTGCATGTGTAACCTAATCAAGACAACCCTAATTCGGACTTACTAATTACTATGACTGCTGACCAATATATATAATTAAAACATCAATTTCTCATGGATCCTTGTCAACTAGAATGCATCAATATGGTCTGATCAACTTAAATTAACCCTCAGATCCATCGACTTATTATAAAACACAGAGATAAACATGCATGCATGTAAATAGAGAAAAAGAGATAAAGCTACATATTTTTACAAATTAAATATAATGGTAAACATCATTGTCTAGTAAATAGGGAACACTCAAACAAAAAGAGATTTTATTTTACATAACAACAAACAAAAAGTCAAACTTACCAACACGATTCTGTAGAATCGCCACAATACCAATACGAATATAAGTTGACCAAATGTCACTCGTCATCAGGCGTAGCTCTTGATGTACCGGTGCCTGAAAATAGCAAGAAGATGCCACTTAACATTTGGAGTTGGTGTTGTTAACTACGTAAAAGTGTTGAGAAAATAAGCATCCAATCACGTACTACCAAATATTATGATGTGATGATAAGTAAACAAGCACGTAACAAATTAAAGCAATTCAAAAGAACACGCAATAATTATACGTGGTTCGGCTAAACAAGCCTACGTCCACGGAGAGGCTGATTTCACTGTATAGATTGTAACAGTACAAGTTGAAGGATTGTACAAGAGTACACTCAACCCTCAACCCTTATACACCCAACCTCACAAAAGGAAATCACAAATTCTAAACAAGAATTCTCTCACTAAGTGCCCTCTCAAAACAATGAAAGTGACCTCTCAATTTCAAAGAGAGTAATGTCTATTTTCTTCTCACAAGTCTCAACCCAAAACATAGGTACCTATTTATAGAGTCCAAAACCCAATTCCTTGGTGGACAAGGATTACAATTCCTTAGAGCCCAAGACTTGCCTAACAAGAACTTTCGTTCCTTGAGACTAAGACTTGCCTACTAAGAAATTACCTAAAAAGATACAACTTTATAATGGAAACCTAATTACAGTAGGAATTTGAACCAACCCAACAAAAAGCATATACATCCTATTTACGGAGTATAATATTTGGAATGATACTGTATTTTTTGTGTCTTAAAAGTGCCCTGGTTCGGGGCCTTAGGACGCAGTTAAGAATTTGGTAGGCTAAGAAGAGTTGAAGCACAGTGGCAATATAGCAAAATATCTTGGGAAAAAGATTTATTTCTATGTGACATCTGGTTACAGATTAAGATTGTAATAGGCCAAATTATCACCATCTTATGTTGATTGTAAAACAGACATCATGGTCTACATGAACAGGACATTGGTTTTGACTTTAATTGCCTGTTCTGTAATAGAACTTGGAACTAGTATCAGTATTCTAAAGAAAATGAACTCCAGAATTACTTGAGATTCTTACTTATATTGCTACATTGTTGCCTAAGATAACGACAAAGGATTCCTCTAAGAAATTTGTTTTTGTTAATATTAATCTCAACTTTTACAGTAGCTCTTGAATATTGTGAAGTTTGGTACAAATAACAGGATTTACTTTTAAATTAAAAGCTAGAAGAACAATTAGACAATAATGAAAAACATTATTATGAAGTGAAGTAAACAAGTAAAAAACATCATTCAGTATCTATAGAATAACTAATAGCAGAGACAGAGCAGAAGTGTTTCCCTCTTACCATTCTACAGTTTGCTTAATACGAACCTACTTGATGCTTGCTAGCGTAAAGAAAATGTCTAAAACACAAATCTCTCTAGTAATTAGTAATAATGGAAAAATATATATTATATAAAATATTAGAGAACTTATAATAATGCATTTAAGTGTGCACACACACTAGTTTCTTAAACACGTATCATCTCTGGGAATAAGTGTATGATTAAACCAATACACATGGACTATCATTATATAAATGTGCATAAGCTCTCTAATTAATAGGCCTTATGTTGGCAATTTTTTGTCCAAAACTTGAAACTGGTAATTTTTATTATTTTTAAGTTTATGAAAGTGTCAAGTTAGTTAGGTTACTTGTGCCACCTTGTCCCAGGGCAGATCCGGTATTCAAGGGCAAAAAGGTAATTACAACTTTTTATTGGGAGACTCACCAATTAGACTTCATGATTTTATGCATCCATATACTCTAGGATTTTCTAAAATCATGATTTGATTCACAAGAGATAATTTTAGATTGCATATCTTTTTCTTTTTTTTTGGAACTTCCCTAAATTGTTTTTCTACTCAAACAAGGATGCAGTGCAGCTCGATCGAACCAGGAATCAATCGAGAGCTACTGCCAGCCATAGTGGCGATCGATCAACAAATGGCTCGGTTGATTGAGTCTTTATACTATTTATTGTGCATTCTAATGATCTATGATTGGGACCCATTTATTGAGCAAAGGCTTGCGGGATGGAAGAAACAGTACTTATCGAAAGGGGGTGCATAACTCCTCTGAAGAGCACTCTTTACCAGATTCCAGCCTCGGTTATAGAGAGGCTTGAAAAGCATTTTATGGGGTGGTCTGGGAGATGTGTTCAAGTACCACCTGGTGAGCTGGGAGAAAGTATGCACCCCTATTCAAACAGGGGGCTGGGGATTAGAAGATTGAATCTGTTGGCTCTATTGGGCAAATGGCTTTGGAGATTTGGGAAGGAGAGATCCAGATTGTGGAGGAGAGTCATTGTTAGCTGGTCTGGGAAGGGTGTTGGTGGATGGATTTCTAGGGAGATGAGATTTCCTGTTGGGGTGGGAGTGTGGAAACTCATCCAAAAGTGGGATGAGTTTTACAAACGGATTCAATTCAGAGTCAGGAATGGCAGGTGTGTTAGATTTTGGGAGGATCACTGGTGTGGAGACTCTGTTTTGGCTCAAATTCCACGACTCTTCAAGATCACTATGGACAAACATGTCTTGGTCGTCAACTGTTATCAACTTGATAGTGGAAGAACGACTTGGGACATGTAGTTTCAAAGAGAGTTTCACGATTGGAAGCTCACGGAAGTAACAGAGTTCTTAACTCTCCTTTACAGTCAACAAGTGGAGGGGGAAGGAACGGATGAGAAGATCTGGAAGCATTCTTCAAAGGGGGTTTTTGGAGTGCGATCTTTCTATCAGAGTTTTCTTGCGATTCTAATGTCTTATTTTTCGTGGAAGGCCATTTGGAGATCAAAAGCCCCCTTAAAGGTGGCTTTCTTTGCATGGACAGCCTCTCTCAGCAGGATCTTGACTTTAGACAACCTCAGAAGAAGGAGACGGGTTGTGGTCAATTGGGTGTTGTATGGGCAAGATAACAGAGGAGTCGGTGAATCATCTTCTCTTGCATTGTCCAGTTGCGAGAGATGTTTGGGCTATTTTTTTTAGTGGTTTTTGGCATGATTGGACGTGCACCAACATCTTTCGTACATATCTCAGATTTGGAGAAAGAGTATGTAAAGTCATTATAAATGGAGAAAGTTTAATAAATGCAGTGTCAAAATCAAGTGTTGCTAAGATGAAACTTCAACCTGAACCTCACCCACAACCATATAGAATGGCCTCGGTTGATGAAACTTTCTTGGCTGTCACTGAAAGGTGTTTGACTCCTATTCAAATGGGTGTTTATTCTGATAACATCTGGTGTGATGTTTTATCCTTGACTGTAGCAGTGTAGCCCACGTGCTACTTGGTCGCCCTTGGGTCTATGACTTAAATGTGACTCACCATAGCAAGGAGAATCACTGCCGCTTCAAGTATAATGGTAAAACTCTCCTGTTAACACCTGAAAAGCGACCAGAAAAGGATTCTAGAACACTACAAATATCTTCTTCTCCACCTAATGATGACAAACATGTGTTGGCAAAAGAAGAAAAAGAGGCAACTAATGAAGTTCCCCATGTCACATCTGAGGAGGTGTTGGATTATCCACAACCTAAATGCACTAATTTAAATGAAATTAAAGGTGTAACATTTGAGGAACATCTAGCTAAATTGTCACACATTAATGGTGAGCAACACACCATTGCCTTAATCCCAAGATCACATTTATTTGATGCCAAACATAACCGCGCACATCCTAAGGAACATGTTGAACTGAATCAACCAAATAATGAGTTTACACAAAAAGAGTTCATTCATAATAGTCTCATGTAAAGCATCATGAGTCATCCACTTCCATTGTGTCAAAGAGAGATGTCAAGTACCACAGGAATTTTTGGAAGACACTTTGGACATTTTTAAGGACAACTCTAAAATCTCCTTTTGCATCATGTCCTCGAACTGATTGAAAAATTGAGATTGTTAACCAAGGTCTAGGAAAGTTGGTTAGTTTTCTTGTTAGAGTGCAACTGGACACTTGGAACTTGCTATTGCCTATAATGGAGTATGTTTATACAAGTTTAACTAATCAAAGTACTGATAGTTGTTCTTTTGAGATTATCTATATTTCTTTACCATGTCAGTCCATTGATTATAATCCTCACCTTCGTATATTCATTTGCTTGAATTTCTTGATTCCTTTGTTCAGTTTGTCCATGATTTTCATGTTAATATGCGACAAGAAATTGTTTTGAGTAACAAGAATTATGAACTTACTACATATGCTCATCATAGGAGTCATGAATTAATTGAAAGAGATTATGTTATACTCTATGCACTACCTCAACCTTATCCCAAAAACTCCTTCCAAATAAAATACGCCCAAATTGTTAGACTTTCCACATCATTCATAAATCAGGACTTTACGCAAATTTCTTTGACTAATCATTGGATTTAAGTACTAATTCAATTTTTGATGTAGAGTATTTGTTATCTAACCGAGGCACCTTTGAGCCTCCTATTTTATTAGCATGTGTTCCTTACATATGGAGTTACATTTGCTTCAGCACCAGCATTAGTTCTTCCATATTTTCCGCCGCATTATTTGGATTTGATTGAGGATGTTTCTGACTATCAAAGTGATGTTTCTCATCTTGAAGATATTTAGTTTAACCTTGTTTGGATGGAATGGTAATCCAGCTTTAGATATATATCACATAGAGTCTAGATGATGCGCTTTATTGTGTTGACTTATAGTTTTTGGAGCTATGCATGTGCAGTTACTCTCCGGAGGAGAGTTCTTTTCAACCAAAGCGGATTGATGGAGAATCGAACGTGCCTAGAGAGCTTGAAGTGCACATAACCCACACCTACTACTGGAGACGTGGAAAATATAGATATAATTCGTGATTTTTTCTATGTATTATTATTATTTGTTATGTTGTGGCCCGAATTTTGTCTCAGCTCGGGTCAAGTTGCGACTCAAAAAATGGGCTTTGTGTGGCCTTAAGCCACCGGGATCCACGGGCAGCGCCCCCGGAAAAAATTTTATGACCCATTTTTCGCTTGCGGGTTTTAGACCCGGATTAGGACTCTCTTGTAGCCCGATATATAAGGGCATCTAAGGGTTTGGAGTGAGTAATGCAGAAAGAGAGTGAGAGAGCGAGAGCTAGGGGTTGAAACTTGTAATCTCCTGATTTTTGCATAGTGAAATCTTTCACCAAATCTTCGCCGTGGACTACGCACATTGCCGAACCACATAAATTCTTGTGTTTTGTGCTTGTTTCGTATTGTGTCGTGTTTTGTAATTGTGCTTGGTTCGCGATTGTTTTCCAAAACATTATAGTTACCGTATATTATGTAATTATTCTGTATATTGATGTTTCCTTATTTAGCTAGGAATCAGTTGTCAGATTGATTATATAGTTGTCTAACTAATTCTGATTGATTGTATAATTGACTATCCTAAAATAGGATTCTGTATCATGTATAAATGCCCTTGAGATATATAAGAAAGAAGGAAGCCAATTTTTCAATTTGGTATCAAAGCGTACGCAGAGAAATTCCGTTGCTACCCTTTTTTTCCTTTCTTTTTCGGCTGAAACCCTAATCCCAAAGAACTGCAGTTGCCACCGTTTTTCATCTCGTGCTGCCTGCCTATCTTCCATCACCGCCCTACTATAAACCCTAGCCGACACCTTATCAATCTTTCCAACCCTTGATGCCACTTCGTTACACGATAATGTCTGCAAAAACAGACACAAGTAATTTTAACAGCAAGAAGCCTTCCGGGGTGACCATTCATGAGACTTCCTCTCCAATTCCTTCTATTAAATTGGATGGTGCTAATTATCGTGTTTCGTCTCAAATTTTGGAGATGCATATTGCTGGCAGAAAGAAAAAGCGCTATATTACAGGGAGAAAGGCTGCACCCGCAGAGAGTGATCCAAGCTATGATGAATGGGAGGCTGAAGACACTCTAGTCAAGTCTTGGCTCATTAATTCCATGACTGACAAGCTGATGTCACACTTTGTGTAGTGTGGAACGGCTAAGAAGGTTTGGGATGCGGTTAAGAGGAGCTATCATGATGTTTCTGATTCTTCTCAAGTCTATGAACTGATGAAGAAATCCTTTCAATCACGTCAGGGTGATCGCCCTCTTGCAGAATATTACAATGAGTTAAACGCAATATTCATGGACCTAGATTATCGTAGGCCAAATGATATGATGTGTCCAACTGATATTGAGAAACAAAGAAAACGTACTGTTGAGGATCGGGTCTATATGTTTCTACAAGACTTGATCACAGTTTGGATCAAGTTAGCAGTTATCTCTTGGCCACCTCTCCTTTACCAAGCCTGGAGGAAGCCTATTCTCTTATCCGTCACGAAGCACAGAGAAAAGTCACCATGGGAACGGAAGATCACTCTAAGGCCTCCGCACTGGCTGTCCAAAGGAATAATACTCGGCCTGCATTTTTTGCTCATTCTACCGACTCTTCTTCTCGCTTCTACACTCACTACAACAGCACCAAACATACAATAGATATTTGCTGGAAGAAGCATGGTTATCCAGATTGGTATAAGCTTAAGCAAGACGAGAGAAAAAACAAAAAATCAGCTCAAGTTGCCCTCTCCGACACTACTCCTACTTCTGCTTCTCATGTTTCTCGATTGTCTTCTCAAGAAGGTAATTCTGGTTCGTTACACTACTCCTGCTTCTGCTTCTCATGTTTCTCGATTGTGTTCTCAAGAAGGTAATTCTGGTTCGTTTTTTATTTCTGCTGCCTCTAACACTTGGGTTATTGATTCAGGAGCCACTGATCATATGACTAGTAAATCTTCCTTGCTTGACTCTTTAATGCCCTCACTTGTTAAGTCTGTTTAGCTTGCTAATGGAACTCCTATGCCGATTTCAGGGGCCGGGAATGTCTCACTTTCTCCCACTCTCTCCATGTCTTCTCTCTTACTTGCGCCTAATCTCCCTAATAGTCTTATTTCCATTAGCAAGATTGCCAAACATCTTAATTCTTCTGTAACCTTTCACTCTACTCATTGTGTGTTTCAGGACAATCTTACAAAGATGACGATTGGCATTGGTAAGGAAAAGGGAGGACTTTACTACTTGGAAGGGGCAGGGGAGTTGTAATCTGAATCTGGCCGTGGCTTTCAAGTAGCAAGAGAGACCTCTGATAAAGAGAATATTCTTTTATGGCATTGTCATTTGGGTCATCCATCTTTTTCTTATTTAGAACGTTTATTTCCTCAGTTGTTTCGAAATGTTTCTGTTTCTAGTTTAAGGTGTGAACAATGCATTTATGCTAAATATCATCGTGTACCTTTCAAAATAATTTTCAATAAAAGTCTGATTCCTTTTACCTGTGTTTATACTGATGTTTGGGGTCCTTTTTCTACTCCCGCTTCGGGTCATAAATATTTTGTGTCTTTTATTGATGACTGTACTAGGGTGAACTGGGTATATTTGCTGAAGTCTAAGAGTGATGTTATACACGTTATCCCTCAATTTTCCAAAATGATTACCACACAATTGCATACTCACAGGTTTTTCACTCTGATAATGGTCGTGAGTTTGTGAATCAGTCTCTTGTTGATTTATTCAAAGAACATGGCATTCTGCACTAGACAACGTGTACATACACGCCACAACAGAACGGCATAGCAGAGCGTAAGAACCGCCACATTCTAGAGGTAGCCTGGGCTTTATGCTTTACTATGCGTGTTCCCAAACGTTTCTGGGCTGAGGCTATTATGACCATTGTCTTTCTCATCAACTGAATGTCTACTCTTATCATTGACCATCAAACTCCTTTGAGAATGTTATCGCGGTTTCACCCTATTCCTTCTGCTTTAAATCTTTGTCCTAAAGTTTTGGTTGTGTGTTATGTTCATGTGCACTCTCATTAAAGGGATAAGCTTGACCCTTGTACTCTTAAGTGTGTCTTTCTTGGATACTCTAATTCCCAAAAAGGCTATAAATGTTTTCATCCTCTTACAAGAAAATACTATGTGTCCATGGATGTTCAGTTCTGTGAACGAGAGTCTTATTTTTCTGGGGATGTGTCTCTAGTTCCTCTTCAGGGAGAGATTAGTAGTAAGGAAGAGGAACAGTTATGGTTAGAAGAAAAGAGGTTATGGATTTCGGGTCTGGGGAGGATTCAACTGATTTGGGTAAGGGGGAGTCTTTAGATGCTCCCAACCCAATGGCAGTTGAGTCTAAACCTGAGAAAAGAAGAGGTGAAAGGTTGTTCCAACAGGGTTATACAAGGAAGAACAAGAATGCTACTGTCATATCCCCTCTAAGCTCCATTACTCCTCTTGATGATACTACCATGCCATCGGATGACTCTTCCAAGACTACTACTGAGGTACATGTTCCTTCTCCTTTAACTTCCGAAACTGCTACCTTGGATCCACAAGGTGGTGATCAAGGTAGGAGATATCCTCTTCGTGATCGTAAAGAACCTGATATGTTGGGTTTCTCAAAATCATCTTCTAATGTTGTCTATCCCATTTTTGATTTTGTCTCTTATCATCATTTATCTAAGACTCACCTAGCTTCTGCCCTTCAATTGTCTTCTGTGTCTATTCCTAGTCATTTTTAGGAAGCCCTTGAAGATCCTAAGTGGAAGTCTGCTATGGTAAAAGAAATGAAGGCTCTCCAGAAGAACTTTACTTAGGAGATGGTCGAGCTACCTCAGGAAAAAAAGACAGTGGAATGTAAGTGGGTGGGTGTTTTCATTAAAATACAAGTCCAATGGGACAATTGACAGGTACAAGGCTAGATTGGTTGCCAAGGGATACACCCAAACTTATGGGATTGACTATCAAGAGACCTTTGCTCATGTGGCCAAGATGAACACTATTAGAGTTCTACTCTCTCTTGCAGTCAATCTGGACAGGCCATTAAGACAGTTTGATGTGAAGAATGCCTTCCTCCACGGTGATCTGATAGAGGAGGTGTACATGGATCCCCCTCCGGGGTTTACACCAAAAGGAGGTAAGGTATACAAACTGAAGAAGGCTCTGTATGGGTTGAAGGAGTCGCCAAGGGCATAGTTTGGTAGGTTAAGCTACTCAATGAAGAAGTATGGTTTTTAAGCAAGCTTTGGCATACCACACTCTGTTTTATAAGAGAGATGGTGATGACATTACTTTGCTTATTGTTTATGTTGATGACATGATTGTTATAGGTAGTAACTCTGGTGAAATAGAGAAGCTTCGGAGATATCTTGCCAAGGAATTTGAAATGAAGGACTTGGGGGCTCTAAAATACTTCTTGGGCATTGAAGTGTCTTGGTCCAAGCAAGGACTCTTCCTCTCACAACGGAAGTGTACGTTAGATCTCTTAGCTGAAACTGGTAACTCCGCCTGTGAACCTGTAGATACTCCCATTGAGGTGAATTACGGCCTGTCTATCTATCCTAATCAGATTCCAATGAACAAAGAGAGATATCAGAGACTAGTGGGGAAATTGATCTACTTGACTCACACTAGACCTGACTTATCATATGCAGTTAGTGTTATAAGTCAATTCATGCATAATCCGAGTGACCGACACATAAATGCAGTGAATCGTATCCTGGCTTATCTGAAGTCCTCTCCAGGCAAAGGTATTATGTTCTCTAAATATAGACATCTTGATATTGTGGGTTACACAGACTCAACTTTGCTAGATCCAGATTAGATAGGAAGTCTACTTCAGGGCATGTGTCATTTGTAGGAGGTAATTTGGAGACCTAAAGGAGTAAGAAACAGAATGTGGTATCATTGTCTAGTGCAGAAGCTGAATACTGTGCGCTCCATCGTGCAACTACGAAACTTAGTTGGCTAAGAATTCTCTTAAATGAGCTCGGGTTTGGTTCAAATAAACCTATGGTCCTCTTTTGTGAGATTACAAATAACCCGATATAGTACAACCGAACGAAGCATGTTGAACTTTACAGGAACTACATCAGAGATAACCTAGATTCTGGTATGATAAGGGTTCCTTACATTAAGAGTGTACATTAAGAGTGCAGATCAACTGTCTGATATGATGACCCATGCTGTTACTAGTGGTCCATTCTATACATCACTATCCAAGTTGGGCATATGCGATATCTATGCACCAACTTGAGGAGGAGAATTAGCGTATATTATGTAATTATTCCGTATATTAGTGTTTCCTTATTTAGCTAGGAATTAGTTGTCAGATTCATTATATAGTTGTCTAACTAATTCTGATTGATTGTATGATTGACTATCCTGAAATAGGATTGGGTATCATGTATAAATACCCTTGAGATATATGGAAAAGAAGGAAGCCAATTTTTCAATTATTATTATTTTAGTAATGTTTTAATTTAAGATATTTCAGTAATTAGTATTTTAGAGCTTTATTTTTGGTAATTGGATTTGATTAGGGTTTTCTTAGATGCTTATAAATATGTGGGTTAATAGATTGTGAAAGGCACTTTTTGATGATTGATTATTGCATATACAGAGATATTGTGATTTCATGTCCCTTGTTCTTCTTCTTCTCCCTCTTCTCTCTTCTTCTCTTCTCTCTCATTCTCTCTCTTAATCAATTTCTATTTCGAAGCACCCCTACCCATCCTGCATCACTCCTCTAGTTTCATCGACAAACAATATCGGCAAATAATATACACCATAAAATCTCATCTTGGATGTGTCTTGTCAACTCATTCATAACCAAGGAAAAAAGGTATGGGCTTAAAGCTGACTCTTGATGTAGGCCTACAGTAATTGGGAATTCATTTATTTTCCTAGATGCATTCTAACTATAGTTACACACCCATCATACATGTCCTTTATTGTGTCAATGCATCCCTTTGTGACTCTTTCTTTTGTAAAACCCTCCATATTAGATCTCTAGGTACCCTATCATATCATAGGCTTTCTCCAAATCAACAAAAATCATATGGAGATTTCTCTTCTTTTCTCTATATCTTTCCATTAGTCTCCTCGATACGTAAATAGCATCCATCGTTGACCTTCCCGGCATGAATACAAATTGATTTTTCGGCACTTTGGTCTCTCGTCTTAGGCGTTGTTCAATTACTCTCTCCCAAAGTTTTATAGTGTGATTCATTAATTTAATTTCAGGATAATTGTTACAACTTTGTACGTCCCCTTTATTTTTATACATAGGCATTAGGATACTTTTGCACCACTCATCAAGCATTTTCTTAGTTGTTCTCTTCTTATTAAACAATTTTGTTAACCAAGACAAGCCAACTTCTCCTAAACACTTCCAAATCTAAATAATGCCATCGAGTCCTACAGCTCTTCCTGATTTCATCTTCTTTTAAGGAATTTCTAACCTCCATGACTCTACGGAAAAAAATGTTATCTCTAAGGTCACTATATTCTTTTAATCCTAAACTTCCTATATGGCTTTCACTTAGTAATTTCTCAAAATAACTTTTCCATTTTTCTTTAATTCATCGTCGTTTACTAAAACCCATGAATATTCACTCTTAATGCATTTAATATAGCTAAAAGCTCTAGTTTTCCTCTCCCTTAGTTTCGCAAGTTTATATATATTCTTCTCCCCTTCTTTTGTGCCTAGTTTAGAATAAAGATCGTCATATGCTCTATGTTTTGCTTTACTTACTACTTTACTTTTTTAATTACCTTTTCAAAGGTTAAACTATTTTTTGTTTTTTTGCCAAACTTTATAGCATTCCCGTTTTGTTTTTACAACTTTTTGAACTCGTTCATTCTACCACCAAGTTTCCTTAAATAATGGTCCCGTTCCTTTTGATCCCAATCAATCTACCTTTCTAGTTAAAAAGAAATCGATTTAACTCATATTTGATCCACATTTAAAGGTAAGTGTTCATCTCTCTTTTTAAAATAGGTATTCCTAATTATAAGATTATATGCTACCCCAAAATCTAAGATAGCCTCCATGGCATCATTTCTATCTTCAAATCCATGTCCACCGTGTACCATCTCATATCCTCCACACTCTTTTCCTTGCATTAATTCACCCTTCGGAATATGAAATAAACAGTATATATATATATATCTCTCTCTCTCTCTCTCTCGAATTAGCTCATATTTTTGACATGTTGATAAAAATAAATAAAAGATTGAAGAGAGAAAGAACACAAGTATATTACGTGGTTCAGCCACTACGGCCTACATCCACAACACACCTCCCAAATGACTACATTACTTTTATTATATTTTCTCTTACTTTTGTTTACAATGACCACCTCTATTTATAGATGAAAGAATACAAATGGTAAATATGGAAAATACATTGATGAGGATTCCTAATATCAATCCCATAAATCACTCCTATCAATATTCTATCAATACTTAAATCACTCCTATAATGATATTATCCAACATCCCCCCTCAAATTGGAACACAGAGATTTTAACTCAAGTGTCCAACTTGAAACTAAATACGAAGTTGTTGAGAGTCCAAGACGAGTAGATCCGAAGATCTGAGATGAGTTGATTCTGAAATTTGAGACATGATCCAAAGATCCGAGACGAGTTTAAAGTAGAGTATGATAAACTTGCTCTGATACCATGTCAAAAATATGAGCTAAATTGAGAGAATTCTTAGAGAGAGAGAGAGAAATACACTGTTTATTTCATATTCCAAAGGGTGATTACAATCTCAATATATAATGTTCTCAAGAAATAAAATAAGGAAAACAACAATATATGAAAACTGAAATTATGTCCCTAATTAAAGAAAATTGATCATACCCCTAATCAAGGAAGAGTTGACTACTAGCTGTCACAACATCTCCTAATACGAGTTTTACTAATATAATCCTATCTTCTTTTCTAATATCGGTTACCACATCTTCTTTTAATTTTTTATCAATGATTATCCCTACTTTATTTCTCTGTCTATCCTTTTCGGTGTTATAAAGTTTATATCTTTCAATTTCTCTAGCTTTTGCACCTACCCACTTAGTGTCTTGTAGACAAAAAATACTAATCTTCCTTCTAATCAGTGTCTACCAACTCCATTCATTTACCTGTCAAGGTTCCTATATTCCAAGTCCCTATCCTAAGCCTACTATCCTGGGCTAACTTCTTTACCCACGCTTGTCTAGAAAAAACGGAAACCCTTGCCTATTTTTTACCACATCCAGAGTTGATGCAGCACCCCTTGCCCATTTTTCAAAGCATCTAGAAGCTAATGCAGCGCATCACTTAAGGGAAACACCCTATATAAGTAAAGTTATACCAAGCACAGTAGACACCAAGATTTTTACGTGGAAAACCCCAAAAGGAAAAACTTCATGACCTAGTCTAGGCTATTCAAATCCGCTATACAAAAGAGAAACTACGCTAGATTAACACTAGATTAATCGTTCAAATACCCCAAAACCCCTAGTTACCTCTTGACACAGACTGACCCACCAAACTCACACTCAGAGTCTCCAAGCCCACAGTATGCTCCATCAACAAATTTGGCAATCTGCTCGTGCGATAGCTCTTTGACCTCCAAACCAGTCATCCAATCAATCTCAATTGATTGTCAAGTTGGTGTTGAACTCCAATTTAGCTCCGTAGCAGTAATGATGTCAACATTCATGTATATCACTCACCAATTCTAATGTGGAATGATGAATGAAAACAATATATATACATATATATATATATATATATGCACTCTAATCTCACATAATGCTCTCTGAATCTCTCTGCTATACCTTATGCTTTCTGAGATAGTAAGGTATTTATAAACAAAGTAGAAGAGAGACGAGGGTTTTAGAGTTCTATTCTGAAAAGAAAACTAGCTTTCGAAAATTTTGACCTGTCGATGAATAAATTGATATGCATCCAGTGCCTTTCTATTGATCAGTCAATCAGTCAAAGTGCCCTGACTTCTATACTTGGAAAATTTCAGACTACCATGTTTTCAGTGTTTAGCTAAACAAAGCCTACATTATACAGAACAATATGCCCCACGTATGACGTATCCAATCTGTAACAAAGGTTCAAGCTTTAACTCTGGATTCAGTGACAGTTCGAATCCTTACAGAAATTGAAATTAAAGCTCAACATTTCATTATGATTTTATCAAACAGGAAATTCTCAATTAATTTAAACCAATGTTACAAAGTCCCAAAGCTCAGGAAATGGCCCAAAATATAATTAATTATCTCAACATGTCCAATCTGAAATCCCTAGAAGCGGTCATCCAGCCAATAGCTAACAGTGCCAATATATTAAGAAAAACTGAAACAGAATTTACTTTTGCAGGATAAAATAGTTGCATACAGAATATTTTGACGATAGGATCGTAGATAGTTGGTGGAGTGCTTCAAATTTTAGAGCATTGTGTAACACGGCGAATTGCTTTGCTATTGTAGCCACCTGCAACAATAAGAAATGTTAAAAAGCTTCTCCACTAGAAACCAAGCCTAAAGCCTCAAACATATAGGAAATAAGTAAATGTGTTTCATTAGAAAAGTCTAGAGGACTAGGAAAACACAATAATGGACTCAACATATGAAAATAATAAATTATATAGCTCTATAAAATCTAGGCTCACCATCATTGACAACTCTGATGGATATCTGTTGTTAATAATGTCCAGGGACAGTTTACTTATTATCAACTGAACAAGTCTCATGGCAAGCTCCAACAAGTGAGAACCTGCACCAATGCTGCAACCCATAAGATTTGAGCACATTGAAATAGTGGCAGATAAATTCATAACCCACTTGCTTATGCATTTCTATGAACTATGAAAACAATAGATGACAAATTTTATCTAAAAGTTCACCGTTACCCATCCATGTAGTGTGCGTTCATCAAGGGCAAGGGCAAGGACAGACTGCTCAGTCGGGGCAGCAGTCCCCACACAGTTTCTTTTTATTCTAATTTATACATATATATATTACAGCAATTCCAAAGTTCTCCCTTAAAATTCCCAAAATCTCTTTAGTCTTTATTATGGTTATAGTCTTTGGGCCTCCAACCAAAAATATACGTTCCAGATTATAACCATTTAAAAACCCAAACTGATGACCCAAGTCTAAGATTAATTTTAGGTAATGTAAATTCTCTCACAATAAGTATCAAGAACGGTTTGCGTCTGTGACCGTGCAATTCACTTTCCGACAAATCAAAGTTGACCCCTCCTAAAATAAATTTCTAAAACCGATCATGGTGTTGCGGCCTGTGAGGCTACAACCTAATCTTTAGCATTATCTGTACAAAGTGACTCCCTCGTACTCGAACCCACTTCTCAAACTTGGCAACCCAACCTTTAACACTACCATAAGTACATCGCTAACCACATTTGAATTGAAATTATGTAGAATACGGATATTAATTGCAATAAGCTATTAAAAAAATCCTAAATACTCTATTACCCTAATTCTACGAGATCATAAACATAATTCAGTTAAAAGATCAAGTCACAACCATCTGAGAAGTTAACCATTTGAGAAGCTAACACTTTCATGCCTTCAGTTTCGTACAATGTTGTGACTCCATCTTCACAAGCACTTGATACCAAAAATAAGAATTCATAGCATTCTTCGACAACAGATGAGCCCAATCTGTATGTTCAAACATCATGTAGTTAGAGAACGCAAAAGCATACAAAACAAGATTCCCTCTTCTGATACTTGAACATAATAGAACAGAGAGGGAAAAAATTAAGGAAGAAAAAGACGAAGCCGAAATCAACAATTTCGATACAGAACGCAAAAGCATACAAAACAAGATGTCCCCTTCTGATACTTAATAGAATAGGGAGGGGGGGAAAATGAAGAAGAAGAAGAAGCCGAAATCGACAATCACAATGTATAAACAGTAGAAAATAAGAATTACTTCCCAATCAATATAAATTAGAACATCAGGTTCACTTTTTAAGCTTATATATTGGTCATAAATCATTCCAAAAAATATGTGCAGTAATAATCAGAGAAGCAGAAATAATGACCCAGGAACAAAAGATATATAATGCAACTCAAAAGAAACCGACTTCAACTACAGAGTTTGGCTAAACAAGAATTGTTTAGCCAATGTACTCTATCTGATCATATTTTTAATCAAACTATAGGAAAAGTTATCACTCTTCACTAACTCTATGCATATCTTTTTTTCATTTCCCTTGTCCTTGTAGCCACATCAACGTATTAATCCTTCCTCACTGAAGCAATAATTGGTTTCCCTCATCAACCCATTCAGCAAACTTCTATGTCCACAAAAGGTGGTGCCACTAGTGATGGCACCCCTTAATGCTACAAAATGGAACTGGTTCCCCCTATCCTGATCCCACCCCAATTAAAAAAGGCTCGAGCCCCATCCCTGCCCTGAACCTGAAACAGGTATAGAATATGTGTCACACGTTAGACCCCAAATATGATCTGTACTCTGTAGACTCATCTCCACCCCTATAAACGTCAAAAAGGCATCAGCTGTAGACATAGAAGGAATCTTCAAAGCTGCAACAGTTTTGACCAGAAAGAACTGGTAGCTTTTGTAACAGAAAGCACCCATCAATAATCCTAAGAATAAAACTTATTTTTTTAATTAAATCACAAGTATCAGGAAATCGTAAGAATCAGGTAAAAATCTATGTTTTTACACAAATCAAACAGATTGGGATGAAACCCTTTAATCTTGCAAAAAGATTTCAGTGAGATAGTATATAATGTAAAGAGTATCAAAAACAATAGATTTTTTTTTTCTTCTGATAAGTCAAAAGCAATAGAATTATAGACAAAGATCTTATGCTATACAGGTCACAGACGAACAACCTTGTTTAATAAATCTTGAGGAAGATTAAAAAAATTAACTAAAAATAGATCTGTGTCGACAAGATCCAGCGATGTGACACAACACAACGACAAAGGAAATGATAAACCTGGGTGATGATGTGTGTAATGGTGATAACTTCGTTAGTGATGTAAGACAAGAAGACGGTGAGGAGACAGAGAGGTTGAGAATGGATCTGAGGTGAGCAAAAGAGAGACGCATTTACATGTATATCAAAAGACAATTGTGGTATCATGAAAATTTGATGGGTAATTGATGCGGGACAGGTAGAGGCGCTTCAATATCAAAATATATTGAGAAGAAGAGAGAGAATGAGAGAGGAGAATAAGAGAGAAGAAAAATAAGATTAGGGGGGGAAGAAGAAGAAGTAGGAGGAAGTATGTAAACTCGATAATATTCAATATTTAATCATAAAAATGGACCAACATATAAATAGACAGCAAGGAAAACCCTAATCAAATCCTAGTACTAAAAATAAAACCCTAAAATATTAAATAACGAAAATATCCCTAAAATAAAAACATTACTAATATAATAATAATATTAAATAAAAATTAACCCTAAATAAAATTAAATCCCTAATTTCATTTATCTCTGCCCCTTCTCCAAAAGTAGAGGTGTAACACATTCGGCTCATCCACATAAATCATAAGTTGTCCTGCATCAGTAATATAATGGGTAATGCTACTCAGGCAGAATTTTTAGGCAGAATTCGTAGGCAGAAACATTTACATCTATTGGATGCATGTGGTGAGTGTATGTGGTGGGGCCTACCACATGCATCCAATGGATATAAATGTTTCTGCCTACGAATTCTGCCTAAGTATTCTGCCTGAGTAGCATTACCCTAATATGATATAATAAACATGTGATCGGGGTAAGATGGGCAATTTTCCTCCTCCCGACATACTTAACCTGGGTCAATTCCACATCTTGTTCCTCAAACCTGTCCTTGCCAATTTAGTTCCTTCTCAAACCTGACAGTTTAAGGACAGGGAAGACCCGAAAACATCAGCTGCACATCTATTCCTAGGTGCTGCTTCTAGCATACCACAAATGCACTAATATATCATCATATCATATTTTGTCTTCTACTACTCATCTTTCTCAACATCCTCTTTTTTTTTTTTTGACAAGTAAAATTTCATAAAACACACTCAAAAGGGGAGCGCATCCCAAGAGAATACACAAAGCCTAACAAGGCCTCCTTTTTTTTTATTATTAGTAAGATTTCATAAAAAAAGGCTCAAGAGGGGAGTGCTCCCAAGAGAATACACAAAAAGCTATCAAGGCCAACTATTATTTCAAGCTATCAACAAATTCCACCATATCCCCCATGGATTTACAATTCCGCCCATTTACCCAAAGAATAAAGAACTCGTAATGACATATTTGAGAAACCAAATAGACGACTTCTCACCATCGAAGGATCTCCTATTTCTCTCTCTCCACAAGCCCCACCACAAGCAAAGGGGCATGGCCCTCCAAGCATCTCAGGCTCGGCTATCCACTATACACCCTCTCCAAGAATCCAACAAGCCAATCGTAGATTCAAAAAAACCCAAACCATACCAAAAGCAGCCAAAAACATAGACCATATATCTCTTGCCACGATGAGTCATCGATTCTTCCGCCTTCTTGCACGTGCAACACCATTAGCCATAACTCTTTTACCCATCTTAAAAACTTTTATCTTCAATCACCGGGATATGCAGAACAAAACACGATTACAAGCAGCTATATCGCTCATCCATCCAACTCTCCTTCTAAAGCACATCTTCTTCAATCAGCCTCATCTCAAAAAAAAAAATTTGATAAGTAAAATTTCATAAAAGGCACCCAATAGGGGGACGCGTCCCAAACACAACAAGCAAGATCAAATTCTTAGACTATCTACAAAAGTCAAAAGGGTCTCTGATGAAGAGCAACAGAAACCCTCCGACCAAAAGAAGAGAAGATTGAGAACAGAACATCTAAAAACCCCCCAAGGCTGTTCAACATCTTCAAATGCTCTCTTGTTCCGCTCCTTCCAAAGGGCCCACCAAAGGCAGTGAGGAGCAACCTTCCAAGAACACCTAATGTCATGGAGCACCCGATTGCCATTCCAAGCAGAAATGTAGCTCGCCACTGACTTAGGCATGACCCATTGAATGCCAAAAATATTGCAAATTAAATCCCATCCCTCCCTCGCTCCCGGGCAATGAAGGAGAAGATGATTAACCGTTTCCTCTGCACCCTTACACATACAACACCTATTTGCTAAGATGTGTCCTCTCTTTCTTAGATTATCCATGGTCAGAATCTTCCCCATAGATGCCATCCACACAAAGAAAGCCACCTTTGAAGGAGCTCTAGAGCACCAGATTCCCTTCCAGGGAAAGGACGGTCCGCGAGACTTTACCAAAATCCGATAAAACAACCGAACCTCAAATCTCCCATGGGTCGATCCGGTCCAAACCAACTCATTACACCCACTCCCCGAACAAGCCTATCTGTAAATAAAGGCCAAAAACTCTGTCATCTCCTCCACCTCCCAATCATGAAGAGATCTCACAAACTGAATATCCCAGACTGGACGCCTGCCATCAAGATGATAGCACTGCGCGACCCTGATCTGTCTATCCAATGCAATTTTGGCAAGTCTCGGATAAAAAGTCCCAAGGGATCTATCACCACACCAATGGTCATTCCAAAAGCTTACAAACCGACCATACCTCACCCTATATCGAATGTGTCTGGAAAATTCGTTCCAACCCTTCGCAACATTCCTCCATGGACCAACCCCAACCAGCGTTCTCAATATAAGAGAGCACCATCCCCCTCTATCCTCCCCATATTTAAGACAAACAACCCTCCTGCAAAACCTATCCCTTTCCATCCCAAAAGCGCCACAGCCACTTCCCCAGAAGAGCTTTATTGAACATATCCAATTTTCGCACCCCTAGCCCTCCCTTCTGAATAGGGCGACAAATTTGCTCCCAATTAACCAAATGATATTTAGACTCCTCCCCCATGCCACCCCACATAAAGTTTCCTTGAAGTCTATCCAATCTTTTCCTCACAGAAGCCGGCAAAGGGAAGAGAGACATGAAATAAGTAGGAAGACTCGAGAGCGTACTCTTAATCAATGTCACTCTCCCCCCTTTCGAGAGATACTGTTTCTTCCACCCGGCAAGCCGTCTCTCAAACCGATGCACCACAAGATCCCAAACGGAAATTCTTCGCACCTTTACACCCAACGGAAGACCTAAGTAAGACAATGGAAAAGAGCCCACTCTACACCCCAAAATATTTGCCAACAAATCCATCTCTTCCACATCCCCAACAGAAACAATCTCACTTTTCCCAAAATTCACCTCAAGCCCCGAGACTGCTTGGAAGCAGAGCAACGTCCCTCTCAGATATCTCAACTGAGTCCTCTCAGCGTCGCAAAAAACAATGGTATCATCCGCAAAAAGCAAATGAGACACGTCCAATTGACTATCAAGGTTCCTCCCCACTTTGAAGCCTCTGAAAAAGCCCAATTCACAAGCTCTTTTCATCAATCTGCTATAGGCCTCCATCACAATTATGAAAAGAGACGGGGATAATGGATCCCCCTGCCTCAATCCTCTTGAGCTCCCAAAGAAACCAGAAGGAACGCCATTAATTAGAACAAAAATTTCACAGTGGAGATACAAAATTTAATCCAGCCTCTCCATTTCTCCCGAAACCCCATCCTCTCAAGGAGATAAATCAGAAAATCCCAACATACATGGTCATATGCTTTCTCCACATCCAGCTTGCACACCACCCCCAGTTCTCCAGTGCTAGACCGAGCATCCACACATTCACTAGCCACCAAAACAGAGTCCAGAATCTGAAGGCCCCCCACAAAAGCATTTTGAGATTCCGAAATGATTCCATTCATCACTTCCTTCAACCTGAGCGCTAAAATTTTGGCAATGATTTTGTATATACTTCCCAATAAACTGATAGGTCTAAAATCCTTAACATCATCAGCCCCTCCCTTTTTCAGAATTAGAGCAATAAATGTAGCATTCATGGACTTTTAAAACTTCCCATGTTGATGAAAATCATGAATAGTTGCCAACACATCCCTTTTCACCACCTCCCAATTCTGATGAAAGAAAGCTAAAGAAAACCCGTTTGGACCCGGAGCTTTATCCCCCTGGCACCTCTGAAGAGCAAATGTCACCTCCTCCTCCTCAAAAGGTCTCTCCAATCGGACCCTATCCTCTGAAGAAATCCTATCAAACTCCAAACCCCCTAGAAGGGGTCTCCAATCCATAGTCTCCCTATCCAGCTGCTGATAAAAAGACGTCACACCTCTCGCCACCTCTTCTTCTTTCTTCAGCACCGTTCCATTAACTTTGATTCTCCCAATATGATTTCTCCTCCTATGAGCATTAGCCATCCTATGAAAGAATCTCGTATTCCTGTCCCCCTCCTTCAATCACAAAGCCCGGGATTTTTGTCTCCACGAGATCTCTTCCATTACGGCAATCTCCTCAAGTTCCGCCTTACACTCCTCCCTTTTCGATCTTTCCTACTCCCCCAACCCCTCCTCACTCTCCCTCCTATCCAGCTCTATTAATTCTCCCATACTCCTATTTTTCCTCCATTCAAGATTCCCGAATGTCTCCTTATTCCACTTCTTCAGATCCTCCTTCAACCTTCGCATCTTCCCCACGAGAACCAAGCTGGGACTGCCCCGAACCTCGTATCCGACCCACCATCGTTGCACCATCTCCTTAAATCCTTCCACCCGAAGCCACATATTCTCGAACTTAAATGGCGTCTTGCCCCTTCTCAAACTTCCACAGTCCAGTAACAACAGAGTATGATCAGACGTAACCCTTGCCATAGCCACCTGAGCCACATCCGAAAATCTCTCCTCCCAGTCTCCCGAAATCAGAAATTGATCCAGCCTAGAGAAAGTCGGGTCAACTCTACCACTAAACCATGTAAATTGAGTGCCTTCTAGAGGTAAATCAATCAGACCCTCAACATCAATAAAACCCGAAACAGCGTCATGGCCGCCGTCCATCTCCCTCCCGAAGACCTCTCCTCCGAAGATCGAACAACATTAAAGTCTCCCCCCACACACCATGGGACCCCCCAACGGCTGCGGATGTCAGCTAACTCCTCCCACAAAGCACCCCTTTCCAAATCCTCCACCGGACCGTAAACTCCCGAAAACATCCACTCAATTCCATCCTCTTCAAGCTTGAACAGGCAAGAAATGGAAAATCTGCCTTTCCTCACTTCCTTTTTCGACATCCATCTCCTATCCCAAATCACCAAAATACCTCCTGCCGTCCCTACAGCATCAAGCGACTCCCATTCCATAAATCTCCCTCCACAAACACTTTTCACTAGCTCCTTTGACACATTTCTCAACTTAGTTTCTTGAAGGCAAATCATTTGAGCCCCCCATTTGCGCAGCCCCAACTTCACCACCTTCCTCTTGCTCGGGTCATTAAGGCCCCGAACATTCCAAGTCACCAGACCCATCTTCATAGACAAATGATGACTTTCTCCTCCTCCCTCCTACCCCCTTGACTCCTTCCCCTCTCCGACCCACTCCTCCCTTCATAATTAACATAGGAGATAAGATTATGAAGCTCTCTCTCTCCCTTCCAAGATGAGCATTTCTTCCTCCCCGCTAATTTCTGTTTCCCTTCCAAGACACCGAAGATTCCCATATTTCTCTCTTCTTCCCCTGCATATGTCAACCCAAGGTTCTTTCCCAACTCCTCCACGTTATTCCTCAACCAATTTTCCACCTCCTCATTAACAGATTGGTTTCCCTCGTATTCCTCTTCTTCTTCAGGGCCAAATACTGCCAACAGGTGTGTCAATCCCCAACCTTCCCCTTTGTCACCATTTCTCGTCACAATAGCCTGTTTCATGTCAAAAGGAGCAGAAGAGAATTCTCCTTCAGATTCATCCCCCCCCCCCCCCCCCCCCCCCGCCCCCACTCAGTATGATCCCATGCGCCTGAAAAAAGTTCAGCATCCTCTGCTGAAGTCTTTTTTAACCATTTAGTACTTCACTTAAATGAAGAAAGGACACTTTCTAAATTGCTAATGTAAAATGAACCCAAAATGGCTCAATCGGAACCAACTTCACCATCTCCACAAAATCTACTCTTTAGCTAAAACTGAAAGAATCAACATTCAACCTGAGATACCAGTAGTATTCCAACTTGATCAATATAACTCTCCAATCAAAGGCACGATAAACTTCATTGCATATGATGGCCCCATACCACATTTTGGACGAGTCTTCTTATCAATAGAGGTGAAATTCTAGGAGTTCCATTAGAGATCACAACAGATCCTTCACTATCGAGTAACTTGGGTCAAGAAGTATTGACATATTCTCGTCAAATAACACGTAGACCATAGAATCCAAATTATACAACCACTACCAGTTTGTCCTTCAAGAATGGTCACAAGCCCCTTCAATTACCATTGAAATGTCCAGATTAAGCTGCAACTCAGGCAGGTTAGATGTGTAGGAGGTCAAACCGAGCTCAATCCAAGGAGTTAAGCAATCTACCCAGACCCTAACCTATTCCGAACACTAACCTGAGCTATGAGCTATCTAGCGCAAGCTCATATATTGAACTAAGATTATACTCCCGTTCAATCAAGCTTCAAAGTTAAATTGGGTTATTCCAGAACAAAAACCTTTTTTGACATGACTAGCACAGGGGGCAAATCACTTATAAGTTAGAAGAAGGTATTGCCTTTAGGGGGCTGCCAAGTATGGTTTAATACCATTAATAATAGATTAATTCAACATATTGAATCTGTTCCAGTTCCTTCCTTCGAAGATTTGACCTGTAGGTGCCTCACCAAGTAGAGATGTGAAGAAAAAAAAAATCTCCAAACCATTCATTCATCCATCCAAAATGCTAAAATTATTGTATATATATTATATGGTTATCCCATCCATATAAATCCATTCCCATGGACATACTCACCATATCATGCAAAAAATACCTAAATATTTGATATCCTTGACCCATATAAATACTTGTTGTAAATTTCTTACAGGTAATGCCGTAATGGGTACAGAGAGTCGTCATAATTAGTTTTAGCATATATACATAACAATAATGTGCTTATTCTTATCATCCATTGAGTTGGAAATAACCATGGTTTAAAATATTACATTTCCCTGCATATTTCACATATTTCATTGTTCATTCTAAACTACACCACATGCTTATTACTTAACTAAAAAAAAAAAAAAACCTACACCCCTTGCTTATTCTGTTTCTATTATTTTTCTTCTATTTTCAACCAGAAAATAATATGTGAAAATACTACCACCACTTTGTGCAAAGGTAATGCAACAGTTAGGTTTATCTACATCCGCCCACTCCCAACATCCTGCACAGGCAGGATTGGCAATGGATAAATGGCCTTTCCAATTATATAATTTTATATGCATGTGTGTGACAACATGCTAAACCTTGGAGGAAAAGAGTGCAAAAGACCGTGGTCCTTTTAAAACAACATGAGGTTAATCAGATAGAAAAGCAATTACATGCAATGACTCAATTTAATGTTGTTTCAATTTAAAAAGTTTATTATGCACTGAACTGTTTATTATCCAATAGACTACATTTTTCTCTTTAATTAAGTGAAATTATAAAGATGAATATAAAAACAGAACCTATACATTAACAAGAAAGGAACAGAACCATCCGAGTTCTTTACAAAATCCAAAAAGAGACTCAATGGTGCGTTCACCCTCCCTGTCACCCAATTATATCATAGAACTCAAAAAAATTGCTCTCCAACTTTGCAAACCAACTAGGAAGCAGTTCCCCTCACCTCAGAAAATTATCAATTATCAAGATCTTTCCCTAAGCTGCCGACCACACACACACACACAAAAATGCACATTAGAAGGCACTCTAAAGTGTCCCAAAAAGCTTTTTCCAGAAATAAGTTCTCTAAGGTACCCTGAAACACTTCATAAATATTTAACCTTCCCCATTTTGAAGCTTCCCCCTTCCCTCAAACTTCAACTCTATAGTATATACAAAGATTTAATAAGTAACACTACTACCCCTAACAATCATTTCATGCCCCCCGACTAATGTGATATAATGTCCCAAGTTTCTCCATTACCAGCATAAATTATAGAATCTGCTACTGTCGCTTCCTTATACACTGCTATCATAAACAAGTAATGAAAAGTGTCCCCCCTAAGCTGACTCGCCACACCATTTATCATGCCAAAAGGTCACTCCATTTCCCTTTCCTGCTGAGAAATAAATATATATGATCATTTCATCCCAGCCTTCCCTAATTCCTGTCCACAAACTAACACCAAGAACTATTCACCTCTGCTATGGCCCTGTCAACCCTCACTCTCATATTTTTGGGCCATCACTCTCCTTCAAAAATGATCCCTCTCATAAGTAGAATGAACAATCTGAAACTTCTAGTTTCCAATCTGCCAGACTGGATAGAGATATAAACTCTCTCTCAATTAACCAGCTGATACTTGAACTCCTTCCCTAAACTTTTCCATAAGAAGAGCCTCTGCAGCATCTCCAACATCTCAGCCACTAACAGAAAAGTAAATAAAGACATAAGAGTATGTTGAAAGATTCAACAACATCTCATAATCAAAGTTAACCTACCATCCTTAAATAGAAAATATATCTTCATCCTCACTATCTCTATTCAAATATTTCACGGAAAAAACTGATATCACTTCAGTTTCAAAAAAGTTAAGATTAGTCCCAATATGAAAACAGAATAGGCTCAAACTTTACATTCCTGCTAGGCAATCAATGCTACTCACCTTCCAAACTGGAATCAACTCACTCTTCCCAAGTTCACCATTCAAGTAGACACTGCCTTGAACATAAAAGCATCTCAAGGATAGTGATTAATACGCCACCTCCACAAAAAGGATGATAATATCAGCATATAATAGTTGTGATACATAGCCTATCAGCCCTATCAACACTAAAATCCCCTCATAATGCCTGCTAGGACTCTTTTAGACAACATTCAACTAAAGACTTCCATTCTGATAAGTATAAATGGTGAAAGAGAATCCTTTATTTCAATCCTCTCCAAGTAGCAAAAACCCAGCCACAAAGTCATTAGCCAACAGTAACGATTTGACCATTGAACTGCACTATCTAATTCACCTCCACCATCTAACCCCAACACTCATCCTCTCCATAACATACAAGAGGAACTCCAATTTATGTATTCATAACATTTTTCTATATCTAGTTTGCCTGTCACCCTGGATCCCCCCCACTCTGATGCCTAGAATCAAAACTTTTGTTCAGCAGCTAAACCACATTTAAAAGCTACCTCCCTCCCACAAAGCATTTTGGGATCCCAAAACCATGTTGTTTGTTACTCTCTTCAATATCATAGTCGAGACTTTCTCCAACAACTTATACACGACTTGACAAACTGAAAGCTCACTCGATTCAAAAAAGAATGCCATCACACTAAAAAAAATTTCCCTAACTATACTCAAACATTTCATTTTAAAAAACTAAATAACACCATATATATTATGTATACATATGCCTTAGTTATCCAGTCTTGCACACGGGATAACCTACAGCCTCCAGTCAACAATAAAAGGTTCTTCATTTAAGCTCACTCGGTTCAAAAAAGAAAGCAATCACACTCAAAAAAATCTATAACTATACTCCAACATTTCATTTTAAAAAAATAAATAGCACCATATATATTATTCATACATATGCCTTAGTCATCCAATCTTGCACACAGGCCTTATCCCCGTATAGATAACCTACAGCCTCCAGTCCACAATCTCTTCTTCTGTAAAAGGTCTCTCTAACCATTCATTGCCTTCTCTATCGATGCTGCTAAACACCATACTATTTGATTTTTATGGTGCCTCTCATTTGTTTCAGAACACATTCCCTCATAGATTTCCTTTTTCCTTGTTCTGACTTCCTTTTTGTAGCTGCCTCCACTCCATCAACAATAACTCTATCAACATTATTTGACCTCCTATAACCATTTGCAACCCTGTGAAAAAGCATATGCGATAGAAGTTCGATTGCTACTAATAATTGGTCGCATTAAAAGCATTAGGCAAATTAATTTCAATATGAATGCATGTTGCTTAAGAATGTTAGTAATATGTCAGCTTTTATCATAAAGGAGCACAAGTTAATATTTGCCGGTGTATTATAGATTTATAATATTGTATACAGGCTGAATTCCTATCCATTGCTTATATGAAACGTTTACTTTTCTATTGTTTGGAAAAATAACCTTGAAACAAAGTGAAAATAAATAGAATCAAATTTATGCACTAAAATTAAAAATAAAAGCAATAAAAAAATCTCTAATTTTGGATTAATTACGCATACAGAAAAAGAATTGGACAAGAAATATAACACATATGAGCTTTTGCTTGAGCAAGAAGTATTGTAATTACTCTAGTACGAAAACCTTACTCTTTTGACATAATCTCTAATATGAGAGGAATCTTTAACACCATATCTTTAGAGGAAGCAATCTCAGGAACCCGACAAAATGCAGCAAGAACAGTAACTGATAACTGCAAATATGCATTGCGATTATCACTTCCATTTGCACTAACACTTCCTTTTCCCATCCCTAAAAAGATTTACAAAAAATATCCATCTCTTGTTATATGTTTATAAAAGAGATAAGCAAAACACAAGCGAACCAAACCAAATAGTTGGTAATAAAAACATCCATTTCTTTTATTACATTACTTTATTCCTCTATAGAATATAACGAAAGGTTTGTTATTCAAAAATTGGTTCCTTTTACTTTTTCATGTGTTTTCAGAATAACATTTTTGTTAATATTTTCGAGAAGAATAAGGTATAGATTAGAATTTGGACTAATTACCGGTTTGTAAGAGGCGATCGAGGAATCGAATACCAACGGCATCGAAAACTTTGCGAATCGAAGCATGGTCGTCTCCTTTGCAGAATTTAGTAATGAGAAGGAGACCTGCAAGGCGTTGCTCGTCTCTCTCTCCTTTTAGTAGCTTCAAGCAATCTTCGAGTGATGGAGACCATTCCTAATGACACCAAGAAAAAGTTCTAAAGAGTAACTGGGATAAAATATCTATATGTACATGGAGAATTCCAATCAACAATTGAAGGCACAGCATGAATAAATCACACTAATTACAGTTGATAATCATAATAATCACAGCTGACAAGAAACCAAGTCGATTAACTACCAAAACTATGTTGTAATGAAATTAATTTGTAAGAATTTCCGCATCAAACCGCTAATTAGAGAGAGAGATAAAGTGAGCCCGAAGCATGAAGTCCAAATTGAGGTGTGTGTGTAGACATGCAAGTATGTATGTATATTACAGAGAGGAGGGGCATAAGAAACCTTTTCAAGGGCTTTAACTTCGGCAACGGTTTTGGTGTTGAGAGCCATGAGGCTGTCCTTGATCGCTTTCAGGAGCTCTTGTGGGGTTTTAGGCCTCGAGGGCTTGAGAACGACAATATCAAGTGTAGAGAGAGAGAGAGAGAGAGGGTGGCCGGTGGTGAGTGAAGAGAAGATGGGTGGCCGGAGGTGGGTGGAGAGAAAATGGGTGGTCCGAGGTGAGTGGAGAGAGAGACAGAGGGAGTGAGCAGTGGCAGAGAGAGAGAGAGAGGGCGGTGGCCGTTGGGCCGTGGAAGGTGCGAGATTAAGACTTAATACTACCGGTAAAGAATACATTAAAAAGAGAAAAAAAAATTAAAAAGGTTTCTGAAAACTTTACATTAAAAAGTGAGAAAAAAATTGAAAATTTAGTTTAATTTATAAATTTTTAAATTAAAATCCATGAAAGGTAAAATAAATTAAAAAAGTATTACTATAACAAAATTATTATTGAAAATTACATGTTTCAACCTGTTAAAAATTATATATATTATAGCTTAAATAAAATACAATTAGCTGATAATGATTAAAAATCTAAAATTCTTCAAATATGTTATAGGAAAGCAAATGTTCAAATGATAAGCAAAGATTACTAACTTGCATTTTTATTTTTTTAACACTTTTTTTGGAACCAAATTCTTTTTAACTTTGAAATTAGAATTGGAAAAGGAATGGAAATTCATTTGTAGGTTTGAAATAATCTAGAATTTGAAAGAAAATAAGTTTTGTACCAATTTACACCTATAAATATGTGTATACAACACGTATATTGGCAAATGCTGTTTGGTAACTCTGTCGGATTCTATTTTCTAATTTCTGAAAAATAAAATCTGAAAACCTGTTGTGTTGTTATTTCTGTCAAAAGTAGAATACGTTTGGTAACTCGTATATTGTTGAAATTTTAAAAGTACAAATCTGAAAATATGTTTGCTAACCCAAAATTAATTTCTAAAAAAAAATAGTGGTATCTTTGAATAAAAATTGTGTTTGAGTAATATGATTCAAACTCATTTTAACCAACATAAATGTGAAAAAGTATATTATTTCCTCCGAAATTATATTTGTTAGGAATTTATTTTAGTTTATTTTAATTAAAAATTTATTTTTAAGCATTTGCATGTTTTTGGTAATTGTCATAAATTCTAACTATTTACATGTTTTTGGTAATTGTCATATATTATTATATATACTTGTTTTATTTCCTTTTATATTTCTATATTATATATAATTGTATTTATATATAACTCTTATTTTATTGTATTTTCTTCTTATATATATATATATATATATATATATATATATATATATATATTATATTTATTTTTTATTATTATAATATATATTTATATTTATATATATATTTTATTTATTGTATTTTATAATAAAAAAATTATTCTTATTGGCTTATAATTTTGTATTTATTATATTATATATAATTGTATTTATATATAACTCTTATTTTATTATATTTTCTTCTTATATATATATTATATATTTATTTTTTATTATTATATTATATATCTTATATATATCTTTATATTTATATATATTTTTATTTATTGTATTTTATAAAATATTTTTATTCTTATTGACTTATAATTTTGTATTTATATTATTTTATTTTTATTATTTTATTTTTATTTATAATTGTCTTATTTATTGTATTTTCTAATTTTTTTATTCTTATTTTTTATCAAATTTAAATTTATTGTATTATATTATATTTTTGAGCAAACAAAATTTTTATTTATTGTATTTTATAAAAAAACAGAAATGAAAACTTGAATTGAAAAATGAAATCTGAAATTGAAAGTTTCGTTATGAATATTTCAAATTATGCTTAAGGATTGTCAAAATTTTGACATCACTTTTATTTTTTCATAAATGAAAATTGTGTTACCAAATGCGCTTTTTACTGTTACTTTCAAAAAAATGAAAATAAAAGCTTATTGACTTCTAAAAAAAAGTTCTTAGATAAGGAGAAAAAAAGTGTGAAGACAGCGATGGTGGTGGTGGTGGAAGGCAGCGATGGTTGTGGAGGCGACAATGGAAGAGGAGGTGGTGGTGTTGGAAGGCGATGGTGGTGGTGGAAGGTGGTGGTGGTGACGACAGTGGTGCTGAAAAGCGGCCAGGTGGCGATGGCGGTGGAGGAATAAAGGAAAAATATAAAATATAGCACAATCTTGTCGGTCTATAAAAAGTAGAAGGACAGTTTTTGTAAGTTAAAGAATTAATTTTTTCTTTGTTACAACAAAAAATAAAGTTAAATTAGTTTACAAATTCCGTCAAATTCTCTTAATTTTTTCAGGATTTTAGAAGCTTGCCATATTTGCTTTAGATCCCTTCAAATCCCATTTATTTTTAAAATCATACCATTCCAAACAAGAAATTCTTTTTGACATCTAATTCTTATGAAATCCCGGTGTTCCAAGCACAATACCATTCAGCTTTCTATTTAAACTTTACAAATATTAAGTAATTCGGAGACTAATGGTCTCATTCAATCACCACTTGACACGTAAGTAAAAGTTAAAAAGGAGTTGACACAAAATTGACCTTCTACTTGTGTGAAGTGGTGATTGGCTCGAAATTAGTTAATAAATTCTCATTTAATGTCGCTTAGAACTATGCTAATGCAACATTTTGTTCATCATTCAGGTTATAGATCCAACTATCCAAGGAAGTTAATTAGCACTATCCTAGCTTTAAAAGCATATCAAGTTGACAAAACATAGCTTACATTTTAGCGGGAAACAAATTTGACATAACGTCATTCAATTGATAAAATCGCATTACATTTTTTGGATTAAACTTTCATTATTTTAAACATAGTCTAAAGTTTCAAATTAATTACATAACCTCATGCACTAACAAATAATCCCTGGAGCTATCAAAATTGATCAAATTGGTATGTTCCATTATGTAGCCGTTAACAATATTGTGAATTGACTAAATTGCCCTTGCTAATTATTTAAATTTAAAGAGGTAAAAAAAAATTAATAGGCACGAAACTCACTATTCAAATCTCACTCTACCTACAACTCTTCACTATTGAAGTACTTAGGAAGCATATCTCTGGCGAATTCAACTGGTCGCTAAACTATGAAGGTGATTCTGTCTTCATTCTAAGATATCAAGTCATCGATAGATGAATTCTGACTACACCCATGCTTGTTGAAGGATTTATATATTTTAAAGTTACACCCTCTCTAATAGCTTAAGCTTTTAGAGTATATGATTTTTAACATGGTATCAGAGCAGACAAGGTTATGTGTTCAAACCTTACTGCCACCCTGATAATTAAAATTGAAATACGTGTTGGACCAAAAAGAAGGCCACACGTGAGGGGGTCCTGTTGAATGATTTATATATTTTTAAGTTACACCATCTCTAATAGGTTAAGCTTTTAGAGTAGATGGTTGTCAACAATGCTCACTAAGTGATAGATTGTGGAGATTTGATGAAGAACCCAGATGGTAGATTGTGGAGATGGTGGAGGAATTATTCGACAAAAACAGTGGTCTTTTCATAAGCGAAGTTCTAGGTTTTGTCACAGTTGTGGCAGTTGAGCTTAGCAAAGGTGATAGTGTCAGTGGAGTTTGATAGCGACACGACAGTGATGCATGGTGGGTGTTTGTCATGCTCTGAAATTTTAAGAGAGGGTTTATACCACACAAATAATGAGGGGAAGAAAGTTTGGGACATATGATTCTTGCTCTTTTTGCTTCGCTTTACTTTAACATGGTCCTTACTATAACTATATTGTCAATGCAATTATTTTCTAATTGTGGTCAAATTGTTCAGGATGGAGATAAATCAGATGTGTTGAACAATCTAATTAGCCATCTTACTTTCGTAAGTTTTTTCCAGTATGAGCCTTTGTGTTCTCATGAAAGTTTTCACGTATCTTGAATTGCTGTTGTTTGAAGTACGTTCCTTTAATTTTAATATTATCTAGGGTAAAATGCAAAAAAAAAACCTTATACTTTACCTATGTTTGCAAAAAAAACCCTAATTTTTTTTTTGTGCAAATAACCATTTAACTATCACATTTTGTGCAAAAGACCCCCTCTCCATCAATGAAAAAATAAAAATTTAAAAAATACCCTTTGCCCCTAAGATTTGAGTAAAATTGTATATATTTTTTATATTTTATATACATTTTAACACCTTTATAAATTAAAAAATAAATTACTAATATTCTCTAAATTATATGACTATTGACAAAGAATTACATTTTTATTCAAACACGTCTTCTACCAAATTTCTCTTCTACTTCATAATAAATTAACAATAACATTGACAGTAAATTACATTTTTTTATTTTTAAATACAAATAAATGAATATATACTATATATATTATGATCCAAAATTGTTACATCAAATTCTTGAACTTATATATGTTTATTGCTTTATTTTCCAACAATAGCATTTTTATTCTTTTTATATGCAATTTTTTTTGTAAAATCTTAATTTAATTATACATTAAATATATCAAAAGATATACCAAAATTACATCTAAAATGTGTTTAGTGAAGTTTAAAAAAAATGCATTTAACTCCAAAAGTTACGTTTATTGGTGGCTCATATGTTTTTTATTGGTGCATTAAATTGGTTGTCTATAAAATTATTAGAGTAAAATGCAAAAATAATAAAACAAGAAATTTGACAATTTTCATCAATGGGTAGTTTTGTAATTTTTATTTTTGATTGCATTTGTTGCGCATCTTATAAAGTTAAGGAGTTTTTTTGAACTTCTGGAGTTTTTTTTGCAAAATGGGTAAAGTATAGGAGTTTTTTTTGCATTTTATTCTATTATCTATTATGTTCTATTTCTTATTTTCTTTTGCTATGACTTATGACTTTTCTTGGACAACCAACTGGTGAAGGTGGTGCTACTTGCACTCCCATATGCATCAATTTAGCGAGGATAGTTCTTTAAGCAACAAATCAATTATCTTGCAGATTGACACTAATAAATCCACACCAATGAGACCTCTAACCAAACTGTCATCAATTTATTTATAATCAATACTGCAGTTTCTTATTAATTGATTTATTACAGTATACCTCTTGACTGTTTTTTCACCTATCATTAGCGAAAAAAAATTAAATCAAGCATTACCGGCATAAAATTAATAATCTCCCCATATTTTAACAAAAAAATTATATATTAAATAGAAAATACCTAGAACATTATCTCCATCACAAAAGTATCAAATCCTTAAAACATTAGCGCCTTTACTTACTATTCCTGCAGTCCTAAATTAGAATCAATGTCATAACATTCAAGGCATCTATATCTAAGTTTAAAAAGTCAAAAACATGTTATGGCTTACCTGCTTTTATCCCCAATTTTTATCAAACACAATTAGTCCAATTCTCATCATTAGGAAGCTAGTGACCCCACATGACACATCTACACTGTTACAGGTGAGTCGTTAACTAAAATAACCCACCCAAAGGCTATAAAAATTATCAAGATATTTGAAACAATCCCAACCTCTCCCTGTCTGGATGGAATCACATGGACCCATTAATTCTTGGGATCCTGAGTCCCTATATATAGTCTATTCTCATAGAAATGTTTAATGCATTGACATTGATTGTGTCCCATCATTTGAGATGTGACAAACTAATATTTGGGAGGGGGATTTCATCTATTGCAATATCACTTGGTCGCAGTTGTTTAGTAGGTAATTATTTTATATTATATTGAAAACAAATATATATATATATATATATATATATATAAATTTATATATTTATAAAGGGATATAAATATATATTTTATATATTTACAAGTAAAGTATGTTTATACATGTCTTTATAAGTAATTGATGATTTTTATAGTAATGTGATATTCTTAAATGTAATAAAAAATTTTCTTTTGCAAAATGTGATTGAACAAGCGATTATCTGCATGTATTAAAGATGGGAGAGGGGATTATGTTCAAATTTGATACTTAAGAGATTGTTTTTTTTTCTTCAAATTTATTGCTTTAGTTTTTATTTATCAACCACTAATTTGTTATTTATATTGGATGAATGAGATATATTTGATGACTAAGATAATTTTTTGTTAATTTATTGATTTTTCTCCTTAGAGTATTGATATATATAAATATATGTATACATGTGATATTTATATATATTATTGCGAGTCGTAGTGTGTATTACTTGTTAACATTGAAGACAGGTACAATATTGACTATTGCTTGCAATAGGCAAAAGAGGGAAAAAAAATTTCTTAAAAAATAATATTTTTACGAGATGTAAGGTATGTTGTCACAAATAATATCTTCTACCAACCTGCAAATGCAAGTCGTTGGTACAAAATTTGAACGACTTGCGAGGCATGTTGTCACAAATAACACTTTTTAACAGCATGCATTGCAGATCGTGAATAAAAAAGTTTCACGACGCGAATGGCATGTTGTTGAAAATGATATACTTTTAATGACATGGCTAGTAACAATATGCACATGGAGGTCATTAAAAGCTTTTTACGACTTGCATCGCACGTTGTTAAAAGGCTTTTTTTTTCTTGTAGTGAACATACTCTAAGCATTCATCCCATCCTCCTCATATGAATTAAAGCATATAAACTCCTAACATTCATATATAAATCATAATGAAATTAAACATATGAAATGCTATTAAGTAATTGAGTTAAGGGTTAGAGAAATGCAAACCAAGCAACACTATGATTTTTACATGGTTCAGCACTTCCCGCCTATGTCCATGCCTCAAGAGCACCTCTTGAGGATTCTACTAAGGGACTTCCCTTAAGGGTGGAAAGCAGACTGTTACAATTGCCAAGTGAACCACTTGGGCTTCTTGCTCTGGTGAACACTTTACCAAGACTTCTTTGCTAAGCTCATGACTTGGGCTTCCTTGCTCAATGAAAACCTCACCAAGACTTCTTTGCCAAACCAACCGCTTGGTCTTCCTTGCCAGGTTCACCATTTGGTCTTCCTCTCAAAAGTAGATAAAAATTTATAGTACAATGAAGAATATCCCTCAATGGATAGATATACAAATTATAACTCACATACCTAGATTTAGCAATGAAATACTCAATTGAAAGCTCTTCCTAGGATTTTGCCACTATGAGTGATATGCAAGTATTTGGCTCAATAGTGGTGACTGCCAATAGATGAATGATATGAAGATTTAAGCTCTAAGGTAGTATCTACCAACAATGTATGATCATGGAGGGTTATGGTAGTCTCTCTCACTTGTAAAATGCATATACATGATGTATTTATAGTCTAAGAACGAGTTCTGGCCATTTGAAAGTGGTTGAAAAACATTAAATGCAGAAACTAACTGTAGGGCACAAAATTCAATAGTATAGGCCGGCTGATGACATTGTTTTGGTTGACTAAAGCTACTCTTCGGCCGGCTAAAACGATGTTTCAACATCCCCTATTTTTCACACCCAACTCGAATCAATTCTAGTTTCTACCAGTCTGTTGATGGGTTCCATCAGGTGACCAAAAGTCCCCAGGTTGAAAATTTCTCAAAATCAGCCATTTTCTTATACTCTGCACAGTGCATCAGTACATTGCACACTACTTACTTATTTATATTGAAAACATTTAAGTAAATCTCTTATGATTGATTTACTTTAAGTTATTCAATGTAAATAAGAAAATTACCCCCATTTGAATTCAATAAAAATAGTTTTAAAATCAAATTTCAAGTGAAACAAAATCTGATTTTTCAGTTTTAGTACAAAACAGATTTTCACAACTTTAAGATAAAAATTCATCGTGCAATATGAATAACCAAATCAAGTCATTTGAGTTTAGAAAAATTCATTTGATCATGATAAATCATGGGGTATAATTACCAAAAAATTTATGTCAAGATTCATTGAAAAACTCATATTTACATTTTTTGCCTATAGAATCCAACACTTTTTTCTGCACTAAGTCTCTGAAAAAGCAACTATGAATGACAAGGATATATAAAGTGATTAATTTGAGTTCAAAGCCTAAATCAAAGTATCTAAGAGTCATAAATAATATATCCAAATTCAAATGCAGGTTTTAGAATTTGTTTACTCAAGAATTGAGTTCCTTCAAAGCTAAACATAAGCGTGAATTAACTCAATCCCAACAAAAGGCCTTCAAGATGATTCAATGAAGTTCATTGCCTAATTCTAAGTATACAATGAACCATGATATGATATGAATGATATGCATTGATCCTAAGGTCCACTAGGTCTGTAGAGATCGGGTCTAATTTTGACCGATTTTCTTTTTTATTTATCATTTTCACCATGAATGAGTTTTAAATGATGTTAGGGATGTTTTAAATGTGGTAATTATGTTTAAAAATTTGTTTAGAGGTTTTGGGAAGTTTTTAGAGCATTAGGTGAAATTTGAGAAATTTGGGTCATTGGTGCCTGGAACGTGGGTTGGGTGATTCAAAAAATTTTTGAAAAATAATTATTTTTGGTTTTATACCAACTGAAATGATTAAAGTGTTAAGGAAGTGATTTTGGAGCCATAGTCAATTTTGAAATCAAAAACGGAGGTCAAAAGGGTACCATAAGTGGCCTGGGGGCATTTTAGTCATTTTGCACCCTAGATATTATAAATATCAAGTGGTTGAGATTCCTTTCATTTCACACAAGCCCAAGGACCAGCCAGCCCTCTCTCTCTCTCCACCCCTTCATTTCTTCATCTTTTCTTCTTATTTCTTCATTTTGAAGACTTGGAGCTTGGATTCAGAAGTTCCCAAAGAAGGGTAAGGTGTTCCACACAGTAATAGTTTTCAATTGGTAATGGCCCTTGGTGGTCTATGAAGTTGACAAGTTTCATTAGTGATACTCTAATAATTAGTAGAGTTCAAGTAATTGAGTTGGTGGTTTAGTTTTGTTTTGAATTGTGAATTCATGTTGAGGACTTTGGTTCATGAAATTTAAGGTGATGTTGTGTTGTTTTTTGTGGTCATGCATGGACGAATAGTCATCTAATATTCTTGTTGTATAATTGTTTTATTAATAGCATGAGCATTGTGAGCATGCCACGTAGTATAAAGATGCCATGATTGCATATCATATAGGTTGGCGTCGGGTCGATGCTTAGGCGGGTTTGGTCATCTCTATTAGGCATAGTTGTATGCTCACCCCATTCCCCCCAAACTTTTTTACAGATGAGGCTTCGATGATGGACGAGACTTGAATGATAAAATGGAGCTCATAGTAACATTTTGATGTTCATTTTTTGATATTGTATATATTGTTATCCATGTTGACTTGTGGCATGTCGAAGTATTTGGAAAGATATGTAATGTTTGGATAGAAATTTGTTTATAAGTATGCATGTGGAGGTGTATAATTACTCCTTGAAATTCAAGTGTTAAGGATGTGAGGAAAACCTGTTGAATGTACACTTTGGATTATATTTATGAAATGCAAGGACTTAGCATTTCTAAGGCAAAATTTTATGGATTTTGTGGAGATTTAATCATGTTTAGAATTGTGGATGCATGTATGAGCTTTAAGGATACACTTAAACTTGAGTTGTACGAATTTTAAGCATTTTGAGAACCATCGGTTGCCTAGTTCTCTGTAGCAGTCAACTGAAAGTGTGAGATCCCAAACTTTTGTAAATGGGGGGACCTGTTTCGGATGTCTGGAGAAGGGTTTCAGCCGGCCAAAAGCAACCTAATCTACTCTCCAGTCGACCGACAAAACTGGTTAACTGGAGGTCAGTGGAACCCAGGTTCAACAAACTGAAGAAGGTTCCAGCCGACAGAAACTAGGTTAGAATGGAATTTCATGAACTATGGGATGGGAATGAACCTGTATAGGTGTATTGACCAATGTGGGGCCCATTGGAATTAGTTGATGTTGAGTCATACATATTCATGTATTTGTACGTGATTAAGCTTCCGCTGTAATTAAAATTAGAGGTTGTGACATTGAGACGTAATTTGATAGTCTCATCCTCACGATCGGGTTTCAAGGCGTGACAAATTGGTATCCAGATAGGATATCAAAGTGAGATTATTGATATGAGGTGATGACGTGTGACTAGATCACCCTCGGCTTCTGGGAGTTAGAAATCAGGGTGTCACAACTTGGTATCAGAGCTTAATCAGGTTTGAATACCTATGGATGAAGGGTAAGGATTGAATCACACATTAGTCTGGAGTTATGTGGTGGTTGGTAGTGGTCTGAACGTTAGGTTTAATTACCTTGGAATGGTGGTTGAGAATTAAACCACATACATACTTGAGGTTTTGTATTGGATATACAACTTGTGCATTCTTACGTGGAACATGATTTATGCTGACATGTTTAGAATAACATACGAATTTCGGAATGATTTGGTTTAGTGATATGTGTCTTCTTGTTATTTGTATAGCAAGATGCCACAACGGAGAACGCACGAAGGGGCAGCTGCAACTCCTATTGATGAAGAGAAATTTATGCAGGATACGGTTGCAACCATACGACAAATAAACACAAAAGGAGACTCAGGCTCGACCTAGAGTAGCTCCTAATAGGATGATATTGGCATTAGGACATGTCAAGAGGCATAATCCATCATCATACGTAGAATGGTCTGATCCTATGGTGGTAGAAAATTAGTTAGTCAAGATAGACAAGCTCCTTACCGCACTAGAGGTAGAGGAGGAATTGAGGGTGAAGGTGGCCGCTCATCACCTTACAGGTGAGGCGAACCGTTGGTGGAAGTTCATTAGGAACTACCATGACATTGAGGCAATGGACTGGGATATGTTCAAAGCATTATTCTTCGAGAAATATTTTTCGGTGATAGTGAAGGATAACGACAATATGATGGTTATGGAATATGAGACTAAGTTCACTTCTTTGACTCGTTTTGCACAGGAGGTGATCCCTAGCGAGAAACTCAAGGTGAAAAAGTTTGTGAGAGGTCTTCGGACCTCAAAAATGAATAGAGTATCAGTTTGGGTTTGACAAGCTATGCTACAGTGGTGGAAAGAACAATGATAATAGAAGAGATTAGTAATGACAATTAGAAGATACATGATAAAGAAAAATATGTTTCTTCTAAGAGTCGGTCAAAGAAGAATAAGAAAAGTGGTCCTTCTCAATCGGTTGGATCAGTGGGGTAGCAAATGATGCATTTTATGCCTACGACTTCTGTGTCAGCACGGTCGACCGGGTTAAGGAGAGTGTGTCACCACTATCAATAGTTGGGTCACTATAGGTCTGAGTGTTCCATCATACATTTAGCATCCGCAGTTAGGCAGATTTGTTACCGCTGTCATCAGACTGGTCATATGAAATTGAATTATCCTTGGGGACAGGGTGTGTATGGTGGGTAGGAGTCTCACAACTGCACCAACCAGTTTTCAATGAGTTAGCTTGATTCTATGGCAAACCCGCCACCCTCACCAGTGCAGTTTGCTCAAGTTCTGCGAACAAGCAGGGGAGCATTCCTAGTGGTTCATGACAATAGTCCTGGTATTGAAGGACTGGTCCACAGTGATTAAGGTATATTAGTGACCTCTAGTTTATGAGTTGTAACATTGATTTATGCAGATATATTAAATTGCATATCATGAGTTTGTGTTGCAAGATTAATAGAGCATGACATGTTTTATATGTTATGAATAGTATGCCATTGATTTGAGCATAGTCATTGTAACATGTTTTGTATCTAGAATATTTTTAATGTACATTGTATACCTTGTTTTCAGCATCCTAGTTTTAAGGATTTGATGAGCCAAACAGAGATTTGAATATAGGTTGATTCATGAGGTTTGGGATATAATTATACTTGACACAGGTTGTGTGAGCCTAGAGCTAGTGGGAAAGGTTTGTGATACTTTGGTATTTTCCCATATCAGGATTTTGGAAGTGATTTAGAATTAGATATATTAGTCCTTGTAAATATTTAAGGACTTAATATATGTGATCCATTAGTTTTATGCCAAGATGGGCAATTAGGACTGTGGTTATAAGGGACAAGAAAATCATGTTGCCGGGGTTGGGCTAGCAGGGAGAAATGGCCTGACCAGACATTTTTTTTCGATTAGTACTTCTCTTACAATGTGTTAAGTCCAGGTGATTGTTGAGTTGACTCGTGATGATTGACAAGTCAGGATTGAAACATTAAGACTTTGAGTGTAAATGGTTTCCACTCATAAGGTAGAGGAAACAATTCTATCCTCGGGAGATTGCTAGGGTTTATTGGGTTTTGTGGTAGTGCATGTTGTCATTGGGACGTAAGTTTGTCTAAGGACATACACACTAGAGTCGATTTTGTCATTTTAAAGAACCTAGAGGGGGAGGGGGTGAATAGGTTCTACAATATTTCTTCCAAAAACTACAAGTATGACTACTTAAAACAATCACACAGTTTGGCACGAGTATTTATAGAGGTTAAATCCTAAAGTGGGGAAACATCCTCTTTGGCTGTCAAGCCAGAACTAAGCTCCACTGTGTATGAAAAGGTAGTACAATAATTCACCAATCACTTTCTCACTCACCCAACTCACGACATAGTCACTCCAGCTCTCACCTAGTTCACAACCTCCCTAGGCCTGAACCACTCTCACCAATCCTCACAACAACTTTCTGCTCTCACCCAGCCCAAGCTTCCAAAAGCCCAAGCTATCTCTCACCTAACTCACCACAAATCACTCTAACTCCCACTGTCCAAAGTATCCCTATACTTGGACTACAAATAGTGAATGTGGAGATAGTGTAATGTATAAATCAGCAACTCTTCAGGCTTTATTATCAATCTTCAAAGTACAACTTGAGAAAGAAATGCCATTTGAACTTTTGGAAAATGATGGCCCTTGAACTTCAGTAATGATAGACTTCAATATGAGATGACCTTAAGTGCAGTATCCAAGAGCTTGTAGATATCTTTCCTTCAGAAAGTCCCCTTCTCATCAACTCAAACTTCCATTCATCTTGATATATTCTTTAGGTGACTGTCTGTTATTTTTGGCCTTGTACATGTTCTTAATCTTGACAAGAATACAACTAGAGTAGACTTTAGTAGCACAATATTTAAGAATGCAAGTATAACAATTAGCACTTAAAGAACCCAAACAGACAGTATTTTACCAATAATGAGACTCAATGACAACATATAGTTCAACACTATAGCAAGTGTAGGATCACAAATCAGCATACTATATAGTCAAAAATCAGCATGTATAGGATCACAAATCAGCATAGTATATAGTCAAAAATCAGCAAGTATAGGATCACAAATCAGCATAGTATATAGTCAAAAATCAGCATGTATAGGATCCCAAATCAGCATAGTATATAGTAAAAAATTAGCATGTATAGGATCACAAATCAGCATAGTATATAGTAAAAAATCAGTATGTATAGGATCACAAATCAGCATAGTATATAGTCAAAAGTCAGCATGTATAGGATCACAAGTCAACATAGTATATAGTCAAAAATCAGCATGAATAAAATCACAAATCAACATAGTATATAGTAAAAAGTCAGCATGTCTAGGATCACAAATCAACAATAATTCAAAAAATCAGCAAGTAGTAAGCTTCTCAAATCATCAATTCAGATTTTCAAAACAGATTTCAAAATAGATTTTCAGAAATATATTCTCACCAAAACAGATTTTCAACTTCATATATTTTCACAAAGCAAACGGGACATTAGCAACATGAAATTTCAGAGAACGAACATGACATTGAGCAACATGTAATTTTTGAAAGCAAACAGGACATTAGCAACATGTAATTTATGAAAGAAGACAGGACATTAGCAACATGTAATTTTAGAGAGCACACTAGACATTAGCAAAATGAGATTTCAGAGAACTCAGAAGACATTAGCAACATGAAATTTTAGAGAACTCATAAGTAATTACAACAATATATAAATCAATCAGAAAGCGTGCACTTGTGATAGTCTGTGTCAAAAAATAAGCCTTAACTTGTGCGCCTGAGAGAATGCGTGTCAACAAGAAAACCCAACTAGTGCACCTGTGAGAGTGTGCATACATATATGTGATAGATCAAAATTTTGTGCGCCTGTGAATTTGTATAATGAAATATACCCAAATCAAATTTAAGACCATACTCACAGAGAAGAGACCTTCGACAGAATCCTGATGAAACTTGTGAGGCTAACGATGCCCGTACTGTTCGGAGATGACTGGGACTCGTGTATTGCTCTGAGAGTTGCCATTGAAATCAAATCTTCTTCATTGCAAAACCAGATTATGGTATAAACATAGATAACAACATAAATGTGATTGCAAATGATTTCATATGAGGTGTTGATCCTTCCAGCAGTCGAGTTTACATTCCTAGACTATTTGAAGCTTTTGGAGTTTAAAGTCCATGGATAACTTTTTGATTGCATCTTACTCAGTTTATTTCTCAACGAAGAACACAAACCCTAATCCTCTACTTCAAATTAGTATAGCTCTCAAAACCATTAACAATAACCCTCTCCAATTTCCTTATGATTTTCTCTCTCAAAACCATAAAATTTGAAACTCTGTATCATCCTAACTCTAACATTTTGTTTCTCTCTCTAAAAACATTACACTCTACTACACACACATACATGGCTTGTGTATTCACTTGAAATGTTGAACCCCAGAATCCCTCACTTTATCACTATATTTTTTTTCATTATAGTGCCCACACACACATGGCTCACACACACACACACCACCTAATCGGCTACAATGGGTTCAATTTCTAAGAGCTCTGTAACTCTCTCTTTCTCTCTATCGCTCCCCTTAGCTGCACACACACACTTTGTATTTTTTTTTTTAATTTAACCACTCAGCCGAGAAAGCCCTCTTTCTTTTCCTTTTATAATCCTAGAGTTTCTTTACCATAGTATATTAATTTCCCAAATAGATCTTTTGATTTAAATACCCAATATGCCCCTTTAAATGAAATATCCAATATGCCCTTGCAATTAGGTTAGTGCATATACAATAATAATAGGGTAATTAAATAAATTATGAAGGTAAACCTAAAATTTGATGCCCTTACAATTCCTTTTGACATTAAAATCTGGGCAAACATGCTCATAGGCTTCCTGGACCATCACATTTTGATGCAGTTTTGTTTATTGACATACTCAGCAGACCAAAAAAGAGGTCAATCAGATGCACTTTTGTCTATTGACACATATAGTGGTGATTCTAGATGTAGTTTTGTCTATTGTCACACTCGTGGTGGTGAGCGTTGGCATTTGGACGCAGTTATGTCTACTGGCATATGCAAGGGAGTTAGGTTTGTCATCTAGATGCAGTTTTGTCTATTGACATACTTGGAGACCAATAAAGAGGTATACCAAATGCAATTTTGTCTATTGACACACGTAGTGGTAATTCTGGATGCATTTTTGTCTATTATTACACTTGTAGTGGTGAACGTTGTCATTTGGATACAATTTTGTCTACCGACATACGCAAGGGAGTCAGGTTTGTCATTTTGACACAGTTTTTTCTATTGACATACTCGGCAGACCAAAAATGAGGTCAATCAGATGTAGTTTTGTCTATTGACATGGGTAGTAGTGATTCTGGGCGCAATTTTGTCTATTGTCACACTTGTGGTGGTGAGCATTGTTGTCCAGTTTTATCTACTAGCACTCACCTAAAATAGAACGTGGTTAATTAGACGTAATTTTGTCTATTGGCACATCAGTAGAAGATTGGTGTCATCTTGGACACAGTTTGGTCTATTGACTCATTCGTTATTATTTGTTGTCGTCACTATAGACACGATTTTGACTATAGACACAACCCTTGGAATTGGTGAATGTTATTGAGACATAGTTTTGTCTATTGACACACCTGAGAGAGTACTTATTGTCATTTTAGACTCTATTTTGTTTATTGACACATTTGTTGATATGGAAATTTTTATCTCTGGACACAGTTTTGTCTATTGATGTACTATTATGGGTAGTGTGACCCTGAGAAATTGAAGTTTTGATTGTCATACAAGATTTTACTCAATTTTGTAACATGACTAGTTTTGATGTCATGAGTGGATGACGGTGGAAATACCGTTAGTTTTATTTTGGTTATTTATTGACCGAGGAAAAGATGTGACACAAAAGTAGTAAGATTTCTGCTGAACCATATATTGTGGTGCTGGTGGAATCAAAGGGATTGAAGGATTAGTTGAGTGATTTAGGAAAAATGAGAGTTTCATGCGTCTTGGGACGCCACCTTAGAGAAGTCTCTTTTTTATACTCTTCGTCGGGAAGAGGAATGTGGTCGAACCAGTTGAGGATTGTGTTGTAAATCCTTAGGAAGCATTGGCCTTAGGCTATGTATGAGTAGAGTGAGTTTGGACTTGTGCACATGGCATTGTCTTGTGTAAGAAAATTAAGAATTATGGTTCAAGGAGGATGAGTTATTAGAAGGAGATGTGTAAGCATACTTTGGCTGATTGGAAAGTGGGTTGGTTACAGTTTTGATCTTTCTTGAACATAGTTTGGGAGATAATAGTTATCATGATAGTTCATGACATGATAATTGTACTATAGTATTGGTGATATCTGGACATAGTTTGAGGTGTACTAGTAGATGAGATGTTTTGTGGACTCAGAGTGATATCGTGTGGTGGTAACTAAAAGCCTCGTTGGTTAAAGAGTGAAAGCCGAGTATTGGAGACTGACAAGTTGATAGCTTTTACCGGTGGTAAAAGAGAGCTAGAAAAAGTCACTAAAAGGTTTGTGACAACACTCAAGAACTTGGGGTATGTTTCTAATTTTGAGGATAAAATTTCTTGAAGGTGGGGAGGTTGTAGAGACTGGGTCCAATTTTGACCGATTTTCTTTTTTATTCATCATTTTCACCATGAATAAGTTTTAAATGATGTTAGGGATGTTTTAAATGTGGTAAACATGTTTGGAAACTTGTTTAGAGGTTTTGGAAGGTTTTTGGAGCATTTGGTCGAATTTAAAAAATTTGGCCCGGTAGGGCTCGGAACGCGGGTCAGGTGAGCTCGGGAATTCAAAAAGTTTTCAAAAAATAATTATTTTTGATTTTAGACCAAATGAAATGTTTAAAGGGTTAAGGAAGTGATTTCAAAGCCGTAACCGCTTTCAAAATAAAAAACGGAGGTCGGGAGGATACGTTAAGTGGCCTAGGGCATTTTAGTCATTTCACTCCCTTGATATTATAAATATCAAGTGGTTGAGATTCCTTTCATTTCACATAAGCCCAAGGAGCCGGCCATCCCTTTCTCTCTCTCTCCCTCTTCATCTTTATTCATTTTTGAAGACTTGGAGCTTGGACTCGGAAGTTCCCAAAGAAGGGTAAAGTGTTCTACGCAGTAATAGCTTTGGTTTGAACAAAACAAAAGCTAATTTCAAAGAAGTTGGGGCTTGGGGATTTCTAAGGTTTTGCTAGGAAAGGCTTCAAATTTGAGGTAGGGGTGCTCTCTTTTTCCTAACATCGATTCCTTAAGATTCTTTGTGATTTTTAGTTGGGTTAGCATGTGTTAGAGAAGTAGAAAGTGTTATCTTGAATTTCCTTCTTGTATTTGAATGCTAAGAGTATTCTTTATATGATGTATGTGAAGCATATTGGTTCTATGCATATTAAATTTGAGCTTTGTCTCATCTATATGAATTATATGTTGTGTGTGATATGTATAAGTGTTATACATGAGGATTAGTAAGTTGGCATGTTAATTATACCCTAAATGTGTCTTTAACACGTGTTGTGTGAGCATCCATGTAGTATGCATTGGTTTAAGATGCATGAAGATCATTAGGTTTACTTTTGAACCATGACATGAGTTATGTGCATTTTGAATGTCATGCGTTTGAGAAAATGCATCAAAGGAATAATTTTCATGTAAATGCATGTTGTGATGGTTGTGGAGGAAATTCATGCAATAAGATAGGTGTGTTGTGCATGTTTAGCATACAATGCACATCGTAAGGAGTGAAATGGTCCTTGGGGAGGTTGACATACGGTATTTAACACACATGAGTTGTGTGGTGAGCTTGTGTCCCCAATTGGCATATTTCAATTGGCGACAAAATAGATTTCTCTCTCTCAATTGGCATTTTTAATTGATAGGACCCTTAGTGGTATGTGTGAGGTAGACAATTTTTAATTGGTGATAATTTTGGTGGCGTGTGAGATCAATAGTTTTCGATTGATAATAGCCCTTGGTGGTCTATGAAGTTCACAGGTTTCATTAGTGATACTCCTAGAATTGGTAGAGTTCAAGTAATTATGTTGGTGGTTTAGTTTTATCTTGAATTGTGAATTTATGTTGAGGACTTTGGTTCAGGAATTTAAGGTGATGTTGTGTTATTTTTGTGGTCATGCATGGACGAATAGTCATATAATATTCTTGTTGCATAATTATTTCATTGATAACATGAGCATTTTGAGCATGTCATGTAGTGTAAGGATGTCATGATTGTATATCATATAGGTCAGCGTTGGGTTGATGCTTAGGCGAGTTTGATCATCTTTACTGGGCATAGTTGTATGCTCACCGCCTTCCCCCCAAATCTTTTTATAGATGAGGCATTGATGACGGACAAGACTTGAATGATAAATTGGAGCTCATAGTAGCATTTTGATGTTCATTTTTTTATTGTATATATTGTTATCCATGCCTACTTGTGGCATGTCGAAGTATTTTGAAAGATATGTATTTGTATAGAAACTAGTTTATAAGTATGGATGTGGAGTTGTATAATTACTCCTTTAAATTCAAGTGTTAAGGATGTGAGGAAAACCTATTGAATGTACACTTTGGATTATATTTATGAAATGCCAGGATATAACATCTATGAGGCGTAATTGTATGAATTTTGTGGAGATTTAATTATGCTAATATTATGGATGCATGTATGAGCTTTAAGGATACACTTAGTGTAGACACTCAATTTTGACCTCCCTCTTGTATTCCGAATCCTGAACCAATCATACCAAGTTTTTAGATCTCACCTACCCAAAAAGGATAAAATGGTCATCTCCAAAAAAACTAATTTTCAATCCATCTGCCTAAATGGGAAACGAATTTCACAATTGAGTTCAAAGGTACCAAAATCTCAAAAACGACTACTCATGCGAGCTGTAAGTCCTACTGAACACTTGATTTTGTTCAAACCCTAAATTGGGGTCAAACGGGCCAACCCAAAAGTTTGACCAACAAACTGTTCATCAAATTGACGAAGGGACCTCAACATCACAATCGTAGGGTCCAAAAATCATAGAAACACTTTAATATTGACACAATTCTAATATGGACATCTCCTTGACCAAAACCCTAAATCAGGGTCTACTTGGTCAACCCAAAAGTTTGACTAACAAACTATTCATCAAATCGATGAATGGACTCGCCATGACAATTGTAGGGTCCAAAAACCATAGGTAACATTGTAATATTGATACATTTTCAGTCTGGACACATTTTTGACCGAAATCATAACTCAAGAGCAAAATGGTCTTTTTGCTGCACACACTTTCCATGTCTGGAATTTAATTTTTGGCTAAAATGACATCACTTTATTACATCACTACAATAACATCACCGCAATGACATTAGGAATGAGAGAATCACCAAAATTACCCAATTTTCGCACTACAAAAGGGATCAAATTGAAATTCTGCTAGAATGCATGTTTTTCCACAATTTTCACGAAAATTCTCGCAGAAATTTCTACGAGAATTTTTGTGAAAATTATTACTTTTTCATAAACGCCCGAGATTGACTTGATCCAACGGCTGCTGTTCATCTAAATCCGAAATCCATTTTTAAGGGCCAGGATTCACTCAGGAATGAGCCAATTTTAGCCACTTTTCGATCCAACGGCTCATATTCGCCCAATACAAAATACATCTCTCAACCTATATCTCCCTCATCCAAAGGCTCACATTCATTCTTACATAAATGGATGGTTGAGATTTGAGGAGACCAAACCATTGCCGTTATGCACTTTTTGCACACCATTTTTGGTCTTTTATCTTTTTTCATCCAAAGGCTCCCATTCATTCTCCCTAATCCTATGGATGACATTCAACACCATTGGCTATAAATACCTCACTTTCTTCATTAATCAAGGGCATCTACAACTACAACCATAAGAATTACACTTATATTTGCTCTCATCTCTCTCTAGTTAGCTCTCCACTTCTAGAGTCTCCATCATCTTCCATCTCCATGATTTCTTGCCTTCTTGCCATGAACATCCCTTAGAAGGTAGTTTGGTGGAGGAAATATTCTTCACTCCCCATGCACTACTTCAATTTCCAAGTTGTTACACTTTCTTTGCATTTCTTGCATTTTTATTCACATTCCATGCATTTTAACTTTTGTGTATTTTAATTCATCTCTTTACCTTTTGTGCATTTAAATTCATGTCTTTACATTTTTTGTATTTTAATTCATGTCTTTACATTTCATGCACTTTCAATTCATGTCTTTACATTTTATGAACTTTTAATTCAAGCAATTTACATTTCAAGTTTATATTTCAAGCATTCTATATATATATATATATACAAAAACTTTTCTTGTTTGAACTTGTCCATTTCAAGTTCCTTTAATTTATGTTTGAACTTGTTCATTTTAAGTTCCTTTAATTTATGTTTGAACTTGTCCACTTCAAGTTCCTTTTAATTCTTGCACTTTCCTTATTTAATGTTTATATTTCAAGCATTTTACATTTCAAGTGCTCATTTTTGCTCTCTTTAAAATGTCCTTTGTACATCCATTACAAAGAGACATTTTAAGGTCAACTCCATTATTTTGAGCCTCCATTTGTGGAGTGTCATATTAAGTGTTGTTTAGAAGAGAAACAATGTTATACATATATCTATACAAAACTTTCCTATTTGAACTTATCCATTTCAAGTTCTTTATTTCTTTGTTTGAACTTGTCTGTTTCAAGTTCTCGTTAATGCTTGTCATATTTCATTTCAAATATATAAATTGCTCCTTAAATTCAAGTTATCTTCAATGTTCAATTCATATTCTCATATATTTTTATGCATATCTCTCACATGCACTTTCTACCCCATTTACTTTCTTACACCAAAAACATTTGCTTGGTTTGAAATTTGGTGATACACAAAAAATATCACCCTTAAAGAAAGTATCAACAAGAATTCAAATCATGCTTGTGGGCTTTGCGTACAAAAACTTCACACTGAACCACTTTCTCATGCATCATATACATTATCAATTATATTTTCATCATTTTTGTTTTACTAGCCCTACTAAAGAATATTTCAAGTTTCTTGTGATATTTCTTTAGGATTAAGAAAATATTTAAAAATTCTTTTGCTTGCTTCAAAAAGATGTATGATTCCTACCTTCTCTCCCATTAATTTTTCTATCATTTTTGGACACTTTTATTTAAAGTATCCACTTTTCTATATGCTTAATTGTTCAATCATCCAATGTATGAGTCTCATATTACATATAGATTTCTCCCTATGCATTTTAAGACACCAAAGGAGAAGGATATCTTGCCTCTGTTCTACCATATCGTTATGATGTCCAAACATACCATTATGTTGCCCATGTATACTGTTATTCTGTCCAAGTGTACCTTTATACCAGTCATGAATACTGTTATGCTGGTCATGCGTATCGTTATGCTGCTTGCATACATCTTTACATTATTTGTTCATACATTATTTTATTCTTTTCATACAAACATAAGAACCCTAGAGTAGACTATTGCCGATAGTCATGATCAGGAATCCCACTCATCTAATCAAAGGGTTACCCAAAGCCCCAAGACAATTGTTAATATACCCTACACTGTCAGAGGAATGAGTCTTCACTTTGAAAAAACCAGGTCTTGTTCTTCCCAAGAAACCTAATTTTTTTTCTTCCAAAATCTTCATTTTCAAAAAGACATGTCACATTTTCAATACAATGCCCTGAGTCAAACCCAGTTCTCAAAATTATCCTCCGAGTCTTGTTACATTTTCAAAACAACCGTCCGAGTTGACCTCCGAGTTCGGTTACATTTTCAAAACTACCATCCGAGTCATCTTCCGATTCAAGTCCCATTCTCAAAACCATATTCCATTTTCAAAATTACATTTCCAAAACCACATTTTCAAATTTCCATTTTCTCAAAGAACCCATTTTCAAGTAAAACCCTAGTCATTGCCATTTTATGTCCAACCGCAGTTAGGATACATCTTTCAAAATCACAATTGTTTTTCCATACCTAGATTACATTTTCAAAACATAACTTACCAGTCGAGTCACATGCCCCTCCTCTTTTCAAAATTTTCTCTTCTTATTCAAAATTTCTTCACGTCCTCATAGCCTCTAGTTGGGGCAATTTTGAGTCGATCAAAATTTCATTTTCAGCCAAAAACATTCCATAGCCCTCTAGCTGGGACAATTTTGAGTCGATCACAATTTCATTTTCATCCAAAAACATTCCATAGCCTTCTAGCTGGGGCAATTTTGAGTCAATTGAAATTATATTTTTGTCCAAAAACACTCCACAACCCTCTACTCAGAGCATTTTATGAGTCAACCAAAATTAAAATTTCTTTTCACATCATTTTCATGACCAAGTCATTTCTATTTAGTAAAATTCCCAGCCCCCTAGCTGAGGCAATTTTGAATATCTATTTAGCAAAATGTCTCATTTTTTTCTAAAATTTCTTGCCCCTTAGCTGGGGCAATTTTGAGTTTATCAAAATTTCATTTTTGTCAAAATCTTCAACCCCCTAGTAGGAGCAAATTTTTGAGTCAGTCAAAATCACATTTGTGTCGAAATTTCTAGCCCCTGGCTGGGGCATATTTTTCAATCAATCAAAATCCATGTTGTATCAAAAACTCCATAGTCCCTTAGCTGAGGGTAGTTTTTTTAGTTGATCAACATTCCAATTCCATTCATGTCAAAAATCCCACTCAGTCCATGGCCCAAGCTGGGGCAGTTATTAGAAAGAGTTATTGGTTTTCAACCAAACAGAATACCTATTCCTCTAGACATTTACAGTGTGTATTCCTTCCTAGATAATCCATTCAATTTTCTCCCACTCAATCAACCGCCACACCTTGACATGGACAACCCATAGGATTTTTCACCACAAGCCTTCTTGTAACAAGGATGGATTTGCTCAATTCAGCCTATCTTGAACATCTTTCTAGAGGTCGCTCTGCCCAACTCATTTTTTTCACCTCGTGTAGAGGTCATTCCATTCAAACTCCACATCAGGCTCTTCCTTAACAACTTCCAAGACATTCTTTTTTTTTAAGCCGTTAGGCCGCCAAAATTGAGTCATGACCATAAAACTCTTTGAAAACTCTTTTCATTCCTACAACATCCCATTTTCATTCCCATGCTCTTTTTATATCAAAACACAGTACACGTTTTTATCTTAAATACTCCATTTTTGATACGAAACTCTAAGTTTTTGTTCAAATGACATTTTCAATTTAAATCGTGCTTTTCATCTCACAATGTGCATTTGCTATCCAAAATACCCTATTTTCATTTTGAGATACATTTTTAACATCAAAATATTTTTTTTTACAAATCCGTTGTCCACTCACATTTTTAACATCAAAACCCATTTTCTTCAAAATGGATATTTTTAACTCCAATTCTTCGAATACATTTTTCAAATGCATTTCCAATTCTTATATGCAATATCAAAACCCACCATTTTCAAGGTGGACATTTTTAATTCCGATTTTCAATCCCAAGTTCAAATACAATTTCGATGCACATTATCTTTTGAAACATACAATGTTCAACTTCAAAATCTACCTTCTAACGGTGGTCCCATGACACATCTTCTCAAAATTTGTTTGAATCCGAAGACATATATCTTTAAGCACCTCTTAAAGGTCATTCCGTTCAACCCACATCATGCACCTCACATAGAGGTCATTCCATTCCCATTCATCTTGTGTGCCTCCCTAAGGATCATTCTACCCAATTCATCACTTTCATCTCCTTAGAAATATTTTTTTGTCCAGCTCATGTTAGACACCTCGCATAGAGGTCATTATATCCAATTTACACTCTGTCTAGTGCATCATAGACACCTTCTTTGAAGTTACTCTGTTTAATTCACTCTGTGAACCTCACTTAGAGGACATTCCAATCAATGTTCAATTTAGGCACCTCCGTAAAGGTCACTATTTCCAATTCACACCTTGTGTACCTCACGAAGAGGTCATCTCATTCCAATCTGCTTTGGACACTTCTCTATCAGACACTCTGTCCAACTCACATCGTGTGCCTCATGTAGCAGTCGTTCAATTTTGACATTTCTTATGTTCTTCTATAGAAGTCACTTGGCTAATTCATCTCACACACCTCACCTAGAGGTTGTTCAATTTTGACACTTCTTCTGTGTTTTCGTAGAGCCACTCTACCTAGTTCATATCTTAGGCGCCTCCTTAAAGGTCATTCTGTCCAATGCAAATCATACTCTTCCTCAAGCCTGATATTCAAAAACATTGAGTTCCATCACAAACCATTAAATTTCACTCATTCTACCAAATTTATTAGAGTCCCATCATCGATAATAAAGATCCTAGAAGATGAAGATCTACCCAAATCCATCATCGATGATGAAGATCCTGATTAATAAGGATCCACCTCCAATCAAGTCAATCCCCAGCTGTAGCTGGAGCAATTTTAGAAGATATTTCATCTACCTCATACGATGTATGATCATTCTCCTAACCTGTTCATCATCAATTCTTTTTCATAAGCTGGGGTAATTCTTGAAAACCTTTCCTTCGAACCTTTTAAAAGTCAGTCAATTCAATTTCCCCATCAAAGTGGGGACAATCTTCAAAAATCAAGGACACTTCTTTTCAATCCTTATCCAACTTCCTCTACCGCAGGACCATTCGAGTGTCTAGGTAGAGTTCAATTCACCGCAGAACCATTCCAGTGTCTAGGTAGGATTTAATTCACCGCATAACCATTCAAATGTCTAAGTAAAGTTCAATTCACTGCAGGACCATTCCAGTGTCTAGGTAGAGTTTAATCCACTACAAGGCTCCTAAATGTCAAAGTAAATTCCATTTGTGTCCCATTTGCCTCAAGACCTCACATGAGTCTAGGTAAAATCAAGGTCCCGAATCAAAACAAAGGCATCTTCCAAATTACTGCCTCCACAAATTGGGCCAGTCTCTAATCCTTTTCTTTAAAGCTTTAAAAAATTCTCTTTACATGACCATATTTCAATTGTAAAGCTTATCGGTATCATTTCATCCACACTTATTCAATTCAACAAATGAAAAAACGTTTTTAATTTCCCAAGCACATTGTGGACCAAGTCTAATACGAACTATGAAGGACCTGATTCTTGACGAAGTTAGGATACGTAGACAGCTTAGGTCATTCCCTAAGCTCAGTCATCACAAGCAAAGATCCATTGGAGGACATGTTCAATTTCCATGACAAGTATTACCCAGTCAAGTGAGCTTTTGAGATTAACAAGTCAAAGTTGAAAGGATAAGAGGCCATCATTTTCTCTATCCCCAGTCAATATAAATTTTACCACTGCTAGCCCCTTTGAGCTTATTTTATTCTTTTCATCAACCCTGGCTAGGGATCACTCTCCACATTGGAGGCGACCATTAAATACTTTTCAACATTATGGAAACAACAAGATGCTAATAAACAAGAGCTTCAGCACCTATGAGACCGTGCCAAAGGAAAGAGAGGCCCCCATTTCTTCCATCCTACATACACAAATGTCCATTGCTAGCCCCTCGTGCCATAGTAAATATTTCTTTCATTACACCCACAGTTAGTAACACCACACACCGGGGAAATTCTAATGCATAGCCTCACATTAAGCTGATGAAAGTTTCAAGGACCAAGCAATCCCGAATTAAGATGACGAGAGGCCATCATTTTCATTATCCATTATACATTATAACCCCCTTCGATAAGCCCATTTATTACACTCTTTCTTCCAAACCCACCAAAGATCATTACAAGTATGACCTACATCGTGCATGCAAGCTCAGATAGTTTTTGACTGATTACTCCTTCAATACAAAAAGACAATCAAACCAAGATGGCCTAGTGATCAAAGAATTTACCAGGGCGAGCTGCAAACCTGAATGTCTTGGACTCGATTCTCACGAGGCATCATCAAAGAAATCAAAGAAAGTTGGCTTAGTGATCAAAGAATTTACCAGGTCAAGTCGTAAACCCATACGTCTTGGACTCAATTCTCACAAGACATCATCAACAAAAAAAGAAAGCCAAATGATTAAAAAGTCTACCGGGGCGAGCTATAAACTTGGACGTCTCAGGTTCGATTTTTACAAGATGGCATCAAAGAAGTGAATTTCTAATGTAGTCAAATCCTTGGTGATAAAAAATGATCCTTGGTCTTTTTACCCCCACTTTTATGTCAATCTCGAGCCTTTCACATCATTTTCTTCATCACCCTCAAGCCCATAGCCACGTTACAACCTACATAAAATCCCTCTCCAATTAAAGGTGATTGCAAAGTTTGAAGAACTTTCACCAAGACTAACATGAGATAACTTGCCCCAAGTTGGGGTAGTTTATTTTTATAGTGACTACGGTCTATAAACCCCACATTTCTGCAACATCTTTGAGCCTCAATATCCTTTCTTTGGCTACCCTACACCTGGCCTACATTATGGTCCAACTAAAAGTCCTCTCCAATTGGTACTAATCATTTAGGACTGAAAGCTCTTGCTTGTTTAACTCTTACAAAAGAAGTAACATTTGCCATCATGCCCCAAACTAGGGTGAATTTTGAGTGATTCTTAGTCCATCACCCAGTAATATATCGTATTTTGAGCCTTTTATAATCCTTTCTTTTTCAAACCACTTTACCAAAGGCCCCAATACAGCCCAAAGCAAATTTCTCTTTGATCAATGATAACTTATTAATCGATAAAGCTTAACAAGACAAGGTCTAATATTGGAGAAACAACATACGATGACAAGAACATTCCTTTCCTTGCAAGACAAAGTTCACATGTGTCGGGGAATATATAAAATATTGGCTTGAACATAGTAGAATGAGTGTTAATCATAAGTTAGCCACCTCTTTCGAAAATTTTACCTCCTTCCAATTCAAGGCCTATATAGGTACTCATTCCTTTCAGTTCATGAAGCGACCTTCAAATAAAACTTCTTCTTAAAAATAGTCTTAAAACCCTTCCAATGTGAAGGGATCCTCACATCCAAAGCCCTTCCCTTGAAGGCACATTATAACTAAGCCATTCCCTTGAAGGCACATTCAAGGTAAGCCCTTCCCATATGAAGGCACCCTCACATCTAAAACCTTTTCCATATGAAGGCATTTTCTCTAATCCAAATGACCTTTCGGTTTAAGGCAAATTCAAATGCATTTTCATCCAGAGAATGCATAAGTTCTCCCTCACCCTCATTCACAAGAACCCATAAGTTCGTAAGTTCTCTCTCCCTCTTTAGTACACATAGGAACTCATAAGTTCTCCACTCAAAACATTCTTATGTCCATTTATTAAGCAAGTTGCGTTCCCAAGGTCAACAAAACATAATCTTCGTAAGTTTTAGGTATGCCCTTGTCAAATTCATTCGAATCTAGTCCAACTAGGTTTACCAAAGCTAAACCTAGGTTCCACTCCAGTCCAGCTAGGTTTACCACAGCTAAACCTAGATTTAATCCATTCGAAGTCATCTGATTAGGTTTGCCCTAGTTAAACCTAAATCCACACTGTCAAAACGAGTCACACATAGACTCATACCCTTTCCAGGACATTGAAGAACCTTCAAATTTCAAGGTACAATCCTAAATTCCTAGGATCACATCCAGTCAAGATTCACAAAAATGTTTTCTTTCCAAGTTCATTCTATTGAACTACGTTTGATCTAATTCCCAAAATAGCTGGGATACGTAGGCAACTTGGGTTATCCCCAATGTTTGGTCACAACCACCAGAATTTTTTTTTTATAAAAAAATTCCTAGTGAAATTTCCTTCATATTACCAACACCACGAGGTCTCCCTTTACCTCTAGCTTGCCTCACTTGCGCCACCTTATGACCTCTACTGCGGCCCACGCCCACATCACTATCAGAATCTGACTCATCGTCAGAATTAAGGGCTAAACTCTCACTTGGCCCTCCTACAGTAGCTAGACCTGTGTCCTCTGACTTAAAATCAATGACATCAAGGTAGGCCTCAACCTTCTCATCAGAATCCATCAACATGGAGGTGTAAGAGGAACGAAGGCAAGTCAATCACCAAACAGACTCCTCCTCTCGAGGAGATCTCCTCGCCCGGTATGAATATCCAGTATTAAGCTATGCTGGACTAATCGAAGGACCCTCTAAAGGCATAGGGGCCTTCCCCCATGCAGGTTCATGCACGAGAGAATCTCTCTCATCACCACTCTGCATAATGAATGACTTGCAAAAGGCAAAGGTATGCAAGAGTCAAAAACATATCATGGATCATTTTTTATAACTGCATTTTTCAGTATTTCATTTCTTTTCAATTAAAGGATCACAATTCATGGCAAGATTGCAAAAATCTCAAAATCACTCCCCCTGACATTTTTTAAACCTCAACACTCTGTGCCCTAATGATGCTCTAAGTGTCCGTCCAATGAATTTTTTGAATATTCAAATAAAATTGAGGAAAAACCATATCCAAAACATTTTTCCTATAGGTCCTTTTCCTAAAATTCTCGTCCATTGCCCAAACAACTTTTCTAGAAATTCAAACAAAATTAATGAAGAGTAGTCCTTTTAAAAAAAAAAAAGAGTGAGTTCATTTTTAGGGGGCCCATTTTCTATCCACATTCATTTATTCAAGGTGAATAACGATGCTCAAAAAATTTTAAAACATGGTCAAAGTCTAAATTGATCATTTTTACAAAAAGTGCCCCTGCATTTTTCCCAAAATTGCAAAAAAGCCCCCGACTTTGAAAATTTTCATAGTTTTTAAGCAAATCCTTTCCAGTACGCACCCTCACCCGCTGGGACACAATCCACCTTCAAAAAAAACATTCACAAAACTGACCCAATCAAATTCTTGTACTTTGTCGGTCAAAAACACACCGTGTCTACATCTGTGTTTAAATGTTGCTTCACAAAGTTAAACAAAGAGGAGTAGTTGTAGACACCCATTTTTGACCTCCCTATTATTTTTGAAATCCCAAACCAATCATACCAAGTTTCAAGTCTCACCTTCCCGAGCATAAACCCAAAAAAAAACTGAAATGGTCATCTCCAAAAAAATTAACTTTCAATCCGTCTCCTCAACGGGGAATGGACATCACCACTAAGTTCAAATGTATCAAAAACCTCAAAAATGACTAGTCATGGGAACCATAAGTCCTCCTGAACACTTGATTTCGTTTAACCAACAAACCGTTTATCAAATCGATAAATGAACCTCACCATCGTAACTGTAGGGTCCAAAAATCATAAAAAATACTGTAATATTGACACAATTGCAGTCTTGACATCCCGTTGACCAAAACCCTAAATTAGGGTCAAATTGGTCAACCCAAAAGTTTGACTAACAAACCATTTGTCAAATTGATGAATTGACTTCACAATCATAACCATAGGGTCCAAAAACCATAGGAAACACTGTAATATCGACACATTTCCAGTTCAGACACATTTTTGACCAAAACCCTAGTTTAGGGGCAAAACAATCTTTTTGGTACACATATTGTCCAGGTTTGGAATTTTATTTTTAGATAAAATGACATCACTTAATTACATCACTACAATGATATCACTGCAATGATATCAGAAATGAGAGAATTCCCAAAATTACCCAATTTTCGCACTACAAGTGGGATAAAATCAAAATTAAGCCAGAGGGCACATTTTCCCATAATTTTCATGAAAATTCTCGCAAAAATTATTACTTTTTCACAAATGGCAGAGATCGACCTGATCCAATGGCTGTTGTTCATCGAAATCCAAAATCCATTTTTAATGGCCAAGATTCATTGGGGAATGAGCCAATTTTTGCAATTTTTCGATCCAACGGCTCACATTCGCCCAATACAAAATACATATCTCAACTTATATCTCCCTCATCCAAAGACTCACATTCATTCTCATAGAATAGGATGGCTGAGATTTTAGGAGAACAACCTATTGCCAATATACACTTTTTTCACACCTTTTTTGGTCTTTTACCATTTTTCATCCAAAAGCTCCCATTCATTCTCCCTAATCGTATGGATGATATTCACCACCCTTAGCTATAAATAAATCAATTTCTTCATTAATCAAGGGCATCTACAACTATAACCATAAGAATTACACTCATATTTGCTCTCATATCTTTTTAGTTAGCTCTCCATTTCTAGAGTCTCCATCATCTTCCATCTCCAAGCTTTCTTGCCTTCTGGCCATGAACATCCCTTAGAAGGTAGTTTGTCACTCCCCAAATTTTGACCCCCAAAATTCGAGGATGATTAAGTCATAACCCACACTCCTAATCACAATTACTCTAGCTTACCCAAGTCTCTCACATGGGACACTTGGATTCGTCTCTCAATCATCATTTTTATAACACAATAGAAGCTTATTTTTTACTCACCATGGGCCCCTAAGTAGAACACACGAACTCTTAATACTCAAAAATGCATTTTAAGCTCCCATTTAGGTTTCCGTCGGCTGATGGATGCCTCACTAGCCGACTGAAACCTAGGTAATCCATCGGCTGGCTACCCTTCAATTTCAGTCGGCTGAAAGATTCCTTTCGGTCAGCTGAAGGGTTGTTTCGGTTAGCCGAAACAAGTACCTGCAGAGTCTGTAGATGCAAACATTTGGTATCACACCATTTCGGTCGGTTGATGGAAATTTCAACCAACTAAAACTCTCCAGAACCTGTGTTCCCTGATTTTCAATTCTCAATTTATTCTCCACATGGTTCATAACTCAAAGGAATTATTCTAAGCATGTATATACCTCATTTCACCAATTTAATAACACATCCATTCTCACAAGTTACATATGTGGAAAGTAAACATAAATGAGAGATCATCATTTAAATATTTAGCATTCAATCACGCTTAAAACCATGCTTACAATGTATGAAATCATAAGTCATGAACAATACATGCTTAGGAACAATATTTAAACGCATCAAACAATAAAGCATAAATATATAGTCATATGCATATAATCCATAATCCGGACATGCATTCAAATAAATGGTCATTACATGTTTGTCACATGCATATAGTCCACAATCCAGATATGCATTCAAATAAAGTAATATGAGTCTTTAAATGAAACCAAGATCCACGCCAATACTCTATTGAGGAGACTCCATCACCTTTTTCCCATTTCCTTTAAAATATTAATCGTCATGGGATGAGCAACTACACGATCAGTAGGAATGTCTAAAACACAATTCTACAATTTTTGTGAATACCACATAAACATACATTCACATTTAATCACGTTAAGCAAATATTCACATATCACAACTATATTATAAGCAACATATAAATACAACATGATATGCACAACTCCCTCGTCCTCTCCACAAATCCACTGGGTTATGATTTGATGGGCCACCCAATCCCACCTAATCGAGTTTCCAAAGCCTGTTTACCTCATCGAAAGACTCTGTTTTAGGGAGTATTCTCTTCCATTATAGTCCGGAGCCCTAATTAAGGATCACTCCATAGGGTTCCAAAACTGGATTGCCCCAAATGGATTTATAACAAGTACCATGCCACCTCACATATTCTAATAAAGAAGGAAATCAATGTGCATTTACAACTTAAAACTAATGAAGCAATCAACTACCATGCTTTGTATAATTCTTCATTCAAACATCACATACATACACATTGAATATGTTACACATCTTCCACATTTCATATCATCTCTATATTGACCATTAAATCATGCTTTTCACTTAAACAAGCTTCTAAAATAGTTTATCAAACACATAAGTGTCACCAATTATACATGATTTTCACATAATTAATTCACAATTCAATCCCAACATGCTTATATGATCATCTAAGGCAAACATAAACATGTAACCATCATTTTCAACATTGAGAATTCATTAATTGGCATAATTGAGCATTTTTAATATTAAAAAAATACTTAATTATACCCACATAACCAATTGGTTGCCTTAGCAACCAATATACTCACAAAAATTCCAGTTTCTATGGGTTAGGCATCCCTACCTCAATTTGGAAGAGCTTCCAAATGATTTCCCCAATTCTCACTGAAAAATCAACCTTCTTCAAAATTAATTATAGGTGGATCAAACTCGAGCCCTTAATGCGTAGTCTATTTTTTCTCTTCTTCGGTGAACTCCAATTATGGACCTAAGCAACTCAAAATCAACGGAGAAGAGAAGAAGAAGATGTTTCTATATATAAATATATGTATATTGCTCCATTCGGCTAAGGAGAATGAGAAATGAGAGCACGGCATTCTCTCTTACTATTTATAGAATTTAACCTACTCCTATTTACAAGAATGCCACTACCTTTTCACTAAACCTTCCCGGACTCAGTTTTTGAGTTCTGTAGTTTTGATTGACATGCAATTGATTTCGTAGTGTTTCAAATATTTTTTTAAGATACTCGCCAAATTTGAAGTCATTCCAACACTTTCAAATTTTTTGGGCCCCGTCCCAGGTCAACTGAACCCAAAATATTCAACTTTTTTCAAACACTCCGAAAACTTTTCCAAACCTAAAATAAGTTCTTTAAACATGTATTTTTTATTTAAATAAAAATAAAAAATAAATCAACCAAAAAATAGTTACAGTTCTTACAACCTACCCAACTTAAAAGGATTTCATCCCCGAAATCAGGCCATACCTGAAAGAAATAAGTTTGGATACTTAGAACAAACTTCATTGTAAGGACCGGAATAATTTTGACCGATTTCGGGTGAATTTTGACCGGACTTATTATTTTTTGTCGAATAAGTTAAATTCGAAAGGAATGTGGATACACACACATATATATATATATATAGAATTATATATATATAGATGGAGTATATATATATATATATATATTTATATATATAGTGGGCTGGTATGTGATTATGGATAAATAGAGAGGGATCTTTGTAATTATATAAGTAAGTGTGGGAAAATACATGTGAATACATGTATTGTGTGATGTTATGTATATATATATAAATAATATATATATATATATATATATATATATATGTGGAGGAGGATAAGTAGTAAAAAGATGTGGACAAAAATAAAGAGAAGGAAGAGACCAAGTGTGGTCTCGGCTGGGAAAGAAGAAAAGAGAAAAAGAAGAAAAGGAAAAAGAAAAAGAAAAAAAGAAAGAAAAGAAAAGGAAGAGAGAAGAGAGAAAAATCGGGGAGAGAGAGAAAACCGAGAAGAGAGAAGGAGAGAAGGAGAGATCGGGAGATCGAGAGAGAAATCGGGGGGAAGTAGGAGCCGCCGAGCCCGGCGCCGGCGGTGGCTGTGGCTGCCGGCTGTACGCGGTGGCCAAAGAGGTTGAGGTGGTGTTGCCGGTGACGCGGGGTGGCTTGGTTCAGCTGGGCCGTTCACGAAGGGGGCTGCTCGCGGTGGGGTTTCACCTGGGCGACGGCGATGGCGGTCGCGATGGCTAGAGGAGGCTATAGCGGTTGCGGTTGTGGGTTTGGCCATGGCTGGTGGCGACGGTGCTGGCGGTTCGGTCGGCTAGATCGCTGGGTTCTGTAGCAGGTTAGTTGGGTTTCGGTTGGCTTTTGGCAGTTGCTGAGGGGTGGCCGGCGAGGCGCTGTTCGGCTGGGCGTGTCATGCCCTAAACCTCGATACTTGAGATCCATGGGTGAAAAGAGAGTTATCGGACTCAAACCAAGCCCAAAGTATAAAACTATAATAAAAAATGAAAATAATCAGCCTTCAGCTAGAAGAAAATCTGAACACTCGTTACTAAAAAATTCATAACAAATTCATTTTAACTCCAAACGGCGCAAACTAAAATTCTACGGAAACTAGACTAAACGTACCACATGGATGATCAAAATTCAACAGCTTAAAATATGCCAATGAAATCAGTTTTACAAGTTAAAACAGCTCACATGGCGCGAGCTAAAAACAAACCTTCATCAAGGATGGACTCATTTGAATGCCTTAAAGAATTTATAAAATTCTGGGCTTTGGTATTTAGAAAATATACATAAAGGAATACAATTCTGGAAATTTTCATAATTTATAGAGTTTTGAAGATGGCTCAAACGAATTTTCCAAATCAGCACAAAACAGTGGGTTCAAAATCTGACAGCAGGACACTGTCAAATTTTTGTAAAAATATGCAGCTTTCCAAAATTCACGAAATTTAATCTGGAAGCACTAGACATCTAGTAGAATACATGGTAAAAATTTCAAGTCATTTGGAGTAGTTTAGCCCTATCAAAAAATTTTGCAAAATCTGGACAGAAAGGGGTCCTTTCGTGAACAATCTGTCAAGAGAATTTTTCCTTCCCATTTCTCCCATAAACCTGCTCCAAACTGAACCTAATACATGATATGAGCATAATTATGAACCTAAAATCATCCATGGCAAGTCCCAACTCAAGATATCAAAATTCAAAAATGAAGTATGGTGCAACATGAGTCAAGATCATTAACTTGTACATATAACATGACATTTAGGTGTCATTACATACACATCTTTAAAAGAGTCAAAAGAAATGAAATGAAATTCAAGGAGAAGCAATCCTAAACATGAAGTTGGTGGCTAGGTGTACAAAAAGCCACAATAATGCTTCTAAACAAATTTCATCATACATATAACTAAATAGAGGCTACATGAGGCCTTAACATCAAAAGAAAACTCCTTGAAGTTTGTTGCACCAATGGAGGCTCAACTCTCTCCGGTGTCGACTCCTTTACCTGAAATGTTTAGGGGGTGAGCTTGTCCACTCATAGCTCAGTAGAAGGCAAGTTAAAAGCTTTATATCGCCAACTATACCATATATCAAACCATTAAGTGATCAATGATGCAACTAGGGTTCATGCTCCCTAAATGCCTAATCTTTGGAATAGTTTAAAACATGGAATGACATTGCAACAATAACCTCCACAATTTAATCAAGGGTAATATTAACATACATAAAACGTGTAAAGCAAGTGTGTGATTCAAATATCAAAGTATATAAACGAAGATTTTGAAATCATCAAGTGGGATTGACTCGCAAGACACCCTTCAAGTCACGTGTTTGTGACACGCACTAGGCATCAAACAGGACACGTGCCATTGACGACGTTCCTAATGGTTCTTTCCGGGATACTAGCCCACCAGTGACCACCCTAATTGGCCAATATATGAAGATTTCTCTCAAGGGACAATACCCTTAAACGCGACATCAAATCCCAAAATCATCATCCAAACACATTGTGGCATAATCAATCAAATTAACACATGTGCAATATTCACACGCATATAAACAATGCAATTGCACTCAATTCATATCCTAGGATTTCACCTAGCATGACATAATTTTCTTATTCTAGACCTATCCAATCTCATTAATATAAGCAATACACAATATGAAATGCATATTCTTGACCACAAATTTAAACACATATTCCACAAGTCATTCTTAGTCATTTAAAATTTAAAGAGGAACACAAAGTACTACAATCAACAAAAGAAGAAAAAAAATCAGCATGTACTCCATCAACAAATTCAGCCCATTCTCCATACATCACCAACTACTATAACATCACAAAATAACCCATACATCCACAACCCAAAAATCAGTACTTTATTCAACATATAATCAACCCATCCTCCATATATCTCATAAATACAAAAACAAAATATGATGCTTACATAATCATCATTAAAAATATGAGACAATATCAATATATTCATGAGATTTAAAATGGAGTTAGATGAAGTAAAATCCTAAACACTCCATGAGTAAATATATGTAAATTTTAGCCAAATAAGACTTAAAACTAAAACCCCCTACCACAAAGGAGTAACTTATGCGAAAATGGGGTGAAAAAGAGGAGTTGTATATATCTTACACCTTCCAAATGAGCCCCAAAATGGATAATTTTCTGATCAATGGATAGCCCTAGCCGAGCTCTACAACTTTTCTCTTGGACTCTTGAGCCAAAACAACCTTGAAGGGTTCCAAAATCTAGAGAGAGAAAGTAGATCTCAAGGTTTCTTTAATGGAGTCTTAGAGAGAGAGAGAGAGAAAATGAAATGAAGAAGGAGGAAGATAGGCTGCCGAGCAAGGTTCTGCCACTTGAAAAAAAATTAGACTTTTGGGTCATGTGGACCCCACAAGTTACAATTTGTCTCACTTATGTGTATATCTATCATATAAGTCTCATACGGTGTCCAAATGTGTCCCGGTTTCTTTCTAAAATTCTAAAATTTCAAATGCCATTCAAAAATGTCACAATATAAATAAAAATATTTATTCAGCATCGAAATCCAAAATGAGCCCACCAAATCGGTCCCGAAGCCCTAAAACGGCGCCCGGGCCCATAATGCCCATTTCACCTAAACGAACCCGAAAAATAATTCCGGATGGACACAAAATATTTTTAAATGTGAGTCCCTATATGAAATAATCACCAAGAAATAATAAAAAGCTAACCCGACAGATTTGAACATTTCTTTCTTTCCAACATAAGAAAAAAATTCTTATTTCTCCACTTTGAAATAACTGGGCTCAGTTCCTTTGGATTCTCTAAATGAAATCAATTCCAATGAAAAGAAAATTTTAAAACACTCAATTTCAAAAAAAGAATCACCTAAATCTGATTTAAGATGAGTGAGTTACGAATTTTCAACGTTTAAAGAAAAACAACCATATATAAATAAAATAACCCGACCCAAATCCGACCCGATAAATGGTCTGGTCATTACAGGGCATCTCACGGCTGTGGTTGGGTCGTGTTTGGGTTGGCTTTAGATGGCCCGACGATGGTGCGCACGGCTTGATTGGGGCTGTGTTTGGTTCAGTTTTTAGGGTTGTTTCAGTTGGGTTTTAAATGGATTACATTTAGGGGTGGCAATTTGTGTTCCCGTGTCGTGTTCGTGTCGTGTCGATGTATAAGTATTCTACTAAATAGCTCAACCCTAACCCGACCCATTTACTAATCGTGTCAGAGACCCTCAACACTAACCCAACCCGTTTATTAAACGTGTTATTCGTGTTGACCCGTGTAACCCGTTTAATAAACATGTCTTATAATGACACGACTTGTTTAATAACCTTTTTAATCCGTTTAACTTATATCATATGAGTTTCTCCACCCCTAAAAATCTCTCTAAAGATCATATAAAAGTAAAGTACATATCAATACATAAATCCTAAAATCAAACTATATATATTATAAATTTTGTATCTATATATAAACTTAAAAACATACTAAGGTGATTCAACAACTAGGAAGACATCATAACAATCTCATCATTGTGTTTTATGGCTACATCAGTCTTGTAAATAAACAAATAGATTACAAACAATATATATAACTATGTATATATATGTTTGTATCAAATCATAATATATGAATAACTCATGTCGTAATCGTGTTGTAATCATGTCGTAATCGTGTCACGGGTTAGACAGCTTAAACCCAAACCCAACCTAATTTTTGCGTGTCGTGTTCGTGTCGACCCATTTATTAAATGTGTCGACTTATTTCAAACCCAAACCCGCTTAATTCGTGTCGTGTTTGAGTCGTGTTATCGTGTCGTGTCCAATTTTGCCACCCCTACATTTGGGTATGGTGATTGGAGGCTCACGGCTGGTGGTGGTGGCTAATTCAGCAGACCATGGTGGTGGTACGGGGTCGAAATGGCCACGTTTGGTTCTGACGATGGGCTTTCGAACAGTTTGTGATTGAAGTGGGTGATGTTGGATGTTTGGCTGGTGGCTGGGCATGATTTCAGCTGGGTTCGATTGTTGATGGAGGCGATGCAAAGCTTCGGCTGATAGTGGACTCGGGTGTGGCCATGGTAGCTTCAGTTGGCCTTTGGTGGTGGTGTGACTCCGTTGTGGAGGTGTTTTCGGTAGTGGGTTCGGACGGTTATATGAGGCTGTTTGGACCTTCACGGTTGATGATGTGGGTTGAGACATCATGGATTGAGAGGTTTGGGCTTGAACTCGGAATTGGGTTATGATGAGGATTGGGCCACAACATGAATTGGGCCAAGCAAGAAAATTAAAAAGGAAACGAAGTGGCCCAATGGAATTGTTCGTGTGGACTTCGACACAGGACCGGATCGAGCATGGAAACAGGAGGCTTTGCAGGCGCGGATTCCTTGAAAGCGGGACTTAAGGCAAGTTGATTCTTGCCTCTATCTCTTACAAATAATTTTGTTATGTTGGTTAATTTACCTATGTCCCTAAATTTGATCATAGGTGGCATATATATATATGTGCATATATATATATATGTGGATGTTGTATAGGTGTGCGATGTGAAAATAATAGGAAATTGAGATGGTATGAACAGGTGGTGGTTATAGCGTGAGGGTGATCTCACGGAGTTCACACCTCAGTTTTCGGGCCTCGGGAATCGGGGCGTGACAGAAATGGTATCAGAGCACTTGGTTGGAATACCTAGGGACGACGGGGAATGGACATATCATGTGTTTGGTTGAGAAGGTTGGATTATGTACCTAATACCAGAATGTTATGAGAGCACTAGGTTGGTATACCTAGGGGTGACGCGTAAGGGTTGAGGATTTGTGAATTGCTGTTAAGGCATTAGGTTTGAAGACCTAGGGTATCAAAGTCGTAGGTTCTAATACCTAAGGACGGATGGTCAAATCACGTAGTTTGGAGATAGGCAATGGTTGATAGTTGTCTAAATGATAGGTTTGATTACCTATAGACAATAGTGGGATGATTTGCTCGGTTTGAGCAATCCAAATGAAAAATCAAGTTGTTGAGGTGTGAAACAGGTTTCGATTGGAAATAACTCCCAAAATTGGTTGAGTTTAGACCTTCGACTTGGTGATTAAGTCTTGTTAGTGAGTAACGAACAGATACCGCAAGGGATATTGCGAGTGTTTAAGTCCTTAGAGATACTTAGGGACTTATGATGTGTTGTTGGTAAGTGTTTTGCCGAGGTTGGCAATTGAGATAGGATACAAGGAAGACATGTTGCCGGAGTTGGGCTAACTGGGAAAAGTGGCCTGGCCAGACATTTTTCTTGGATTAGTGTTTCTCTTACAATACGCTGGCTCTTGTAGACGTTGAGTTATTTCGTCCGGATGACGATGGATAAAAGATTCCCTATAGTAGGGATATGTCACTAAAAGTGATTGGTGTAGATAGTCAAGGATATTACCTTAGACTGTAAAGGTGGATGGATTGGTATGTGTTTACTAATGAGTACAGGGGATGAGAGTAGGTTGGTTTGAACCACTCTAGATTTTGTGTTCTAGTATGTGTATACTAGGGGGGACTGGGCCGTGTTTCACACTTGCTCAGGCAGAGGAAGTATCGGGACCGTGTATGGTCAGGGGTATTTTCCTAGTTTTAGCCCAAGGGCTAAGGTATTAATTTATGCATCATATGTTATATCATGCATGGTACGTGTTTACTTGATTAGCATGTTGTGTGTTATATGATATGTGGTATATATGATTCATGTGACTAAGCATTGCATTCTAGTGTTGCATTTTGTGTCACATGGTTAGTAGTGACATGTAGTCACCTAGCGATTTTAGTTTTGAGGATTGGTAAACCTGGGTAGAGGTTTGAAACCAAGTGGACTATGATGTTGAAATAGACATGTAGTGATAGACTTTGAAAGTATGAGTCAGGAATTATGGAGAAAGGTATGGTTTACCTTGTAGTTTTCCAAACCAAGAGTTTGGTGATTCAAATTTGTGTTGTAATCATTGCACAATGATGAGGACTCGAGATTGACCTAATTCTTGGAGTCAGCGGACATGTGATGACTTTGACGATGCATTGGCGATGCATCGTAATGCCTAGGTGCTGATTAATGCAATAGTGATGTATGGAAGGATTTGTGGGGTCCTAGACGAAGCAGTCAGGACTTTGGGGTGTCAAGTGAGATGCTGGAAAGGAATGGATAAATACCCGAGCAGTCGAAAACGTCCGTTGGGATTAATGGACGAGTAAGTCAGATTCATTCGTCGAGGAATGAGATTGTGAAGTTAAGGGCATGTAAAACCCTAATCTTGGCACTAAATGCCAATGGAATGTAGTCCACAAAAATGGACAGGACTGGATGATTTGTTTTGACAAGTGCACTCCTTATGTGCTTTGACCTCAGTGGTATACTGTGATATGTGCATGATTGATGCAGTTGGATCATAGTGTGGATATGATGTTAAGAGAAGGATGGGTTGATAGTGGATGAGGATACTGACATATGGTATCTGAAGTGAGGATAATTTCTTACCGTGAATGGGGAGAGGTGGACGCAGTGGATGTGTAGACGCAGTGGGCTGCGGCCACTGTATGGCTACTGTAGGTGACCTCAAACTTTCATTGGTAAGGGTTGTCTAAAGTGAAGTGCTGATATGAAAGGAATTCTCTCTAATTGTCAACTGGCTCCTTAGCGTGAAGGATGAAAAAGGGTAAATGTTTCTCCTCTTGAATAATGAGAGTGTGAAATCAGTGGGATGTAAGATCTTGAACTTGGCATTGGATTCTAGTGGGTTGTAGTCTTCGAGACTGGGCAGGATTATGTGGCTTGCTGCGGCAAGTACAACCCTTATGTGGTTTGTATCGGCGAGTACACTGTCATGTGCCTTGCTGGTGAGTACGCTTGTGATGTGCACTAGATTGATGTGGTTTGTGTTGTAATGATGCCCAGGATATTGGACTAAGCCCGGGAATGGTATGCCAGAGATTGAAAGTCATGTTTGACAATAAAAGAATGACTTTGAGTATTGATGATCCCGGATTATAGGGAAGTATCACTGTGAGTGATGGGTATGATTAGTCGAAGGTGTTGCCTTAGACTAGAGATAGAGATGGACTGCGTAGGTCTTGAGGTAGGTGTTGCAAGTGTAGCGCCTAGGGTATGTGGAAAGGGAAAGTGACGATCATTGGCAAGAATGACGTCTGGTAAGGATTGGTTTTGGAAAGACCATGACTATGTTAATTTCGAGGATGAAATTCCTTGAAGGAGGGGAGGTTGTAAGGACCGGAATAATTTTGACCGATTTCGGGTGAATTTTGACCGGGCTTATTTTTTTTTGTCGAATAAATTAAATTCGAAAGGAATGTGGATACACACACATATATATATAGAATTATATATATATAGATGGAGTATATATATATATATATTTATATATATAGTGGGCCGGTATGTGATTATGGATAAATAGAGAGGGATCTTTGTAATTATATAAGTAAGTGTGGGAAAATACATGTGAATACATGTATTGTGTGATGTTATGTATATATATATAAATAATATATATATATATATATATATATGTGTGTGTGTGTGTGGAGGAGGATAAGTAGTAAAAAGATGTGGACAAAAATAAAGAGAAGGAAGATACCAAGTGTGGTCTCGGCTGGGAAAGAAGAAAAGAGAAAAAGAAGAAAAGGAAAAAGAAAAAGAAAAAAAGAAAGAAAAAAAAAGGAAGAGAGAAAAATCGGGGAGAGAGAGAAAATCGAGAAGAGAGAAGGAGAGATCGGGAGATCGAGAGAGAAACTGGGGGGAAGGAGGAGCTACCGATCCCGGCGCCGGCGGTGGCTGTGGCTGCCGGCTGTACGCGGTGGCCGAAGAGGTTGAGGTGGTGTTGCCGGTGACGCGGGGTGGCTCGGTTCAGTTGGGCCGTTCGCGAAGGGGGTTCCTCACGGTGGGGTTTCACTTGGGCGACGGCGACGGCGATCGCGACGACTGGAGGAGGTTGTAGCGGTCGCGGTTGAGGGTTTGGCTGTGGCTAGTGGCGACGGTGCTGGTGGTTCGGTCGGCTGGATTGCTGGGTTCTGTAGCAGGTTAATTGGGTTTCGGTTGGCTTTTGGCAGCGGCTACGGGGTGGCCGGTGAGGCGCTATTTGGATGGGTGTCTCACGACTGTGGTTGGGTCGTGTTTGGGTTGGCTTTAGATGGCCCGACGATGGTGCGCACGGCTTGATTGGGGCTGTGTTTGGTTCAATTTTTGGGGTTGTTTCAGTTGGGTTTTTAATGGATTACATTTGGGTATGGTGATAGGAGGCTCACGGCTGGTGGTGGTGGCCAGTTCAGCAGACCACGGTGGTGGTGCAGGGTCGAAATGGCCACGTTTGGTTCCGACGATGGGCTTTCGGACAGTTTGTGATTGAAGTGGGTGATGTTGGATGTTCGGCTGGTGGCTGGGAATGATTTCAGCTGGGTTCGATTGTTTATGGAGGCGGTGGAAAGCTTCGGCTGATAGTGGACTCGGGTGTGGCCATGGTAGCTTCAGTTGGCCTTTGGTGGTGGTTTGACTCCGTTGTGGAGGTGTTTTCGGTAGCGGGTTCGGACGGTTATATGAGGCTGTTTGGACCTTCACGGTTGATGATATGGGTTGAGACATCATGGATTGAGAGGTTTGGGCTTGAACTCAGAATTGGGTTATGATGAGGATTGGGCCACAACATGAATTGGGCCAAGCATAAAAATTAAAAAGTAAACGAAGTGGTCCGATGGAATTGTTTGTGTGGACTTCAACACAGGACCGGGTCGAGCATGGAAACCAGACGCTTTGTAGGTGCAGATTCCTTGAAAGTGGGACTTAAGGCAAGTTGATTCTTGCCTCTATCTCTTACAAATAATTTTGTTATGTTGGTTAATTTACCTATGTCCCTAAATTTGATCATAGGTGGCATATATATATATATGCATATATATATATATATATGTGTGGATGTTGTATAGGTGTGGGATGTGAGGATATATATATATGTGTGGGTATATATGTATATATATATGTGTGTGGGTTGGAGAGTGATGGCATGTTAAAAATTTATCGCCTATTCGCATTGTGATATGCATGTGCAGTATTGATTGGAATCATGTAAAAAGTATGCTGAATCATGTACATGTTTAGCTATGTGTTGTCTTGTATGCATATGTGACTTTTATGCATGGTGTTAAATATATATTTGTGGTGGTAGTGGAAATGCATGTTATATATATGTGAATATGGCTTTGGCGAGCATTTAAAAAGCATGAAATGTGCTAAGTGTTTTATATGTCCTTAATGCATATATGGTGATGGAATATATATACGTAGTTATATATTGTGGATGAAAAGCATGCCAGTTGCTTGTAGTAATTGTGTGCCTTGAGTGGAAGCATGATTATATTTATGCTAGTATAAGTGCATATAGGACTTATATGCAAGATTGGACATATGTGCTATTTATGTCAGTTGATATGACTGTATGTTTATAGATGCCTTATAGAAATTTATGAACATGTTGGAATTGATTTGTGAATTCGGAAAAAGTGTGAAGGACATGTGGGTATGTGAAATGTGGAGGTGTGAAGCATGTTCATTGCAAATGCATGTGATGCTTAAATGAGATTTCGTATGAGTGTGTTTCTTAATGCCTCATTGGTTGCAAATCATGAATGTACATTTGATAAAGTTGTGGGGTTCATATTCATTGGTATGGTGAGGGAGGCAAGCGATGTGAACGGTGGAATCCATTCGGTAAAACGGCGAGGTATTCCGGTAAAGGTAACCCTCGTGAAGTATTTCGGTCAAGGTACCCTCATGGATTGATGTGTAGTGAGGTATTTCGGTAAAGGTAACCCTCAAGAGGTATTCTGGTAAAGGTAACCCTCTATAGGTGGGATTGGTTGTCCACGGGAATTGGAGACCAATATGTGGGAAGGATGAGGGAGTTGTGCATATCATGTTGCATTCTACCTTGCTTATGATATGGTTGTATTTTATGCATAATTTCTCTACATATCAAATGCATTGCATTGCATCTGATGTGCTACTTGATGAGTAGGAGACGTGATAGTTGATTTACATTGTTTATGTAAATGATTGGACACATATGTTCTTTATGCATATTGATGTTGGATATGCATTGTTTTGAGCAGGTTGTGAATGATCTTCATAAAACATGTATAGTAGATTTTGTATGTTCATGTGTGCTAGAATAGCCATATGCATTGTTGGTTCATGCATGCTAGGAGGAGCATGGTTTTAAATATTGTGATATATTTAAGTGCACGTATATTTTTGAGAATATGTGAGGATCGACCTGCTGCAGCGGTGATAGTATGGTTCTACATACCTTGTTGGGCCTTTGAGCTCACCCCCTCCCAGGTTTTGCAGGTATTGCTGATTACGGAGTTAGTTAGGGGACTGACATCACCGGTTGCAGAGGTTATGTCTAGATTCCTTAGAATCTGATGTATGTCCAGGATAATGGATAGATAGATGTATTACATTTGGATTAAATGTCGAGAGAGATTATGTTGATTCAGTTCCTTCAGTTGTATTCTATTCATGTGATGTATGTATATAATACGGACATTCAAGGACTGTGACATGTATTTTGATTGTATTATGCATGTTGTAGAAATGCTGGGGGGACACGTGCCCACAAGTGTCCATTTTTATTGTTAGATATAAATGCTGGGGGGACACGAGCCCAGAAGTGTCCATTTGAATTGTAAAGCAAGTATAACATGCCAGAAGCTGATTATTTAGAATGGGTCATGCCCAATTTTCGTAAAAATAATAGGAAATTGAGATGGTATGAACAGGTGGTGGTTATAGCGTGAGGGTGATCTCACGGAGTTCACACCTCGGTTTCCGGGCCTCGGGAATTGGCGTGACATTCATTCTCTCACTCCCAGGTAGCCCCCTCAACATTGTGGTGATGCCACAAAACCTTGACCAACAGAATGGTCTTACCCCTCAGAACTTGCTCTCTGGCATCAAGAATCTGAACTAGTCTCTCCTTATAGGTGACATCCTCGTCAACCTCAACGTCTACCCAACTTAAGACATGTGATGGATTAGAATCATATTTTCTCAACATCAAAACATGGAATACGCTGTGAACCTTTTCCCAATTGTGGTGGCAAAGCCAATCTATAAGCACCTCACTAATACACTCAAGGATCTTAAATGGTCTAATATATCCAGGTGATAACTTGCCACTCCTCCCAAAACTCATCAATCCTTTCTGTGGTGAAACCTTAAGAAACACGTGGTCTCCCACCTCAAAGGATAACAATCCCCATCTCCTACCTACATAGCTCTTTTGTCGACTCTAAGCTGCCAACAATCATTATTTAATCAACATAATCTTTTCTGTAGTCTCATGTACAATATCTGGTCCTAAGGTTGTGGTCTCACCCACCTCTATCCAACAAACTGGAGATCTACAAGGTCTGTCGTACAACACCTCAAACAGTGCTATCTCAATACTGGCCTGATAACTGTTGTTGTACGCAAACTACAAGTGGTAAATGGTCCTCCCAACCACCACCAAAATCAAGAATATAAGCATGAAGCATATCCTCTAATATCTGTATAGTACATTCTGACTATCCATTAGTCTGAGGATAAAATGTTGTGCTAAAGTGCAACTCTGTGTCTAGCACTGTCTGGAACCTCTACCAAAATCTCAAAGTGAACCATGGATCCCTATCCAATACAATGGATATTGGAACCCCATGTAATCTTATAATCTGCTCTACATATTGTTTACTGAGCCTCCTTATATTATCATTCAACCTCGTAGGCAAAAAGTGAGCTATTTTGGTCAATCTATCCACGACGACCCATACTGTATCGTTGCCCTTGTTCATTCTAGGAAGACTCATCACAAAGTCCATGGTAATATGTTTCCATTTTCATTCTGTCACTGGTAATGGTTGCAACAACCTAGCTGGCTTTTAATGTTCCGCCTTTACTTGTTGACAAACTGTGCTACATCCCTCCTTATACCTCGCTACCAATATTGGTATCTTACATTGTAGTACATTTTTGTTCCACCAGGATGAACTACAAAATGAGAATGATGAAATTCCCATAATACATCATCATAACAATCAAAAGGAACTACCATCAATTCTCTAAATCACAAACCCCTATCAAAATGCATGGTCTAACCCTCTATTATCATACCACCAACAATCTGTGAGTGAATGACCTCTAACTCACTATCTCATTTCTGTGCCTCAATCACCTTGCTCACAACCATAGGTTGAGCTACCAAGCTAAACAACGTAGTTGGATCACTACTATCACTAAAATACAATCCCAACTCTGAGAAATCTTCCATTATTTTTCATTCTTGAATGACTATGCTAGCTAGAGTCCTGTGAGACTTTCTGCTCAATGCATCCGCCACTATATTTGCTTTCCCTGGATGGTATTGCAAATCAAAATTGTAATCTTCTATATATTCAACCTATTACCTCTGTCTCATATTCAAGTCCTTTTAGGAGAAAAGGTACTTGAGACTCTTGTGATTCGAATACACCTCAAATCTCTCACCATACAAGTAGTGTTTCCACCCTTTCAAAGTAAAGATCACCGCTGCTAGCTCTAGATCATGCGTAGGATAGTTATGTTCGTGAGTTTTTAATTGTCTAGACCTGCAAATAACTATGACATCACATTGCATCAATACACAACCTAGCCCACTCCCTAAAGCATCATAATAAATCACATACCCCAAACCACGCTCGGGTATCACCAAAATAGGAGTTGTAGTTAGCCGCTACTTTAATTCATGAAAAGCTAACTCACATGTTTCATTCCACACAAACTTTACACCCTTACGAGTGAGTCATGTCATAGGTGCTGTAATACTAGAGAAGTCTTTCACAAACCTCCTATAGTAGCCCGCCAACCCAAGAAAACTATAAATCTTGAAGACACTCTTAGGACTCTCCCAACTCATCACGGCCTCAATCTTAGATGGATCAACTGAGACTTCACTCTCAGAAATAACATGTCTAAAGAATTTCACCTCTTGGAGTCAAAATTTTCACTTTTCATAATTAGCGTACAATCGGTGCTCTATAAAGATTTGCAAAATTGTCCTCAAATGTAACTCATGATCCTCCTCTGAGGATGGGTACATAAGTATATCATCCACAAACACTACCAGAAAAGTATCAAGGTACTCATGGAATGCATGGTTCATCAATTCTATAAATGCTGCTGGTGCATTAGTCAAACCGAATGGCATTACAAAGAATTAATAGTGTCCATACCGCGTACAGAAAGCCATTTTGTGGATATCCTCATCCTTCACCCTCAATTGGTAGTAACCCGACCTTAAATCAATTTTTGAGAAGTAGTGAGCTCCTTTCAATTGATCAAATAGGTCATCTATCCTCGATAATGGATACTTGTTCTTGATTGTCACATGATTTAACTTTTGCTAATCTATGCACAATCTCGAAGCACCCTCTTTCTTTTTAGCAAACAACACCGGTACTCTCCATAGTGATGCATTTGGTCTAATAAAGCCCTTAACTTTAAAATCATCCAATTGACGTTTTAGTTCCACCAATTCTACCGGTGCCATCCAATATAGTGTCATAAAAATAAGCACCGTACCGGGTATAAGATCAATTCCAAACTGCACCTCTCTCTTGGTAGGCAAATCCGTCAAATCCTCCAAAAATACATCCACAAACTCACGTACCATCGTTGGATACCTTTCCCACGGCATCTCCTCCCCCTCGGCCAATAGGCTAGCCATGATAAAACTGTCACTCATGACTACTAATGCTATAGCATGGTGAAGTATAGGAGTCACTCTGATCTCCACAAAACAAAAGCAATTGCCCTCGGGCGTACAAATCGTCACTCTCTCTCTAAAACAGCCTATTGTAGCATGAAACTCTGATAACCAATCCATCCCTAGGATGATGTCAAAACTACTCATATCAAGGAGAATGAAATCAAACTTAAGTGTCCTCTCGATTATGTCAATAACACATCCTTGGCACACTCTATCAAAGATCACTTTACCGCTCACTGGCGTATCAACACAAATAGCTCTACTCAATGGACTAATTTCTAGCCCCAGTGCCCATGCAAATAATGCAACAATAAAAGAGTAAGATGCACCTAAATCAATTAATATATGTGCCCAAAAACTGTACACTAGAAATATACCTCTAACCACTAAAGGTCCTGCCGAGGTGTCTACGGGTGTCACTGCGTACATCCTGCCCTGAGCCCTCTGATCCTATGCTCCACCAGCCCAAAAACTTGACTATTGTGTGGATGCACTAGGGATATCTCCTCACTGGTCTAGCACTTTGTGCAGACATAGCTGGCTACGGTGGAGAAAATGCTCTATAGCTCGACAATGCAGTCATGGTTTGAGTCGGCCTCTATTATGAGCCCCGACCACCCCGAGCATCCCTACCCTGCTGTGCACACTCCCTCCTCATGTGCCCTTCCTACCCACAACCAAATCATGTCATCATGCTAGGTTGAATCATAAGCTAACTCTGTGGTGCTCTCATAGATGTTCTTAAAGAACAATCTAACTTGTAGTGCCCCGATTGCTTACACCTATAGCACACTACCTCCGTTCTAGCAAATGTCAAGGACAAGGGAATTGTAAGTGTAAAACATGCCATAGGCTACCCCACTAAACCCACTGTATGAGAATAACCACTCTTAAATTTCTTCCTTGCTTGTCCCTTTGAAGCCACTGTCAAAGCCTTGTTTTGCCTCAATGCCCCTCTTTTCTCTTGCCTATCTTTCACTTAAGCTTCTAGCATCAAGGCCTTCTCTACCACCTCGGCATATACTTTCAACTCTAAAATGGATATAAATGGTTTAACTAAATGTTGAAGGCCACTGACAAACCTCCACGTCTTTTCCTCCTCATCTCTCACTACTTCGGGTGCAAAGCGTGAAATAGAAATGAACTTATTCTCATACTCTGTTACAGTCATGCCATCATGAACCAAATCCTCAAACTCCTTCCTCAACGCCTTCCTTTTTGGCCTAGAAAAATAATACTCAAGGAATCACTACAAGATTTTTGGGTTTTAACGACAGGGTTTTTACGATAGGCCCACATAGCCCGTCGTAAAAAGTACATTTTACGATGGGTCCATGTAGCCCACCGTAGAAAGGTTATTTTCTAAGGTGGTCATCCATAGCCCATCATAGAAAATACTTTCTACGATGGGCTATGTGTGCTCGCCATAGAAAGATACTTTCTATCACGGGCCATGCCCGTGTTGGAAAGTTTTGTATCTATCATTCGTGTGGCCTGTGATAGAAAGCTTTATTTTTTTCCTCACTTTGTGCGGTGTAATTTTTGATCTCCCGCACATAACCCAAAACCCCAAAATGTCTAACCCATTCTAGATCAAAGCTTAAACTAACCTCTGATCAGCATTGTTCTCTAATTTCTGACTACCACGCATAATCGAAAACCCTAAAATCTCTACCCCTCTCTAGATTAAAGCTCAATCAAACCCTAACCTCTGATCAACGTCATTCTCTAGCTCCATTAAACAAGCTTGATATATTGAGGCAAAGTCTGTAATAAAGATACTCCTCTAAGATCGAAGCTTATCCTAAAAGGTACTCCTCTAAGATCCGTTAGATTTGGTACTCTTTTTAGGTCTTAGGTTCACAGATTGGTAATTTATATATAGATTTTTTGTGTTTCTCCTTTTTGGTTTGTAATAAAGATTAAACTCACTACAATCTTGATCTTTTTCTACTACATTCTTCTACATCTCTAATACAGTTCTCATTGGTTGTTGTAAACTGTATATGCAAATTGATCATTTGGTAATGTAACGACCGTGATCAAATTTGGCCGATTTTGCATTTTTTGAATAATAATTGCCATAAATGCATTTTGAGTGGTGTTTAACTTGTTTTGAGTGTGGAGAACATGTTTGGCAAGTGTTTTAAAGGTTTTGGAAAGTTTTTGGGAGATTTGGAGAAGTTCAAACTTGGGCCTAGGATGCCACTTAAGTGGGCTCGGGAATTCGAAAAATTCCCAAAAATAATTATTTTTGGGAATGGCTTAGATGAAATTTTTAGATAGTAGAGGAAGTGATTTCGAGGCCGTAGGAGTTTTTGAAATTGAAAACAGAGTCTGGGAAGGTACGTTAAGTGTATCCCTCATTCACCCTTCTCTCTAGATTTCGGAAGCCTTCGGGCGTGATTCAAGTTCCGCCGAAGAAGGGAGATACGTAGGGGACGACTAGGGCTTCCCTTTAAACTGATCAAAGTTGCGGTTTAGCAAGGTTGACATTGCTGGGATTTTGAGAAGTTCTTGGAAGGCCTTCATTTTTGAGGTAGGAGTTCTCTTCTCATTTACTTGTCGATTCTAGGATTTCGGGAGAAACGATGAGAGCTAGGGTTGTATATTGCATGTCTTAGAGTGGTAAGAGGGTGGGATGTGAGTGTTTTCTACTCTCTTTAGTCTCTTATGTGCAATGGGAATGTATATGGTGTTATGATTCGTGTGTGAGTGTGACTCAAAAAGTATATCAATTAAAATTTTCCACACTTCGCAATAGAACGAATTCCTTGCAGAATAGGGCTATCGAAAGGGGTATCGTACCTCAGGGATTATGGTCTGATGAGTTGGAATACTGAATTAATTCTAATTAAATTTATAAAGAAAAGAATTCTGATTTTTAAACTAATTAAAAAGTAAAATAAAAATAAATCAAAGTAGATAGAAAGTGAAGATAATATGAGAGAAATCTAGGGTATTTGACTTCACCACTAACTCCGCAATCAATGGTCAATTGAATCAACTATGGGAATTACATCATGCATAAGTGGTGTCGGTGCTTACAAGCTCACCTTCATCCGTCAAGAAGATAACATATGATTAAGGCTAAGCCATGGACTATCTTCGATTGGCATGGGCCATCTGCCTCACTACTCTAATCTAGGGTGTAGTATTGTTCATCTTCTCTAGGCATAATCCATCAAAGCTCTTAACAATATATTCAGTGATTACCATTGTGTAATAATCGCTCTCATGATCACAGAAAACAAGAGAGATTGAGTTCAATAACAACAACTAAATATCTAAGACAAGATAAGAAATCATTGAAAATGAATTTACAAGACTTTTATTGCTCAATTCTATAATAAGAATCCTCTGAATTACACAATCTATGCATGTATATAAAGGTCCCCAATAATTAAAATCAAACCATTGATGCTTTGTTAGGGCTACATCAAAACCCTAGTGGATGAACTAGCCGCTCATAGTAGAAGAAGAAGCTTCAACTGTTGAGGAAGAAGGCATCATCTTCATGAATTATGCGTATGACTTCGTTCTCCAATGGTTCTGCAAATATGTTTCTGTTCTCTTCTCAGCCCTCTCAGACTCTCCAATCTCTGTAATCACCCCTCAACTCAGCCTCCAAGTCTTCACTTTATTCCCCAAGAGAATACACCAAAGTCCTAATCCAATTAGGAATAAATTAGGGTTTCTCGCAGCACTAATCAGGTGTGTTTTTCCTGCTGACTTTGGCCCAACTTTTGACCCACTAGAAGTCCGATTTACGAAATTTTCGTGAAATACAAAAGTGTGCAGAATCAAATTTCATTCAACCTTATGTAAAAATTATGTCGATTTGAGACTTGGAAATAAGACTTCTGGTCCATTTTCCAAAATGGGATTAAGACTGTATTATGCGCAGATTTGGGCTTCAGGCCCGAAACCTTCTTAAGCAGCTGTAATTCTCTTGGACCTCTTCCTTGGGCTAATTTGAGTTGAAGTAAATGGTTGAATGAATCTCCTTGATGTAGGCTTCATCTAACCATCTTGGATATCTTCTTTAAAAGCCCAAAATCATGGTTTTAACTAAAATAATCATTAAGGCCCTGAAAATACAGAAAATACTAAAATAAAGTAAAATAACAAAATAATCTATTACTAAGAGAATAAAATACACAAGTTAAGAGGCTAGAATGCGTAACATTCAACGTCTATCATGTTATGCATGATGTGAAGGGTGAATGAGGGAGAGAAACAAGCATGAACACTTGTATGCTAGGTTTAGTGCACTTTTGTGAAAATGTGTTAAATGAGCATTTTTGTGTTATGTGATGTTGTATGAGTTAAAATGCTTGCCTTATTTATATAGAAAATTTATGCATTAGTGAAGCATGACAAATATGTGGTTATGTGGATTTTGTGAGCATATGTAACTTATGATAGGGTTTCACATATAGATGATTATATGTGTGGATTGATGAATATGAAATGCATGCTATGTTCCTTTATAACTAGTGTACATATTGTAAAGCATGAATCTTAAATGCTTTATATTTATATGTTTGAAATGCATATTTGGGGGCGTTGTGAGGAAACAGGGAAAAGTGGTCGAATTACCTAGCGTAGGTCAATACTCGGTGAGGCCGTTGGAGTGGTGAAGTCACCTTGGAGTTGAGAATACTCGGTGACAAATTCTGAAATTTATCTAATCACCTCAGAGTAGAGAATACTCGGTGATGGTTCGATCACTTTGGAGTAAAGAATACTCGATGACGAACTCTAAAATAATCTAATCACCTTGGAGTAGAGAACACTCGGTGACATATTTTGAAGCGGTCCAATCACCTTGGAGTAGAGAATACTCGTTGACGGATTCTACAATGGTCCAATTAACTTAGAGTAGAGAATACTCTATGATGGATTCCGTAATTGTGTGGGAAGTGTCTCGGTCACATGGTTGGTCAAGAATCTTGTTAGGGTATTGGGTTGAGTCCAAGGGGGAGACCAATGTATGAAATTGCTTACATTTGAATCGTGAAGCATGCTATGTGTTTAATGTATTCTTATATATATACATTTCTTGTGAATGAACATGGTATGTGTTGGATAATACATGTAATGTAGTGACATACATTCATGTAGGTTGTGTCGAGTCGGCACTTAGGTGGGTTGGGGTATCTCTACTGAGCGCAGTGGTGCTCACCCATTTATTTTAAACTCTTTTACAGATAAGGCGCCGATGACAGATGGGACTTGGGTGTCCAAGTGGAACTCTTGTAACATTTTGATACATTTTTGATATTGTATATTTTGTGGCTATCCATGCTGGCTTGTGGCATGAGATCTTTCTCTTTCAATTGTAGTTATATTTTAGACAAATGTAACTTGTGTGTATGCTTGGACTATGAGCTTGTTAAGTATGATAAGACAATGGTCTTGTTTATGTGATGCTTGTTTAGAGCATTTAGTTTCATTTGATGGACTAAAACAGTTGTTGGGTAGTTTCATTTTTGGATAAAAATATGTTTATGAGGGAGAATGAATGATATTGATGCATGATTTGATTTTGAGCATGATTTAAGACTTGTGGATGATGTAGACTCATTTCTTGAATGATTTGGAGGTTGTTGGAATGGATTATGTTGATAGAAATGGCCTAGAAGGTCAAAAAGGATTATTTGTAAAGTTTCATCTTTTGGACAGCTCGATGCATCGAAGCATCCAGTTTGATGCACCGAAGTGGCCAGTTCAATGCATTAAAAAAACCCGTAGAGATTTTGGAATGTAAAAGTCCCGAGAGCTATTTTTGGACGATACTTGTTCGATGTATCAGAGCTTTGATGCATCGAACTCATAACTTCAATGCATTGAACTCATCACTTCGATGGATCGAAATCACTTTTCACAGCATATCCTAAAAATTGCCCCAAACTTCAAATGGGCATAACTTTTTCATTCTAAATCGGAATTGAGTGTGGTTTGTTTTGAAATTGAGTATTTTTCAACCCTCTTTTTAATGGACTAAGTATCACACTCAAATCCCAAATTCATAGGATGTTAGGTTTTGGATGCTTAGCGAGTTATGGACGTGAACCGGGCGAAACATCTACTGTTCACCCTTGGTTCCTGGGAGTCGGGAATCGAGGCTTGACAGGTAACCAGTAGTAGTGCTAATTTAACATGTTTTTTAGGTTATTGTGCGAGTTTGTCATTCTTTAGACAACAAGAATTAATATCCTAATGCAGATATTATGTTATTATATATGTTGTTGTACTTGTGTAGATACTTCTTAGCAATGTTTCTGTTCCTCTTTTGTGTAGTTTCCATTCTTTTCTCTTTACACATGTAACATGTTTCTTGCTCTCATTATGAAATGAGTCCCTAAAGTATCTAAATTATAGAAATTATAACATTTCTTTTCATATTTTAGGCTCAAACAAATTTGAACTCTAAAACTTCTGAACATTGTTATGTATAAGCAAGTAACCTTTGAATTCTAGTTTATCAACCACTATCCAGTACTAGCGATAGAGATCTACAAATTACTGGGATTTCCATAAATCCCCTGTGGCATTGAAATGGGGCACAACTCCTTTTATTTGCAAACATTCTTGATCACTCTACTTCATGCTTTTGGAGAGTGATTTAGTCATTGTTCTTGAATTTAACACACTTGATCCTTCCAATAAATTGTGTTGTTTTACTTATTTGTCAACAAAGGAAAATTGTGCTATTTCTTGGTTTTCTTTGTAGAATGTTACAATAGATCCCTTTGCCTGTGATAAACTGGAGAATTATTGTGGCTATGGATGCAAGAATATAAATAAACAAACAAATAAATAAAAGAAAATCTTCACACAGAGAGAGAGAGGGGTTCGGGTGGATGATTGGACGGAGTACTATTATAAGGTATGGATTAAAAGTGTCTGATGGGATTCCTTTTTCTGATTTTTTCGTGTTATCACTTGTTTTAGATATCAATAGAAACAACATTGTTTTTTTATTTTTTGAATTAAATTTATAACAATTTAGAAAGATAGCGTCATCAAATGTTTATTGTAGTATTTGTTTTATAAAAAAAAATAAGCAGAAAAAAAACGAAACAACATGGTTGGCAGAAAGGCACCAAACTTATAATTTTTTATAATTCTTACTCCTCTGTGTTTGTTCCTCGTTATGTGGAGGGAACCAAAACATTACCTACAATGTAACAACATTGATTTTCCTACTAAACATCTCTCTTTTTTTCCAAGTAAATTACTAAAAATTATTTTACAAAATTGTCACAAAGAACTATATTAAGAAATCTTTAGTGAGGACTGTACTAAACATCTCTTATTATAGTTCCAAGTGGCAATTTTGTAAATAATTTTTATTTGTATTTTTTTTTATCATATACTTTCACTTCTTTGAAGTTTTGTGTAATTATTTTCCAGTTAACGTGCGTAATATTTGTTGGAACTCAGCAGTTAAACGTGCTTGGGCAAGAGTATTACCAATGAGTGGGTGATTACGGGTATCCAAACGGATTAGTCTCACCCCCAAAGGAGTGGGGCACCCTCTATTAAAAACCCCAACCCAACCCCCCCTCCCTCCCTCCTTCCCAGTTCCCTCATATGGGATGGAAGGGATGACATTGTTATATGCTTATCCATTATGCCCCTAGATTAATTGTTTTTCAACTTTACATATGGTTGACCATAACAATAAGCATTTCCTAAACATATATTTTTTGGCTCATGTTGTAATGTTGAGTATTTAGTCTTTCATGTGCAACTTATCGAAAGCTTGCTAGGAGTTACCATCCCGATGTGAACAAGTAAGTTGAAAATATACTTAAGATGTAAAGTGATATTTGTGCATATTTAATTACTAATAATCTTGCGGCCAACAAAGTGAGATATAGTTGAGTTTTTGTAAGCAGTTAAAGGTCATTGTAATATTAAGGATAGATAAGACTAAAAGAGATTTTGGTAGGGAATTATATATAAAGAAGTTGTGGTTGTCTTTCCAATTATGGTAGGTGTCAAGTTTTATAGTAGATTGGGTGATGCAGCATAAAAACTGAACAACTATTCCTTGGACTTTGGAAATGTTAGTTTAATGTAACAGTTCTTTATAATATATATATATTTCAAAACTATATTTTGTGGACATCGTGGGATATATGCAGGACTTGTATGTTGTGACCAGTGAACTTGAATTGAGGGCAGTTATTTTATTGTGCTTGGTTTGAAGAGGTGTTATTGCCCTTGTCCTGGTCATTGGATGAGAGAGTATATTTTTCCACTTCTCTGGAGGTTGGAATTAATCGATGCTTAGAGAGGAAAACCATTAATAGGATAATCTGACCTAGGGAGGAGCCACATATGTCCAATCTTATAGGGGTACGTACCTTTGTTTGCCCTAAAAAGTGTTAGCTTTTGTGGCTGTATTTTCTTTGTGGTCCTTGTTTTTCCAATTCCATTCTCTTATTTTTATTTGAATGATTTCTCATCCTTCACCTTCTGATCTAGTTCTTTATTTAATGGATATCCATTTCCTAAGAAGCATGAACACAGACACGATACAACACGTACGCCGACACGTCAAATTCAAAAAAAGTAGGACACGAACACGGCGTCGACACGACTAATATAAATATAAATTTTCATTTATATATCTATTAAGTTAGACAATTATAAAACTTTAATTAATATATAATTTTTATACTAAAGTTACATAAGTTAGAAGATGAAACTATTCGAATATCAAAAAAAAATTATATAATATATGATATTACTATCCTATATTGTTATTATAGTTATGTTTTTGTTCATTCCATATTGTGATGTGTTTAATGTCAATTTTTTTAAAAGAAAAATAGGTTAGACACTTTCATATATGTTCATAATGTTGTATCCAAGACTGTCATGTGTTTGTTTTATATAAGTAAGAAGAGTGTGAGATGTGTTGGTCGAGTTTTGGGAATGTGTTGAACAAGTGTCCGAGATGTATCGGCCAAGTGTCCGAAATAATAATTTTTTTTAAATTATGGACACGGTCATGAAGTGTCGGACACATGTTTCAGGGGTGTCCATGTAGTGTTTGTTTCCGACATGGACACGACACCTTCATAGAAGTGTCCGTACTTTTTAGTCCATTTCCTATAGAAAAGGAAATACCAGAATACTAGACATAGCAAACTTCAATGTCACTTCCATATGGAAGGGCTGTTGTTGTTGCATATGCTAATTTTTCTTGACCTTGTTCACAAGAATAATCCAAGGAAACTCCAGTCTCCATCTTTTTGTCCATATAATTAAAAGATAATTGATTTAGTTTAGTTATTAGGATTTATCTACTTTTTTCTATTTTATTTTTATGTTTATATGTTATCTTCAGTTACCATGTTTAATTGAGTGGTGCTTTAGACCTTAATATGAAGTTCTCTATGGGTATTCTTGAAGTGTTGGAATAAAACTAGGGCTCAATCAGTAGTTAAGTTAGTCATTATCTTGTTACACCACTCGACCAGGTATCCATGTGATTTCACGTGACATGTCCCCTCACTGCTAATTCATATATCAAGAGTATTAATACTTCCCTGAAGTGGAAATTTGAATTCTAAGAAGTAAGGACTCTTCTAAAAAAGTATCATACCCGTATCTGACGTGTTGGATACCGACATTTTGTGGACACTTCTATACATTGTGCCCGACACCTCAGATTATTCTTCCTTTCTAGTGTTCTTTATTGGACTTATGAGGTATGCCTCATCTAATTGTCTAATGCCTTTCTTTACTTTTCTCTCTTTTAATTGCTGCATTTGTAGGAGGTGTTGGGGTGTCCCATCCTAGTTTGGTCTCTCAGCTTTGGAGGGGGTACATTCCATGGGCTTTGTGCTTTAGCTGAACAGTGAGTACATGAAGTTGAAGAAAGCTTCACATGCTTTGAAACATTCTCTCAGAGGTTTGTTCGACATATTTTATAGAACCACAAGAAAGTATATATATGGATACAGATAGAGCCGAGCTGTCATGCCCTGCTTAATAAGCATGCTAGCCATGGCCAATTTGAGATTGGATTCTCTTCTAGTAAAAGATTATGAAATAAAACACCTGGGATTAGTTACGATAACTTGGGATAGCAGTTGCATGGTCCAACAAAAGTTTCATCATCTTTCAAGATGCTCTCTCACTTTTGAAAGGAATCAACTAAATTAGTTGACTAAGGTATACTTGTCAAAAAATATAAATAAATAAATTAGTTGACTGCAGTCATTATATGAGTTAAGACAATTCGTGTGGGGGATATATATGGTCTTAAAACTAAAGGGTTACAACATACATGTATATACACAAACAAATACTTGAAAAGAGTTAGTGGGTGGGATGTGTATGGTTTCAAAATTGAAGGGTCACAACATACATGTATAGACACAAACAAGTACTTGAACAATTAGTGGGTGGGATATAAATATGGTGTCAAAACTAAAGGTTCACAACATATAGGTGTATATATACCCGAACAAGTACCTAAAAATAGTCAGTGGGTATCCCCTTTGGATAGCTAAATTTATTGAAAAATCTATCACAGACCTGTCCTACAGTTGTTTGTTACATACATTACAGGAGAGAATGAAGGACACAAATACTTTATTCTAATTTTACTATAGGCGGCTCAAAATTATCTGTCAAGCTCTTTGGGATTAACTAAAGGCCCTAAATTGATTACACATATCATATGAATCTTAATACATAGGACATGTGAAGTAGCTAATCTGCCAAAACTTGCACCTACTAAATTATTTTATGATGAGGTATCGTGTGTGTTATCTAAGTCTAAATGATTAAAGGTTGTTCTCTCATAAAAAAGAGACATCCCTTGTTTAAAAATAAATAAATAAAAAATAATTAAACATATATATAAAATATATATTTCAAACTGTGTATCCTCGTGCATCCTGAACATGTCACATTCGTTAAGTTCTTTGTCCTTTCTTTTCCCTCATGTGAGTTTTATTTTTTTTTCTTAATTCATTGTACACTAGCATTAGGCATAAAGTTCCAACTTCATCAAATAGTTTAAGTTTTTAAGTCTTGCTCTTTAACTATATATAATTTCAGGTTGTACTCTCAAAGGTGGACCCGATTATATAGAAAACCTAATATATTGAAATATGCTATTTTCAATTTTCACTAGTTTCAGACAACTTTTGTTTCTTTCTCACTGAAATATATTAACATAACTAACCAACATCATTGCATACTAGATGTTGATCATTCCAAAAGGCTGCCAGCCTCTTATTACAAATAAGTTTCTAATTTCTTATAAAAATAGATAATTCATATAAAAATTCATGCTTTATTTTTTCTTATGATTAGAACATATGCTCTCACTGACTCATTTAAATATACTTCTAATGCAGCTTTTGAGATTGGGTTAGTGATCAATATGGTGAATTAAGTGATCTAGGCGCTTTGCATTTTGAGGTAAATTTCTTATTTGAAATAACATACCCACACTTGCTTTATATATATATATATATTTATTTATTTATTTGCTCTTATTATATGTTTTTATTTTATTTTATTGCATGTTAGATATAGGTCATATATGTATATACATGTGGAAATTGTGAATGCTTATTGTATGGGTAATGTGACATACATATTGTTTTTACTTTCAGGCTATTTTGTCCATGTTAGTTTTTGAATCTAATACATTTTTTTTATTTTCTTTTAGAAGTAGTTCATATATGTATATATAATCATACAATTGTGAATTCTTGTTACACAATTAATTGGCATACTGATTTGCATTTTAAGTAGTCTATTATGTTTTTTAAAAGCTATTTTCTTGGTTGCTACGTGATCCTCTAAGTTATACTTGAATTTAATGCTAACATTTTCAATTGGTTTCTTTTTTATCACTATCGAAGATTCAATTAGCTATTTTCTTGGTTTCTTTCTTGGTTGCTACGTATTGCACATTCTCATACTGGCAGAACATAAACGTTGCCATGTGGGGCTGATCACATCGAAAATGCTCTCGAGGTGGTGATTTTTTGAAAGGTGAATTACAGTGTTTTGGGAACATTGAATTGAGTCCATCTTCTAGAGTCTTAAACTCTGGGCAGGTTAGTAATTTAAACTTTATATTTTGCTAGTTATTTATTTGCTACAATGATTCTTATAAGGAAGTACTTCTGAGCTTTGATAGGAATAAACCATTCCTGTAACAAATCTGCTTTCACATTTCATAGTGATAAAAAACAACCAGAAATTCCTCAGAAATTCCAACAACACACAACCAGATGATTTAACTGGTTGCATTTCTGAGGATGTAATTTATGTCGCCTTTTTATTACTCCTATAGTTTTCAACTCACTATTGTTTTCATTTCTTCTATATATATATATATATATATATAATCTTTGGTTGCTTATAATATTGATTGTTGGATGTTAATTATAGTGGAGTGTGTTGCTTAACTTGCTTGTACATGCATTTTCATACGTGTTCTAAGATGGAGTCATGGAATTTAGCTGTGGGTTTGTTAGATTCTCATCTCATTTAACTTCATGTTCTATTTTTTTTTTCTTCTATAAAGCATGCCTATTTTTTGTTAGTTCCAACTGATGTTTTATGTTTACTTTCTTGTAGGAGCAAGGTTAGAGAATGGGGGAAAAACAAATATGGTAACCTTGTTTTGCATTCATGACTCAGGAAGGTCCTTGCATCTTCAAATATTTTGTGGTTACTAAAGATTGCCAATTTTTTATTTTCTTGTATATATATGTTAATATAAAAGAAGTTCAGAATTTAATTATTTCTTTTTTATTTGTGGGATTTAGATGTCAATTTACCTTTTTTATGCCTTGAACTTTTTTTTTTTGGTTAGCATCATGAACAGTTTGTAAAGGTGTGTTGGGAGGAGTTCTGGTTGTGTGTTGTTGGAAGTATTACATAAGTGATGTTGTTGGTTGTTTGGACAGGTTTATGGCTTGAGTGGAGCTGTGGTTGTGTTTTTATTGAAAGTATTAAGTGATGTTGTTGGTTGTTTGGACAGATTTAATAAGCAAGCATTTTCTTCTAATTTATTTTCTAAGACGGGCTATGCCCGTCATTGAAAGAAGCTTTTTCCATGAGGGGTGTAGCCCGTTGTTGACGCTAAGGTTCGTTGTGGAACGATAAAAAGCCTCGGGTCCATCGTTGAAAGAGATATTCAACGACGGGCATATGACTGTTGTGGAAACAGACATTCAACGACGGCCATTACCCGTCATGGAATGCGACATTCAATGACAGCCATTACTCGTTGTGGAATGTGACATTCCACGACGGGCTTTAGGTTGTCGTTGAAAGCAGTCAGTCAATTACGACGGGGGTTATTACGGCATACGTTGACCATCGTAAAAAGTGTTTCTGCCCATCGTTAAAAGCCTATTTTGTTTTAGTGAATAGAGTCTTGGACTCTACCTGTGGCATCGTCTTGACATCATATCGTCACTCACTAACTTCCACCAAAGTTCAACTCCACCCTAAAACAAGTAGGTAACAAGAATGACTTTCATGCGATCATCGGGTGTGGAAATCATTTTCAAGTGCTTCTCCACTTGCTCCAACCAATTATCTACTATCAACGGATCCAACCTATCCTCAAAGCTTGGAGGCATCAACTTCTTAAAGCGAGTGATGAATTTGAACCTCCTTTCAACCTCATTCACTTCCGGTTGCACTACCGATTGTTGCACCTCATTAGCGGTTGTTCTCATGAAGTCTCGGAGAGCCATAGTCATGTTATTAATCAAATGATCCCCCTCGGGTACCTCACCCCCAACTACCCTTCCTCAACGTCTAGGTGGCATGTTTCTATCTATTCAAGATGTAGGTCAATGACAATAAGTTATCACATGCTATGTATTCAACACGATTAACTACCACTCAACGTAACAATATGTTATCATTTCGCATGTAGCACATAGACATGATTTTCAAAACACATTTTATCACATAAACATGTTTTCACCTCAACACATAACATATACACATTTTACCACATAAGCACGCTAACATTTCAACACATAACACATATCGGATAACATGCTGTTAACATAAGCACTTCATATTTTTATCATGTAAGCACATTTCACATGCACACAAGCTCTCATATCAACTATGTCATGTCTACACATGTTTCTAAGTTATCAAATTTAAAGGTTCTAACCTATCCCAAATCCAAACGTGATCTGTCCATTGCCCGTCGCCCCTAGGTATTCGACCTGGTGCTCTGATACCAAGCTATCACACCCCAATTTCTAACTCCCAGAAATCGAGAGTGATTAAGTCATAACCCACACTTCTAATCATAATTACTCTAACTTATCCAAGTCTCCCACATGGGACACTTGGATTCATCTCTCAATCATCATTTTTATAACACAACGGAAGCTTAATTTTTACTCACCATGGACCCCTAAGTAGAACACACAAACTCTTAATACTCAACAATGCATTTTAAGCTCACATTCAGGTTTCGGTCGGTTGATGGATGCCCCACCAGCCAGCTGAAACTTGGGCAATCCATCAGCTAGCTACCCTTCAATTTTGGTTGGCTGAAGGGTTGTTTTGGTCAGTCGAAACAAGTACCTGTAGAGTGTGTAGATGCAAACATTCAGTATCTCACGTTTCGGTTGGTTGATGAAAGTTTCAGTCGGCTGAAACTCTCCAGAACCTATTTTTCCCCGTTTTCAATTCTCAATTTATCCTCCACAAGGTTCATAACTCCAAGGAATTTTTCTAAGCATGTATACACCTCATTTCACCAATTCAATAACACATCTATTCTCACAAGTTATACATATGGAAAGTAAACATAAATGAGAGATCATCATTTAAACATCTAACATTCAATCATACTCAAAACCATACCTACAATGTATGAAATCATAAGTCATGAACAATACATGCTTAGGAACCGTATTTAAATGTATCAAACCATAAAGCATAAACGATACATGTTCTCAGAACATAAATGGTCATTACATGTTTGTCACATGCATATAGTCCACAATCCGAATATACATTCAAATAAAGTAATATGAGTCTTTAAATGAAACCAAGATCCGCTCCACGCCCATACTCTATTGGGGAGACTCCATCCCCTCTTTCCCATTTTCTAGAAAAGTATTAATCCTCGTGAGATCGTGAGATAATCAACTACACTCTCAGTGGAATATCTAAAACACAATTTCGCAAGTTCTGTAAATACCACATAAACATACATTCGCATTTAATCATGTTAAGCAAATATTCACATATCACAACTATATCATAAGCAACGTATAAATGCAACATGATATGCATAACTTGATGAACTTAGAGGGGGAGGGGGTGATAGGTTCTTCGATTTTTCTTCCTGATATTTGCAAGTTTGGTTGTCACATGCAATCACATAATTATGGACACAGATTTATAGAGGAAACCCCAGGGTGGGGAAAAAAACCTCTTCGAACTGAGCTCCACTATATCTGAAAGGGTAGCACAGTAATTCTCTCAATCACTCTCTCACTCACCTAACTCAAAACATAGTCGCTCCAGCACTCAACCCAGTTCACAACCTCCCTAGGCCTGAACCACTCTCACCAAATCTCACAATAGCTTTTCCGTTCTCAACCCAACTCAGGCTTTCTGAAGCCCAAGCTATCTCACCACAATCACTCACACTCCCCCTGTCCAAAATATCCCAATACTTGGACTATACATAGTGATAGTGGAGTTAGTTTGATATAATGAGTAGCGGCAAAGTCTTCAAGCTTTTTATGTTGGTCTTCAAAGTCCATCTTCAAATATTCAAACTCTGATAATTAGTCTTCAAGGTCCAGTATGTAATGACACAGTCAATAGTCTTCTTGGCAGATCATGACACTTGAACTTCTTGCAGTGATAGGCTTCAATAAGTACACCCTTATAGTGTAGCTGCAATGGTCTTGTAGAAATCTGCTCTTTTAAGGAATCTAGTCCTCAGTTTCTTAGATTTTCATTTGACTTGGTGTTATCTTTTTTAACAGCTGTCCTAGTACTGCTTGATCTATGTACATGTTATTTAAATATACTTGGTAGCAACTAGAGTAGTAGTTAATAGCACAAAGCTCATGTAAACAAGTATAATAATTGACAACATAGTTAGCAATTTAAAATCAGCACATTTACTAATTCAAAATCAGCATTTTTAAAATCAACATATTAAATTCCAAAGCATCACTATTAATAATTCAAATCAACAACATGGAATTTCCAAAACAGCACTATTAATAATTCAAATTAGCAACATAGATTTTCAATCAGCATGTTTGAGTTCAAAAATCATCAACATGATTTTTCACAAACTAAATTTCTAACAACTCAGGACAACACAACAAAATTTCAGCAACAAGAGTTTTTGAACAGAAGTTATAAATTCAAATAAAAAATTCAACAATATCTACTTCAGTATATAGTAATTCCAAAATAGATTTTCAAATCCAGCAAACCAGATTATCAATTCCAGCAATCAGATTATCAATTCCAGCAACCACACAAACAGAATTTCAGAACATCAAAATGTAGAGTATAAAATTTCAGAAATAAAAATCAGCTCAAACATAATCTCATAATTAGGAACAACTCAAACATAATCTCAGAAATTAGGAACAGCTCAACCTCATCTCAGAAATTAGAGTTGTAACATAGACTAAGGTTAGAAATATGATCTCGGTGCACCTATGTATGTGTATACGAGTTATAGGCCCAAATCAAAAAATTGATTTGTGCACTTGTGAGAGTGTATACAAGTTATTGAATCAAACCAACCAATTTATTTGTGTGCCTCTGAGAGTTTAGAGAGATTAATATTTATACCTGAAATTGAGCTCAAAATAGAAGTCGTACAATACTCACAAAGCTTCAATTCCCAAGTCGTGACCTAACTCGGTGTACAAGAGAGCTCCATGAACCTTCTAGCTTTAAATGATATGTGCTCTAACAATGATTCATCAGTGCTTGGTCGCCATGTAAGCACACATCAAATATTTCTCTCTCGAATCGCCTTCTCACAGATCTGTTCTCGCTCTTTCTCTCAATTTTCTTTCACAGTTCTTATCTCTCTCTTAATCTCATCTTTCCCTTTCTCACACCCTCATTCTGTATGCAACGACTTCGTTCTCACCTCAGTTTCTTGCTCTGTCTCTTTCTAACAATATGCGCCAAAAAATAAGAGGTTCAACCCACCAATTCTTTTTCATCACTTTCCTTTTATACTACACTTTACCTACCTAACTTCAATTGACCTAATGATAATCTATATTCCAAATCTAACCCTCAGTCACTCATCACATATCCATTCTTTATATATAAATATATCATATATATATATATATATATGTATATGAGTGTTTCAATAATCAGCTGGCTAAAAAGTGATGTTTGTAAATCATTTTACTTTTTGAAAAAAAAAATTATTTTCAAAACTACCACTCTTTTCCTTTTTCTTTAAATGCTTTGCATGTATCTAATATCCCAATGTATATGAGCCGCCCCATCAGCTAGTAAAAAAATAGCAAATATATTTAAACATGTTCATGGACTTCCCGAACCATCATAACTCCCTTACGGATCCTTTTTGACATTAAAACTTGGGCAAACATGTTCATGGATTTCTCGAACCATCATAACTCCCTCGTCCTCTCCACACATCTATTGGGTTTCAATTTTATAGGCTGTCTAATCTCACCTAACCGGGGTTCCAAAGTTAGTTTACCTCATCGAAAGACTCCATTTTAGGGAGTATTCTCTTCCATTCTAGTCCGGAGCCCCAATTAAGGATCACTCCACAAGGTTCCAAAGCCAGATTACCCCAAATGGATTTATAACGAATACTATGCCACCTCAAGAGGGTTTTCAATCCAATTGAACTCACCACACCACCCTCACCATGACAATGAAGATGCACCCCACATGTTCAAATCAATGTGCATTTACAACTCAAAAATAATGAAGCAATCAACTACCATGCTTTGTACAATTCTTCATTTAAACATCACATACATATACATTGAACATGTTACACATCTTTCATATTTCATATCATTTATATATTGACCATTAAATCATGCTTTTCACTTAAACATGCTTCCAAAATAGTTTATCAAACACATAAGTGTCACCTTCACAATTATACATGATTTTCACATAATTAATTCACAATTCAATCCCAACATACTTATATAATCATCTAAGGCAAACATAAACATGTAACCATTATTTCCAACATTGATAATTCACTAATTGGCATAATTGAGCATGCTTTAATATAAAAAAAAATCTAATTATACCCACATAATCAATTGGTTGCCTTAGCAACCAATATACTCACAAAATATCCTGGATTCTATAGATTAGGCTACCTACCTCAATTTGGAAGAGCTTCTAAATGATTTCTCCAATTCTCGCAAAAAAAAAAACAAACCTTCTAAATTGATTTCGTACGGAAAAAACTCGAGCCTTTAGTGCGTAGACCGTTTCTCTCTTCTTCGGTAAACTCCAATTATGGACCTAAGCCCCTTAAAATCAAAGGAGAAGAGAAAAAGAAGATGTTGCTATATATAGATATATGTATATTGCTCCATTTAGTTGAGGAGAATGAGAAATGAGGGCTGGACATTCTCTCTTACTATTTATAAAATTTAACCTACACTTATTTACAAGAATGCCACTACATTTTCACTAAATATTTTCGGACTCAATTTTTGAGTTCTGTAACTCCGATTGACACAAAATTGATTCCATATCGCGTAAATTATTTTATTTAAGCTAGCCACCAAATTTGAAGTCATTTCAACACTTTCAGATTTTCTAGACCCACAGGGCCCAAGTTCCGAGTCAACCGAACCCGAAAAAGTTAAATTTTGCCAAACGCTCTGAAAACTTTTTCAAACCTCAAATAAGTTCTCTAAACATGTATTTTACATTTAAAACACATATATAATTATTTAAATCATTTATATGCATTTAAATGAAAATAAAAAGAAAACTGGCCAAAAAATGCTCATGATTCTTACAAAGTTTGGTGGACAAAATATTCTCCACCCCCCCCCCCCCCAATGCACAACTTTAATTTCCAAGTTGTTACACTTTCTTTGCATTTCTAGAATTTTCATTCACATTTCATTCATTCTAATTTTTGTGCATTTAAATTCATGTCTTTACGTTTTGTGCATTTAAATTCATGTCTTTATATTTTGTGCATTTTCAATTCATGTATTTACATTTCATGCACTTTAAATTCATGTCTTTACATTTTATACAGTTTTAATTTAAGCAATTTACATTTCAAGTTTATATTTCAAGCATTATATATATATATATATATATATATATATATATATATATATAGACACACACACACACACACAAATTTCCCTTATTCGAATTTGTCTATTTCAAGTTCCTTTAATTTTTGTTTGAACTTGTCCATTTCAAGTTCCGTTAATTTATGTTTGAACTTGTCCACTTAAATTTTCTTTTAATTCTTGCACTTTCCTTATTTAATGTTTATATTTCAAACATTTTACATTTCAAGTGCTCATTTTTGCTCTCTTTAAAATATCCTTTGTACATCCATTACAAAGATACATTTTAAGGCCAACTCCATTACTTTGAACCTCTATTTGTGGAGTGTTATAGAAGAGTGTTGTTTGGAAGAGAAATAATGATATACATATATCTATACAAAACTTTCTTGTTTGAACTTGTCCATTTCATGTTCCTTTAATTTATGTTTTGAACTTGTCCATTTCAAGTTCTCGTTAATGCTTATCATATTTCATTTCAAATATATAAATTGCTATTTAAATTCAAGTTATCTTCAATGTTCAATTCACATTCTCATATATTTTCATGCATATCTCCCACATATACTTTCTACTCCATTTACTTTCTTACACGAAGAACACTTGCTTGGTTTGAAACTTAGTGATACACAAAAAGATCACCCTTAAAAGAAAGTATCAACAAGAATTCAAATCATGCTTGTGGGTTTTGTATACAAAAACTTCATATGCAACCACTTTCTCATGCATCATATACATCATCAATTATCTTTTCATCATTAATTTTTGTTTTACTAACCCTACTAAATAATATTTCAAATTTCTTGTGATATTTCTTTAAGATTAAGAAAATCTTTAAAAATTCTTTTGCTTGTATATGATCACATGCTTTTACATGCTTTCAATAAAATCTCACATGTTAACTTGTTCACATGTTTTTACATTCTTTGTTATGCCCCAAAGTCTGGACCGCCGGGACACTTTCGATCCAAGTCCAAATTTCAAAAGTGGACTGGTCCATTAAACCCTAATGAACCATATTAACTCATTATTATCGCGAAAGCTTAATTATGTACACACTCATGTGTATGTGCAACTCAACATTAACCAATACCAATGGAAAGAGGATTCAAAAATATTCAATTTTAAAAAAAGAATCACTTAAATCGGGTTTGGGATAACAAAGTTATACTTATTTAAAAATAATTTAAAATCTCTGGCAGTTGATTATTTTGTCACTCTAGAAATCTCAAAAATACTCTGCCGAAAACAGTCGACTTATCTGAATAAGCAGTCAACTGCTTCCACATATTTGAAAATCTATAGCAGTAGACTTATCCAAAGGAGCAATCGTCTATTTCTTCATATTTAAAAAAAAAATCTATAGCAGTCGACTTATCTAAATGAGCAATCGACTGTTTTGTCGCTCTAGAAAGCTCAAAAATGTTCTGTCGAAAACAGTCGACTTATTGATTGTTTCTGTCTGGAAACCCCTTTTTAGCATATTTTGCCTAAAACTTACACCAAACCTCATACATATACATTTCCAAAACACAAAACTCATCCAATCACATCCCAATTATGAATGAAATGTCAAAACTTCATACATCCCATATAATAAATCTTTAAATTATAAACATGCTTGGACATTAATGAAAAATACAATTCATTAACATAACCATTCTCACAAGTTGTACATATAGAAATAAACATAAGGGCATTAGTGTTGATAGAGTGTTTGACTCCTAATATGAAATATATGACGTGAAAAATTAACGCTAAGGTGACGTGGATAAAAAGGATCTCCAAGTGGGAAAAGGAAGCTATAGAGACATAGTTCTACTAGGGCACAACTTCACTTGGTCACTATAAATACAGGATGATCCATATACCAAGGTACGCAATTAATACCCTCTGAGTTCCTTTACAACTTTTAAAGCCCTTCCGATTTCTGACTTGATCGTCGGAGCGTAGTTGGCCGGCACCACGCCGGTGCCCTTTCGATTACTCTTCTCTTGTCCTTTTTTACAGGTTGGTGTTTGACTAGTTCGGGGTAAATTTTTGCTTCATCAGTTGGCGCCGTCTGTGGGAACGGTCACAAAATTTGACTGTTCTACTCGAATCATACATGAAGCATGATGCACCTACGATCTGGGTTGGAAACTACGACCATACAAGACCCCCCTGTTGGCCACAATCCTCCAGTACATGATCTACCCGTCCGAAATGACCCTCTAGCCATGCAAGATCCTCTTATCGGTACTGACCCTTCAACTAGACTGGACCTGACAGCCAGTGTGCCCGCAGGTTATGGAGGCACGCAGCCCCCTGGGCAGATGGACTTTCCGGGGACACATCCCGAAGTCCCAAACGATCAGGGGCATGTCGCAGCGTTGGAGCACCAGGTCCGAAACTTAAATCAAAGTCTGGGTCAATTGTTCCAACAAAATGCGGCGATTCTGCAACGCCTCCCTCCTGTGGCGCCGATGTCATCGCCAAGTTACCTAAGGTCTGTTGACCCTGAGAGGGACGATATTGGGCGAGAAAGCGAAGTCCCAATGGAGGACGCGACTTAGAGTCAAGTGAGAGGTGGGACAAATCACAGCCGTTTAGTCCCGCCCGAAAGGAGCCAACCCCATGGAGATTCTACACCTTTTGCTTATCACGATATAGAGATACATGACTTAAGAGCCAGGGTAGAGAGCATGGCCCACGCCATAAGGGGGAAGGGTCCTGCCACAATAGAGGATTTGGTCTAGCAAACCAACCTCCCTTTCTCTGCAGGGGTAATGAACTGTCCCCTGCCCGCCAGGTTCAAGATGCCCACAGTGGAAAGCTTTGACGGGACTAAGGACCCGCTAGATCACTTGGAAACTTACAAGGCTTTGATGCATCTTCAGGCGGTACCCGACGAGATCACGTGCAGAGCCTTTCCCATTACCTCAAAAGGCTCCGCCAGGTCCTGGTTCAACAGTTTGAAACCAACATCTGTTCGTTCTTTCAAAGAGCTGAGCCAACTATTCATTGGTAATTTCATTACTGCCCGAAGACACAGGAAACCGCTACCTATCTCCTGAATGTAAGGCAAACCAAGGGGGAATCATTACGAGATTATATTAACCGATTCAACAGAGAAATGTTACAAATCGATGCCTTGGATGATAAGGTGGCAGTTATAGCATTCATGGGAGGACTACTGCCCTCTAAATTCCTATTGAGATTTTTTAACCCCTGGGGATATGTTCCCCGACTACTTTCCCATGAGCCACCTCCGAGACACACCCCCACACTCACACAAAATAGTTCACATTTTGTATCCACAATCAAAAATCTCGATGTAGTGCACCCATTACATGTCCTAGTTTAATTCTAGCATATCAAGAAAGAGTCATAAGATATATCCATATATTTAACCACCAAAACTAGGTTTTCATCATTTCCCCCCAAAATCCCATATATGCATCACATTCCCCATTTTACACATATAAGCATAACCCAATCATTTCTAGCAAGAGAAACATACATATACATTCATATAGAACAAGAATTTAGCCTAAATTTCTATATATCACATTTGACACGAAAATCATTCATTTTATGAACAAGAAATGAAATTAAACTTGAATTTGAAAGAAACAACACACACCCCCTACCTCAATAGATTTAGTTTCAAGATATTTCACACTTTTATCACTCTTAAAGTTGTCTAACCATGACTTTGTTCAGTTCCAAGAGAAACCCTTGTTGTGTAGAACGCACTTTCCTTCTTCGGCGTCCTTCTAAATCTAGCGAAAAGTTGAAGAACACAAAGAGGAGAGAAAGAGCTTGGGTGGCTATTTAGAGAGAGAAATAGTGGCTGAAATATCTGTCTCTTGATATTTATAAGTCCCACATCGCAAAAAGACTAAAATGCTCTTACTCACTTAACGTACATTCCCGACCTCCATTTTTGAATTCAAAAGAAGTTATGGACTCAAAATCACTTCTACGTGTCTCCAAATATTCTCATTGGTCTATAACTAAAATTAACATTTCTTAAAAAATTATCCAAATTACCGGGCCCACCTAACCCTTGCCCTGGGTCCCGATGACCCAAAATCCCAAAATGAGCCGGATGACTCACAAAATCCTTCGGACTTCTAAAATAGTCCCCACATATGAAATCATACTTATAACATATGCTAAATATTTAAATTTCTATTTCAAAAAAAAAATTGGATCTCTACATCTTTGGCTTCGGCCTCAGCCATCAAAGCTTACTCCACCGCTTGAGCATACACCTTCAACCACAAAAAAGACAAAACTAGCCTAATAAAATGGTGAAGGCCATTAACAAACCTCCATGTCTTCTCTTCCTCATCCCTCACCACTTCAAAAGGAGAGAGAAGTGACTTGTTCTCATATTCAGTCACTGTCATGCCTTCATGAGTTAGCTCATCAAATTCTTTCCTTAGTGCCATCCTCTTAGGCCTTGGAAAGTAGTGCTCAATAAAAAGAGTCTGAAACTCTTCCCATCCCATGGTGCAGAGATTGGGTCCAATTTTGACCGATTTTCTTTTCATTCATCATTTTTGTCATAAATGAATTTTAAATGATGTTATGTATGTTTTGGTTGTGAAAAACATGTTTGAAAACTTATTTAGAGGTTCGGGGAAGTTTTGGGAGTATTTGGTGAAATTTGAGATTTTAAGGTCGGAGGGGCTCAGGATGTGGGTTAGGTGGGCTCGGGAATGCAAATTTTTTTAAAAAAAAAAACTTATTTTTGGTTTTAAACCAAATAAAATGTTAAAAGATTTAAGTAAGTAATTTCAGAGCCACAACCGCTTTAAGAATAGAAAACGGAGGTCGGGAGGGTACGTTAAGTGGCTTAGGGGCGTTTAGGTAGTTTTGCACCCTAGATATTATAAATATCTATAAGGCTAGAATCCCAGCCATTTGAGACAGCCAACCACTTCTATTTCTCTCTCCTTCTTCATTTCTTCTCCTTCTCTTTTCATTTTGGAGCCTTAGAGCTTGGATTTGGAAGTTCTCGAAGAAGGACAACTTGTTCTATAGGTTAAGAGCCTCTGTTTAAACTGAACAACATGTGATTTTGATGAAGCTGAAGCTTGGAGGATTCTAGGGTTTTGGCTAGAAAGCTTCAAACTTGAGGTATGAGTGTTCTTTCTCTCTTAGTCATCGATTTATAATATTTTTGTGAACTTGATAAGGTTTAGTTGAGTTTGGCATGTATGGGAGTCTTTCTCTATGAATTCTACATGCTAATGTTACCCATATAGTGATATATGATGATTGTGAACTTATACAGGTTGTATGTATAGAATTTTGAGCATGTTTGGAAATAGGATGAATTATATGCATATGTGAATTGTATGAATTATTTTGAGCATATATGTTATAATATATGGTATAGGAGGGTATGATTCATACTAGAATTATATAATGCATGAATGTAGGTAGGAAAGCATGAGAAAGATGCTAGATGTCGTATGTGCCTAATGTTCATGTATATGAATATATCGGAGAATTGTCCATGTGATCCATACATGGGGTTTAGAGTTGTTCAATCATACTGTGGAAGTGGTGAAATTAACCACCAAGGTATGACTGTCAGAGTTGTCCAATCATACCTAGGCTAATGCCTAGAAATCGGAGTAGTCCAAAATTTTGTAATCATCAGAGTTAGCCAATCATAAGGGCAAGACTAATATATTGCCATGAACGTATGGTCATCGGAGTTGTCCAATCATATGAGTGTCATCATAGTTGACCAATCATGTCTATGTATCAGATTATGACCGAAGAAGATGTTTATCTCACTACAAGAATATTAATTTTTTATTACAGACTTTTTAAGGCGGGCCCGTGTGGCCCGTCTTAAAAAATACTTTTTACAACGAACCCGCATCGCCTGTTGTAAAAAATTGTTTAATTAAGGCGGGCTTATATAGCCCGCAATGAAAAATAGTTTCCAAAACGAGCTAAAAACGCCTTATATAAGAGATTATTAAAGGCAGTTTGAAACCGATATAAATAATCAAATAGTTCAGGACACTATCTCACCGTCTTTAATAATCTAAATTTTGTGCGGGAAAAAAAATTTCACGAAATATTTCGCGCAGCATATATCCAGAGTTGAGTTATTATGCAAAATAAAAAAAATAAAAAAGTTCTCTCAGCTGTGTTCTCAGTCTGTTTCCTCTCTCGATAAAACCATCTTTTTTCTCTTTCCTTTCTCTCTGGTTCAAGCCCACCAGCCCTAACCCTAGGGCTTCCCTCTCATTCTATTCCCCCATCCCACTCTAATTTCTCTGATTTCAGTCAATTAGTATTGGTTGGTAATTGTTACATCTCACTCCAACCTAGGGCTTACCTCTCGCGGCAATAAGGGACTACCGTACAACAAACACCGACGGCGACATTTAGGAGTTCGCTACCTTCCACTATGCCTTCGATTACATCAATACCACTCTCCAAACCAAGTTCAATCAGGTAGACAACCCCCCCTCTCTCTCTCTCTCATCACCGTCGGAGCATTCATCTTCTCTATGTTAACCTTCAGTAAGATTCTTTCATCATTACAATTTCTCATGCCAAGAATTTTTCCTGTTCGTATTAAAAGACTAATTTTCTTATTGTGGATAAATTTCTATTTTTTTATTAATTTATTTACTTTAATTTTTAGCTTTATTATAAATTTTCTTTAAGTGGCTTAGATCTTGGTTGATCTATGTTGTTCCTGCACCCTGGTGCACAACAATAGCAAGGAAGTCTCAGCATGCATGTTGGTTGAATGTTTCTTAGAGATTCAGGCCCTTTTCTATATTGAGACCCATGCCCCACATATGCATCTGCAAAATTCATCAATATATATCCACATTGCCAAAAATAAAAATAAATGAATGTAGCAAATAACAACAAATTAAAACTCTAATTGTGATATGGTAATCAAACTTAAATGAAAGAAAAATTGGAAAGATTGTGACCTTATAATAAGGTGTTTTTGTCAATATATATATATATATATATATATGCACACACACACACACACTTTGTTATTTAGATATCAGTAAGAGTAGTATTAGTATTCTGTATGTACATGACTTAATATTTTTTGGAGTGAACATATATATGAAAAAGTGCACATGCTAGATGATTGAAATCTCTCTCTATCAATGAAGTTGAAGATTCATTGATGAAAAGTATATATGGCTCTTAATTAAGCAGTTGCTCTATAATGAACACTTGTTTGTTGATTGGATAAGTTGTCAATTAAATTAAGAAAATGGTTTGCCTTAAAAGATGGTACCAAACAAATGGGTTTCTTCATTCCACCTCAAATTTTATGAAATATTACTAGGTTATTTGATTCCACAAGGTTTAATAGAAGAAATGAGGTCTTATATGAGAAAATACCTTCTAAAGAAAAATAAGTTTAGAGTTGTTTCATGCTAAAGTGTTGCTAATTGATATTCATTGCGAAGGAAAGAGGGGATGGAATGGTCTGATGTAAAACAGGCAACTAGACCTCTACAGAACATGATATCATTTAATTGTATTTTACTTGGCATTTTAGTACAGAAGTTAGTCATGCCAAATGTAATCTTTTCTTCTACTGGTGCAGTGGCTGAAGAATCACCAGGAGAGGCAATAAATGATTGTTATGATGCTTTGACATAATATTGGAAAAGAAAAAAGTGCCACATTGTTTATGTTGTGTTGCTACAATATTTTTCTTTTATTTCATTCATAATAAATCTTCAATAGTTAAAATTTTTTATTATAGTAGTTCTACATCTAGCAGCCACTTTGTTAAATATCACAGGTTAATTCTATTTCGAATCTTCCCTCCCCAAGACCCTGCCATGGCGGGATTAGAACTGGATAATGTCACTTGTCCCATTAATAGTTCTATATCTAAATTTTTGTGGGCAAGCAGATAACCAATATCCTCTTTTTACCAAAATGGAACATTTTTCTCCTGGAGATTTAAGGTCCTTGTCCATGAGTGATAATTTTCATTCAGATGTCACTTTTAGTCAAGTGTGGTAAAAGTGGCGAAGTGGCGTTATTTGGTCTTGGAACAATATTCTTATCTAAGATTTCAAAAGCTCTGAATTTGGTTCCATTTGTAATCTAGGCAACAAGGTATTGAATTGGTAAAAATATCTTTTCTTTTTTAGTACAGGGTATGTTTGAGGAGCTATTCCTTACTTTGTCTGGGCACTCGCAACGAATCCGAAGGCAAATAATTCTTGGCAGCATTTGAGATTTTCTTTGAGGTATATTGATCGAAAAATGAGTACTCGTCTATTAATCTTCATGCAATTTAATTACAACTTGTATCATTTTTCTTTACTGCAGTTGTTCTTCTTAGAATAACTCGCTGGAGGCTTGTGCCTCCCGGAATCTTGATGTTCTCCGGAAAGAGTTCCCACTTTGATATATTTATTAATTTTGGAATTTTGTATGCTCTAGAGATGACAACTGAATTGGGACACTTCCTCAATTCTCTTATGCTTAGCAGGAAAGGTACAATCTAGATTTTTACAAATATATGTATATTTTATGTGAATCCTTCAGATTTTTGTGAAATTGATTAGTGTATTAAGGATCATATGTGCCAGATGGAGCCAATGAATTTCTCTGTCTTTGTACCTGTTCTTAAAATGGACACAACTGCAACTAGAGTAGAAATTAGTAGCTCAAACAGTTTAAAATATAGAGAGCATGAACACAATTAAGCAAAGCATAATTTAGCACTTTAGAAATTCACAAAACAGGTTCAGCACTTTAACACTACAAAATCAGCAATACCAGTTTACTAAATTAGCATGTTTAATATAGCAAAAAAATAGCACTACAAAATCAGCATATTAGCTACTTTAAAATAGCAAAATTCAGCACACTAGATCAGCATATTAGCTATTTTAAATCAGCAATTTCAACACACTAAAACAGCATATCAGCACCTTTAAAATAGCAATTTCTAGCACACTAAGACAACATAAATGCAGCTCTAAGACAGCAATTTTTAGCACATTGAGAAAGCATAAATGAAACTTTAAGACAGCAAGTGACATGTTCAACATAATTTTTTTTTCAACAAAGCTAAATTTCAAGCAACACAAAGATGTCCTAGCAAATTCAACATAAAGTCATTTCTAGCAGAATGAGGTTTCGGATCCTCTAAAGCAAAGATTAGAACTTTCATTTTCCAGAACTAAAAAGTTTAGCAGAACAGTTTTATAGTTTAGAAAATCAGAGCTAACAGCTTTATGCACATCACCGAAAGACCCATCAGCTCAAAATGAGACATATTAGCACATAGGAATATGATTTCAAAAATCAGTAGTCACACAACAAAACAGAGAGCATGTATAAACATAGATTCGTATACCTGTGTAAGTGAAGATATTAGAAAGTTTTTACCAACTATTTTGGGTTGCTCCTTTTGACCGACACTTGCAAGCTCATAAGATTCAATTTGAAATTAACGAAGTGAAGGATCTGAGTTACGGCTCACACACACACATTGAGGTTCTATGAAACTCGATAGATAGCCATTGATGCAAACCCCTCAGTGTTTACTCTCTTTCTCTCTCTCTTCTTATCTCGGCCCCTCGGTTTGTTCTCATCTTCACCTTTTTTTTTTCCTTTCTCGACCAGCAGATTTGTGTTTTGCCCTATACCCAGCCCCGCTGCTAGCTCTCTCTTCTCTCACCTTATATGATATATCTTTATATATACATGCCACTCCACTTAACCTATTTTTTTTATACATATCTACATCAGCCGAACTATTTAAATCAACCTTATCATTTTTTTTATATTAGAAAAGACGTGAAACCCTAATGACTAAAATTCTCAAATCGCCCCTGCATTTAATAAGTGCAAATACATGGAAGAAAAATAATAACACAAGATAATTAATTAAATTAAATTGTGAAATTAAACTCAGCAAATGTATTTAAAGACAAATAACACAAATGCCCCTGTGGATCCTTTTTGACATTAAAACTTAGGCAAACATGTTCATAGGCTTCCCGGACCATCAGAGTTTTATGACTATATATGTTTGGTGTTAAGTTTTCCTTGTTATGTATATAATAAGATACCACCAAGAAGAGCACGAGGTAGATGCGCTAATGTTCCTCAAGAACAAATTGATGGGGCATGCAAGACATAGTAGATACCATGAGACAAATCGCAATGGAGACCCAAAACGAAGAAGTTCAGGTACAACCTAGGGTTGGCCTGAGCCAAAAAATTATTGCCATAAAAGAATTCGTGAAGTATAAACCACCCACATTTGCGGGCAGTGATCCACTAGTGGCGGAGGGTTGGATTGACCAAACCTTCAAACTCTTGGTTGCTTTAGCAATTGATGAGGACCTAAGGGTTGGTGTGGCAACACTTCATCTTCAAGGAGAAGCGGATAGGTGGTGGAAATTTATCGATAATACTCATAATACCAAGACATTGGAGCGGGATACTTTCAAAGGACTCTTATTTGATAAGTTCTTCCCAGTGACAGTGAAGGATAGGTTAAGGCGAGAGTTCATTGAACTCGTGCAGGGTGACATGGACATAATGGGATGTGAGACCAAGTTTATTTCCTTGGCTTGCTGTTCACTGGAGATGGTGAATGATGAAGAGATGAAAACAAAGAAGCTTGTGAAGGGGCTTAAGACCTCTATAAGGAAACGAGTGTCAATCTTAGGCTTGAGAGTTTATGTTGAAGTAGTTGATAGAGCCTTGATAGTGGAGGAAGACGATAGAGATGCCCAAATAAACTAGGACTCTAAGAATCAGGCAAAGGGTTATGGGTCAACTTCTAGTAATTAAGCGAGGAAAAGGCAAAGAGACAACGTGTCACTTTCTTAGGGGCAGCAGCAGGCTTGCCTAGTGCCATCATTTTCTTTGCCTACCAGACCTTCACGGTCTGTTCTAGTGTGCTATCACTGCCAGTAGTCCGATCACTATAGATTTGAGTGACCTCAAAGGTAGGTAGTGGCATCAGTGCTAATCATATTAGGAGGGGGGCAGATGTGCTTCCATTATCGACAGTCTGGACATGTTAGAGCAAACTGCCCTTAGAGGCAAAATGTATAGAATGGTTCTAAGTCTCAGTAGAGGACCATTTAGGCTACCATAGTTTAGTTAGGCTATAGGGCATTACCACTGCCCCAGCCAGCACAGTTAGTTCATGGCTCTCGAGTAGCGAAATGATCTACACCTGTTGCTTCTAGTCAGCAGTCCGAGTTTCAGGGTACTGGCCAGTGAGGTCAATAGATATAGGGTCATGTGTTTATGCTTGCTCAGGCAGAGGATCTACCAGGACCGTCAATGGTCAGAGGTGTTTTCCTAGTTTGGGCTAGGGTGTTGATAGATTTGGGTGTAACTCAATCATTCATATCTGCTACATTTGCTTGTGCCTTGCTACTGGATGTGTCATCATTGGAGTCACCATTGTCCATTGATATGCTTATTGGGGGTAGAGTTACCCTCAGTAGAATATGTCGGTCTTACGAGATCAAAGTTGCTGGACGTCGGCTAGTGTTCGACTTTGTGTTGCTAGAGATGACTAGCTTTGATGTCATCCTAGGTATAGATTGGCTATCTATGTTAAGAGCCATGATTGATTGTCTCCGTAGAGTAGTGATGGTGTGTACCCTAGAGGGTGACTGTTTCTACCTTGTGGGAGAGCGTGATGATTTCCATATGCCATCGTTGAATAGTTTCGGTGTTCAGAACGTGATTGGGTGTTTCTTAGCTAGCATGTTAGCCAAGGAGGATGAGATTATTACTCGTGGAGGATTTTCACCTATAATTTATGATTTCTTAGATGTGTTTCCGGGGGACTTGACAGAGTTACCTCCGATGCAAAAAGTAGTGTTCAACATTGATCTTTCTCCTGGTACCATACCTAACTCTATGTCACTGTATCGTTTGGCATTGGTAGAGTTGAAGGAATTGAAAGATCAGTTACATGAATTGTTAGACAAGGGATTTGTACAGCCTAGTACATCGCCTTGGGGAACTTCGGTCCTATTTACCAAGAAGAAGGACAGATCTTTACGCTTGTGTATAGGCTATTAGAAGCTGAACCAAGCAACGATCAAGAACAAGTATCCTTTGTCAAGGATAGATGACTTATTTGATCAACTTAAGGGTTCAACATGTTTTTCAAAGATTGACTTGAGGTCGGGGTATTACTAGTTGAGGGTAAGGGATAAGGAAATTCCGATGATAGGTTTTTAGACTAGATATGGACACTATGAGTTTCTAGTGATGCCAATCGGTTTGATAAACACATCGACGGTGTTCATGGGTTTAATGAACCGAGTCTTCATTGTCTACTTGGAATTATTTGTGGTAGTGTTTGAATGATATTCTTATGTACTCATCTTCTATAGAGGAACATGAGATTTATTTGAGGATAGTGTTACAAATTCTGAGGGAGCACCGTTTTTATGCCAAGTATGAAAAATGTGAATTTTGGTTAAAGGAAGTAAAGTTCCTTGGACATGTGGTGTCAGAAGGAGGAGTTTCCTTGGATCCTTTTAAGATTGAAGCGGTGATGAATTAGGAAAGGCCAAGGAACGTATTTGATATACGTAGCTTCTTAGGGCTAGCAGGTTATTACCGGTGCTTTGTAAAGGACTTTTTAAAGTTAGTGGCACCTATGACTAAGCTTACTCGTAAAGGAGTTAAGTTTGTGTGGAATGATACTTATGAGCTTTCATTTATGGAATTGAAGAGTAGATTGACTAGTGCTCCAATATTGATAATTCCTGAACGTGGTTTGGGTTATGTGATCTACTGTGATACTCCACGAGACGAGTTAGGATGTGTATTTATGCAAATCTAGAGGGTTGTTAAATATAGTTCCCAGCAGTTAAAAACACATTAGCGAAATTACCCGACTCATGACTTGGAGTTAGCGGCGGTAATCTTTGCTTTAAAAATGTGGAGGCATTACTTGTATGAGAAAAATTTTGAGGTTTTCTCCGATCATAAGAGCTTAAAGTATATTTTCACACAAAAGAACCTGAATATGAGGTAATAGAGATGGGTAGAGTACATGGAGGACTACAACTTTGATCTTCAGTATCACCTAGGAAAGGCTAATGTTGTAACCAATGCTTTGAGTAGGAAATCATATGGCACCTTGGCAAGCATTGCCATCCATGAGTGAAAAATTATAGAAGAAATCGTAGAAATTGGATTGTACTTCAGTGAAGGTGGTGAACATATAACTTTGTTCGCACTTATTGCACAACCAACTCTAATGAGTAGGGTGGTTGAGAAGCAAAGACACGACAGTGAAATAGAGGACATTTGCACTCAGATTTTGGGTGACGAAGAGGTGGAAAATTAGATTGTTCATTCCAGTGAAGGTTTGAGGTAAAAGGAAAATGGTTGTACCATTGCCCTATAGGGATGAGGTCCTTAGAGAATTTCATTGCTCTAGACTTGCAGTGCATCTCGGTGATACCAAAATGTATCATAACTTACACCGACAGTATTGGCAGAAAGGTATGAAGAAAGATGTTACACAATTTGTGGCAAGGTGCCTCCCTTGTCAACGAGTGAAGGTCGAGCATCAATGGTTGGTGGGTTTGTTGCAACCATTACCAGTGGCTATGTGGAAGTGAACATATCACTGCAGATTTTGTAATGGGATTATCGAGGTTGAGTAAGAGTTATGATGCAGTTTGGTTCATTGTGGATAGTTTGACCAAGGTGGTTCATTTTATTCCTATTCAGGTGGCTGATGACATGAATACTCTCAGTCAGTTATATATTGATTAAATTCTGAAATTGCACAGAGTGCAAATTTCCAATGTATTCGATAGAGACCCACAATTTTGGCAGAGTTTTCAGGCATCACTTGATAGAGACCTTCATTTTAGTACAATTTTACATCCTCAGATAGATGGTTAGTCGGAGCATACTATAGAGATTTTGTAGGATATGCTTCGAGCGTGTGCGCTTAATTTTTGTGGTAGTTTGGAGGATCACCTTCCATTGGTGGAGTTTACATACAATAATAGCTATCAAGCTAGTATTTAGATGGCTCCATTCAAGGCATTGTATGGTAGGCCTTGTAGGTCGCCTGTTTGTTGGATAAAGGTCAGTGAGATGATTGCCTTGGGGTCAGATATAGTCTGAGAGACTACAGAAAAGATTAAAGTGATAAGGTAGTGGTTTCTTACTGCTCAGATTTGTCAAAAGAGTTATGCTGATAGGAGGCGACGACCTTTGGCATTTGAGGTGGGAGACCAGGTCTTTCTAAAAGTCTTGCCACAGAGAGGTTTGATAAGATTTGGGTGTAGTGGCAAGCTATCACCACAATTTATCGGTCCATTTAATATATTGGATCGTGTGAGTGAGGTTGCATATTGATTTGCATTGTGACACAAATGTCAAGTGTGCATAATACTTTTCACATTTCAATGTTGAGAAAGTATGAGTCAGATCCTTAACATGTATTTGATTGGATAGATCTTGAGGTAGAAGAGGACGTGTCGTACTAAGAAAAGCAAATTCAAATTTTGGACTCTATGGAGCAGGTTACGGGGCAAGACCATTGCATTGTCTAAAGTGCTTTGGAGACATCATGGAGTCGAGGAGGCTACATAGGAACGAGAAGAAGAGGTTCACTCAAAGTATCCTTAATTGTTTACCACTTGAGGTATTTTCTAATTTCGAGGACGAAATTTCTTGAAGGGGGAGGTTGTAGAGACGTAGTCCAATTTTGACCGATTTTCTTTTCATTTAATATTTTTTGTAATATTAAATGATGTTATGAATATTTTGAAAAACATGTTTGGAAACTTGTTTAGAGGTTTGGGGATGTTTTGGGAGCGTTTGGTGAATTTGAGATTTTTGGGAGGAGGGGCCCGGGAATTCGATAAATTTCTAGGAAAAAACTTATTTTTGGTTTTAGACCAAATAAAATGTCAAAAGAGTTGAGTGATTTCAGAGTCGTAGTTGGTTTCAAAATCAAAAACGGAGGTCGGGAGGGTACGTTAAGTGGCTTAGGGGCATTTTGGTCAATTTATGCCATAGATATTATAAATATCTACAAGGTTGGAATCCCAGCCATTTGAGACAGCTAGCCATTTCTATTTCTCTCTCCCTCTTTATCTCTTCTCCTTTTCTCTTCATTTTGGAGCCCTAGAGCTTGGATTTGAAAGTTCTCGAAGAAAGACAAGTTGTTCTATGGCTTAAGGGATTTGGTTTGAACCAAACAAAGTATGATTTTGATGAAGTTGAAGCTTGGAGAATTCTAGAGTTTTGGCTAGAAAAGCTTCAAACTTGAGGTAGGGGTGTTCTTTCTTTCTTAGTCATCGATTTATAGGATTTTGGTGAATTTGAGAGGCTTTGGTTGAGTTTGGCATGTATGGGATAATGTTAAGTTTATGTGTTATGCTTCTAATCATACGAGTGTCGTCGGAGTTGTCCGTCACTACAGTGTTATCAGAGTTGTCCAACACTACATGATCGTCAGAATTGGCCAATCATGTCTATGTATCGGATTATGACCGAAGAAGATATTTATCTAAAAGATGCTTATGTGTTTAACTGTTAAGCATGATTAATGTTTTGAGTGCATTTGTGTATGAATTGCATTAAGTTGACTTGTCATGAAAATATGAATTATGTCATGTAAAGTAACGACATCATGATTGCATATCATGTAAGTCAGTGTTGGATCGATGCCTAGGTGGGTTAAGGCATTCCTACTGAGCTAGTTGTTTTGCTCACTCCTCTCCCCTAAACCTTTTTACAGATAAGGCACCGGCGGTAGATGAGACTTGAGTGGCCAAGTGGAGCACTCGGTAGCATTTTGATATATTTTGGATATTACATGTATTGCTATCTATGTCGGCATGTGGCATGTTGAAACGATTGGAATGACATGTAATTTAGGACGAAAACCTTATATATGGATGTGTGTGGAGTTGTATAATTGCAACCTATGTTTTGAAGCATTGAGGACTTGAGGAAAACATGTATAAAAGTAAGTTTTTAGATAATATCCATGTGATGTATGACATTGGTATTTATAAAGCTTGAATGTATAGATTTTTTTTGAGTTTTATTCATGCTTAGAGTTATGTATGAACATGTGAGATGGTTGATTACATGTGTAAACTTGATTGGGATTTAAAAACTGAGAATATCAGGTTCTAGGCTCTGATGGACCTTCCAGCCGACCGGTACTCCCAAAGTTTCGAGAGATTGTAAATGGGGGACCTATAGAGGACTTGTTTTGGTCAACCGAATGAGGGTTTTAGCCAGCCGAAAGCATCCTTTCAGCTTACTGAAACTACTCTCCAGCCGACCGACTAAACTGGATTTGAATTCCAGTGTGTTGGCCAGTTGTGGGTCAGCGAACCCAGGTTTTAGCGGACCAAAAGAAGTGTCCAACCGACCGAAATTGGACTGGTTTGGAATTTCTTAAGTTTTGGATTGGGGATGGATATGTGTGAATGTGTAGACCAATGTGGGGCCCATTGGGATGAGTAGTGATGAGAATTCGCATATGTAATTGTGTGTGTACGGCTAACTTCTGTAGTTATAAGGTTTTAGGATAATCCATGTGGTTAAATGGGCGGATTCACTCTCGAAATTCAGGCCCGAGAAGGGGGATTTCGGTGACTCAGAATTTGGGGCCTGACACATGGTCTCCCCATCATGTTGGTCACTCACTAACTTCCACCATAGTTCGGCACCCCGCAAGAACAAGTAAGCCGCTAGTATCACCTTCATCCCATCATTGGGTGCAGACATCATCCTTAGATATTTCTTCACTTGCTGAAGCCAATTATCCACCACCAACGGATCCGAGCTTCCCTCGAAAGTAGGAGGCATCAACTTCTTAAATATTGTGATATACTTAAAGTTCCTCTCGCCTTCAGTTTCTTTCGATAGTGCTACCGGTTGTTGTACATCAACAGTAGTTATCGTTACAAATCTATAAGGCCCACGGTCATATCTGTAACCCAACGGTCTCCCTCAAGAACACCACCCCCAAATGTTCCTCCATGACGTCTAAGTGCCATAATGCTCTATAGCCAAGAGATAGGTTAACATAATCGAATATCTTATATTAAGCACTTATCATAACTAACTATTACGCGACATAGAGACATGTTATCAGTGAAGAATGTAATACATAAACATGCATACCCAACAACATATAATACATAAGCATGCTTTTCTAACAAACATATTGTGACACCCCCTAATTTCCATGCATAAGTTGGCCAGACTTATACACAAAAATTAGGAAATACTAACACATGATAATAAACAAGCATAGAGTACAAGATGCAATAAAGAAGGAATTTATTAGCAAAAAGAAAATCTAATAAATAATAAATCCCGAATCATAAATCTCTATAACTATTTTGTAATTTAACTCGGAGTATATACCAAAATCCTCAATAAAATACAACTCGGGAATCCAGTAAACCAAGGACCTCTAAACCAAATCCATAAGTCAATGTTGACAAAACTCAAAGAAATTTAATAATTAAAGATAGAGTTCCTACAATGAACAATTGGAAAGAGTAGATGATCACGAGTTACGAGAAATAAGGAAGTCCTCAACGATGTGGCTGAAATTGCCTATGTTCTGAAATATTAACAAAGAGTGGGTTAAACACATGAGTAAGTCCTCTATACTACATCCCAATCAGAGAATCAATAAACCAATCATCTCCTATTCAAACAACCTAAACTAGATGATAAATACACAATCCAAATGACCTAAACTATATGATAACCACATAAAATTCCATGCTTATAACTCAATTGATGAACAATTTTACATAATAACGAACAATAACAAAATATAATTATAAAAAGGTAATCCAGACATGCTGTGTATATATATATTGGTGAGACTGCTTATTAGCTACCTCTCAATTCTGCATAGGAATCCTGACATGCTGTGTATATATATATTGGTGAGACTGCTTATTAGCTAGCTCCAAATTCCGTATGGTAATCCTAACATGCCGTGTATATATATATTGGTGAGATTGCTTATTAGCTAGCTCCCAATTCTGTTTGGTAATCTTGACATGTCATGTATATATATATATATATATGTGTGTGTGTGTGTGTGTGTGTGTGTGTGTGCGCGCTTATTAGATAGCTCCCAATTTCATATGACAATCTTGACATATCGTGCACATATATATATATATATATATATATATATATATATATATATATATATTGGTGAGACTGCTTATTAGCTAGCTCTCAATTTCGTATAGGAATCTTGACATGCCATGTATATTTATATTGATGAGACTGCTTATTAGCTAGCTCCCAATTCCGTAGAATAATCCTGATATGCTGTGTATATATATTAGTGAGACTGCATATTAGCTAGCTCCCAATTCCGTATGGCAATCCTAACATGCCGTGAATAAATAATTCTTCTATAATATAACATACTTAGAAGCATGATTAATAACATATAATGAAACATACCAATAATTCATAAAGGTAAATTAATTTAGATAAGTGAAAGGAGTCAAATCTATAAAATACAATAAAAAAATTTTTAAAAAAATACTATTCATCGACACTGTTCATGGATACTGTTTATTGAGACTGTTTAGGGGTTGCTATTCACAACACTGTTCATGAATATTTGATAATTGAATGGGTTGCATGATCTACTATCTATAATACATGTATTCATTATAAAGAAATCATAATCCTAACAGCACAAGAAAACCTAAAAATAAAAGGAAACTAGCAGCACAAGGAAATCGGTAAAAATAAAACTTTCTCCAAAAATTCTATAAAAAAAAAAATAAGAAACATAATAATTAAAAACTACTAACAATTCTAAGTTCGTTTGGTCCACGAACAAAATTTCTGAAATATTCAGCAGTCTTCCTATAGGATGAGAAAACGTAATTTTAGAGACCTAGACGAGGGTTTTGCTTATTGGGTTGTTTCTGATCAAGAATCAGTTTTATGGAGTGAAAATACGTTCGTCAAAAAATTCTGGACATTGACAATGTTCACAGAAATTAAATGTAAATACATACAACACGATTTAATTCACTACATATAAATTCCATAAACTAAATCATAGATTTTGGTTAACTTACATATCTCCAAAAACAAAACTCTAGTTTCTCTCAATATATATATTATAAACGAAACCATAATTTAACACAATACATTCATGCTTTATAAAAAAAACATATATATATATATATATATATATATGTAGATATGGTTTCAGAGATGAAGAGTTTAGAAATTCAAAAGGGAAGAGAAGAAAATGTACTTGCCTCTTTGAAAATAAATGTAAAAATCACGTAAACACAAAGCCCTTTGCCCAAAATCACGATCCTCTTCAATTCCTCTTCTCAAATCCTTCTTAGAGTTTGTATCTCCCTCTCTATACCTCTCTCTCTAAAAAATATACTTATAATGAAATTTGTAAAACCCTAATATATATATATAACATTTAATAAAACTACTACACACTTATTTAAAACAACCAAAGCATTAATACCACATAAGAAAAATCTAAATTAAACATAAATAAATATATTGACAAAATTAAGTTAAAGCATTTAAAACACTCACAAATCAACAGTCTAAATAAATAAATGACCCATTTAAATAACCTCAAAGTAACGGGGTATTACACATATAACATATAAACATGTTTTCAAGTCAACACATAACATATAACGTATGCTATCATAAGAGCACATAGCACGTCATCATATAAACATGGTTCATGTGCACATAAGTTCTCGAATCAACTATGTCATGTTAACCCACGTTCCTAGGTTTTCAAACCTAAAGGTTCTAACCATTTGGAATCCATACGTGATATGACCTTTACCCTTCGTCCCTAGGTGTGCTAACTTAATGCTCTGATACCAAGCTGACATGCCCCAAAATCTGGACCGCCAAGACTCCCGCAGTCTGAGTCCAAAATCCAGGTTGTGAGGTGTCATGATCGCCCGATCATCATCCCACAACCCAGACATAGCAAATACCATTTCTCACTCAAATTTTTGATCCGGACTACCAAGATCGTGACCCTTTGCAAAAGCCTTTTTATTCTCATTCTATCAATTTCCAAATCAGAAGGTCACAAATGATTAATTAATGTATGCCTTATTCTCACAACCTCGTAGAAGCATTATCTCATAAGTCGATGACACCACATTTTAAGCCATTCTCACCACTAGACCCTATAATGATTACCAAGTACACCCATTCACCCAACTCTGCTCAACTCAGCATCTAAGAATTATGATGCATTATAACCCAGGTTACGATCCATCATAATCCTATGATGCATCGCATATATATCATAACAAGCAGCGTAATGCTCTGGATTTGACAACCAAAATTCCTTTATTTCTTCGATGTATCATAATACAGCCTACGATCGATCGTAATATTGTGATGCATTGTAATGTTTAATACGATCCATCGTAATATTGTGATGCATCGTAATACGTATTACGATCCATTGTAACAGTGCGGACAGTTTCTTCTCCACGCACAACACTTGGTCTATTTAGTAATTCCTTAACTCAATCATTCCCACAATTATCATGCACGCATAATTAGACATAAATGAAAATATAACATTATCATTCTCATCATTTAGTATTCACCCATGTTTAAAACCTTACATATAAATGTATGTAATCATAAAACATAATCATAAACATGTTATCGAAACATTAAAGGTCATATATATAACTCCACATATGTATATAGTCCACATCCCTGACATGCATCTCAAATGTAAACGTTAAATGTTCTCAAAAGAAAGCTAACTATGTTCCACGCCAACTCATGGTTGGGGAGACTCCGCTTCTTCTTTGCCATTTTCTAAAAAGAGTTAATATATGTGGGGGGAGTCTCTTGGTGGCTTCTATAGAGAGAGAATAAATGGCTGAAATGTTTATTCCAACTATTTATAGATCTACCTTCGTCAAATTACCAATAAATCATTAGTCACTTAACGTACCTTTCCGACCTCCGTTTGCACTTTTGAAAAACTCCTATGGACTCAAAATTGATTCTATAGATCTTATAATATTTTAATTAGTCTAATCTTGAAAGTTAGTATTTTTCTAAAAATTTCAAATTTTTCAGGCCCACTTGACCCGCATCCCGGGCCCCACAAACCCAAAAATCTCAAACTTCACCAAACACTCCTATAACTTTCTCGGACATTATACAAGTCCCTCAAACACGTATTTCACATTTAAAATGTGCATATAATATTTTAAATAGCTTCTATGACAATAAATAAAAATAAAAATAAAATTGGCTAAAAATGGTCACGGTCTTTACAAAAAATATGACTTATATATCCATCAACGTGAATGAGTTCATTATAAGAATACAAATATTAGTTTAAAAGTAGTGATTTTGTAAATACTGACACATGTTATATTTGTTCTTAATCCATTCATTATAGCAGCTGAGAGCTGTAGTGACAGTTACCAAAGTTGTAGAGACCGGGACCAATTTTGGCTGATTTTCTTTTATTTTATCATTTATTGTTCTTAAGTAATTTAAAATGATGTTATGCATATTTTAAATGTGAAATGCATGTATGGGGACTTGTTTAGGGGTCAAGGGATATTTTTTAGCCATTTGGCTCATTTTGGAATTTTCGGGTTAGCGAGACCCGAGACACGGGTCGGGTGAGCTCGAAAAATTGGATATTTTTCAAAAATTATTATTTTTATTTTTGACCAAATAGAATGTTAAAATTGATAAAGAATTGATTTCAAAGTCATAGCCGCTTTCGGAATCAAAAACGAAAGTCAGGAGGGTACGTTAAGTGGCATAGGGGCAATTTTGTCATTTTGCACCATGGGACCTATAAATATCATTTTTCAGATATTTTGGCCATTCATTCAATCCCCAAACATCCAGTTACTTCTCTTCTTCTCTCCCTTTTCATCTCTTTTCATTATTTCTTTGATTTGGAAGCCCTAGCGTTTGATTCAGAAGGTGCTGGTGAAGAACTTCTTGTTTTACTTAGCAAGGGCTTCGGTTTGAACCGAACAAATATAAATTTGGTGAAGTTTTAAGCTTGGAGAATTCTAGGGTTTTGGCTTGAAAAACTTGAATCTTGAGGTATCGGTGTTTCTTTTCTCCTAGCCATTAATTTCTAGGTTGTTGATGAGTTTTTTTTTTCGGGGGAGGGGGGGGGGTTGATGGGTTTAGCACGCTTGGGAGTGTTCGTGTAATTATGTATGATTTTTCCTCTTTTCTTGTGATTAATTGAATGTTATGAAGGTGTATATCTTGAGATATATGATGTAGTGACTACATACATGTTATATGCATTAATTGAGAGCATATTGGATATATGTTGAATTGTATACATATATGAGTTATATGTATGAATATGGACATATATGCGTTTATATGTGGCATTTGAGAGCATGATGTATGCTAGAGTTGCTTAAAAACATGATAATGAGTTAAGGGCATATAATGTATGCTATATGAGATATTGTTGCCTAATGTGCATGTATATTGGAGTTTATCCTAATGAAACCATACATGAAAGTCGGAGATGTCCAATCATGTTATGAAAGTGGAAAATATCCACTATGGTATGACCGTCGGAGTTACCCCATCATACCTGGGCCTATACCCATAAATTGGAGTTATCCTAAATTATGTGATCGTTAGAGTTGTCCAATCACATTAGCAAAGCTACAAATTACTATTAAAGTATGATTGTTAGAGTTGTCCAATCATAAAAGTGTCGTCAGAGTTAGCCAACACTACATAATCGTCGGAGACGCCCAATCATGTGTAGTTATCGGATAATGACCGAAATAGATGTGAACATATGCATATACTTATGTGTTTAAACTATTAAGCATAATGAATGTGGTAGTGTGCATAAATAAATTGCATTGGAATTGTTTGACATACAAGCATTGAATATGTTATGTAGAGTCGCAACATCATGATTGCATATCATGTAGGTCAGTGTTGGGTCGATGCCTAGTTGGGTTGGGATATTTCTATTGAGCCAGTTGTTTATTCACCCCTCTTTCCCAAACATTTTACAGATAAGGCACCGGTGTTGGATGGAACTTGAATAGCTTGTATGGAGTGCTTGAGAGTGTTTTGAGTTATTTTGAGCTTATGTGTGTATTTATGTCCATGCTCACTTGTGGCATGCTAATTTTTTTAAAAATATGGCATCTATGGATGAAGAACTTGTAATTGGATTTGTTTCAATATAATCCATCTTGAGGATTTTGAGAAATGTGTGTTGAAAGAAGGCTTTTGGATCAAATATTGACCCTTATGAAATTCAAATAAATGATTTTTGTTAGTTTTATATATGTTTTAAGATTGTATATGAGTGTATAAAATTACATAGAATGTTGCATGTTAAGGATGGGGGTTAACCATTAAATTGGACATTTGGATAATTCTGCAAGATTTTCTGTGGAGAGCCTACGATTAACATAAGTCACTCTTCGCTTAATCGTAGGTCACTCTTCGCTTAATCGTAGCTCTTCGGTAAAAAGTAGATAACTTTTCGATGAATCATAAAATTGAGTTCCATACTAGAGAGTTCCGATAGAAGTTATGATATATCTTCGATTAATCGTAACCCACGTTACAATTAATCTTAAGGCTCACCTGCAACATGTTTTGAAATAATTTGGTTTAAGTGCTCGTATAACTATGTGTGGGGCCAATTTCAGTGTGTGTATCTTAAATTAAACATTTTTAACTTTATGTTTATGATGACGCTTCCACAAATATGAGATTTATGTGTGATTTATTGAGTTAATGGACGGATTCATCCTCGAGATTCGGGTCCAGAAACAAAATTTTCGGTGACCTGAATACTGGGATGTGAGTAATTGGTATCAGAACATAACCGGGTATGAATACTGAGGGATAAAGGGTTGGGAAATGACCACATGTGTATTTGAGGTTAAGGATATAAATATAATAGGAAAAAAAATAAATGGTAGTAGCAGAGTTAAAACGTCAGTTACCAATATAAAAAAATTTTCACAACAAATAACTAACACCATTTACCGAAAAAGAAAAAAAGAAAATTAACTCACACCCCTGTGGAATGACGAGAAGAGTTAAATTGGTTTCGAGTGGATACGCTATTTTCGTTCTTGTCCAGCTAACCTCAGGTAAGCCCTTTTCCGTCTTTTTCGCCTCCCTCCCCAATACAATACAGGTGTATTATATATATCTAACGACCATCCATTTCTTGTCTCATCGTCCCCATCTCCTCCTTTCCCTTTCTCTTTCTCTGTCTAGGCCACCATTGCCGATTTGCAGTTTCGTTTGGCTCTCTAAATGGAAGACGAAAGGGATACCACCTCACGGAGGCAGAGGTTCAAGAGGTCCTCCATGACACACCTCTCGTGCTGCTTCCACGGCCGGCGATACGAAGAGCTCCATTCACCGGAGCCGGAGACCAAATGGAGAGGCCGCCACCGACGTCGCCGGCACTCCTACGATTTCAGCTACGATCCGATGAGTTACGCCTTGAATTTCGACCAGGGACCGCCGGTGGAGGTCGCTCGGGACGATATGATTCCGGAGAGTAGCTTCTCTCGGAGGTTGCGGAATTCAACGGCGCTGAGAAATGTTGAGCATGGGAGGCCAATTGGAGAGGCGATGGGGAATCTGGTGACGAGAGGAGAGATGGCGACCAACGTTGAGCCGGTGACGGCGCCAAGAGCGAGGAATGTTACGCCGCCGCTGCCGCTGCCGGCGGTGTCGCAAGAGATCTTAGTCGAAACGTTTTAGAGCGCGGTGGTTTTTGATACAATTTGGTGTGTGTCCGACTCTGGACGTGTTAATTTTTTTCGAAACTTTCAACGTGGAGTAACATATTTTGTTTATAGGGAATTTGAATTTTCAATTACCTAATATTTATTAAGTTATATATATATATATATATATATATATATATAGACATAGGATGTGTGTAAAAAAACATCCTTGTAGTCTACAATTTGTAACTAATCCCATTGAACTAAATTTCATGTCAAATTGTGTAAGATTTGCTGTGTACTTACTATAATCTCCTTCTTATTTTTCCAATAATAATGAGAAGCAATATTCGCACTCCTATCTTAAGAAAAATATCACTTCTAACATTTACTTCACATGTAAATGATTAACTTTTTTTAAAATATTAAACTACAATTTCAGACATCCTTTTTGTTTCTTATTTTTAATATTTTTGGTCTCTTTTGATCGAATCCAAAAAAAAATACTTGAAAAAAAATAATTCAAAAAAAAAAATTTCTTTTTACGAGATCCAAAAAAAGTTATCTATATTGATAAATTATTTCCTTTCACGAGACTAAAATATATATAGATATATATATGTTGAAGAAATTATATCTCTTGTTATGAGATAAAAAAAATATCTCTGTTAAATAAATTATTTCTTTTGGTAAGAATTAAAAATTAAAAAGTATCAAAAAAATAGTTATCCATGTTAAATAAATTCTCTTTTAACACGACACAAAAAAAATATAAAAATTTTTATTCTTGTTGAATAAACTTTCTACATTGAGAGTACCAAAAAAAATTATTGTTATTGAATAAATTATCTCTATTGGAATAAACCAAAAATATATATATTTTTGTTGAATAAATTATCCACTTTGAGAAGAGAAAAAAAAAATTATGAACAAGTTATCTCTTTTAACAAGATTAAAAAAAAAAAAAGTAGTAAAGAAAGTAAAAAAGGTAAAAAAATTTATCTCTTTTGATAAGACCCAAAAGAAAACATAATAAATAAACTAAAGAAGGTAAAAAGAGTTTAACTTTATAATATAAAGGGTAGTTGTGGTATTATAAAATAAGGGATGATGTATTAATTAATTTATGACATTCTTGTCATTTTCTTTAAAAAAAAACGGTAAGTGGAGAGCAATTTTAGAAAAAAGGAAATATGAATATCACCTCCCATAATAATAATAAAAGTTATACTAATGGTAAAACATTGACCAACGAAATGGTCTTGTCCCTCTGATCCTGCTCTCAAGCATTAATGATATGAACTGGCCTCTCCTCATAGGTGACATCATCATCAACCTTAATATCTACTTAACTCAGAACATGAAATGGATTAGGTTCATATTTCTTTAACATGAAAGCATGGAATACATTATGAACCCTTTTCTTACTGCAGTGGCAAGGCTAATTGATAAGAAACCTCACTAACACACTTTAGGATTTCAAAAGGTCCAATGTACCTTGGTGACAACTTGCCACTCCACCCAAAACATATCAATCATTTATGTAGCGAAACCTTGAGAAACACGTGATCTCCCACCTTAAAGGATAACGATTGCCTCCTCCTATTGACATAACTCTTTTGCCAACTTTGAGCCATTAACAACCGTTGTCAAATCAACTTGATCTTCTCAATAGTCTCATGCATAATATTGGGTCCTAAGGCTGCTATCTCAACAACCTCAGTCCAACAAACTAGAGACCTACATATTCTGCCATACAACGTATCAAATGGTGCTAGCTGAATACTAGCTTGATAACTATTGTTATATGCAAACTCTACAAGTGGTAAATGGTTTTCCTAACTACCGCCAAAATCAAGAATACAAGCATGTAGCATATCCTCCAATATTTGAATAGTACATTCCGACTGTCCATCAGTCTGAGGATGGAATGTTGTGCTAAATTGCAACTTTATGTCTAGCAAGGTCTGAAATCCCTGTCAAAATCTTAAGGTAAATTGTGAATCCCTATCTGACACAATGGATACTGGAACTCCATGTAATCTCACAATCTGCTCCATATACTACCTACTAAGTCTCTTCAGATCATCGGATAATCTCATTGGCAAGAAATGGGTTGTCTTGGTCAACCTGTCAACAACGTCCCAAACCGTATCATTACCCTTGTTCGATCTTGGAAGCCCCGTCATAAAATCTATAGTGATGTGATCCCATTTCTATTCTGATACTAGTAATGGTTACAATAGCTCTGATGGCTTTTGATGCTCTGCCTTCACTTGTTGACAAGTGAGGTATCTTATTACAAATAAAGCCACGTTTTTCTTCATACTTTTTCACCAATACTAGCGTCTCAAATTGTGATACATCTTCATACCACCAGGATGCACTGTAAGACAAGAGTGATGAAACTCAAGTAAAACATCTTCCCGAACAGTCAAAAGGAACTACCATCAACCTTCTAAATTGTAGACCTCCATCTGAATGCAAGGTCTAATCCACCACAATCGTACCATTATAAATCTGTGAGTGAATAGCCTTTAACTCGTGATCTCGTTTCTGTGCCTCTATCATCTTACTCACAAGCATAGGTTGAGCCACCAAGCTAAACAATGAACTGGTCCACCATCATCACTGAAACACAGTCCCATCTTAGAAAAATCTTCCATTCATGTATGGCTATGCTAGCTAAAGTCCCGTGAGACTTTCTGCTCAATGCATCTGCCACTACATTCGCATTTCCTAGGTGATACTACAATTCAAAGTTATAGTCCTCTATATACACAACCTATCGCCTCTGTCTCATATTCACGTCCTTTTGGGGAAAAAGGTACTTAAGACTCTTATGATTCAAATACACCTCAAATCCCTCACCATAAAAGTAGTGTATTCACCCCTTCAAAGCAAAGATCACCACTACTAGTTCCAAGTCATGTGTAGGATAATTGTGTTCATGAGTCTTCAACTGCCTAGACCCATAAGTAACTATCCCATCACATTATATCAACACACAACCTAACCCATTCCGTGAAACAACACAATAAATCACAAACCCTAAGCCACACTCGGGTATCACCAAAATAGGAGTTGTAGTTAAACGGTTCTTCAATTTGAGAAAAGCTAACTCATAAGCTTCGGTCCTTACAAACTTTACGTCCTTACGAATAAGTCATGTCACATAAGCTGCGGTGCTTAAGAAGTCTTTAACAAACTTTCTATAGTAGTCCACTAAACCAAGAAAACTCTTAATCTTAAACACATTCTTCAGACTTTTCCAACTCATCACGGCCTCAATCTTAGATGGATCGACTCAGACTCCACCTCCAGAAACAACATGTCTAAGGAATTTCACCTCTTGGAGCCAAAACTCACACTTCTCATATTTAGCATACAATCTATAATGACCCAAATTATTTTGACCGGCTTAGGATGAATTTTGATCGGTTCGGATTATTTTTGGACCGGATTCATTTTTTTCGAATTAATTAATTCCGAAAGAATGTGAGAATATATATATATATATATATATATGGAATTATATATCTAGATGGGAAACGTAGACATTAAAATATATATATATTGGAGTATATATATGTGTGTTGTTGCATGGTGAGTGTGTATATATATATATTGAGACACACACACACACACATATATATATATATATATATGTATTTATATATACATATGGTGGGTCTATGTGTAATTATGGATAAATAGAGAGGCACCTTTATATTTATATAGATCTTGTGGAAGAAATTAATTGAGGAAGTTGTGGACCAAAACTGATCAACCAAAGAGAAGACCACATGAGTGGTTCGGCTGAGAGGAGAGAAAAGAGAGGGAAAGAAAAGAAAAAGAGAAAAAAAAGAAAAGAAAAAGAAAAAGAAAAGTAGAGAGAGAGAGAAGATGGAGTCGTGAGAGAGAAGGAGGAGCACCGGTGGTGGGCCTTCGGGTTCACGAAGGTGAGGTGAGCTAGGTTTCGGTTGCTGACGGTGGAGTTCCAGCTGGGCGACGATGACGGTGCGGTGGTTGGTGGTCCGATTGGGGGCTTCGGCTCTGGTGGTGGTGCTCAGCTCGTTCGTGGTGGCGTGATGGTTGCAGCGCCGTGGGGTTGTGGGTCTTTGGTTTGGGTTGACTTCGGCTGGTGCTCGGACCGTGCTGGGTCTGTTTCAGTGAGCTCCGGCGGCGACTAACGGTGGTGGTGCGGGGTCCAAATGGCCATGTTTGGTTCCGGCGATGGGCTTTTGGTCAGTTGGGTTGGAGCATGGCTGGTTTATGGGTTTTCTTTGGTTCAGTTATGGTGTATGGTGGTTCCATAGGTGGTGTTGAGGAAGCTCGGCTGTGGGTTGAGCTTGTATGGCCCTCGGTGATGGGTGATTCCGGCAGGTAGTTCTTGATGGGGCCAATGGTGTTAGCGGCTAATGGTGGTTGGCCGTGGGTTCGGTCTTTGTGGTTGTTGATTCCGGCTGAATTTCAGAATTGGGTTTTGATTGTGGTAGTTTGGGATGATGGTGGATTGGATGGTTGGTTAAAGTGATTGTAAACGGATGGATTTTGATATGAAATGGGCTGTTTGATGTTGGTTTAGGCCGAATTAATCTAGGCCTAGACAGTGAATTGGGCTCACATAAATAAATTGGGCCAAGGTAATTAGTTGGGTTTTGTTAGGACTTGATCAAAACAATTAGAAGTTAAAATTGGATTTTGATATTCAGGCTTGCCTAATTAATTGGGCTGAAGATAGTGGGTGATTCGGGCTAATAATATCAATTGGACAAATCATGGGAATGGAAAGAAGAAAGTGGATGGTTTGCATGGACTTTGACGCCGAACTGGACCGGGACTTTGGACCACTTTGCAGGCACGAGCATAGTAAGAGCGGGACTTAAGACAAGTTGATTCTTGCCTCTATCTCCTACGTATCTATTTTAATTACGTCGTTAATTTTACATATGTTCTTTAATTGTTTATATGTGACATTTATATATATATATATATATATATATATATATATATATAGGTGTGTATATATATATATTTGGGAGGTAAAAGCATGCTAGATTTAAATGCTCGTGTACCTTGTGATATGTATATGTGCAGATTGAGCCCATGTCAAACATGCTAAATTATTTATGTTTAGCTATGTGTTATTGTGTATGCATAGGTGGGTTTTATGCATGGATTTGAATATATATGTGATTATATATATTGGGTAGTGGTAGAGATGCATGCTAAATATGATTATAGCATCAATGAACATTTGAAAAGCATGAAATATGCGAAGTGTTATATATGTTCTCATTACATATACAGGTGACAAGATACGTATACGTGTGATTCTATATGGTCATGGGGATGCATGTTGACTGCTTATAATAAATGCATGCCTGCAGTGATAACATGATTATATATATGCTAATATTCATGCATATGTAATTATATGCAGGATGGGACATATATGTGTTTATATGTGAAAATGTGAGTATGAAATGCATGCTAACTATATATATATCGAATGTATGCATTGGTTATAGCATGATAAAAATGTGCTAGGTTGAGGTTGTTGGCATATATGAGGCATTATGCGGGCTTTGAACATGTATGTGCTATATGTGTTGGAATGTGAGGAGAAGCATGCTAGATGCTTCTTTTTAGTATTAATAAGCGTGGATTAATGCATGAAAATAATATGCCATGTGTTTATGCATCCATAATGCATGTGTGGAAGGTTGCGGGAAAATGACGCAAAAGAAGTACGGCCCTCAGAGTGGACCCGCCATGCTCAGGCTTAATGCCTGGAATCGGAGTATGTCCAATAAGTATGGCCCTCGGAGAGGACCCGCCATGCTCAGGCTTAATGCCTGGAATTGGAGTATGTCCAACAAATGTGAGCCTCGGAGTTGTCCCCTCACATCATGGCAATCCTATACATTGTCATGGCAGAATGACCTTTCGGAGTGGTCCAGGTCATTGAATAGTTATCGGAGTTGTCCTAGGTCACATGATCTTCGGAGCGGACCAATCATGTGGGGTATCGGATGAAATTGAGAGATGGAGAGTCGCATCTTATGCTTATGTGTTTATCTATTAAGCATGTTATACTGTTTAAATGCATATACATTGCATTTGAGATTTACTACTTGTTTAGTAGGTGATGTGGTATTTGACTTACATTGTTTATGTAAATGCTTCTATTCATATAAGTTTTCTATATATATTGATGTTGGATGTGTATTGCTTTTGAGCATGCTGTGAATAATTTTCATAAAACATGTGTAGTAGATTTTGTATGTTCATATGTGCTAAAGTAGCCATATACACTATTGGTTCACGTATGCTAGGAGGAGCAAGGTCTTAAATATTGTGATATATTTAAGTGCATGTATATTTTTGAGAATATGTGAGGATCGACCTGCTGCTGTGGTGATAGTATGGTTTGACATACCTTGTTGGGCCTTTGAGCTCACCCCCTCCCAGGTTTTACAGGTATTGCTAATTGCAGAGCTAGTTAGGGGACTAACAGCACCGGTTGCAGAGGTAGTGTCTAGATTCCTTAGAATCTGATATATGTCTAGGATGTTGGATAGATTTTCTTTACATTGGGATTAAATGTATTAGATATTTATGTTGGGTATTTTATTCCAGTTGTATTTTATTCATTTGATGTATGTATATAAGACGGACATTTAGGGACTGAGCTATTATTTCAATTGTTTTATGTATGCTGTAGAAATGCTGGGGGGGACACATGCCCAGAAGTGCCCATTTTGATTGTTAGATATAAATGCTGGGGGACACGTCCTAAAAGTGTCCATTTTGATTTTTAGATGTGAATGCTGGGGGGACACGTGCCCATAAGTGTCCATTTGAATTTAAAGCAGGAATGACATATCAGGATCTGATTTATTAGAATGGGGCATGCTCAATTTTCGTGAAAATAATAGGAAATAGAGATTGTATGATCAGGTGATGGTTATAGCGTGAGGGTGATCTCACGGGTTCACACCTCGATTTTTGGGCCTCAGGAATCGGGGCGTTACAACATGGTATTAGAGCATGGTACTTTATAGAGGGTTCATTGGGACTAATGGACGGGTTAACCTCCGATTTCCCAAGAGTCGGGGAATCGGGGCATTACACAATCGGTGTTCTCTCAGAACTTGCAACAGCGTCCTCAAGTGCAACTCATGTTCCACCTCTAAAGATGAATACACAAGTATGTCATCCATGATTACTACTATAAAAGTGTCTAGATATTTGTGGAATGTACAATTCATCAAATCCATATATATCACTGGCACATTTGTCAATCCAAATGCTATCACAAGGATTTCATAATGTCCATACTGCGTACGGAAAGCTGTCTTATGAATATCCTAATCTCTTACCCTCAACTAATAATAACTCGACCTCAAGTCAATCTTGGAGAAGTAATGGATTCCCTTCAATTGATCGAATATGTCATCTATCTTTGATAATGGATACTTGTTCTTGATTGTCACATGATTCAATTTTGATAATCAATACACAATCTAAAAGAACAATCCTTTTTCTTAGCAAACAACATCGGTGCTGCCCACAGTGAAGCACTAGGTATAATAAAACCATTTGCCTTTAAATCATTCAACTGTCCTTTCAATTCCACCAACTCTGTTGGTGCCATGCAATACGGTGCCATGGAAATGGGCATTGTATCGAGTAAAAGATCAATGGAAAACTCCATCTCTCTCTTAGAAGGTAAGTCTATAAAATCCTCCGAAAAGATATCCAGAAAATAAAAAACAACATTCAGATAAATCCTTTCTAGGACATTTTCTTCCTCAGCCAAAAGACTAGCCAAGCAAAAACTATCTATCATAGCTACTAATGCCATAACATGAAGAAGTATGAGAATTACTCCGATCTCGCACAAAATAGAAGCAATCTCCCTCGAATATACAAATCATCACCCATCCTCTAAAATAATCTATGGTGGCTTGAAACTTAGATAACCAATCCATTTCAAGAATAATATCAAAACTAGTCATTTCGAGAAGAATGAAGTCAAACTCAAGTGTCTGTCTGACTATCTCAATAGCACATCCCGGTCACACTCTGTCCAGAATCACTGTACCACCCACCGGTGTATCTACACAAGTATCTCTACCCAATAGACTAACCTCTAGCCCCAATGCCCGTGAAAATAATGCAACAATGATTGAGTATGACACACCCAAATCAACTAACACATGAATCCAAGAGCTGTACACCATAAATATACCTCAGACCACTAAAGGTCCAACTAAGGTGTCTTCTGGAGTCACAACATATACTCTTCCCTAAGCCCTCTACTCCTGTGTTCCCCTGCCACAATAACTAGACAGCTATGTGGATGTATTAGGGGTAGACCCCCTAACTGGTCGTGCACTCTGAGTAGACAATGCTGGTTGTGGTGGAGGCAATGCTCGAAAGCCTAACTGTGTAGTCGTTGTTTGAGTTGGCCTTTGCTCAGAGCTCTAGCCACCCTTAGCACCTCCACTCTATTGTAGACAATGTCTCACTCTATATCCTGTCTGATCACACCCAAAAAAAAAGTTTGGTGACAGTCTGCCTTAATATGCCCTGGCTGCTTACACTTATAGCATATCATCTTAGCCCTAGTGGATCCTAATGGCATAAAAGTCGTAGGCGCATAACGTGTTATCGGCTACCTCACTGATCCCACTGATACCGAAGGATCATTCTTGTGCTTCTTCTTCTCTAGACCCTTAGAGGCAACAATCTAACTCTTGCCTTATCTCTAGGCTTCCTTTTTCTTTTACCTATCTTTTGCTTCAACTTCTACCATCAAAGATCTCCTTACTACCTCCGAATAGACTTTCAAGTCTAGAATTTGCACGTTCAGTCTAATGAAGCAATGAAGTCCATCAATGAACCTCCAAGTCTTTTCCTCCTCATTCCCTACCGCTTTAGGAGCGAAGCGTGAAAAAGAAGTAAACTTGTTTTCATACTCTGTCACAACCATATTGTTATGTTTTAGCTTATCAAACTCTTTCCTCAATGCCCTCCTTTTAGGCCTAAAAAATTATTTCTCAAGGAAAAGAGTTTTGAACTTATCTAAGTCCATTACCTCTACATTATCTCTTTTAGTAACCATTTGCCCCATATCTCGGCACTCCGCAAGAATAGATATGTGGCTAACATCACCTCCGTCCCATCATCAGGCATTAACATTTCCCTCAAATGTGTATTAACTTGCTCAACCTAGTTATCCACCACCAAAGGGTCTGAACTACCCTCAAAAGTTAGAGGCATCAACTTCTTAAACCTTGTAATATAATTAAATTGCCTCTCCATTTCAGTTTCTTCCAGTTGCACTACCGGTTGTTGTACCTCGGTTGTTGTCGTCCTTACAAAGTCCCTCAGGCCCGCGATTATATCTATTATAACCAAATGGTGTCCCGTAGAAATCTCATCCTCAACCGTTATCTAGTTCATCTAGGAGGCATTATATTATATATTGCCAAGAGATAGATTAATAACAATCAAATATCTAATTCTACGCATTCGACATGATGTACATATCACATACACAACACAAAAACATGTTATCATATAATCACATAGTACATAAACATGCTATCAAAACAAACATAGAACATGTTATCTGATAAGTGCATAATTCTTACATAATAAACCTCTAAAATTATATTTGTTAATAATTTATTTTATATTATTTTATTTAATAGATTTCATTTTGTGTCTTTTTAGGTTTATGGTGATGTTTCTGAAAAAGACCCAAATTCAACAAATATAAAGTCCACGTTACAAGAGAAAGAGATGAGCAGAAGACTAGAGGAGAAAATGAGTGGATGTCAAGGCAAAGAAGACAAAGACAATCTAGATTTTATTTGTGTTATTCATTATATCTTTTGTATTTTTATTATCTTCTTCTACCATGTGTAACTAAACTCCTCAACTAAGATTGAGGAGGAAACCTCCATTAATGAAGTGAAGCTATTTTGTTCATTTATTAATTCTCATTTGTATGATTTAAATGCTTATAATTTTTGCTTCTTGTGATTAATTATTTTATAATTTTTTCACCATCTATATTATGTATATATGGTAGTTAGAAAGTATTATAATTAATCCAGGCTTGGGATTGTATTTCTTAAAAGTGATAATCTTTGAACTTATTTTTTCATTAAATTGGATTCATAGAATGCTCAGAATTTTACACTAGTGAAGAAAAGGAAAATCTACCTTTTAATATATTTTTATAGTGCTTTATGCTTAATCTTGAGTAAGCAATAAATTGATTTCTTGATTGCTACTCTAAATATGAGAATTAGTAAATGAATATTAGGAACTTTATGGATTTAATGGTGGTGGAATCTGACACCTTAGTAATTTTCTCTATTTGATTTCAATCGTGTTATTTTACTTGCATGTTAGTTTAATCTCTCAAATCAACTAGCATTGTTTAACTAGATTAGTTTTAAATTAATTTGATTTTGTGTTAGTTTTTTTCCTCAAAAGATCGACCTCGTTCTTTCCTTTCTATACTTCAATACATTTGTACACTTGCGAGTTATATATTTTTAAAACAACAACATTATCAAACAAACAGCTATTATGCACATATCAAGTCTCAACTCGATTATGTCAAGTTTACCCAACATCCTGAAGTTTTTGAATCTAGAGGCTCTAACATCAATTCGTTAATCAACACACCATCCCGAATCGATACCCAATTTAATCCTTACCCAATCAACACACCATCCCAAATTGATACCCGACTATATCCTTATCCTTCGTCCCTAGGTATTCAAACCTAGTTAGTTCTAATCCCAAGTTGTCACACCCCAAAAATTCGAGCCATCGAAGTCTCCCGGTCCAAGTCCAAACTCAAGGGTGTGAGGTGTCATGCTTACCTGGCCATTACACCATGATCCCGGATAAATGTGCTAGAACCAATTTATCACACCTAGTTTTGATCCGAACCACCAAGATCAATTCTGCGGAAGCTTAACCATGCACCCTAATTTCCAACTCGGAACACTAGAAATCCAAATCCAACTTTTCAACATCACACATCACACATACTCGCAAAAGCATACAATATCTTTAATAAGTCTCACTAATGGACCCCTCATTCGATAACCAACCAATAACTTTTCTTTCCTCCATAAAACCTTTATGTTCTTTGTGACCTAGTTTGGGTGGGCTAATGTTTTCTTTGGCCAGCTAAATGCCTCGTTTCGATCGGCTGAAGCCCACTTTTGGTCGGCCAAAACGATGATCCTGCTACCCAAAATTATCCAAACTCTCGGGTCTGAATTCCTAAATCAGTCGGCTGGCTAACAGGTTCAATCAGGCGGCCGAAACTCCCCTTAAATCTCTACTTAGCTACTTGGACATTTCTAACTTAATGGAACTTCACAAACCATCACTTTCTCATCCCACAATCATTCATTCACTTGATATATATGGATATACAAGGATAATTGAACTCTAATATAACCAAATCATATTTCTCATAATTAACATACATCATTTTAAAGCATAAAATCCATAAATAATCCTTACACATTTATACATAGTCAAAATGTATACAAGTCCAAATCATAAGTGTTACAACATATCATTTCTTATAATGTAACATCATTATACATATTAAAATGCGTCTACTCCAGACTTCGAACATGCATCAACAAAAGTAACCAAAAGAGTCCTCCATATTCCAGAATCTACTCAAGGTTAATATAGATCTATCACTTCCTTTTCGGTACTTGAAATTTTTATTTAAAGGATGAGTTCCTGCATGCTAAATAGGAATCCCTAAAACACGTTTCCTAAAGTCCCATAGATACCACACAAACACACAAGGATATTAATCATATCAAGCATCACATATAGAAATTCACACATTCTCAACATGGCATAAATGTATGCATTGTGTCATTCACCTCTTCTCTGTCGCTCACAAAACCAAGAACTCGAATTCCAATAAAGGTCCATCCGATCTTCCATAACCTCTCTTTAATCACTCAGACATCAATTATAGGCCTTGTCAGACTAGACACTTGGACTCCATTTTCATGACCATCCGGTTTTCATAAACCTTCCACGTACACCCTCATCCCATGTATGTGTCATGCATGAATATATTTCATTGATGCTCGTTTTCACATGCTCTCATGCTAAATGTGTACATAAAAATTATAAATTCATGTCTTACTCATAAATAATACTTTTACATTCTCTTTGAGGCATAAAATCAAACACATGGACACATTTATCATAAAAATACACCAAACAAGCCCTTAACCCCAATTTTTGACATGTTATGCCCATAATTAATTCACATAAGGCATATAAGCAAGTAATCATCATTTATATTTTGTCAAATCATACAAAGATCACATTTATACATGTCTTGCATCAAGATATTACATTTAAATGCATAAAAACCCTAGTTTGATGCCCCAAACATCCAACCTATTCGCAAAAACTGCAGAAATCATGAGTTAGACATCCCTACCTCAGTTTAGAAGAGTTTCTAAACAAAACTCCCAATTACACCAAATCCAAAATCACCCAAATCCAATTTTGAACTGATCAAATCTAAGGTCTCAACACGTAGAGTGATCCATCCTTCTTCGTCACCTTTCAAAAATCACTTCTAAGGTTCCAAATCTTAGAAAGAAGAATAAAAAATTAAAGGAGAAGAGAGAGAAGGTGTAGTCGTCTATTTAGAGAGAAATTATGGCTGATATATCTATCTCTTGATAGTTATACTAACTTATGTGTGAAATGAGTAAAATGCCCCTATGCCACTTAACGTATCTTCCTGACCTACATTTTCAATTCCGAAAGTGGCTACCACCCTAAAATCAATTCTATCTCTCTCCAAATATTTTAGTTGGTCTAAAACCATAAATAAACTTTTTAAAAAAAATATTAAATTTTTCGAGCCCACCCGACCCGCGTCCCGAGCCCCACCAACTTGAAAATTTCAAATTGAGCCAAATGGCTCAAAAACTTCTCTAGACCTCATAATTAATCCCCACACATGCATTTCATATATATAACATGTGTACTATCATTTAAAATCATTTTAAGACAATAAATGATGAATAAAAAAGAAAACTAGTCAAAAATGTTCTGATCTCTACATAATAGCTTTCTAAGCTAAAGCATTCTCATTCCCACTTGTTGAATGCATAAGTTCACCAATTGTTTACAAAATTCCATTCAAGTTAATTTTGTTAGAACAAGTTAAATCAAAAAATTTCCATTCTTTGCTTAAAATCCTTATTCACCCCTCCCCACCCCCCACCCCCCTCTTCTGGGGACAATTATTGGATAACAACCCCAAACTTCACTCAGCCATTTAAGGGGTTATAGTCTCGCCCCTTTAAAAGGGGATTTGTAGTCTCACCCTTTTAAAAGGGGGGGTTCTAGGTTCGAGTTTCTTCAGCTTTCCCTTTTAATAAGTAGGTTTGTAGATCTGAACTTCGTGTGCTCTTCCCTTTAATAAAGGGGTTTGTAGATTTGAGCTTAGTGAGTTCGACCCTTTGATAAAGGGGGTTCATAGATATAAGCTTTGTGATCTCACCTTCTAATGTCTGGGGCGAATATGCCCTCGGTCTTTGTTTGTGAATGATTCTACAATGCTCTAGTTGAGGGCCTTGGGTGTGGTTTACCACAAGAAATTCATCATCACCTTTGTTAAGGCGAGCTTAAATTGCTATTAGCACCAAAATCTGAATTTTCCAAATTCAACCACTTGGCAAGAGCTTTGGGGTAAAATTCAGATTAAAATATACAAGGGTGATTGAGGTGCTGATGAATAATTTAACAGGTCAAACAAGGGGCCGAATCCAATAGTGGTTGAAAGGAAGAGGGACCGAATCCGATAGTGGTTGAATGCAATTTTGGAGTGGTCAAAAGTAAAATGGACTGGATCTAATAATAGCTGAGTGGTCGAAAGCAAAAGGGACCGAATTCAATAGCAGTTGAAAATGGTTCTAAAGAGACTGAAAGTGGTTATGTAGTGGTCGAAAGAAGCTACAAAACTGAAGAAATGATTTTAGTTGGGTTAAACACATGCTAAAGACTTAAATGAAATTTAAAAGTTGAATTAAAATGTGATTCGACACGTGGTAGAAGGTGCTGAAGTATGGGAAGGCTGTTTAATAACTATCAACAATTATCCATTTTTAACATTTAGGAGTAACTGTTTGCACCATAAATTTAAATTTTGGCTTAGTCACATAATGAATACTAAAGATTCACATGAAAATAAAGAAAATGGGTAGTTTTAATCTTATCTTCAGAATTGATCAATCAGATTATGACAAGTGGCACAAGCCAAGAGGCCGGAGAGAGATTTGCTTCGGCAGTTAGGATTTTGAATTTGAACATATAACTTCCAGTAACCACTGAGGCTCAACTATAAATACATGCAATAGGGACTGAAGCAAAGATCCCAGAACCAACACAACAAGTCTTTCATATTAAACTTGTATTTCAATTCCTTTCATACTGTACTTACTTTTCCTTGCAATTTTCTTTTTGTATTGCACTTCCTTTTCCAAATTAGCATTTCAGTTTAGTATCAAACTCTTTAACTTTGTACAACACCCACTTTTTGGTTAATCAAGTGAATATTATATTGTATTTCTTTGCATTATAACTTTCTTTACTTTCATTCTTTCCATTTGTGTTTGAATAGAAGTGAATATTATGGAGCAATCTTTATGTTCTACAACTTTCTTTGCTTTTATTCCCAAGTTACTATCATTGAAATCCTCTTCATTGAGGTACTGAAGAACCTAACAGAAGGCCAATCCTTGTAATAAGTGCACAAAACTTGCTATTTTATATCCCAAAATGAGTTTTTAATTGCTCTTTTATTTTATTTAAATGTTTTTGTCTTTGCATTTTATGTTTTATAGGAGTTGATTTCCAAATGAGAAGAAAAAAAACAAAAAAAGACAGAAAATAATATATATAGCCAAAAATGAATATAGAAAGAATTGTAGGAGAGATGGTATTTTATACAAACTAGTCCAGAGGTCTTAAGTTCAAAACTTTGAAAAATATTTTTTTATACAGCCACATCAACAGTCCAGAATTCAAAATGGAGATCAAATCTTAGATATTCAAATTTAAATTTGTATTTTGAATTTTTCTTTTTAAATTTTGTATTTTAAATTATTTTTTACCACTTAAACCATTCCCCTCCAACTCTATAAATAGGGGGGTCTTAGGAGTTAGTGAAACAGTTGGAAATTGTAGAAAAAAATAAAGTATAGTAGAAAATATTTTCTTGTATTCATTTTCTTTCTTGTAAACACTCCTTTCAAGGGAGTGATAAGGCCACGGTTAAAATATAAGTAAGTTCTTTTACTTTTTTGTATAATTTTCCTTCCAAGAGCATTCTTTTATTCTAAGTTTTTATTTTCAAAAGAAAATTAGAGGGAGAATTTTTCATATTTGTCAAATAATGATAATTCGAAGAATGTCTACCTCTATTTAACTAACAAATGTACAATAGATTAAGAAAAATGCTCTCTCATATATAATCAAGTTTGCTTTTTATTCCATATTTTCATTCATATTTCAAAGTTTTAATTAGATTGGTGAACTGTATTGGATATTAGAGAAAAAAAGTTATATAATAAAATTAGAAAAGTTATTTATGTGAATCCGTGGTGGTGGATTCCCTTCCCTTGAGATTTATTTTATTAGTATTAGTTTTATTTATTTTATTATAATTTTAAAATAAAAAATATTTAAAAAAAAATCATTTTCATCTCATAAATTTGTGTGTGAATTTGAGCTCAGAATCTAACTTGAGAGTGTGGTTCGACTCTACTTATTACTATACATTATTTTTAGTGAAGTGTTTGCAGGTTTATTATTTTTGTGCAAAGTGTAGAGAAACAATGACATTCATTCACTATTTTACACCCATCACCTTATCTTCCACATTGCTTGATTATTTTTAAAACCAATTTGATCCTAGTGACCGATCGTGTCATTTACAAGAATAGTTTGGTTTTCCCGATTTGAGTCAAGACTGATGACTTTGGCACACCTGTGCAGTCAAATTAAATATAGACCAAACAATTGCAAACCTAGTATGTTGAGGTCATATTGCTGCTTTGTGGAACCGATTAACTCGGTCTCGACAGCTTGGTAAGCTAGGCAGCTAAGTAGAGAGGCAACCTGATAGGTAGGCCAGTTTGGTAGTTAAGTCAGTCCAGGAGGCTGGCTAGTTCGAGAGGCTGGCCAGATTAGAAAATTGGCTAGATCAAGAGGTTGGCCAGATCAGAAGGCAGGCCAAATTAGGAGCCTAGCCAGATCATGAGGCAGGCCAGATTGGAAAGCTGGCTAGACACAAGGCTCTGATCTCTTTGATCAGTTGTTGGAGATTGTCTCAATCTACTTGGAGTGGAGTTTACTCGTCTGGATATACTGGATGGGGGATTTTGACGTGGGTCTCCCCACTAATTATGCTGGATGGGAGATCCTGACATGGGTTTCCCCACTGGTTGTGCCGGATAGGGAATCCTAATATGGGTTTCCCAATTGGTTGTGCTGGAGAGGGGATTCTGATGTGAGTTTCCCCATTGGTTTTGCTAGATAGGGGATCTTGATGTGGGTTTTCCCTCTGGTTGTATTAGATAGGGGATCCTGACATGGTAACTCCTGATTGTGTAGTGGTGGGGGACCAACGAAAAAAATAAATGCCCCTAGACTGCCGAAAACCTACAATAAATGATTTCCAACTACGTCCAAACTAGATCACGTCTCTTCAGGAAACTAATCGTTTCCCGAAGACAGCGTTAGCTCCTGGCCGGCACCCCACTGGTGTCGGCTCGATCACATCTCCATCTGTCTTACACGAAGCTCGTGTCGAACTGGATTGTATGAATTTTTGCATCAACAACTAGCACTGTCAAATAATTAGTTTCCTATGTTTCAATGCGATCTAGTTTGGACACAACCAGAAAACAATCGCTACAAGTTTCTAGTCAAGGGCATCCATGTTTCCATAGATCCCTCAACACTACAGAACCCACAGGAGGGGTTACCATTTCAAGATCCCCCGTCCACCATATTCAGTAGAGAAACCCATGTCAACCCATTTCCAGACCAATCGGATTTTAATCCAATCAATTTGATCCGCCAGGGGGCATTTGCATAAGTTTATAACCGAGAATGAAAAGAGGTGGTGAAACCTCACTTCGAGTAGATCAAGATAATTGCCAGCAGTTGATCAGAGAGATCAGAGCGAAGTACTTGCTTGCACCTGCCTGCCAAGGCCTACCTACTTGTTGAGGCTTACCTGCTTGCCAAGGCCTACCTGCTTGTCAAGGCCTACCTACAAGAGCCTACAATAAACTATTTGAGGAAAAGTAAAGATTGATGTTCCCCAACTCTGACAATCAATCCCTCAGGAACGGGGGCAACAAATGAGATAATTTTAATCGGGTAATCCAAGCAGTTGGCAAGTGAAGAGGTAAGGATAATCCCATTAGGTAATATGATCATTTTATCTTTCAGATAAAGATAATGTCAAACATCTAATAACTACATCAATGTTACACGGCACGACACCTTCAACTAAGTATCTATAAATAAGAAGAGCCTATGCAAGACATAAATACATAATTATTTTTTTGTTACATTTGATCATCCAGCACTGACTTGAGTGTCGGAGGGTCTCCGACTGGCACTCCACTGCTGCCGGCCCAACCACATCTTCTGCCTTGCAGGACACTCGTGCTAAACCGGATTATGCAAATTTTTGCATAAACAATTGTTATTATTATTGTTTTCTTTAGCCATTAATTATGAATTATGGCCGGTGTACATTTAGTAGCCGCTTGATCTGTTCTTGCGTGGGATCATTCTGATTTAAATATCATAATGATGTTGCTGTTTTGCATTCCCTTGCAAGCCAACTCAATTGTTTTGGTTGAGTCACAAGAATTTTTACTTGATGTATCATTCCAATAAAAAAACTAGTAATTCAATTACTTAAGAAATCACTCCATGAATTTTGATTACTTTAATTAGTAGCATAATTAAAGTTCGTTTCCTTCTAATTTCCTGTGGTTGCTATTTCTTGCCTCGGAATGATTCAGCCACTAAACTTTTGCTGAAAAAGTAGGAAAGGATATGACATTTTAATTCAGATTCATATGTACATCCAGACAGCTTCCATGCATCTTGAATTAAAAAGTGAAGCAAATTTCGCACACTTCGAATGAGAGAAAAACCATTTCCTGGGACACCTATGCATAAGTTATAGGTAAACATGTTTCCATATTCGATGAAACGTTATGTCCAATTGATAAATGCCTCAGAATATATCTATTCTATTCCCTTTTAATTGAGACCACTTTATATTAACACAACTTACTAACTTAGCATATTTTTTATCAGAATTAATTTTACACTGCAATGAAGACCTGGTAACACTTTTGTCCGAATGACATTTCACGGTTAACTTCATTGAAGAACCACAAACCCCATCAATTCAATTCCAAATAGGAAGGAGTGCACTTAACACCTTGAAGTGGTGTCAGAGTAGATCCAACGAGAAGATTGTACGCACTTATATATCTAAGTAACTCTACAACTGGCCGGCGTCGAGTAGAATGAAAGAGCATCAACAAGAAGATTCTACTCACTTATATATCCGCTGACAAGCTTTAACTCTACAACTAGTGTCCAAGTAGAATGAAAGTGCATCAACAAGAAGATTGAAAGAACTCATATATCCATATAAAAAACTGAATCTATCAATTCGTGGGAACTATCTAACTCAGCTTTGGTCATATATTCTTAGAACCGAACTTCTACTGATATCACATCAAATGCAGTATACTCCTTTCTGCGTTCCAGTTAACTGGTACAAATCAAATTTATTCACCAACACCTCAGCAATGTTGACCCCTTTTCTATAGAAACAAAATGGTGGCGGTTCTTTTACTTGAACTCCATAATATTCAACTGAACCCTTGTGCTGTCACATTTTCTATGTACATACGTCTACAGTACAGTTGCTAAGAATATAACTAGAGGAGAAGCATGGGCAGAGATCATTTGTTGGTTTTGTTTTTCTGATTTGTACGTTCTTCGCTTACATGAAACGATCACCCACTATTTTCACCTGCATTACTTCATTTCCAAATTAAGGTTGGTGGAAAGCCCTTGTGAAAGTTAAAATAACTGAGAGTACATATGCTCAAACTGCATACCTTTTGTGTTTGCTCTTCGAGACCGTACAAGTAGAAGCGTTACTCTGCCAATTCCTCTTCCTCTGATTGATGAACCAATTATTTATTTGCTTTAATTGCAAACCTGTCTCCTGTACCAATCTTCCCTTGTCTTCTTCCTGAAAAGATAAATAAAACCACAGTGAACAGTAATTGGTTGCTCTTCTGATTATTAGCTTACCATAAGCTTTAAGAATTTTTCCCATTTATGTCTTGTGCAAAAAGTTTCAAAATATTTTACGAAATGGTCATTGGAATTGGGCTTTGCCTGATACAGAGATTCTGATGACAATCAGAAACAATATCCCTACTGCTTTATATCCTTCTGATACAGAAGATAGAGTGATCTGGAGACCAACAAGAGGGAATTTTACAATCAAATCAGCATGAAATATTGAGGATTAAAGCTCCTAATGCGTTTTGACATGATTTGGTTTGGTTTAAAGGTGATGCTATACCTGAACATTCTTTCATCCTATGGCTCACATTACATGATAAAACTGCCCACTAAAAATAGATTAAGACAGTGGGGAATCATATCAGACATAAAATGTGTCTTTTGTAGAGAGAGCATGGAAGATAGAGATCACTTATTTTTCAACTGCCAACAGACTGTGCAAACACATAGCTGCTAAAGGTGCTATTGGCTGGCCTGATACTACTTGGACTGGATTAATAAATTGGGCAGGTATTACTCCAAAAAAAAATTCTCTGATTTCCACTATTAACAAGATGGCTCTTGCAGCTATGGTATACACCATCTGGAAACAAAGGAATTTGAGAAATTTTCAAAACAATTTCAGATATGTTACTTCTCTACAAACTGAGGTGACAGAATTAATTAGATTCAAGGCTCTCTCTTTAAAAAAAGTTAAAGATTCTCTGCCTAACAAGTGGATAATTAGATAATGGAATCTCCGTTTATCAATTATAGGAGGATGCTCCGTGCCTACATGAAGAACCTCAGAATTTCCAGTACTGTTATTTTCTTGTTGCTTTGTTGGTGGAATTTTGATCATATGCTCAATGCCATTGATGGCTGCTGGGAGATTTGGCAACATTTTCAGACTTTCCTGGGATATGGGAATGTTGTTATTTGGAATTCTATATCTTCTTATGATATAAATCTCTTCAATTGGGGGCTTTACAATTGTTTGTGGATTTTGATTCTTCATCAGCTTTCTGGTTTGGATTTCTGCCAGGATGGTAAGGAGTTTGATATGGGTACCTGGGAGTGGTTCTGGTAGAGTAATCACATTCTGCAGATTTTTGACTGCCGCAGTGACAATAGTATTGCTGGTAGTTTTCATTTTAAAAATGTCCTTTTGTTAGTAAAGGTTGGTTGGTATAATTGGGATAATCTGGTGATAGGTCCTGGTTATATTGGTTGTTTTTTTGTGTTTTGTTCATTTGTATTGGACCCCCTTTTGGTTCCTTCTTGTTTGGTGGAGATGGGGGTTCCTTGGTTGTATAGGTCGCAGTTCAAAAATATGAAGCTAAATGGCGAACTTAGTTGCTTTCTGACGTGAAGGAGATCACATGAGGGCAGACTGGTCTTAAACTTTGAGAACAAGTCAAAATCCATAAGCATTCTATCAAGGTTCAACTTAACCAACACTGATTCAACTTATCAAATGTAAAACTAACAGCACTAAACAAGTAATCAACCACTGAAATTCAAAGTTAGTTGAGCTTCACAATCAAGATAATCAGACATGATGCAAAGGAGTGATAAGCCAACACTTACTGTAGGGTAAGGCCACTTTGAATGTGATTTCCACCAGGCTTTTAAGACAGAGGTGGTATCGCCAGGTAGTTTCCCTGCCCTTCTCTTTCGCAAAATTTCCTCCCTAATGTCCACAATTTTCTCCTTGTAATCCTATGGAAAAGAGAGTTTATGTTGATGACACTACTGTGTACAAGAATTCCACAGCAAAATATTTACTTACTAACCTGTTTCAGTTCATGCTTTAGCTCTTGCCTTACCCGCTCCATCAAGGATCTCTCACTCTCCGTCAGGACGAGAGGACCAAAACCCATGTTGTCAGGACCCTCCAAACTTTCATCAAACAAGTTCATATCACTATCTACTTGGTCGTCGTCATCAGACATTGTTGCTCCCGTGCCTTCTCCAGGAGAGACTCCTGTTCATGTAGCATGTAATAGCAGCAGCAGTTTTAGTAATTTCATGGTTAGCAAATGCATAAAATTGTACCAGGGTCAACTGGTCCAGCCAATTTTATTATTTCACCTTTTTATTATTTTTTATTATTCCCTTTTGTTAGTTTGCCAGATGAAATTATTTATCACAAAAAGAAAGAAAGCACTAGGTATTCTTTGAAATCCATGGAAAGGTCGATTGAGAATAACTCAAAAGGATCCAGAATTGCTAATTAATCGTATATTAATTTTAATAAAAACCAGTGAAGGAGGTTCCGATTGGTCATACAAAACTTGATTACTAGAACAGTTGAGAAAGGAACTTTTTAAACAGAATACCAAAAATTATCATGCACAAGAAATTAGGCAGGTGTTGATAGGATCATAGGCAGCAAAAAATTCAAAGAGAATCACTGTTACAGTATATATTTATAAACAGGTGCTCCACAGCCTCCACGTCCAAATGTCATCAGCCATTGTAAATGAAAGGTTCACAATCAAATAGACAATATGAAATATTAATATTTTTAGAGCAATCTTAAAATTCTCCATTTTTTTTATACAAATCAAGAAAAGGGATTGCTTCATAGCAATAGTTTCAGGATGAAGAGATATTTTCAAAAAGTTGATTATATCTAGGATGTGAAATGTTAAATCTGGCCTCAAGCAAGTTTAGCATATCTTCAATGTCTATTAGTTGTGAACGATGAAGTATTCTCGTGCATACAAGCGATGCATGGAAAAACACATAAAGCACACAATAACTTCAGCACCATCCCATAATTTATTGCAGCATCTATCCATTCACTCTCAATTCAGCCACAAGCAGGTTCAGTGTTCGATTATTAATCATTGTTTATCGATAAGTTTTTCCAATTTTCGTCATTTTCTCCTCCTGCTACAGAAATTTGAAGCCTTATACCATTTTATATTGTATATCATACTAAATGCATGTATTAACAAAGTTAACAATAAAACTGGTTAGTTGACAATCAGAATTAGTACCTACTTTGAATCTCATAAAAGTTCAGTTAAATTTTATTGTCCTAGTGCATCTCACTAAATTGAGCTTTAGAACATATATATTATCTCATGTAAATAAGCATTCAACTGTTAAGATAAGATCCTGGTGCCCAAACCATATTACACCCCCACATCATCTAGTTAATAAGAGTCCAGTGACAAGAGGAACTAGAAGAGTATCCTCCTGGTAAATATTTGATCTTAATCTAAGTGCAATGTTTTGTGAGCTTTGACCTGCCAGTGATATCTGGATCCCAATGCAGAGTTTTTGAGTGCATTTCAGAATATGTAGGAATGTGCTTTTCTGAAAGACGGGATTTGCATATTCATTGATGAGGAAACTTCTCACATGCTGTCTGGTTTACTTGTGGAGCAACAATGGTGAATTCTGCACTGCTTCAGTCATTGATTAAAACAGTTCGACTTACTAATTTGCAATTTTTACACCAGGTAACGATAGACTTAATTTATGCTTTGGGATGATATATTTTTTTAGGATTCTATAATATAACTACTAACTTTCACAATATTTTATTGCAAACGTGTCTCCCACAGAGTGATCAAAAAGAAAATTCACTGGGTAATGTAGTAGCTGTTATCTCCACACAAAGTGGTATTGGTGTTGCTTATACAGCAATGTGAGAAATTAATAAAAGGGCAATAAACATCAAACTATTCAAGCCATGAAAGAGAATACTTTCAGCTTATGGTCTTTGGATTCAAATGACAAGATTTACTAGAGAATCACAATAAACTGAACAAGAAAAGAAAGATGACATCGAATTATTAAAATAATAAAATTTAAGAATTCTATGAATATGATCAAGCAACAGAAAGTACTAATTGAAATACAAGGAGTAATAATCGAATATCCACGAGACCTTAAGCTTAATGGGGCATTATTGAATATAGTTATGAACTTATGATGACAATATTGGTGAAGTCACCTGCCGATAAAAAAAAGTTGGAGAAGTCAATGAAGGGCAATACTTTTCTTTGACTAAAGCTGAGGGGAAACTAAGGTGCTGTTTGATAACTCAATTCAGCACTTAATTCTGAAGAGATTAAGCACTTATCCAATTAAGTGCATTTGATAATGCAATTTGAATATCACTGAAAACGGTAAGCATCACTTAAAATGGGATAAAATTTTAAGTGATAGAGACATCACTTGTCACTGAATGCTGAATGCTGAACGCTGAAAATTCAAAAAGAAATCAAATTTTTTAATTTTTTAATTTTTTAATTACCACTTAAGAACTTCAGCACTTAAAATTCAGCTCTTAAAATTTTCAGTACTTAGTTTTTAGTTTTATCAAACAGCACATAAGTCTTGGAAATGCTTTGCGTTCAATATGAGATATGGAGGAAATTCATGGAGTAGGCAATGGGGAAACTTACAAATCCTTATTCTTGGCTAAAGGAAATAAAATTCTTAATTCGAGAGTATTCTTCTTCCTTAAAATCAAATTATCATTATTTACTAAAGAATGTAAAATACAATTATACACCACACCTCAATTGAGGTAGGTACACCACCAACCACGAAAACTTTGGTGGGAGATTATTGGTGTTATTTCTCTAATGTTTTTATGTTTACATCCTATAATTTCATATTTACCGATTGACAAGTGGGGAGACTTAACCTACGGTTTGTAGAATAGAAGGAGAAGAATATGATGTTAGGCCAAATGCATGCTTGCAAGAGTCGACTATCTTTTAAATTTTTTGCATCTTTCCTAGATTTTAAAAGTATAATGGTGTACTTAGAAACACCTGAAAAACCACATTTGCATTGTACCATGGATATAATTATTTTCTCAAAAATTGACTTACTTGTTTATCTCGTTTCACTACAAGTGTTCCAGGACTAGAAATTCTTTGTTGTCAATCGAGAACTAAGGACCACATCATCAAGTACAAGGTTTCTTTTTCTTTTGGGTGAGTGGGGATTTTAACAAAAAAAAAAACACACACACAAACTGCACATTTCATCAAGATCAAGCACGAGGAGTCATAAAAACCAAAAAACTCCAACATAACAAGTAAATAATACCTCTAGTAGGTTCAAACTCTTAAGAAAATGGTATGACTATCAACATAATTAGGCTTTAAGAGCAATGAAGCAAGCAAAATTTTGCAGGATGAAAAAGCATTTCAAACCCTGAGAACCTTTTGAACATACTGTCTTTCAAGTTAAGTACACAGCATTTGTTAGGAGAAAAAGAAAGCAACATTTGTTAAAAATAAACAAATCTGGAAAGGTATAATAATGAAACATTACCTGTTAAGCTCTGTAGTGATTGCTCAATCTCCCAGCAAGCCATTACTGCTTCCATTGCATGAACACGGACATGTTGTTGCAGTTGTTCTTTAAAATAATAAAGCAACAGGACATAATGTGTCTACATTACAAAGAGAGGAGAGACGAAAAAAATTAGCCACTATCAACAAACGCATGTTATTTATTTTAATGTTGAATAGGGTTTCTAGAAAAATAACACCTAAAATAATGCATAACACGTTCAGCTTATGACAAGGATAGAGGTATGGGGTAGGTGTATGGGGAAGATATGAAGCCTCATAAGCATAGATAACCATATCATTCTTGTAAGAATTGAGATCATACAGTCCACAGAATGTTCTGATTTAGACAAACAATCAACGGTTTAAACAAAGATATTCCTTGTTGGTTCCACTCAAAATCTCTCCCACTCATCACAATAACTGAGATTCAAGTGTTGGTCCTTCCCTTCCAAATAATGCAGGTAAGGAACCTCTAAGTAATCAGAAGCAAAATTCATCAGAAATAAGGATAATGCTAGGCACGTCAACATGTGAAGCACCTAATCAGGTTGCAACTTAATCATTTGGACTTTTCAATTAATACACGTAAAGGAAAGCAGAAGCTTCAATTTATTAAGACAAGAAAATTTTGTAAATTTATTTTAAGAAGCAGTTTGTATTTTCTCCATGCAATCTAAAGATCCCATGAGTCATCTCAAAATGTTGGACATTCCAAGATACAAATAAAAAAATAAAAATTAAAAACATTAGCAAGAAACTGCATAATTTACAAAATTTTGCATCCAATAGAAAATCGCATCTCGATCGTATAGACATTAGGAAATTTATTTTATGGAATACCATACAACTGCAATATTTTCCAGATAGATGAATGTCTAATTGGGTGGGCTAAAAAAAATTCCATATTTGCTTTTACAGATATATAATACAAAATTAACAAGTCAACTTTCTTGATATATACTTACTGATTACTACCAATTGCTTTATTTTCTGTAACTCCCAAATAACAAATTGGGGATTCAAAGGAAAAAAGAATACAATAATGTTAATAAAGTTGCATAATAAGAAAATATAACAGTTCAAGGAACTACTTCTTTGGATTAATATGATAAAGAATGGTGATCAGACAGGCCTTTCTCATCATACAAAAGGCAATAGTTCCTTATGTGGCCCGAAAATAATAATCTTAACATGGAACACACAGAGCACCAAATGTAACCCAAGACTCTTTTGATGAGCAAACAATGTATGACACGTGTTCGCTACACATGTCATAGGGTGGATACAAGTCAGTCTGGTTATAGTACTAAAATATATCCCAGTTACTCCCTTTTTTCTCCTTGTACTATTAGAAGGTGATCTATGTCTAAAAATATTCTCAAGTATCCACCACTTAATGCTGACTTTGGCATTTAAAAGAAGTAAACTAAAATAAATATTAACGAGGCATATTGAAGTCTAATTCATGTTCCCATTTTGGAAACCAAAACTATCCATGTCAATGGCAACATAGAATCAACAGTTTGAAACAAACTTTCAATCATTTTACAACAATATAATAATAACTAATGGAGAATAAAAATCTAATAAAATCTGCACATTCATGAAATAGTAACCTTTGAAGTTAATCAAATAAATCCAATTCATTACCTTTCTAGTAAATGCAGAAATCGAGAGAGAAACAAGAAGGAATCTAAAACCCTAGCATTTCACTTTTGTGCACACCATTTAGTTTCTCCAGCCAGTTCAAACTGGATTATCATAAAAGGTCATTCATTATAAAGCTATTCAGTGGAAAATGAAGAAACTTTCCTACCCAAACATCTATGAGATAGTGATATGAATGATCCTTGTATAACATTCAATCCAGCCATTCAGAATAGCAGTTTTATCTTCAGGAATACTTGTCACTTCTTCTACCAATTCCAAGTAGCATAGCAAATTTGCTGGCAGAGTCACTTGTAGAGCTGAACACCTTTGATGACCCTAATAGAAAAATTCTAACTTAAGAGAAAAAAAGAACACCTTGTGTATAGCATTAAGAATGAAATATTACTCTTTTTTTTAGTGGATGTTTCTAATGAAGAGAACCAGTATAATGAATAATATATGACTTCCAACAGAAAAACTCATTACTCATCCACATGAACTCCAAAGCAAATGCAGTCTTCGTTCAACAACTCAAAGAAGTTAACCTATGGACTTTCGGAGTATAAGCTTTTAAAAAAGATTAAAAGCCTTGAAAAGCTAGAATGAATCAGTTCTGTTTATCTACATAAACTTTGAACAACTTATAACTATTAAAAATCACCTTCAATTTCATCACAGAAACAATATTTATGTTTGATATCTAATTAGGACTAAAAGCAGAGAAAAACACCATGTTCTGTTATTTCGGAAATGACATCAATGCAAAACTATTTTCTTCTTTGTACATCTCAACTTTGACGTCCTTTCAATGAAATTCGTTGTTCAATGTTTAAAAACAGATTCATTGAAAAGGTTCTTTCTTTCTAGTCTCATCATTTATATTTCCACATCATGCAATATTGCTAGAAGCATTTATTTTTGGGTAAATTACATTTTAACCCCCTAAGGTATGTCCATACATCAATCTGACTCCCCCACGTTTGCGTATCGACTTTTACACCCCTGAGATTTGAAATTATACATCACTTTAGTCCCTCAAGTCATTGTCAATTGTCAAATTGTTTACATCATACAAATAGTAGCCAAAAAATGTGCAGAATGCCCTTCTACACTTCCACGCCTATTTGTGCCAATTTTTCCTTCAATAGAGTTTATCAGTTTGACCCTCTCACGCCCATTAATTTCCACTGTCAAAACATATGGCATCCTTGACTTTAATTTAGGGACAATTTAATAAAAAACAACTTAATTTTTTATAATTACAAATACACCAACAAATAAACTAAAACCCAGAATTCCGTTTAGTTGCCGAATAATGTAGACTAATAAAAATAAAAATGAGGCTAAAACCCTATATTTTCCATTTTTAAGAAAAACGAACATTATATTGAGTTGTACTTTTCTTTTTCTAGAGAACCATTAGGGGAAAAAAAGAGTAAGATTTAACATTAATTTCGTTTTCTCCAAAATTTTCTATTCAACCAAACATAAACCCAAATCACATTATACACACATATATATAGTTAAATACATATATACCCAAATTGCATTATATATATGCACACACACCCCACAAATGAGACCCTGATATTTCCAAATGGATTATTTGTATACATATGTACATGTAGATATGTTTTTCTCTAATTTTTCTCTCAATCTCCAATCTTTCTCTAATATATATATCACACACTCTTTCTATATACACAGTCACGTTACAGAGCTATTACTATCATTTCTTTTTCAGAAAGCTTTGTATTAAACCCAAATATCTCAAAAGAATTCTCCAAGAAAACTCAACTCTGGCGCCACCTGCTCCGTCGCCGACTGCCTCCCACTATGCTTCGAACACACAGTTCCCTCCTCCAACTGTCCGACTCGGACACGCGACATCCCCTTTAAGTTCGATCTGATCTACCTTACAATCATACGCACAACAAGCTCTGTCTAGAGAGAGAAAAGATGGAGAGAGAGAGAAGAATGGAAAAAGAAAAGAAGATGAGAGAGAGTGTGCAATTCGATCGAATAAAGAGGCATCAAACATAGCCATATAGAGGAGAAAGAAAACGGTAGAGAGAGAATCGTAGTAATGATTTGGGGTCTGTATCTCTAGAAAAAGCAGCTGAGTTCTGGAAATGAGAAAATCGATTGAGAGAATAAGAGAAGGCTATTTTGGGAATTGAAATATAGGGTAAGAGAAAGTGTGTGTTTAGTGGATCAAGAGTGTGTGTTTGATGGGTTAGTAAAAATGTAGGTGATAGAGGGGTGTTCGGGAGGCAGAATAAATATAACTTGGACAAGTATAGTGTATAAATAGGGTAGTTTAGTCATTTCAGTATGTTGTTGACCAAAGTCAACCAAAAACTACTGACTGGGGGTGAAAATGAAGATTCGCAAACGTAGGGGTCAGATTGACATATGGACAAACCTCGGGGGGTCAAAATGTAATTTACCCATCATGGTAATTCCAATGTCAGTGGAGCACTTTATTATCCATAATTATGGAGTCAGACAATTGTTCCATGATATGCAAAACTTTCTTCTAGACACTGCAGCAATCATTCTCATAATATTTCTCTGCTCAATTTTTTTGCCTCCCACATAATCCAAATAGAGGAAATATTGTGTCAACAATATGGTAAATGTTTCTGCATCAGAAGCACTCCAAGCATAAGAACCAACATTGAACATAATATCACCAAGTGCATCCAATCAATAATTACTCATTACCTAATAGCAATCAAAGCACCTACATAAAAATTCAGTACAACAAGAATCAGGGTTCTGACTAATGAATTACCACTACCTAACTATATATCACTGTGCATTGTTCCATTTTAATGTGGAAGAGTTGCAGAATTTGTTTGAAATTCTTTGTTACAGCTATCCAACAAGTACTCATTAAAATTTAATAGCTTGTATGAGCAACCTTAGTATTTCATATTGTTGCCCCAGCCAGTCCTCGTATCCCAAAACAGATCCATTCACATGCAAATTACAGGAAAAAGCCAACACCAGAGGTTTTCCCTCAATTTCAACTACATACAATTTGCCAGAGCATGCATTTAGAAAAAAGAAAAAATCACATTAGTCTGTCATCCCTTGCAGAGAATTCACCTGAAGAATCAATTTCATTTAACCGGTGTAAAGATACCTTCTTCCAAGCAAAGGGAGTTCATTAACAATCTATATATATCTATAAGATTAATCCGAACAACAAAGAGACAAAATTGGAAGGCATTTATGCATAAAACAAACTCCATAACTGCACAATACCACACAAGCCTTTAATTTCAACAATCAGAAGTACACACACCCTCCATAAATTCCTCTCCAGTTTCATAAATAACAGACACGCCACCCAATTAATATCCAGAAAAGAATCAGAAGAACGAGCATTTAGGCAACAATGTATATATATATATATATATATATATATATATATATATATAAACAGAGCAGAAAAGGCTTACCATCAACTGATCAAGCGCCTTGCCATCACCAGGATTACCATGTCCGAGAGCAGAATACTTGGCTACAACATGCTGCGACTGCGCGAGCTGCGCATCGATCCTTGGCAACTGATCGACTGGCGTCGCGATACGCAAACACGCCACATGCGCAGATAACAATTGCTCGTATAGGGGATGGGCCAATATTTCAGTTTTCTGCCTCGCATTCTGCCAATTCAACACTCCATCACCGTCACTACTGGAGGAGCCACCGATCTCGCTCTCTGCCAGCCCTCCTCCACCATTATTGTGCACCTTATTGCTTCCGATATTCCTATTATCGTTGTTCAAATCGGCCGATTCGTGCAATATTGCCGCGGCGATCATCGAATTGTTGGAAACCTGAACGTTGTCCCTAACATCGCTAGCGCTTCGCTGAAGAATCGACCTCGAGAGCCACTGATTCGACGCTTGCGAAGTCGCCGACTCGGAATTCATGTGCAAATTGAGGAAATTGCCGTCACCGTACTGGTTCTGTTGCCGGAGAATCGCGCTGTTGAGCCATGTCGGACCTACACTGCCGACTTGTGGTGGTTGATGCGAGTGGTGGTGGTCCGGCGATTTTCCGGCGGACTCCAAGATGAGTCTCCGTATGTCCTTGTGGTTCCTTCCGGCACCGTCTTGCGAAGATTGACCGAGCTGTCCGGGCAATATAGTCCGTAGAACCGAAGCGTTTTCACCTAAGTGTTGGTCCGAGAAATGTTGTAACGCCATTTCTTGTGTGTGGTGGTTGGGAAACGCCATCGACCAAATAGTCTCACAAAAATACTCTCAAAGCCTATACATATATACGTATACTAGAGAGAGAAACAAGAAAGAAAAATTCAAGCCGTAGAGAGCTACAATTTGTCAGTAAATATTGAGACAGAAAGAAAAGTACTTCAAAACACTACTTCAAAACACTAGATAGAGAGTGAATTATATATCCTCCGGTGTTGAACAAACGAGCAGCATAGAAAGAGAGTAGAGAGAGACTTATTATATATATATATATATATATATATATATATATAGGGAACGTATCTTTCTCTCTTTATATATGTTGTGCGAGGAAGAGAATATGAGACGCTATAAGATATGGTACTGCAAATGCATAGGAAGAGAACGAGAGGAGTGGTTTTTAGTGAGAGAAAGCATTAGTACAACATGAACAATTGAACATGATACCACTCCCGACGTGTAGAGTGGTTTTCAGGTGTTGGAAAACCGCTTCTTCTAAATTGGTAGACATGGAAAGGTCCTATTTTGCGCGTGGGTAGGTTTATGGTCGTCGTACGACGACCATAAATGGTCACGTTTTGAGGGAGTGGTAATGATACCTATGAGATATTTTTTTTTTTTTGTGGGTAACGGATGCCTATGAGATTATTAACTAGGGACATGTTTAGATTCCTTAAAATTTTATCTTCTATTTAGTAATTTTTTTTGTACCCCTAACTAGTAGAATAGTTTTCAGAAAAGTAAAAATATGTGAATTTTGGTTAGCTTTTAATGAGACTAGTGATTCTTTATATATATAAAAAAATGAGTAAATCAAGCCTTAACACGAGGAAATATATCCCCATTCTTACTGATTTTGCAAACATTTCTACAATTTGTTATGATGAAATAATAAAACATGAAACAATAATGCATAATCAAACCTTCTTCTAGATGAAATGAATATCAATCTATATATGCTTTAACCTTTCATAAAGAACAAAATGTGAAGCAAGCATAATCGCAGAATTATTGTCACAGAATAATTTAGATGAACCTTTGATAGGTATACCCAACTCAGTGAGAATAGATCAAAGCCAAAAGAGCTCACATATATCCTGAGTCAGAGCACATTTTTCAGCCTCAACTAAAGATCTAGGGACTACAACGTGCTTCTTACTCTTCCATGATATAAGATTATTACCATAGAAAGTACAGAAGCCAGAAGTAAAATGCATGTCTATCTTACATCTTGTATAATATGCATCAATGAAACATAAAACCCTTGGCTGATCTCTTGATGCATAGAATAAACCAAGGCTTGGACAAGATTCGAGATACCACAATATATGATAAACTGAATACAAGTCAAATGTACAAGGAGCATGCATAAACTACCTAAGAATGCTCACTACAAAGGTCAAGTCTGGCCTAGTATTGGTCAAATCGAGGAAGCGACCTACTAGGTGCTGATAAACAGTCAGATTAGGAAGCAAGTCCCCAAACTCAGCTGAAAGCTTAAGGTTTGGATCCATCAGAGTAGAAACTGGTCTACACCCCATCATTCATGTATCTTAAAGAAGATCCAAAGTGTATTTACATTGAGAAAGAGATATCCCTTGGTGAGAGAGAGCAACTTCCATGCCAAGGAAGTAACGAAGAAAACTCAAATCCTTCACATCAAAGAACCGGCTAAGATCTCCTTTCACATGTGCACAACTGGTAGGATCATCCCCTGTGATAATTGTTTTAAGGTTTGGGGGAGTTTCAAAATCATTTGACTTAGTTTGGGATTTTCGGGTCAATGGACCCGGGACATGAGTCGGGTGGGCTCGAGAAATCGAATATTTTTGAAAAAAATATATTTATAGTTTTGGGCCATTTGAAATATTAAAAGAGGAAAGGAACTAATCTTGGGACCGTATGAGTTTTCAGAATTGAAAACGGAGGTTGGGAAGGTACATTAAGTGACGAAGGACATTTTGGTCATTTTGCGGGCTAGGGCTTATAAATATCAAGAGATGATATTTTCAGCCACTATTTCTCTCTCAAAAAGAATCGGCAGTCTCTCTCTCTCTCTATCTCTTCTCCTTCATCTCTCTTGGTTGAGCCCTAAGAAGTGAGAATTGAAAGCTGTTAAAGAAGGAAAGATTGTTCTACACGTTGAGCTAGGGCTTCCATTTGAACCAAAACAATCAAGTTTTGGGTGATTTTGGTTTCGGTGGAGCTAGGGTTTATATTTGGAAACTTTTCAAAATCGAGGTAAGGATGTCTAATTCATGTTTTTGTGAGTATGTTGGATGGTTAGAATATCCAACTAGTTTTATATGTGTTTCTATGGCTTAATTTTGAAGTCTAACATGTATATATATGTTATAAGCATGATATGGCATGATAAAATTATAGTTTTGTGCTTATGAGCCTTCCATGAGATTTATGTGAGTATGACTTAGGAGAAATTGGGGTTGAAGGGTGATTTGGATCGGGTTTTGTGACTTATATGTTTGATCAATTGCCTAAATGAGCATGTGAGCATGATTAAGTGCCATAAAATATTTTCTTACGTGCAATTGAGTTTAAAGGCATGTTAGTTACTTTTTGGTCATAAATGTGCATTATAACATGAAATGTGGTATTGTGCATTACACATATCTATGTTGTAGACGTGCGATGGTAAGAGAGGGAATCATAAGGTTTGACAAGGAAATAAGGTTTGGTATCGCTAGGTTTGGTTGAGGAAGGCCAGATAGTCCTTATTAGGAATCTGAGTCATGAAAAGGTTTGACATGGAAAGGTTTTGGGGAAGGAAAGTCGGATGGTCCATCGTTGGAATTCGAGGAAATAATAAGGTTTTGCATTAATAGGTTTCGGTTGGAAAAAGGTCGGATGGTCCATTTTGGAATCCAAGTTATTGGTTGCGTACGTGTGAGAGGCACGGTAGAATTACATGGCATATGGATAGGACATACATGATAGGTTTTGTGGTATGTTGACTTGCTTTGAACATGTGATTATTTTTTACGTAGACATGGTATAATTTTTACAACAATATGAAGTGTAGAGTATGTTGAATTGTGTGGTTCTAGTGCATTTAAACCATTTAGAACAAGTCCTTGCCAAAACATCTAAAAAGGTCTGGTACCATGGTACACACAACACTGACTCAAAATGATTGTGACAGTGCTGCCCAAGTTGTTTTGTGTTTGGTTCCTCTTTAGAATGGACTTATAAGTTACAACACAATGGGTCAATTCTTAGAATAATGTTTCAAATTAATTTTATTTTATCAATTTTTTACTTATGAAATCTTAGACATTGGTTCACTTTCACTTCTTTTACATCCAAGTATTGAGTATAGTTTCATTTATACTGTGAGTTACATCTTCCTTCACACTACTATAAATAAAGGTTTTGAAAAGGTTGTATAGGTGAGATAGAAAAATGATAAAGAGTAAGATCAAATGGTTTTGAGAGAATACTAACTAACTATAAATACTTTAATTTATCACTTTAAGTGAAGGTCCTATGAATTAATTTTGATCTCATCAATTCCTTAAATTTCATGGTTTCCTTTAAATTTTATCAAGTAATTTTGATTATCTAGTCGGATTTTTGTTTGTAATTAAGAAATGAGCATAGAAATCAAGCTAACAATTACTAGCCCATTGCTATGTGTTTGAGAATATATATATGTATTATGTTGTTTTGAAGGTTTCTAATTCTTCAAATGCTCGAGTACCCCCACATCAAGTTTCTAGTCACGGCAATTCATCTACGGTTAGCATTTTAATTTCTTATATGTTAAATTCATTTCCATTATAGTTTATTATGATGTGCACTTAATGAATTAATAAAAATTGTAGGGTAATTCCAATCAGTTGGGCAAACGTCAAAGTTGAAGATGTGCTTATTAAAGAGAAAAAAAAGTTTGATGATGCACTGGTCGTGTTTCTTGAATTTCCTTTATTGCATATGTGTTAACTCCTTGGCCAATGTGAAAACTTCTTTTGCCACTTTATTATGAAGTAAATTTTATTTTTATTATTTTTGTTTTTTTTGTTGCATAAATCTATTAGTATTTGATATATTTGAAACTTGACAATTGGATGTTGTTACAACTGATTTTAAATTTGAAACAGCTCTCTTGTTTAATTATGTATTTGATAATTGTTTGATTTATGAACATGTTAAATTCCTAAACAACTGAGTTTCTTTAGGGGAATGAAAAATTCCACCAAAAAATAAAATAAAAAATCAATCCCAGCGTTTTATAAATATTGCTAATAATTGTACAGAACCTTCATTACCAGCGGTTTAAATATGTTGGTAAAAATTTAAACTATCACCAGCATTCATAAAACGCTAGTAAATATCAAAAGTATGACGATTATTTTACTCTACAGCGGCATTCAAAAATGCCACTAAAGTAAACTGTTACCAGCGTTTGGTATATGATCGCTGGTAATTTATTTATACCAGCGTTAATGGAAGAACGCTGGTAAAGGGCTTGTGACGCAGGAAACACCAGCGGACTTCTAAGATCGCTGGTAAAACGCTGGTAATTCTTTTACCAGCGTTTTTTATAACTTTCACCAGCGTTTTTGCACGCTGGTGAAAACCAAAAATGTTGTAGTGTGTCTGACGTGGTATTCACGGGATTTATAGAAAATGTGCTTTAGACATTTCTACTGAGCATACAGGAGCCAGCCCCCATTATATATATCTTTTTCAAGTTTTGGAAGGAAGGTAGCAAAAACTCACCAACCATGAGTTGGTTTGGGCATAAAAGAGCTTTTGGGTTATTTGGGAGTTTCCTTTGAATGCATGTCTGAAATGTGGACTAGATGCATTTTTGATCATGTGTAACTATTTACAATTGTGAACATAGTTATGACATGTATGTAATAGAACATATGCGTAGTGAACCTATGGGTGAATGTATTGAGGTATTTCATTTTACAAAATACATGAATCATAGAACACTATAAAGTTACATTTTAATTATGGTTGAATGATTTTTTATTGCTATTGAAATGGTTAAGTGAATGGAAGGGATGAATTGTGGCTTAAGTTGGAAAATTTTTAGAAAAAACCAAGAACTTCTATAGGGAGGGCTTCAATTAATCAAAACCAATGTTTTGATTAATCGAATGGGTTCGATTAATTGTACATGGGGTTTCGATTAATCAAAAGATAGGTCATTTTAGGTGTCCAATTCCAATATGTTTCAAAGCTAGTTTCGATTGAAGTTCAATTGAGTGAAGAGCTTTGATTAAGAAAAATCCATGTTTCGATTAATTGAAGGCTTCGATTAAGCGAAGCTTGTGAATGTTATTTGAGTTGTGTTTGCTGAATTAGCTTGTGTTAGTTGACTTGCAAGGGGCCTAATAGTGAGTACTACATTGACCATGATATTTGATGAGAGAAAAATGCTTCTACGAATTGTGAGACTATGTCTTAGATTGATTAGTTTTAGGTAACGACCCGAGTTTGGGGGATGATTGAGAATATAATGAAAGGCTTTCGCGATTTATGATGATCTCGATGGTTTGGATTAGAGTCGAGGGTGTTGGTAGTGATTGAACGGTAATTGTCGTGTTTATTCTGAGGACATGGGATGGTGACCAGGTAAGCATTTCACCTCACCTCTAGAGTTCGAGCCCAAACCGGAGCAGTTTCGGTTGCTCAAATTTTGGGGTGTGACAAGTTGGTATCAAAGCACCTATGTTCGAATACGTAAGGACTATGGGTAAGGAGCAAATAGTGATTTGGTTGATAGCTTAGTATCATAATAATTAGACTGGAAACCTAAGGACGTTGGATAAATGTGACTTAGCCAAATTGAGACATTAGTACACATGATATGTGGTTATTTGATAACATGTTTAAATGTTATGTGTTTATGTGATAACATGTTACGTGCTATATGTTATGTGACAACATGTTTTGTGATAACATGTTTAGGTGTTGTATAGTGTGTTGGTTTTGTTGGGTGCGTAGTATGAGATATTTAATTATTATTAATTTATCTCTTAACTATATAGCACGATGCCTCCTAGATGACATCGAGGAGTGGGTGAGGGTCAAATTTATGACATGAAGCATGTGGTCATTGATATGATCGTAACCCTTAGAGACTTTGTGAGGACAGCTACTGCTAAGATGCAACAACTGATGGCATAGCCGAAAGAAACAGAATTGGATAGAAGGTTTGAATACATTACAAGGTTTAAGAAGTTGGGACCTCTAACTTTTAAAGGTGGCTTAGTTCCATTGGTGGCCGATAATTGGATTGAGTAAGTTAAAAAATATCTTAGGGCAATGTTAGTGCCTAATGATGGGATGAGGGTGATGTTAGCCACTTATGTATTCTCGGGGGATGCCGAGATATGGTCGAAGATTATCACAGAGATTCACGATGTTGAAGATATGGGTTGGGAGGAGTTTAAGACTCTCTTCCTTAAGAGATACTTTCCTAGGCCATGAAAGAGGGCATTAAGGAAAGAGTTTGATGAGTTAAAGCATGAAGGTATGATGGTCTCAGAATATAAGAAGCAATTTAACTCTCTTTCACGCTTCGCTCTTGAAGTGGTGAGGGATGAGGCAAAAAATACTTGGAGATTTGTAAATGGCCTTCATCATTCTATTAGGCCAGTTGTTGCAATTTTAGATTTAAAATTCTATGGTGTGACAATGAGGAAAGCACTTTTCACGCCCTAATTTCCTACTCCCGGGAACCGAGGGTGAACATTAAAAGTTTCACCCGATTTGTACTCATAAACTGCTAAATTTCAGAACTCAACTTCCTGTGTGATTGGAATTCTAGAGTGATTATTAGTCCATTAGAAAGAGAATTCAAAAATACTCCATTTATAAAAAAAAAAACCACGCTCGAATCCAAGTTAAAATGAATGAACTATGCTCGATTGAAGTTTGGGCCAATTTTAAGGCTTACTTGTAATTACAAGGGCAATTTCGTCCATTAAATTTTAATACACCACCTCAATCACTAAATCAATGTGGAATCATAATTACCCACATACATTTGCATACGTATGACTCAACCTCTATAACCTATTATCGGTCCATTACATGACGTCCCATAATCATCCAATTTTATCTCAATTGTTCCACACAATCACACATTACGATGCATCGCTAAAGATGCTTAATAACCTGTGAAATCTCCTGGATTTTGTATGGAACACTCAACCACTTACGATGCATCGTAATTGGATTTACAATGCATCGTAATCACTCACCTGGGACATTAACAAATCCATCAAGTGATTACAATCAACACTTTTATCCATTTACTCATTCTAAACATACAATCATAGGATCATAATTATGATTTTTACACATCTCAAACATCCACAAAGTGATAATTCATCACAATTTGATTCCACTTCCTACACTTGAAACACAAGAATGATAATCAATGTATTCTACACACATACTTCAAAAACTATCAATTTTACACATTCCCATTATCCATCCATCAATATCATTAGATACACAACTGAGCCCACAAGTATCACAACTTATCTATGATCATAATTGAAAAGTAATATCATCATACACGAGTTCTAATTCATGCAATTAATCAAAATAATGCATTTATCCAAACCTTCCCCATCACTACACATAATTTTCACAAATCCTCCTCATTCTCGTAAATTACAAAAATGAGTCCAAATGTACATTACATTAACATCACAAACTCAAGTCCATAGTCACTACATAAATTACATGCATATAGTCCAAAAGTATTACAATTCATCTATGATTACAATAAAAGCGTAAGTCAACGTGCCACAAGCTGGCATGGATAGCCAAATCTACAATATCCAAAATAAAGCAAAAATGCTACAAGAATTCCACTTGATCATCAAGTCCGATCCGTCATGGGTGCCTTATCTATAAAAAGTTTGGGGGAAAAGAGGTGAGTATTTCAATGACTCAGTAGGAATATCCCAACCCACCTAAGTGTCAACCCGACACCGACCTACATGAATGTATGTCACCATATTACATGCATCATTAAACATATATAATATTCATTCATAAGCAATGCATATATAAGAATGCATTAAAACACATATCATACTTCACGATTAACAATGTAAGCAAAAATCATAACTTTTTCCCTCTCGGCCCTACTCCGATACCCCCCAACATGATTTGGACCTCTCCGACAGATCATGTGACCTAGGTCATCTCCTATAACGAGTGCATGATTTGGACATCCTCAGTGTCATGCTTCCGTGGCAATATATTGGTTTGCCTTATGGTGTGTGGACAACTCCGACAGTTCACAAATGGAGAATGTACTCCGACAACAGGTGCATGATTTGGATATACTTCCACAGTGTCATGCATCTTTGGCAATATATTGGTTTGCCTTATAGTGTGTGAACAACTCCAACAATTCACCAAACATGGATATAATCTGACTTTAGGCCTTAGCCTTGGTATGATTGGACCACTCCGACAGTCACAACTCATAGGGCAATAATGCAGTTTACCTAGCATGGTTGGACAACTCCAACATTCTATGCACGTCCATATCCCCGTTTCCTCATAATTTTCCCTTATATACATTTCGAACATATAAAATCAAGCATAACATTTTCATGCTTCTCAAATGCATAACTAGTTCTAAAGGTACATAGCATGCATTTTACTCCACATAAACACACATATGATCACATATATATCAAACCTAGCATATAAGTCACATATGCCTACAATTTCCAACTTAGCATACATTAATCATGCTTCACCTAATGCATACATTCACTACAAGTAATTTAGCATGCATTTTACATCACATTACCAACACATAATCACATATATGTTCATCATTTCACATAGTTGTATATGCAAACAAAACCTAGCACATAAGTATACATATTATCATTTTCATATATTGGCACATACAAGTCCCTCATGGTATACACATCATAAGGCATATTAAAATAGCATAAAAGAGACTCAAGACAAGGAGAAAAACATCAATCCCACCCCTCTCACCACTCTCATCCATGCAATACACAACCCTCATTTTACCGTTTCACCCGAAACCCTAGAATCGACAACTAAGCAAGAAGGAGAACCCCTAACTCAAAAATGAAGGTTGTCCAAGCACTTCCCAAGATTTCCATTGAGTTCCACCTTGCCAAAACTTGTATTTGTTCAGTTCAAACTGAAGCCCTAGCCGTCCCCTACACACTTTCCTTCTTCGGCGAATACCAAATCATGCTCAAAGGCCTCCGAAATGTAGAGATGAGGTGGAGGGATGAAGATGGGAGAGAGAAGAGAGATAAACAGCCGTGAGAATGGCTAGGATCTCTCAGCCACATGTATTTAAAATATCTTGGGCGCGTGTAATGACAAAAATGCCCCTAGGCCATTTAACATACATTCCCGACCTCTGTTTTTGATTTCGGAAGCTCCTATGGCCTTGAAATCACTCCTTAACTCTCTAAAAATTTAATCAAAGCTAAAATCAAAAATAATTATTTTTCAAACAATTTTCGGATTCCCGGGCCCACCCAGACCTCATCCTGGGTCCCTATTTGACCAAAAAGTCAAACTTCTCCAAATATTCTGAAAACTTTTGAAAATTTTAAATCAATATTCTAAACATGTTTTCCACTCTTGAAACATCCAACACATCATTTGAAATGCATTTATAGAGAAAATGATAAAGAGGGAAAAAAAGAAAACCAGACAAAATTAGTCACGGTCATTACAGCACTGATGGCAAACATAGAGACTAAAGATAGGTTGGAAAAAGTGGAGTTCAAAAAATAGGATAAGGAAAAGGGTATTTCTCTTGAGAGTCAATCAAAGAAGAAGCCCAAAGGTGGTCTTTTAGTATCAATAGGATCAGTGGGGTAATAGATGATGTTTTCTGTGTCTATGACTTCTATGTTAGTAGGATTCGCCAGGTTAAAGGTAGCGTGTCACCATTGTCAGTAGCTAGGTCACTATAGGTCTGAGTGTCCTAGCATACATTTAGCACCAGTGGTTGAGCAGATTTGTTACCATTGTCATCAGACTGACTATATCAGGTTGACTTGTCCTCTAGGACAGGGTGGGATGAAGTCTCATCACCGCACAAATTAGTTTTTAGCAAGCCAGCTTGATTCTATGGCAATGTCGCCACCTCCACCAGTGCAATCTGCTCAAGATTTACGAATAGTGAGGGGTAGTATTCCTAGTGGTTCAGGACAGCCATCCAGGCATCAGAAGAATGGTTCATTGTGACAAAGGTATATTAGTGGTTTCTAGTTTATGGATTATGAAACTGATTTATACAAGTATATTAAGTTACATATCATGAGTTTTGTGGTGCAAATTAAGGAAGCATGATAAGTTGTATATGTTATGAATAGTATGCTATTTGTTTGAGCATAGTTGATGTAACATGCTTTGTATTTAGAATGCTTTTAATATACTTTGCATGTCTAGTTTTCAGTATCCTAGTTTTGAGGATTAGATGAGTCAAATCGAGATTTGAATATAGGTTTATTCATGAGGTTTGGGATGTGCAGGTTATACTAGACCTAGGTAATGTGAGCCTAGGGTTAATGAGAAATGTTTTGGATACTTTGGTATTTTCCTATATCGAGATTTTGGAAATGAATTAGAGTTAGATATATTAGTCCTCGTAGATATTTAGGGACTTAATATATATATATATGGTCCATTAGTTTTATGCTGGGGTGGGCAATTGGGATCGAGAGTGTGATGGACAAGAAAAGCATATTGTTGGAGTTGAGCTAGCGAGGAGAAATGGTTTGGACAAACATTTTTCTTTGATTAGCACTTCACTTGCATGATGTTTAGTCCATGTAAAGTTTGAGTTGACTTGTGGTTATTGATAAGTAAGGATTGAAATATTAAGATTTTTGAGTGTAGTTGGTTTCCACTTATAAGAGTACAACTGTGTAAGGTTGGTGTAGTACAATAAGGATATCACCTTGGATTATAATTTTGGTTAGTTTTGAATCACTCTTGGTAAGACATATTTTAGTACGTGTTAATGGGGTTGAGGAAACAGTTTTATCCTCAGAAGATTGCAAAGGTTGATTGAGTTTTGTGAATGTGGGTGTTGTCAGTGAGACACAGGTTTGTCTATGGACACACACACTGGAGTTGGGTTTGTCATTTAGACACAATTTTGTGTACTAATATTCTCAACGGACCGAAAAGGGGTCAATTAAACACAGTTTTGTTTATTGATACACATAGTGGTGCTTCTAGACAGATTTTTATCTATTGTCACACTCGTGGTGGTGAGCATTTTCACTTAGACACAGTTTTGTCTATTGACACTCACGTTAGAGTCGGTGTAGAGACCGGGTCCAATTTTGACCAGTTTATATTTTAATCATCATTTTTGTCATAATTGCATGTTAAATGATGTTTAGCATATTTTAAATGTAGAAAACAAAGTTTGAAAAGTTGTTTAGAGGTTTGAAAAGTTTTGGGATCATTTGGAGAAATTTGAGATTTTAGGGTCAACGGGGCCCAGGACACAGTTCAGGTGGGATCAGGAATCCGAAATTTTTTTGAAAAAATATTATTTTTTGGTTTTAGACTGAACAAAATATTAAATGAGTTAAGGAAGTGATTTCGAAGCTATAGTCGCTTTCGAAATCGAAAACCAGGACTCCCCCAGGCCAACCCCGAATTTTGAGTGTGAACCCGTCCGTTAACTCTAACGAACCTTTCCTATCTCTCATATCCCGCGAAAGCATATTTTTCAAATGTACACGTATGTACGTGCACTGCAGACCCTACTAACCTCAATAGCCCCTCAAACATCCCCCTATATCCTTTTGTAATAATTCAGGATCCATACACTTTGATGCATCAAACTGATGATTTCGATGCATAAAACAAGTATTGACAATGTATCGACCAAAACACACTCTTGGGACTTTTGACATTCCAAAATCCTGCAGGTTTTTTGATACATCGCTCTTGTCATCAATGGCCGAGGAGGCCAAGGCTAAGCAGGAGACTTGCTTAGATTCGCAGAGGTGAGAGACAAGCTTGAATGTTTCGTAACTTTGGAGGACCAGGATTGGCGAGCTCCATTCTTTGTCTTTTTTCAAACCGGGACGCTGCCTCTGGATCGTATCAATGTTTTAAAGATAAAAAGAAGAGTTAAACGATTTGAGTTGATCGAGGGCCAACTCTTTAAAAGAGGATTTGGCGAAAGACTCCTTCGATGCCTCGGAAAAACTGATGCCCAGCACGTCATGGAAGAGTTGCATGATGCAGAGCATTAAGGAGGTGTGAAGCTCTATACATATCTCATAAGGTTGGGATATTACTGGCCCACCATGGAGAGGGATTGCAAGGAGCATGCCAAGCGTTGTCGATCGTGTCAAATTCATGATCATCGAATCCACGCTCCTGCTACAGAGCTTCATCCGATTATTACCCCGTGGCCATTTCATACTTGGGGTATGGATTTGATTGGACCAATTTCGCCCAAGTCAAAAGGGAATATGTGGATCCTCACCGCAACTGAAATGTATACAAAGTGGGTAGAAGCGATACCTTTAAAGAAAGCGACAGGCCCAGCTATCGCGAACTTTATAAAGGAGCACATTATCTGCCGTTTCGGGATTCCAAAGGTTATTTTGAGCGATAATGGGACGTCTTTCGTCAATAGTCAAGTTGGGCGTTTGATGGATCAATATGACATCCTTCATCATAGATCTACCCCGTACTATCCCCAGGGAAATGGACAGGCTGAGGCTACTAACAAGATCCTGCTTCGAATCCTCAACCAGACTCTGGAGGATTTCCAACACAAATGGGCCGACCACCTCATCCTCGCCTTATGGGCCTATCGGAGTTCGTCCAAACGATCTACACTCGCTTCGCCATTCTCACCTGTATATGGGACAGAGGCTATATTGCTAGCCGAGCTTGTTGTCCCCTCAGCGAGTCTCGCTGAGCGAAGTCAGCTAGAGCGCGAAGCAGAGCTCGAAGTGTTGGATGAGCGTAGAGAGCGAGCTAGTGAGCACACAAAGGTATATCAAGCAAGGGTAGCTCGAGCTTACAACGCTTTGGTAAGACCTCAAAGTTTTTGAGAAGGTGATCTAGTTTTAAAAGCCGCCCCTCATGTAATGAGAGGCCTCGCAGCTCCAAAGTTTACACCTAAATGGGAAGGACCTTATGAAGTCAAGCAATCGTTCGAGGCTGGATATTACAAAATAAGTGAGCTAGGAACTGAAATGGTGACAGCCATGTTAAATGTCAAGTGGCTTAAGGCTTATTTTAGTTAGAATGGTAGGATTGCCTTAGCTTGATCTATGTGGTGTTTTAGTTCCATTTTGAATTTTGAGTATTAAAAGAGACAAGTTGTGTAAACCTTTGGACCTTGCGATGATGGTGCAACGTTTGTTCTTCAAGCTCATGAGTTGAATAAGGAATGTTGCATGGATAAATTCATGCACCAAAAGCAATATGTACATGCACGAATAGCAAAAGGATATCTCTCTGTATTGCGAATCAAAAGTTTGTACAAAAGAGCATGTATTGCTCGAAAACAAAAAAAAACCTGTGTACAAAGGACTGTGCATAAAAAAAACCTAGGTATTTATCAGACTATGGAAGGTCTGTAGGAGACATCTCGGCAAGCCCCATTCTGGCCATCACAGCATCAATATCGAGCTTCAACTGCTGGATGTCAGTTTGGTCATTCTCGATCTCAGCCTTGTAGTTTTGAACCCCTAGTTCGAGCTCCTTCAACTTTGACTCTTTAACCTTAAGGAGGGCTTCTTTGTCGCCAAGTTGATCACGTAGGTCACGTAAGTGCCTTAGTTCGACCTCTCTTTGCTCGTACTTCCTCACCTTTTCGAGCCTCTATTTCAACCATCCAATTTGTACTTAAGCCCGTTCAAGAACTCGGACAATACCGTCAAGTTGGTCGAAATCCGAGGCATCGAGACGTTTGGTCAAAGCCTGGTGAAGAAGGAGGACCCCTCGGCATAACTTGTTATATACATGACTAAAAATTCTGAATCAGAGTCTAAGTCTTCGAAGGTTTCAGGGTGGTCAGCCTTCAGCTTAGTTAGGAGTAGAGCACGAGAAGGTGTGACAAAGGCCCCCTCCCATAGCTCTAGAGAGCCTACAACACTGGGTAGATTTTGGGAAAATTGCCTTCAAGTGAGGGGATAGTAAGGGCTAAGGCCGAAGTCGTTTCAGGTGCAGGAGGGAGTCTGGGCTCCGAGCTGACCCTAGCCAGGCGAGGGCCTACATTCCGTCCCAGCCTGGGACTCACCAACCCTCCAAGAGGTCGAGGAGTGGTGATGGTGCCAAAGGTCTGGGGAGCAGAAAAGGTCAACTGTCCAGAAGGTCTGAGAAGCACAAGACGCCTTTGGGGAATGACTGGTGTAGAAGAAATCGTGGCGCTAGTGCCCGGAGGAGCTAAGGGGGAAGTTGAGGGGCTCGCTAAGGCATCACAGGTGGAAGGCTCCACAATGGCCCTTGGGAAAGAAGGCAGAACCTCAACACTGGGGCTTTCCCCCACCTGGTCACCCATTCCATCCCTAGAGTTTGATTCCAGGGATTGGAAGGAACCCTATGCATCCTCCCCAGCAGCTTGACCATGACTAGGGGGCTCCTCGACAGCTTGAATTTGAGGAAGAGGCTCGATGACTTCATCCTCGCCATTCCCAGCTCGAGTTAAGGCCTCCCGGAATGCTAGCGATTCTCTGACGAGTCCCTCAAAAGGGACATCTTTGTCCACTGAAAACAATCAAGGAAGGAAATGTTTTAGTCAAACAAGGTGATACATTTTGAAAAAAGGGGGATGTTATATCTTCTCACCTGCGCCTATACTTAGTGGTGAGAAGCTGTCTTCACTATCTGTTTCATCTCGAAGAGATGTTTGCACTTGAATTAACTCATTTCCTCGCCCATGCCTAGGAAGGCTGAGAAGTGCTTCAGCGCTCGTGAGGGGGGCGAGCTCATCCAGTAACCCTCTCAGGTTTTGTTCCGGAGAGTTGGGCAATATCCCCACTGAGTCAAGGTTATCCTGGGGAACTTCTAGGCCACCAGCAGGGGGGGCACTCGAAATCTGTAATGTTTGAGCCCCTGAAGTGGCCTCAGATATCCGAGGAGGAGGAGGGGGAGAGTCCAAAGGATTTGCTGAGGTGGCGACTGTCTGTGCAAACTAAAACAATAGTTAGAGATTTTTAACACTATTTTAGGTTAAAATCAAGGAAATACATTTTGTGTTATGATGGTTTGAGTCTGTTTACCTTTGCTCTTTTCGAGGAATCAAAGGCAGGAACAAAAGAGGACACATTGGCCTCAGCTCGGCGTTTACCCTGTCCAGCACCTTGAGAAGCTGTGGGAACTCTTGGTGGCACCGTACCTCGAAGTGTTACCACGCTAGAAGTGGCAACTGTGCTTGTAAGGGGTTGGGATGGAGTATGATTCAAGGCCAGAAGTCCTGGAGTAGTGCACAAGAACCCCTGAGAACGTGGGTCAGCCCTATTGCGAAAGATGGAGTTCTTTTACAGAAAAGGGACAGGGTGGTGAGGAACTCCACTTGTGACGAAGGCATGAAATCTGTCAAGTACACCTCGCCAATACACCTTCGAGCCCTTCACCCATTGTCCTTTTCGTGTGTTCGAGGGCACCACGAGCTCAATTCTGTTCAAGACCAGGAGCTCACCTTGATGCTCCAAGAAACGTGCCAAGGCTGAAGAGAAATTTTGAATTTTGAACTCATCATGACCCCTAGGAATGGTTTGGTCATAGCCAAATTGACGAGCCACCCTGTCAGGATGATAAATTTGGCTAACAGTGTTGGCAGGAGAAATAAAGCCAGGGAGATACCCTGGGGTGATAAATGCCAAGTTGGTGAGGGCCTCGTTGGAATAGAGGTCATCTCCTTTGAAGACTTGACCCACAGTTAAACTATAGAAAGGGGGAGGGGGGCCCATGAAGGATCGAGCTCTGAAGTGTTATTCCTTGTCAATAAACTGCAAAAATTTCTTGCGAGGAGCTGCCACCCTATTCCACCTGACCGAGTGGTGGCCTTTACTCCCAGGGTTAATACGAGGGGCATAAGTAGGGAAATGTTCATACATGAACATCTGGAGAAAGGTGGCGGAGCCAAACCAAGCTACATGGAGGCGACCCATGCATCGCTCATAACAAGCCTGAAAATTGTCAAAGGCATGGAAAAGAGTGCCTAGGAAGAGGGGGGCTAAGGGAATGTGCACCCATCGAGCTAATTTAACTGCTAGAGGCACCAGGTCATGGCTTGGGGTGTCTTCAGGAGGCCCGGGGAAAATAGAGGGAGACAACCAAGACAAGATATAGGCTGCCAATCGTAGAGGACTGTCGCTCTAAGGACCTGCTACCCACTTGCTCGTGTCATTATGTGAGAAGTCCCTATAGAAATGGCGAAGGAGAGAAACCCAGGTACACTTCCCCCCAGTCTCAGGAGGGGACTCATGGACCACTTCATTTTTCCTATTAAAGCGAGTGGCCAACTTGGAGGCAGCTTGAATTTCTGCTCGAAGAGTTGTCACCCGCCGCTCCTCGACCTCTGAGAATGTCCATATGGAGGGGTCGGTTGTGCCAAAAATGTTAAGTCTCATAAGAATGTTAACATCCTCAAGGGTGGGGGTGAACTCGCCCCATGAAGTAACAAAGGTATGGGAGTGTGTGCTCCACCTCGAAAGGGGCACTTGAAGTCCCACTACGTCTCTATTTATGGTGAGGCTTCGAGTGTTCTCTATGGCCTCGAGGATCCCTACATTTTTTAGACGCGTCACATAGTCTGGGATGGAAAAGATGAAGTCTGTCCATTCTTCCCATCCAATGCAGGCAGTGGTGGGGATGGGAAGGTAGAGGAAAGAATAAAGAAAATCTCGTCGCTCAATTCTGAAGCGAAGAATAGAATCAGAAGGGAGTCGAGGGCCCTCCACGACAGGAGGCCTCGAGTCCATGGCCATTGGTTCCCCCACCAGCTCGTCTATGCTCGATAAGTCCTGAGTTTGATCCCAAAAAGTCTTATCAAGACCGAAAAAGGGAGCTGTCCTCCATTCCTCGAGAGGAGGCACTTCTAGATGATTAGTTGAGCCAGCCTTCGACATTTTGAGAGGGAGTTGCTCGAGGTAAGAAGTTGCTAAAGAATAATTGAGAGTTTGAAGTTTGCTTAAGAGAGCAAGGAAATTCAAGGCAAGAGGAAAAGCTTGAAAGAATGAAATTTTTTTAAGTTCCCCTTTTATAGTAGGACCTTTTAACCAACAAGACACCGAAGCGACGCGAGGCTCCAAATTCGAGGCACTGAATCATCGCAAAGCGCAAAACACGAAGCGTCAGAGCACCGCCTAAACTGATGTCAGTCATTTATGGTGATTTGAAGGGTCAACGACTTTCCAATTTTTCAGGAAGTCGAAGGGACATCTCGAGATACCTACATGGGATGCCTTTGCAGAAAGGAGTTCGAGCTTGCACTCCAAGTTGTGTACGAGGGCCTACATGTAGGACCTCACACAAGGGGGCTAATTGTTGGTATGGGCCATTCAGGCCATCCAGTGGTCGCCATGTATGTCCACGTGGCAATGGGCCCACTTTGACTTTTCTTCCATTTCGAGCTCCCTAGGCAATTCCACGTGGCAATAGGCCCACTTTGACTTTTCTTCTTTATCGAGCCCCTCAACGAACAGACCCTTTCCATCGAGCTCCTTCTCAAATAGAGGATTCTGATCGAGCTCCTCCGAGGGAAAGTCTCCATCGAGCGCTTCCTCGGATAGAGGATTTCAATCGAGCTCCTTCCCTCATTATGTAGGGCACGCCTTCGAGGTGTGATCGCCTTTCTTTGGCGAAGTCCTTCTCTACTGATGATACTTCGCGGAGGTCCTCTCTACGGATCAACCTCTATTTTGCAAGGAGGCATTCCTCTCTACGGATAAAACCTTGCGAGGAGTTCCTCTCTACGGATAAACCTCAAACGAGTCTCCTTCCTTTCATTTGGATAAGTCTCGGATGGTGATGAGTTCCTCTCTACGGATAAACATCACGGGAAATCCTCTCTACGGATCAATTTCCCTAAAGCGAGGAGGCACTCCTCTCTACGGATAAAACCTCGCGGAGGTCCTCTCTACGGATCAACCTCTATTTTTACGAGGAGTTCATCTCTACGGATAAACCTCTTTTTACGAGGAATTCCTCCCTACGGATAAACCTCTCCACACTCCGCGCTCCTATGGGGGGTAAGAGCTCGGATCACTGCCTTATGGGAACCAAGGGCTTGGGTTTGGAGGCTGGAGTCCAAGGTACGCTAAATCTGTGACGGACCTCATTTCTAGCTAAGATGAGGACCTTGCATCATGGATTGGCCTGTCACAGAGGAAAGAAGATAGCCAGGTGAGGTGAGCGAATCCCCTTTTTTAACAAGTACAATCTCAGCCCTTGCTCCACAGATATTTACCACAGATATTTATCACCGCAAAACCTCGACCATTGGTGAGAAAAGACATTTTTGCCTATAAATAGTGAGAGAAAAGTAGAGTACCGGAATCGGGACAAAAGGACAGGACAAATAGAACCTTTTTCTTAAACAATCTCTAGTACACCCAGATTTCCTTTTTTTCTACTGAATTCCTCCCCTTTTCTTAAAATCCACCTAGAACAGTGGGCTCCTTTGTGACAGCTTGGACTCCCCCTGGGACCCGCTCTCTGGCGACCATCATCGTGGAAAGTTTTACTTCAGTTTTAACAGAATCTACTACAAACAAGCATATCCTCCAAAATCTGAACGGTATGCTCTAACTGACCATCTGTCTAGAGATAGAAAGTCGTACTAAAATGGAGGTCTATATTAAGTGCAGCCTGAAAACTCTGCCAAAACTGCGACATGAATCTCGGATCCCTGTCAGACACAATAGAAATTGGCACTCTGTACAATCTCAAAATCTAATCAATGTACAACCGACTAAGAGTATCCACATCATCAGTCACTCAAATCAAAAGGAAGTGAGCCACCTTGGTCAATCTATCCACAATGAACCATACCGTGTCATGACTCTTCCTCCTCCTAGGTAACCCAGTCACAAATTCTATAGTGATGTGTTCCCACTTCCACATACCTACAGGTAATGGCTGTAATAAACCTACCAGCCTCTGATGCTCGGCCTTCACTTGTTGACAAGTGAGGCATCTCGCCACAAACCGTGTGATATCTTTTTTCATGCCCTTCCACCAATACTGTTTACCAAGGTTGTGGTACATTTTGGTACCACCGGGATGCACTACAAGTCTAGAGTTATGAAACTCCCTCAGAACCTCATCCTTACAAGTCAATGGAATAACCATTCTGCCTCTGAACCTCAGACCCCCGTCTGAATGGATAGCCTAATCCTCCACTATTTCACCACCCAAAATACGAGTGCGAATACTCTCTAACTCACTGTCATGCCCTAGTTCCTCAACCACCCTACTCACTAGAGTTGGTTGCGCTATGAGTGTGAACAAAGTGGCCTGTCCACCACTCTCACTAATGTACAATCCCACATCTGAGATGTCTTCCATCATCTTCCACTCTCGAATGGCAATATTAGCTAAAGTACTATGTGATTTCTTGTCAATGCATCGGCAACCACATTAGCCTTTCCCGGGTGATACTAAAGATCAAAGTTGTAGTCTTCCATGTATTCAACCCATCTCCTCTATCTTATATTCAAGTCATTTTGTGTAAAAAGGTACTTCAAGCTCTTATGGTTGGAGAAAACCTCAAAACTCTCTCCGTAGAGATAATGCCTCCATATTTTCAAAGCAAAGATTACCGCCACCAACTCTAAGTCATGAGTCAAGTAATTCTACTCATGGATCTTCAACTGTCAGGAACCATATGCAACAACCCTCTTGGTCTACATCAATACATATCCCAAACCATCCTGTGAAGCATTATAGTAGATGACATAACCCAAACCATGCTCAAGAATAATCAGAATCGGAGCACTGGTCAATCTATGCTTTAGTTCCATAAAGGAATGCTCGCAAGCATCGTTCCACTCAAACTTAACTCCTTTACGAGTAAGCTTGGTCATCGGTGCTGTCAACTTTGAAAATTCATTCATGAAAAGTCGATAATATCCTGCTAACCCCAAGAAGTTATGTATCTCCAATACGTTCTTAGGTCTTTCCTAATTTATCACCGCTTCTATCTTAGAAGGGTCTACCGAAACTCCTTTTGACACCATGTGTCATAGGAACTTCACCTCTGTTAGCCAAAATTTGCATTTTTTGAATTTGACATACAAACGGTGCTCTCTCAAAATCTGCAACACTATCCTCAAGTAGATCTTATGCTCCTCTATAGAAGAAGAATACATAAGAATGTCATCCATGAAGACCGCCACTAACCTATCCAAGTACACCCTGAACATTCGGTTCATCAAATCTATGAATGTTGTTAGTGCGTTCGTCAGTCCAAATGGCATAACTAGAAACTCATAGTGGCCATAACTAGTCCGAAAGGCTGTCTTCAGAATATCCTCTTCCCTTACCCTCAAATGGTAATACCTCGACCTCAAGTCAATCTTCAAGAAACAAGTTGAACCCTTGAGCTGATCAAACAAGTCATCTATCCTTGGCAAAGGATATTTGTTCTTAACCGTTGCTTGGTTCAACTTACGATAGTCTATGCATAACCGTAAAGATCCGTCCTTCTTTTTAGCAAATAAGACCGAAGCTCCCCAAGGCGATGTACTAGGCTTTACAAATCCCTTATCCAACAATTCTTGTAACTGATCTTTCAACTCCTTCAACTCTACCAGTGCCATAGAGATGGGCGCAATACCAGGAGCAAGATCAATGCTGAACACTACATCTCTCATCAAAGGTAACTCTGTCAAGTCCTCCAGAAACACATCCACAAACTCACTAACAACAGGTGAAAATCCTCCACTAGTCACAATCTCGTACTCCTCGGCTAATAAGCTAGCTAGGAAATATCCAACCTCATCTCATACACCGGAACTAAGCAAAGACGGAATGTAGAAATCATCCCGCTCTCCCATAAAGTAAAAGAAATAACCCTCTACGTGTACACCGTCACTCTCCTACGAAGACAATCAATCATGGCTCCAACTGTAGATAACCAATCCATACCTAGAATGACATCAAAAGTGGTTATATCTAGTAACATAAAGTCGAACACTAATCGACGCCCAATAACCTCGATCTCACAAGACTGACACACTTTATCTAGGGTAACCCTACCCCCAACATGCGTATCAATGGACAATGGTGACTCCAGTGATGACACTTGTAGCCCCAAGGCACAAGAAAATACAACAAATATGAATGAATGTGATGCTCCTAAATCTATCAACACCCTAGCCCACGAGCTAGAAACCAGGAAAATACCTCTGACCACTGACGATCCTAGCATGTCCTCTGTCGGAGCAAGCGTGAAAACATAGTCCCGAGTCTGTTGACCCTACTGGCCAGTCCCCTGTAAGCCCGACTACTGACTAGAAGCAGGCGTAGAACCGCTCGCTATCCGAGATCCCTGAACTGACTATGCTGGCTGAGGCGGTGGTAGAATCTTTTCATTTTATTTTTTTCATTGATCATTTAAGCCTTTAATGCTACTTATACAATATAATTTAGTCAACTTCACATTAGTTTTCAATCAATTCTCTCAGAGTTGGACTAGTGTACGAATTGTATGGACTCAAAAGATTCATCTCTAAAAAGAAATAAATACAACACATTAGTTATCAATGCTTAGATCATAAACTCAAGTACTTCATCCATTGATAAACTAAGTGTCCCAATTATGCATTAACAAATAAAAGTGAACTTAAACAGAAATATAAAGAATTCACATTATTTTATAGAAAAATATAATTTCCACATTCACATGATTATCATATAAAAATAAAATCCTAACCTACACTAAAAGATATGGTCTAATAGAAAACAAATAATGAACATAATCTCAATCTATGACCATAAAAGTCCTAATAACCTCAGTTAGGGGATTTTGCACACAAAGACCTATTAGGAATAAATCTCATAGTATCAATAGGCACAAACTTCTCCAAATCTTCATTTTTCATCGAAATTATTTTATAACATGTAAACTATCAGGAAAGTTTTATGGAGAAACAGAAACATTCTTTTAATTATTTGAATTCCTTTTAGCTTAAGAATTTTTGAGTTTGTTCCAATTATTTGTCTTCCTAGCATGAACCCTATTCTTAGCAAAAGAATTATGCACATGTAAATCAGAATTAAATTATTTTATCTTCTTATAGCAATAGTGTTGATTATTTCCATTCTTACCACAAAAGTACAATGAAGCATATTGAAAACAATATTAGAATGCAAGACTCAACTCGAATCTTAGGTTTGGCTGTAGACAAATTCAAGTTCTTGGGTTTAACAAAGACAGTTTGATGCTTAGATGATGTCCATTTGTAACCTAATCTAGTCTTATCTCCTATAAGCTTACCAACACTAATCATGTTATTAAACTTAATCTGCCTATAAGTAAATGTAATTAATTTTTCTTGTGACTTTTTTAATTTAGGCTCAAGAAAATCAATTCTAGCAACAAAAGTATCCCTAGCAAAAATAGCTTGACTTACCTCACTTTCGAGAAACTTGACTTTACTTTGAAGATTCGGAATTTTTGATTTGTTCTCTTCAATCTTCTTCTGGATCTTCTCACTTTCTTTCATTAGAGATTCTCTTTTAATTTTCACCATCTCAAACTATTTAGCTTGATTTTTGTAGGCCCTTTTGACTTTGATAGTCTAAGTAAACAACTCCTCAAAAGCTTTGGACAATTCTTCTTTGGTTGGTTCTTTTTTTTCTTCATCTTCAGAATCATCAGATCAAACTTGACTTAGAGTTGTATACTTCTTTGTTTCACTTATATCAGAAGAAGAATCATTAGCATCATCATCATTCAATAAAGTAACAAAAGTAATAACATCATTCTCAACAGAAGAATCACTATTAGAATTAGAAGAATAAGACTCAAATAATAACTTTCATGGCTTTTTTTCTATCTTTCAAATTTTTTTTTTGCACTAAAACTATTCTTCTTAGGAATTGGATATTGACTAGATGTGTGACCTTTATCACCACATCTCTAACAAGTGATTTTAGAATCCTTAGAGTCATCAACTTCTTTTTCCTTTATATATATCCTTACATTTCGATGATGAGCCTTGACTACATAATTTAGAAAAAATTTCTTTCCTAAGATTTCTACCATTTTCAAATTTAAGGCTCTTCCTAAATTTTCTAACCATGAGTGCAACATCATTATCTAAATCATATTCAAAACTTTCAATCTTTTCAACTTTAGTTTTTGAAGAATTTGAAATATTTGACAAATTTGAAGACTTATAAGTCTTTGAAGATTTGAAAGCCAATTTTTTTAATTTATGAAATTCTGGATATTTCATCTCAAAAGTTGGAATAAATTCAACTAATTCTGCCACATCCATTGTAACAATATCTCTACTCTCATCTAAGACTTCCAACTTAACTTGAAACATATCAAGAAGTGGCATCATGATTTTTCTAACATCCTAAAAAGATGAAATTATTTCACCAAGGTTAGCACAACTTTGAACAATATAATTAAGCTTAGAATAAAAATTAAAAAATATCTCATCTTCATCCATCCAAATTGTTTCAAATCTGGTTACTTGCATTTGTAGCTTTGATTTCCTTACCTTGGTAGTACCTTTATGAGTTACCTGTAGAATATCCCATGCTTCTTTTAAAGTGAAACAAGCAGAGATTCTAGCAAGTTCAGATAGAACAATACAATTAAATATATCATATAACCCCTTATTGTTATTATTAGCTTCATTATGCTCAGGAGGTGACCAAGTTGCCTTATCCTTCTCTATAGTTACTATGGCATCACCAGTATCAGTAGTAGAGGTAGAAATTTTATATCTATTTTTAATAGACATCCATTTGCTTTCACCTTGAGATTTAAGAAAGGCTTTTATTCGAGACTTCCAAAAAGTATAATTTGAACCATCAAACAAAGGAGTTCGCTAAATTGATCCACCCTCTTTCATACTAGATTCTAGGGGTGCACACGATTTGATTCAGTTCAGTTCGGTTTGGTTCCAAAATACCTCAAACCGTACGGATCAAATTTATTAAACCATGAAACCGAACCAAACAATTTTAAGTATAAAATCGAACCGAACCGTGGTTCTAACCATGGTTCTATCATCATTTTTTTTTGTATAGAAAGGCAAAAAAAATGATAATAGTTTAGATCTTTTAAAAAACTGCTACTAGCCTACTACCATAAAAACTACTACTAGTCTACTATCTAAAGGCAAAAAAAATCATAGTTTAAAAGACTATTATTGTTACTTATAAATTCACAGTAGCATAGGCCATAATATCATCTATTTTATAAATTTATATATATATATATATATATATATATATATATATATAAACTAAATGGTTCGATTCGGTCTGGTTTCGATGGACACAAAACTGTAACTGAACCAAAAAATTACGAAATAAAGTTTTTGAAGCCGTGACCAAACTGAACGGTAAAAACTCAAAATGTTTTGTCCAATTCGGTTTGGGCGGAGTTTTGTGAACCCCTACTAGATTCCATGATGAGTTTTAAAAAAAAAAATAATTTTTGATTTTAAAAATTACTTTCGCAAGAAATTACTCACAAATTAGATAAAACGGCTCTGCTACCAATTGTAAGTTGCGCAGTGCGGAAACGACTGTGAAAGTTTGTATAAAAACTAGAGGGGGGTGAATAAGTTTACTTGCTCGTTTGCTTAATTTTTCATATTATTCCAATTTTAAGTCCAATTAATCATTAAAGCAATCCCACAAAGCAAGTAAATAATTAAAGTGTGATAAAGTAAAAAAATGCACCAGATATACATGGAAAACCCAGATCAGGAAAAAATCACGAGTGAAGCTTGTCGCCTTGGAGAACCAAATTCACTATCGTCGAAGCAAACTACAATAAACTTTATCCTAGACTCACACCCACTCCACTCTAACAAAAACATGATATGGAATGCCTCAGACTTACTCTTGCAACTCCTTCATCCAATTGTTGTATACTCTCGGCTAACGTCACAATCCTTGCAGAAGGATAATTGGAAGAACACGAACATTCAACAAGTATTTTGTCTCCTTTGTAGTGCGATCTTCTTCTCCTTCCTCACCAACCAAAAGTTTTAGAAGAAACCAAACAATCCAGTATCTTGATCAATAAGAAATCTTTGAAACAGTCTTTGAATGATTGATCAAGCAGATAGAGAGACAACCTAAATCACTCATCATGTATATATGTGTATGATCTCTCAAAAAAATATAAACAGAGAATTAATGAAAAATTCTCTGCTCTAAATATATTTCTATGCTTTCTCTCTAAAAATAATTTTTTTGATGTGTATTGAAAGCTTTGTGAAAGCACACTGAGATAGAAATCATATGAGATTTTTATAGATGTTAAAAAATTTAATTTTTCTAGAAAAACAAATTAAAAATCAATAGGAAACAATTTCCAAAGTTTAAAGAAATTTCATAGTCTAATCTGAGTCAAAACAGGATACTATAGAGCAAAAATCGGCCACCAAAGGGCTTGGACAGGTCCAGGGCTTTGCCCTGCAGGTTTTAAAGTCCTGAGACTTCATTGACCAGTCCAAGTTTGAGCTGGACTGGTCCCACCTTGAAAATTTTGTCAAACCCTAATTTTCAAGGTCAGAATCTCCCGATCTGAAATATATGTGTTCTTGCCACTTTACCTGTGTTCTTGCCACTTTACCTGAACTACGTGACTCTCATACTTGATCAACGATGTTCACATGTAATCGAAACCATCCGAAAATTTCAATCGATCAAACCTTTGTTTAATGCATTAATGCCTTCTTTTGAAGTGTCAAGTTTTATGCCTTTGGAGATCATTTGCATGGTTGGTAAATATTGCTCACTCTCTAAGACTTCAATTACATAATCAATTACAAAAATATAAATAAAATATTACTACTCGATCATGTTTAGTTCTGATACGAAAGATACGAAAGATTGCCGATTACAAAAATATACGTCATACATTTATCTTCAACGAAGAAGGCTCCCTAAGTCTTCCAAATGACGGAGACATAATGGTGATTCTCATCCGGTAAGAATACACGGTAATGGCGAACTAAACGAAGGAGAATGCTTATTGTAAAGGTTATGTTCTTCAGATCCATTCATTGAGGATTGTTTGTGGAGGGTTGAACTTCATTTCCTCTTTGGTATGACTGTTTTCTTCTATTCTCTGAGCATGACCAAGTTTCTTGTTAAAAAATATTTTTAGAAGGCAACGTTTTTCAATGACGTCAGTTTTCTAGGCTACAGTTCTCGTTTCCTACATGTTATGATCCGGAAAAGAAAATAAGAATAAACAGGGCCGGCCCTGAGATTCGAAAAATGTTGAGAGGCCCTAGGCAGACTTTCAAATGGGGCCCTTTCTACCTAAATTTTCACGTGCGGATAAATTTTATAGGAGTGAAATTTTTTTATTAAAATGAGACAATAAACAAATAAAATAAATTAATATTGAAAAAAAAATCCTGATCTTAGTGCTTTATAAATAGCACGATCCAGTTCACATAAAAAAATTAAAAGAAATATTCAACACACTTTAGTCACAAAAATCAAAATTGAAATTCATATCAAAGTAAATGTGATGTAATCGTCTTGCATTTTGAGTTGCAAAATTATCAGTTAAAGTGCTCACAATCCCCAAAGGAAAGTCGTTGCATTGCCGTTGTGAAAATAGAAGAATAAAAGAAAAGGAGTTCTAAAAAAAAAAATATCTAAGACAAATAGTTATTAGTAATTTATTTTTATAGTTATTAGTAATTTATTTTTAAAAAAAAAAAAATGAGGCCCAGACCATTGTATTGGACTATTATCATTATTTTTTAAATGAGACCCACTTTGTTATTGCCCAGACTAGTGTATTGGGAAGGAGTTTTAAAAAAATAAAAATGCCTAAAACAAATAGTTAGTAATAATTTATTTATTTATTTTTTAAATGAGGCCCATACCATTGTATTGGACCATTATCATTTTTTTAAATAAGGCCCACTTTGTTATTGGCCTAGCCTAGTATATTGGATTATTAGTTACTATATATATTTTTTTAAATAACATCTAGTAGGCTGGGGCCCTCAAAAAATTAAAAATTTTTGGGGCCCTGGCCCTGAGAATAAAACAGGGTTGGCATGATTGTATCCAAAGGTTTATGAGTAGGATAATCAAATCATTTGATTTTGTACATGTTTTATTTTTCGGTTTCGGATCATTTGATGGGATAAGGTTGTGCTGAATTGGCTGAGTTTGTCCCATCTCAATATCTCATGATGACATTTATAGATTTACCAAAAAGAAAAGGCATTTGTAGCCCACCCTCTGTATGACTCGTACAGTGTTCCCTTGCCCTCCTTTCCCCTCAGAAATGGGCCTTTGCTATGGAGACATGGCTGATGGCCACATGCACTTGCAAGCTCTCTTTTAATGTAATGGACCACCAAAGCACCACACACACACACACTCTCTCTCTCTCTCTCTCTCTCTCTCTCTCTCTCTGTGTTTCATTTCCAAAAGATGGTAGTTAACATATACTATATATCTACAAGTAAGAGTGCTTCTACGAATCTTGACAACTAGCACTCCAGCTATGAGAGAGAGGTGAACACAGTTAAGAAGGTGATTGTGACCACTTCCCTCTCACAATCGAGGTGTTGGTTGTCGGTAGGGGTGGCAAATTGGGCGGGTTGGGCGGGTTTGGGCCGGGTCAAATATGGGCGGGTTGAATATGGGTTGTGACCCATATTCAACCCGTTTGTTACGGGTCAAATATGGGCGGGTTGAATATGGGTCGGGTCAACCCGTCAACCCATATTTGACCCGACTAGACACGACAGTAGGTAGGCGTCAAACACAAAAATGGAATGCACAAGGTCTATAATCAAACAAAAAAACTATAATTTGCTAATCATACTGATATTATTTATATAGTTTGTTTATTTTTGGGTGTTAGCAAATTTTTTTTATTTTTTTTATCCAAGAGCTGATTGTGTAAAAGAATATAAGAATTTAATTGCAATCTAGTGTTTAATTACATTTATGAATCTATAGTAAAAGAGAAAAAAGAGTATAGAGTCTCGAGTAACTTAGTCAGCATAAATTTTCTTTAAAAAAATCAAAACATAAGCAAACAATTATAATAAGTATTTAACACTAACTCAATTATATCTTCATAATTGGGCAATTTTAAAAATGACCTACCAAATCACAGAAACACATGGAATATAATTAAAATTAAAACATTGAGAAAGGTACTCAAACACAAAAATGGACTCTGTAGATAGAGAAAGGTGACTTTTGAAAATTCAATTATTCTTGTTTTTTAATACAAAATGAACTCTGTGCATAGGGGGAGAGAATGTGACTTTTGGATGAGTCTGGGTCTTTTGGAACTAATCAATAAAAATAAAAATACCGTTGAAAAAATAAAATATGTGACCTTTCGATGAGTCATTTTTTTTTTGGAATTAATAAAAAAAATCTAAAGAATGATGAATATATATATATATATATATATATATATATATATATATATATATATAATGCTCCAATGAAAATTGTTGTTGCACTATAAAGTTTGTGTCTAAATTATATATTCTTCTTATTTTTAATTAAGAAATTACAATGGTAAAATTCGACAATAATTACTAAAAAGAAAAAATATTATTTTTAAAAAAATTGAATTCTTACTAAAATACTTTTTCAAAAAATATATATATATTGTCCAAGTATAGAGAGAGAAAGGGGAAGAGAAAGGGGAAGAGAGAGAGAGGTGGGATCGAAGAGAGAGAAAGGGAAGAGAGAGAGAGAAGTGAGATCAAAGAGAGAGAGAGGTTAGATAGAAGAGAGAAACTTTAATTCACATTTTGTTTTATGGGTGAAAGATGGGTTGAATTTGGGCACCCATATTCAACCCATATTCAACCCATCTAACCCGCTAATTAATTGGTTTATATTTATCCAACCCGTTTATGACCCGTATAAGAAAATAAGTCACCCATATCCATTTTTAACTGGGCGGATATGGGCGGGTTGGCGGGTTGACACCCAATTTGCCACCCCTAGTTGTCGGGCATTTAAGTGTATATGTGTGTCTATATATATATATATATATTTATGATCTTCAACACACGATCTTGAATAATTCACTGCCTGGGTTTTGATGATTTATATAAAGGGGTAGTGCAGTGTATGAGTCTTGTCACTATGGGCTCATATTTAAACAATTTTTTTTCAGAATTCTAAGATACAATTTTAAAGTGTTTGTTTATCATATCGAACCTGTAACCTTCATATTTAGCGATTTATTTGAGGTACAATTTTAAATTGTTGTCATTTATTCATGAAAAAGAGTATGTTGTCATTTCAATTCTAAATGAAATATTTTATTAAAACTTTTTTTTTTCGTTTTTTTAATTTTAAAGTAGAAATTAATACTTTCTTATGAGAGTGATTATTTGAGTGCTATAAGCAAGCTTTAAGAGCATCAAACCGAGCTTCAAATCTTATATTACCTCTAAAATATCAAACATCAAGCCAATTTATGGATATATTGCATAATTTGATGGAAGGAAGGTAAGAGATGTGAGAGAAAATTAAGAAAATTTTAAAGCTAGCGCGGTAGTGTAAAGTTTCTTTCCATTTAAGCTCCACGTAAAATATTTTCTGAAAAAAAAATTCTAAATTTTTTTTATGTATGATTGCATATTTTAAAAGAAAAAATGTTATACTCGTAAAATATTTTTATACCAAAATGTTTGAACTGGAATAATCAATTCGTAAAATATTAAATATCTAGTTTGGTTGATGCTACCGAACACCGAAAATTTTTAGAAAAATATTTTACATCGAAACAAATGGATCCTTAAAAACAAAGAGTTTTTACAATGGTATTACCGATATATATATATATATCTCGGTAATACCATTGTAAAAACTCTCTGTTTCTAAGGCTCTATATATATATATATATATATATTCTATCATGGGAAAAATGCAAAAAACAAAAAAAAAACAAAAATCTGAACTATCAATTTTTTGGCAATTTATCTACTAATACTTCTAATTTAACAACAAACCCCCCCTTTACTTACCCAAAAATTTGCAATTCTTGCACCACTATGATAGTATCATGACTAAAGTATTCAACTGGGGGTTAATTAGGGATTGAGACAAGGGTATCAGCTCTTTAGTGGATGGGATTTCAACTTCAGAAGGTATAAATTAAAGCAATATCATTTTTTATTTCAATTTTAAATGGAGCACCAACCTAGTTTTGAGTCTCTTTGGCATTATTGTTGTAATGTAAAAAGCTCTAGTAAAACTATCATAAACTGTCACTGGAAAACATTTTAGATGTTTGGTGATGCATATGAAGTAATATTCATAATTAAGTTTTTTTTTATTTTTAATTTGTTTGGTAACAATATTGTTTAAAGCACCACTATTACTAATTTTACAATAATACCATTTAAAGGAGTGTTCTTATACTCCATAATAGTAAGACTTTATAAAACAAGAGATAGATTGTCTTTATAAAATATAAAAGAATAAAATTATCCAAGGAAAAACAGTTACAAAGGTGTCATTTGATAAAACTAAAAATTGAGCACTACAAATTTCAAGTACTAAATTTTAAACACTAAAATTTTAATTGTTGAATGTATTAATTTGAAAATTTGTTTGTTGTTGTCTTAATTTTAAGCGCTGAATTCATTAAGATTGTTTATTATATACAAAAGTTAAAATCTTAATGTTATAAAGATTATATTTTTAACTCAATATCTTATACTCATAACATTTTTATAAAAGATAGTCTATATATATATATATATATATAAGCATATATTAAACAATAACATCCAAAGAAATATACCAATTTACCAATGAATATTAATGTCAAAACTGATTTAAGAAAATATTAATTCAAATTTAAATAATGAACATTATTTAAGCAGTATTCATTAACATAATTTTAAAATCAAATGTCTCAAAACTGTTAAATTAAGCTAAGCATATAAAAATTTAAACTCGAGAATAAATCATTTGCAACTTGGTCACGCAAGTCTACCATCAACACTTAAACTAGAAATTTTAACTCTTGATAGATTTTTCTAGAAAGATACATGTGAAAAATATGTGTACAAATATCTAGAAATAAAATATACTAAAAATTGTATTTCTAGATATAGAGCAATAAAATTTAGATTGATTTTTCTAGACAAATGACATGTTAAGATATGTCTACAAATATATAGAGTTGCAATTTCTAGTGTGTACAAATTTAATATGTGTACAAATTTGTAACTCTAAATAAATCAACAAATGTGTAAAATTATTGTATTGCCTTGAGTAGTTGATTATTTAGGGGGCGTTTGGCAACCGCTTTTGTTTTTGATTTTTTGTTTTTGCAAGATCACTGTAGCACTACAGTGTTCCGCAATATGTTTGGTAACATATGTTTTGCTTCCAACAGTAGTCTTGTTACTTCAGATTTTCGGGCTCAAAGTCGAAACAAAAAAATGGTGTTTTTGGTTGTTTCAACACTGTAGCAAAAGCACTGTAGCGGAGATTAATAAACACTGTAGCGCTATATCAGATGGATACTGTAGCAGAGTTTATATCCGAAAAGCCAAAAATGTTTTTGCCCAACCCATTATCAACTCCAGAGCTCTATACAGAAGACGATTTGGGAGAACTCGATCTGCAGTCCCTACCGATCTCGAAAGCTGTCATTGTAACGCCCGTTCACCATCCATTCACCTCTGCAAACTCATTCAGGTCTGTTCACCATCCATTTCGTTTTCTCTATCTTTAACTTTTCTTGATTTCTGGGTTTAGAGTTCCAATTATTCTATCACAAACGTAGATCAGAACCTATCTTTTGTGTCTTCTATGTAATAAATATTATAGATCTACCAATTTCACCTTTTGCTGTCATCTGAAACCCTAGTTTCTCAAAAATCCTAATTTTCTTCTTTCCTAAATCGTAGATCTGATCATATATGTTGATATATTATACATTACCTTCAAATTTGACCCATGTTTATTATTTTTTTTGTATTTTTCAAATTTTATTCTTTGCTAAACCGTAGATCCGATCATATATGTTGATTTATTATACAAAAATACATCAAATTTGACCCATTTTTATTATTTTTTTTTGTATTTTTCAAATTTTCTTGCTTGTTAAACCGTAGATCTGATCATATATGTTGATCTATTATACATTATGTTCAAATTTGACCCATTTTCATTATTTTTTTTGTATTTTTCAAATTTTCTTCTTTGCTAAATCATAGATCTGATCATATATGTTGATATATTATACATTACCTTCAAATTTGACCCATGTTTATTATTTTTTTTGTATTTTTTAAATTTTATTCTTTGCTAAACCGTAGATCTGATCATATATGTTGATATATTATACATTATCTTCAAATTTGACCCTTTTTCATTATTATTTTTTGTATTTTTCAAATTTTCTTCTTTGCTAAACCGTAGATATGATCATATATGTTGATCTATTATACATTATCTTCAAATTTGACCCATTTTCATTATTTTGTTTGTATTTTTCAAATTTTCTTCTTTGCTAAACTGTAGATTTGATCATATATGTTGATCTATTATACATTATCTTCAAATTTGACCCATTTTTATTATGTTTTTTGTATTTTTCATGAAGAAAAGACTCGTGACTCTCTGTTTTATTTTCGGTTTTCTTTCAACTTGAACTTCAACACTGCTCCACTACGCTTCAGAGGTACGCATAGTGTTTATATTATTTACATAACATTTTGATAACATATAAAGCATTTTTTGAAAGTTTAATACAATTTTTTAGTTTTATTTTGATCGTTGTTTATTTTTGTAAAATTATTATATTCATTGGTGCATTGTAATTCTGAATTAAGTTATGTTATGTCAAATCTCTCAGTTTAAAGAATAATAATTCGAGTTAATCTATTCATTTCATATAAAGCAAGTATGTATTTATCAGTGAAATTGTGAATTAGATATATTTTACATATGAATCATGATTTAGACCCTCCTAGTTGAGAATATAACAAAAGTAAACTAAAAGTTTATTAGGATTCTTCATATACATTTTTTTTGTCTTCTTAAGGTGTTATTGGTATTCATGTTTACTATTTTATTATTATTATTTTTTAACAATGATGTATAGTTACTTTATATTTCTTAAGATTGAATTGTCATAATTAGAACTCTAAACTTGGTCCTAGATATATTCTGTCATCTTATACATATGCATGAGGTATTTAGGTCAACTCTGTTAAACTAGTTATTTAGGTATTTTTTACTAGTTGACAATCCTCATTTGATATTTTTCCAAACTTTTTCAAAATATCATGTACATATAGGCTTTTCTCTTCAAATCAGACTATGTATATGTGTATATATATTATATGCAATAGGATTCTAAATTGGCAAACTGTTACTGCACAAATGACTTACTCACCTATCATACTTCACCATGGTGGCTGAATTATTTCATTATATTATTTACTTCACTTCGGCTAGAACACAAGTACCATATTAATGTATTTTTTATTGGATGTGCGTTTGAAATTAGATGGATATCAACTCCCAGAATATGTACGAATTTGCTGATGACATAACTTTGAATGACACTGAGGAAGTAGGGGAGGTGACTGAGGATGGGAAAGTTCTATGGGATGATGCCCTTGAAGAGAAGTTTATATTATTGATGGAGGAAGAAGTGAGACTTGGTAATCGTACCACTTCAACTTTTTCCACCATTGGGTGGAGACATTTGGAGGAGGGGATGAAGGCTGAAACTGGTAGGGAATACAAAAGACACCAACTTAGGAATAAGTTCAACTCTTTAAGGTCTTATCACAAAGATTTTAAAAAACTCTTACAAGAGACTGGGGTGGGATACAATCCTGAGACTGGCATGGTTGTCGTAGAGGATGAGAGATGGGAGAGGTTGGTTAAGGTTAGTTATAAAATATTATTAAATAAATTTTTTTTCATTAAGTTAAATATTTATTTATCTTACTGTTGTTTGGAGTTAACAACATATTAATATTAACATTATAACTTGTAGGTTTTTAAGAATGCAAAAAAGTTGAAAAGGAAGGGATGCAAACATTATTACAAGTTGAATACAATATTTGGGGACACACATGCCACAGGTAACCTTGTTCATCCATCCACTAGAGCTCCCACATCCATTCCAGTGGTTCCAAACACTGGTGGCTTGAACACCATGGATGACCTTTTGATTGAGGAGGTAGCTGAGGGGGGAGGTCGTGAGAGGAGTCTCTCACCACAACCTCGTCCTAGGAAAGTGCAGAAAGAAAGTTTTGCATCCACAATGTCTCAAGTTATGGCAACCATGACTGAGAACTCGAAGAGGAAAGCCGATGCCATAGAAAAGGTGGCTTTGGCAGCAGCTTCCTCTTCGACCCACATAAATGCATCTCACGATACACGTGAAGATGCTCTTTCTCCCTCCCAAAAAGAAAAGGAACTAGCACAGTGTGATTTATGCATTAGGATTTTAAACCAATTGCAGGGGGTTGATGATATCCATTATACTAAGGCCCTAGGGATGCTTCATGATGATGCATTGTGGAGGGATTTCTTTCTGCGCATTCCTGATGAGAGGAAGGTTGGATGGGTGATGAATCTTTGATAGTGATGTTCATGATATGGACTTGTTTTATATGACTATATTTCTTATGTTGTTTTTTCGAACTGATCTTTTTTTTATTTGGATGACTGTAATAACCTCTATAATTACTTCTACCTGGATGACTGTAATAACTTAATTTACTTTTTTAATTAGCTAGATGACTATATTAACTATATGTGTATCTGCTTATACTATTATATGACTTTAGAACTTATTGTGTGTGAAGTACTTTGATATGATTTAAAGCTTATTGTGTTAAATACTTTGAAATGACTTTAGAACTTATTGTGTTATATATTTTAGTACCTATTGTGGGAAGTAGTTATATAATTAGTACTTAGTTGCTTACTACTACAATTGTTGTTTTCTTTTAAATTAGGGTACTTTAAATGGATTTATGGAGTCTCGTTCAGTTGTTAGATGATGATGATGATGAGGAAGAAGAGTGTATAGTTATTACATGTATGATGCTTGAATACGAAAGACAGTTTTATTCCAAACGACCCTGTAGGACTTCAATGTTACAAGGTCAAGATTACATAGTTGAAGTATTGAGCGGTAACGAGGATAGATGTTATGAAAATTTTAGGATGCACCCACCTGTATTCATTGCACTGTGTGAGCGATTGAAATCATTAGGTCTGGAACATTCAAGGTACTTAAGTGTACAAGAACAAGTAGCAATTTTCCTACTTATCATATCTCACAATGAAAGGATGAGGGTTGTCGCCGAAAGATTCCAGCATTCAACATGGACAATTTCTCAATACTTTCACATTGTCTTAAACAAAGTTTGTGAACTAGGCATGACAGTTATTGCTCCTCCAGATTTGAGTGTCACCCCTCCAGAAATTCGATTCAATCCTAAGTTCTATCCATTCTTTAAGGTTAGTTGACAATCATTTACAGATTCTTTAGATCCCTATTATTCTCAGTAATTTAACAAGTCTTCATATGTCTTTATAGAATTGTATCGGAGCGATTGATGGAACCCATATACATGCACAAGTGCCAGCTGATATGCAAATTCCATATCGTGGCAGAAAACAAGATACAACTCAAAATATCATGTGCGTGTGTTCCTTTGATATGCGGTTCACATATGTCCTAACGGGGTGGGAAGGGTCAGCAAATGATTCCAGAATTTTAAATGAATGCTATAACAATCCCACACTTGGATTCCCACGAGCACCTACAGGTACTTATTATTTGGACAATACTATGACAATACATGTATTTTACAAAAATTATTTGCATAATTATGCCATTGCTAAAAGGTATATTATAATTTACAGATAAGTTTTACTTGGTTGATTCTGGTTATGCCAACCAGCCAGGCTTCTTGGCCCCATATCGTGGTCAACGATATCACATGCAAGAATATCGTAGGGGTAGGAGAGCACCTCGGGGTCGGGAAGAAGTTTTTAACCATAGGCATTCATCTTTGAGAAATGTAATAGAGCGGTGTTTTGGTATGTTAAAGGGTCGATTTGCAATTATAAGAGAGATGCCTCCTATGAGCATGCGTGCTCAAAGACTCATTGTCATTGCTTGTTGCACGCTACACAATTTTCTTAGAATGCAGGGTCATACTGATAGAATTTTTCAGGAATTTGAACCCCAGAACATGGTACCTCCTGAATCAAGTTCGGAGGGTACAAGTCAAACTGGAACTGAACCTACTGTAAGTGTCAACATAACACAGAGTCAAGTACGACAAATGGATCGCGTTCGTGATACAATTGCTGACAGTATCTGGCAAACTGTGCGTAGACCATCATAAATTCATGGATGACTGTAATCTTTAACTTGTTGGATAACTGTACTAACTAATCTTGAACTTGTTGGATGACTGTAGTAACTAATAACTAATAACTTATTAGTACTTGTAATAACTAATTAATTTTCATAACTCTTATTAGTACTTGTAACTATATGACATGCATATGCAGTAATGTTCAAAGTAGAGGGTGAGGGACCACCATGTGCTTGTGGGAGAGGTCCCATGAATCTTTTTATGGCAAGGACTACCAAAAATTATGGGCGCTACTTCTATAGATGCCCAGCATGGCAGGTATTAAGCGTAATGATACGCAGTTTATTATTATGGTGTACCATATATATGCTTTCAATTCATAGTGATTTTACATGTGTAAATTTTGTAGTCACACGTTAATGCCTTTCAATGGTTGGATGCCTTGCACGAAGGTGCACATGTTGAGGGTAATGTGGATGATGACTTGGAGAATGTCATTGCAGTGATGAAAGCTGAACAAACTAGACACAAGTTATTTATAATTGCTGGTTGTGGTTGTGCTGCTATCAGTATAATATTCATGATGATTATTGTGTTCTTCTTGCTCATTGTTGTTCTTGAGAAATGATGTTTGGAAAATTTAGATTAAAACTTCGTTGCTTGTATTATATGCTAGTTTATGAACTTGTTGACTATTGCATTATTTATTTCGTTGTATGATATGGAATAGAACTGTTTGTATAAATGTCCTTATGTCATATGTGACGACTTTGAGAATGGGGAACGGGAAAGTGGCAATGATTCAATTCCATTACTTTTGCATCATTTGAACTTTGAGATTTGGAGACTCTAACGAAATCTGAAAAAAGGTATATTTTAATTACTTTGACTTTTCATTTCAAAAACTTTATACCTAATCTGAATAATCTAATATATATTATTGTGTCTGAATGCACTTGCTCTGTATGTGGGAGAATCTACAGACATTGATACGGATAACAATAAAGTATGAAAAAAAGGTATATTTTCTTTTGTATATGTGGTTGATTTTGCTGATGATGAGTGTTATTCTTTAGTTTAGATAGTTACTTTGTTGCATTTTTAATATCACTTTACTCTTCTAATATCAAGCATTTTATTTTCTTTTTTTATTGGTGCTGCCTTTGATGAGTTTGGTGGGATTACACTAAGTTTGAAGTTGGTGGTTCTGAAGCAGGACTATTAAAAAGTCATGGGCCTCTCAATTTTCTCAAGGTCTCTCTCACTCTATCTCTCTCTATATATATATATAGAATTTTAAATTTCAGAAGCTTATGCATTTATTTTTCTTATATAAATCTTTTCAATTATTGTTCTGGGTCCTAATGTGAATATGCTTAGTAACCATATAATTTAAATTCTTAACTGACCTGTTTTTAAAAGAACTTTAGAGTTGTTTATTTGGACAAGGCTGTATGGCAGTTTGTACAAAAGTGGAATATGTCATCTCAATAAGGTTCTGCCACTACAACTGATCTTTACTGTATTTTTGACTACCAGTAGCATGTAATATCAATTTTATCTTTGCTTCATAGCATTTCACATGTTGTGTGACAGTTAATTAGAAATAAGATCAGTACTAATCACTTGGTTGATCCATGTTGTCGGAAGCTGTGGTGATTTATTGATTTGTGCTAACCTGTAGAGCAAACTGATTTTAGTTGCACTTCTATGGAGCTATTTAATGGGGCTAGGACTTTTCAGTTTGGAGAGACTATTCATGCAAGGAGATATCTTAAACATTTTTTTTTCTTTTTTTTTCTCAGGCCTGTCAGTCCTTTGAAACCATTATGCACAATTATTTGTTAAACATTGAAAGGTGGGTTGAAAAAAATATATATGTATATGTTTAAAATTTATTTCAGTTGTAGAAAAGGTCAAGAACAATGTATTTTGAGCAAATTTCTGGTATCAAAATATAAGTGGGATATTTTGACATGGAATATTCAACAGGTGGATACTTCTGAAACTTGGGAGCCGGCAACTCTCATTTTGAGACAATCAAACTATCAAATTAAGGTCAATAGAACACAAGCTGTTTTAAAGGCAGAGAAATTTTCGAAGGACTTGGTGGTATGCTCATGAATTCTTTTTTTGTTGCATTCCTTTAAAAAGAAAAGGAGAAACTCTGAATGCTTTGTTGAGATATATTGATTTAATAAGTTAGGAGGCAAAATAATTATGATTTAAAATGCAGTGATAATTTAGGAATTCATACAGGTCAACTCACACAGACTAGTCTAGAGCTTGATAGAAGCCATATTTATATGTTTAGTACTATACAATTGTATTCATGGTTTTGAATTGCCAAACAATTGTCACATTGTGGATGTTTTTTAATGTTTGAATTTTATCATTATGAATATATCTACCTATTAACAGTTTTTTTTATCCATCCTTTCACGGGCAAGATCTCTAAAATTATCATTACACGTGATATAATTGAATCAGAATGAATACCTATAGAGTTGGCCAATTAGTTTGACTAGTTAAAAAAGATAGTTTAATTATGAAACTCGTGACAGCCAACTTATTGCATTCATCACAGCTTATGTGGTTGAGTTGTTTATGGGATTCAATCCATTGACATACTCATAGGATTGCTAAACAATTGGTAAAAAATATTTCCAGAAAATGCCCCACCACCAAATACAAGAAATTTTGTATTGTTCTCTGATATGTTTTTCTTGCAGATCAAAATTCCTTCTGGGCTCTCATCTCAATTTGGATTAACATGTTCAGATGGTTCTTCGCATCCTTTTAGCACAAATACAGATGTCCGGTAATATATTGATTTCATGTATTTGTTTTTTAACATTTATTCTTGCGTATTATGTTGTTTGTTGACTAGCTGTGAAGTTAAACTTTCCCATTATCTCTGAAATTTAAATCTTGTGTTAGAGATCTATCAAGAACTTATTATCATCACTAGCAATACACTCAATGTATAAGAATGTGCATGTCCTCTGAAGAAATAAAAGAATTTTCTTTTATTGTGTTTGCCTTGTCCCCTTTATATGCCTTGATTGTGGGAGTACAGATGCAATACATTTACAAGTCCATTAGTTTTGTCAGTTGGAAAGAACAGAAACACGAAAATAAGTGCTGAAAAATATAGGAGGAAAAGGATTTTTCTCAATTTCATTTCTTAGCATTGGGGTAATTGCATGGTGTAGTAAAAGATCAGGTTGTCGAGCTCGATAATGCATTTTCAGTTTGAAGGCAAATGCCAAAAGGCCCAAAAGTTAATACTGTACTAGGCCATCGCTCCCAACATATTTGACTAATGGGGACCTCACACAGGGAATGCAGCAAATGCAGAGTGTAATAATTAAGTTGCAGCAATCTGAAATAAGGAAAGAAAGAGGGTCCACTCAGACCAGAATTGCTCTAAATACTATCTTCGCCTAGATTTGTAAGAAATCTGGGAAAAGCGTGAGAAATAGTTATCGAAGTTATAACATACTGAAATTATATTGAAGAAAATTTTCTGGGAAAATATATATATATATATATATATATATATATATATATTGAAAAAGACTTCTTACAGTAGATAAATAATAGTAATGAACTAAGGGCAAAACTATTTGCTTATAGTGTTCCTTAAATTGGCTTAATGATGATATTCTCGGAAGTATAATCCTTAATGTTCAGTTTAGAGCCTTAAAATTTTATTAATGGTTGGGCAAGAGCCAAGAGGCTACATGTTTTCCAAATTAAAACAGTGTCCTTTTAAATTATATAAACTGCCATTCAATAATTTGGTCTTTTTTTTTATATAATTTGCATTACTTATTCGACAGGAATCCAAGTTAAAAGCATCAAGAATGCACATCTATGTTCGAAGAGGTGGTCCCAACTATCAGATTGGTCTGGCAAAGATGCGTGCCTTGGGAGAGGAACTGGGAGTTCCCCTTGAGGTATGAGATAGCAGCCTATTTTCAGGATACTTTTAGTTGGTTTTAGGCATTTGATTATCTTGGGGCATTTGATGTCTTTAGCTTATGATAAACTAGAAGCACCTCTACCACTTACTACATGTGGAAAGCAACTACTAGATTGCCACCTGCAATTCAGAAAATTTTGGGACCTTCTATCATTATATGAAAGTGTATCCAAAATAAAATTAAAAAATAGACGAGGTAGATTCTATAGGGTAAACTCCATGCAACCCCAAAAAAAAAAATGAAAAAAGAATCATTAGATTGAAACTATATTGGGTGTTCAATTTATTATGCTCTTGTTTATATTGAGATTGAATGACTTACACCATTCAAATTAATATATATATATATATATATGCTATTGGACTTGAGTATCTGCATGAATTGTCAACTATATACATGTCTGTTTGTGTGTGTGTAAGAACATATATATCTATATGATATAGATTTAAAGGTTGAATGACTCACACTCATACATGCTAATATCTTATTAGATTTGGTTTTCTATCTACAAAGGTCTACTATAAGACTTCTCAGAATAGTCAAACTTGTAATCCAATCCTTTTCCTACCCAAATTTTAAAATACAAAATAACACACACGTACATATATATATGATTGAATGTTTTAAAAATTATATATGAATGCAGGCCACTGTATATAATTTTGATTGTTAATGTCACTTCTGTAGTTCTGTTTTCATATATGGTTTCTCTAAATCAGGCTTTCTCCTTCTGCATGTTACTACTGGAAAGCCTTTTTTAGTTCTTTAGATTGAACTTAATGTATTGTGTCATTTTTCTCTTCTGGTTGCAGGTTTATGGACCTGAGGCTACAATGACCAAAATTTGTGAGCAAGCCATTGATTGCGTCATGTCTGCAGCATAATCTCGCCCTTTGTTCATATGTCTTTCGATGTGCTGAGAACGTAATGCTCGGCTTCCTTGATGGCACAAACTTAATAGTACTATTTTTACACTTTCCAAAGTTTTTATTTTTTCATTTTTTTAATTTAAATTTTCTCAAATTTTAAACAAATTTCTGCAATACGGATGTCACAGTTGCACCATGCTCATTGACATTGTCAAGGCTTGTGAATTTTGATGACAGTACACTGATCCTTTGTGGTCTATTTCACAATTATGTAGTTCTTAAAATTGTTGGTAAACCAACTTGGCGTGATATGAAAGTAAATGTGTTTCTAATGAATACATAAAAGATAACTGATTTAAAATTTTAATCAGCAATTCAATTACTTGTAGCACTAGCTACTAGTTTACATTTAGAAATGTCCACTATTGCGTTGTTGCTAGCATTTGGTATTGAGCAAGATGGCCTTGAATATGCATAAATATTCATGCTGCCAATTGGACCTTATGTGTTAAATGCTTTATTATGCATTACATGGTCTGAGAGGGGCGTGGGTTGATTGATATGCACAAATCCATGCATTTGTTTGCCATGTTTGAATGGACATGAACTTCTCAGAACATTTTAATTTGATAATGGAATATTTCTTCATTTCAAGTGATCAAAAACTCGGATGCAAATGAGTCGAGTTCAGTTATTACTCCCGTGCATCAAAACTCTTTCCTTTTCAGGGAATGCTCTAGGAGATTTTTCATATGAACTGATGGGAACGTATGAACGTTTATTATGATAATCAAATTTCACATAAAAAGCAAATACTATGGCTCACAAAAAGTTTTGGAAATTAAGGTCATAAATATACCAAAGGTATAGTAGCTGCTGATGCATATCTTTCACTTTAGAGTCTATACACGATTGTATTATGGTGACATCCACTTTAGAAATCATCCAAGTATTTTGGTTTTCTTTTTGAATTTTAGGATCTTCCAATGATAAGTGAAATTAAAAGAATTAAAATTCAAAAATTGCTTTAGAAAAATACATCATTTTTTAGTGTTAGAAAAAAAAAAAAAAGGCGTGTACAATTTTTTAAAAGTCATTACAATGACGATTATTAATCTAAAAATTAATCATATATAAAAGATTAAAGTAAATTTTAAAACAAAATTAAAAACATTCATTACCAAACATGTTTTTTATTTTTGTTACCAAAATTTTGGCAACATTTAGAGTTACCAAACATGTTTTCACTGTTTTGCTTTCAAAAATTTTGCAACAATTTGATGTTACCAAACATGTTTTCATGTTTTTGTTTTCGAATTTCAAACAACAAATTTTACGTTACCAAACACGTTTCCAATCACTATTAAAAACACAACACAACAAAAACATTGTTTCTGTTTTGGATAAAATCAAAAGCATAAAACGTTTTCGGTTACCAAACGGCCCCTTAGAGTTAGAAATTTGTAGTGTTTCTAGAAGATGAGAGTGTTGAGAGGTAATCTACCAAACGATGAAGAATCTCGCCAGCCTCGCAATTATACAAGTTTAGATTATTTCTTTTAAAAAAAAAATTCTACCACTTAATTATTATGTTCAATAATAAGCTATAAGCGTCTTTCCTACGGCATAAAATTTCAACGTGTTAGTTTTAAGCGCTGAATGTGGATCAAGGCATACAACCTCTACTCAGAATATAGTTTTAAAAGTTAGAAATATTCAAAAGTTTTAGTAAGCTAAAATCTCTACCATTTAGAAAGCTGAAGTATAGACCGGTAAGTTGCCAAAACCAGATAGTTCAAGGGTTATTTTGCATTTTTCTCTTCAATTAAATGAAATATAACTAAGATATAGACATCATTACTCAGTGCGATGGAAAAACTATACTAACAAGTGTGAACATTTGTTTGAATCTGAAGTTCCTGATGTAGTTCTGATTTGACGAAATGGATGGTGAGAGCTGAGCACTTGCCACTAAACGTATGGGTGTTTTCAATTTTTTTTATTTTAGTTTTGTAAGATTTTCTACAGAGTCACAAACTTCGATGTGTAAAAGCATCAGCTATGTCGAATAGAGTAGAGAGTGAAAGACAGTCTGGAGAAGCAGAGAGAGCAGTGTGGAACACTGCCATTATGAGGGCCTCACATCGTAGGCGCCACATGCATCTCCAAATGTGAAGAGGCAGGTGGTGCGGTTTGCCTTGTCACTTAATTTTTTCAGGGTAATATTATTATTCTCTTTTTAATTTGATTTTTTTTTGTCCACTTATTTTATTCATTACTAATATGAAAATTACATATTGAAAAAATAAATTTACAAAACAAATTTATTTAAATTTTTAATAAATAAATAATAAAATATTAAAGTGGGGGTCATGCACACAAGACATGACTCTCCAAAAAAGCGATTATCCACTTTTTAAAAAGTGATGGTGTGTCACTCTATTTCTTACAAGTGAAGAGGCAAAATAGCATTTATCCTCACAGTAAAACTGTAATAATTGGAAATCCAACCAGAACAGTAAGTAAAAGGGCACCATGTAACACACCGGCTAATGTTGGTGATATGATGGATGAGTAAACAAATGACACATTGTGTGTAAGAGAGAGGATACATGATACAAGATGGATACGACGATATGAAAAAAAATTTAAAAATAAGATACGGCATGGATAAGTCAAAAAAATAATATAATATATTATTATACATATAAAAATAATAATTTTTAGTCATTTTATTCATATAATCACGAACAAAAACACTAATTTAGAGTTTAAATTTAGATGTTTGTTAATTTTGTTTTCTTTAATTTTATTTATTTTTCTAATTAACCCATAATATATTTTAAATTGCATTAAATCTCATTTTTCTAAAAAAAATTAATTACAAAATCACCCCGCCGTGTCTTAAAAGTGTCTTTGCCGTGTCCCCAGTGTATCAAAGAAACAAAATTCCCAAAACACCCCAACAAAGTGTCCAACACCACCACGGCACGCTTCGGTGAAGTGTCCGTACTTTCTAGGTTTTGATGATGACGATGTCGTATTTTATTCCTCGTATGTTATGTCACACTTGTTATGTCACACCTAGGAGTGCACAAAGAACCGGTGGAACCGAAACCAGAATCATAAAGAACCGTACCTGAACTGAATCGAACCGTTCACTACGGTTCCGATTCAAAATTTTAGGTACCGTTCATTATGGTTCCGGTTCCGATTCCAAGTCAAGGAACCGAAACTGGAACAGGATCCGTTAGAAAAAAAAATTATATAATATATAATTTCATTCGGGGTCACTTTATTATCCCTTCAGGGTCTCTTAGTACCCTTCGAGATCACTTTACCCTCCTTTCGAGATCTCTTAGTGACCTTCGGGGTCACTTTTTCCTCCCTTCGAGATCCCTTACTGCCTACAAGGTCACTTTATCCTCCCTTTAAGGTCTTTTAGTGTCCTTCAGGGTCACTTGATCATCCCTTCGGGACCCTTACCATTCGGAGTCACTTTATCATCCCTTCGGGATCTCTTAGTGCTCTTCAGGGTCACTTTTGTTCCTTTGGAACACTTTTGTTAGTCCTTTTCGGACACTTTTTTTTTGTTGTTAATTTCTTCTCACACTTTTTTTTCTTCTTGTCAAATAAACAATCTTTGACTTCTGCCAATCATGGTTTTCTTCAAAAGCTTTAAGGCAAATACCGTAACCATTTTGGAACAAGAGAACGATGTCATAGAGAAAGGAACTACACTTGATGCAGGAATCCCACTAGTTGATCGTTTTGCTCCGCGGGCCAAATTAACACGATGTGACAGGTGCTTTCAACAGCTTGGTGGTAAGTCAAGTCACCACAGTGCGACAAACATCTGTTACATATTTTGGCGGTGGGTCAGGTCATCACCACGGTGCGATAAACAACGTCAACATCTTGGTGGTCAGGTCACCACGGTACGGTAGACATAGTCAATGTTTTGGCGACAGGCCAAGTCACCACGGTGCGGCAAACATCATCAATATCTGAATTGGCGGCATGCCAAAAAATTTTTTTTGTTAGGTTGATTGAACTTGGAACCATCCTCCAAGATGCCTACATACCCTGAACAGGGATCAAGTCATCACGTAGTTCAATTTTTTTTATTTTTTTTTATAAAGATAGTTTATACTCATATCAAGGAAATGATTTTTCTTTTTCCATATAGATAGTTTATACTCGTATCAAGGAGTGTTTGTTTTTTTTTTGGTAGACAGTTTATACTCGTGTCAAGGAGTTTTTTTTTTCTTTGTAGACAATTTATACTCGTATCAAGGAATATATATATATTTTTTTGTAGATAACTTATACCCGTGTCATAGAGTGTCATCGAAAGTTTAGGCTTATATCGGGGAGCACTTTAGCTTTAATTATTCTTCAACTCTGCAAGATTCAGAAAACAGTCCAAGCTTGTGTTGAAAAGTGTGAACCAACTCGGCGTCAATTTGAAGATTTTCTTCTTGCTTTGTTTCTTCATTGTATTCTTCTTGTATTTGAGAAGAAACATCTCATTTGAACTCATTTCCCCACCTAGAAGGAAGAGTTATTTCATTCGTCATGGTCCATGTAGGAGGATTGAATCTTACCTAGTATATTTTCATTCCGTTGTGAGATTCGATCCAGATAGCATCTTCGGGCTTTGGTCCCCACACTTTTCCTTCCTCTAGTCTTTTAATTTTTCAAGCCTCTCGTTTCATCTGGGATTGTAGACGATTTTGTGCTTCGCTTTTTGTTTGAGACCTTGTTTTGCTGCTTGTTAGAGATAGTTCGAGAAAGTGACTCTTGAGACATCACTCGTGTGTTTCTAGGCAATGATTCTTGCAAGATCCTTGCAAAACTATTCCCATTTTGAACTTTCTTTTTTGGCCTCTATGTGAACACAATTTTTTGATCATTTCTATTTGAAGTTGTTTGAGGAGAGCTTAAATAAGCTTTGTATGGAGGGTTTGCCCCTATCTGTCTAGTCTTCTACCAAGATTTCCTTGACTCAATGCCTTATGTAACTGAGAACCTTCAGATGAAGTCACTGAAGCAACATGATGTGTTTCTTGATATAAATCTTTAAAAACGATGTTTATAACATAAGATGTATCTAGTTTATCGTTCGAAATAAGAAGTATTTTGTCTTCCTCTTCAAACTCAACATGTTCATCTTCAAAACAGTTGTCAGACATATTGGGAAAGACAAGAGCCTTTGCACCACGACTTGTTATGTTAAGCTCTATATCATTGGCACAAGTAACCAGTTCTTTAAATGAACGAGGTCTGATTCCTTGTAGAATATAGAGAAGCTCCCAGTGCATGTCTTGCATACACATTTCGACTACTAAGACTTCAGAAATACAATATTTGCAATCAAGACTTAGAGCTCGCCAGTGGTTGATATAGTCGACCACAAGCTCATCCTTCATTTGTTTACTGTTAGTGAGTTCTAACATGCTTACTATTCTGTGAATACTGTAGAAGCGGTTGAGAAACTCTCGTTCCATCTGCTCCCTGTAGTAACCCTTATGGACGGGTGTGAGTGGACAGGTGCGAAGACAGACATTGGGCTGAGCTACCACACTGACAGGGTACAGGCTTCTTAATCCCACATCGCCTGTGTGTGGAAAAGGGAATGTATTTATATGTAGTATGTTCTCTTCAAATGGTATGAGGCCTTTTGAGGTAAAACCCAACAGCAAAACCGTGCGAGCTCAGGCCCAAAGCGGACAATATCATACCATATGTTGGAGCGGGGTATTATAGTTGGTATCAGAGTCTGAACCCAGCCGGAAGTGTGCCGACGAGGACGTCAGGCCTTGTAGGGGGTGGATTGTAGTAACCCTTGTGGACAGGTGTGAGTGAGCGGGTGCGAAGACAGACACTGGGCTGAGCTACCACACTGACAGGGTACAGGGTTCTCAATCCCACATCGCCTGGGTGTGGAAAAGGAAATTTGCTTATATGTAGTATGTTCTCTTCAAATGGTATGAGGCCTTTTGGGGTAAAACCCAAGAGCAAAATTGTGCGGGCTCAGGCCCAAAGCGGACAATATCATACCATGTATTGCAGCGGATAATATTATAATAGAATAATAATTAAGACAAAAAGGAAGAAGAAGAAATTAGGGTTTTTGCCGTTACTTTACGCACAGAACTAAGAGAGTAAACGAAAGAGAGAAGGGAGTGATGATCAGGTGAACAAGTTGATTCGTCAAAGAGGCAAGTTCGAACTCTTCTCTTCCCCTTTGAATCTGTATACATATATAATATTTGTATATATATATTGCTGGAATATATGTATAATATATATATTAATTGTATAGGCATGTTGCTAGAAATTTGTATGCAATTAATTATGAAATTAAATGATTTCGCATGCTAATAATAATTCTGTGAATCAAACATGAAGATTTTGGAGTTTTGGTACTGTTTTAGGGTATTTTTACATATATATACATGTATATATGACTGTATAGGTGGGTATATATATATATAAACATGAAATTGGGTTTACTGTATTCATCATTTTTGAACGTTTTTGTTCCGATTAAAAGGTAGATCTTACTTCCTTAAACAATCCTTGAAAGTTTGGTTATGAACCGTTGGGTAGATTGACGGGAAATTGAGTTTGAAATTTTAGATTTTTGAAACTTAAAATTGGGTGCTTTTGATTCGGGCCTCGTAAGGGGGTGGATTGTAGTAACCCTTGTGGACAGGTGTGAGTGGGCGGGTGCGAAGACAGACACTGGGCTGAGCTACCACACTAACAGGGTACAGGGTTCTCAATCCCACATCGCCTGGGTGTGGAAAAGGGAATGTGCTTATATGTAATATGTTCTTTTCAAATGGTATGAGGCCTTTTGGGGTAAAACCCAAGAGCAAAATTGTGCGGGCTCAGGCCCAAAGCGGACAATATCATACCATGTGTTGGAGCGAGGTATTACACTCCCAACAGTCAATACTCTCAGCTTTGAGGTCTGTGTATCAATCAAATGCATTCCCTTTGAGAGAACAAGAAAATTGATTGACTAAAAGGTCCCCTTCAGTGACAGTGTTATTGTAGGTCTCCACAAAGTGTACAACATGTTGTTTGGAATTGCTTCTTCCATCAAACTATTGGAACTTTGACAGTTGATACTCCACTGGCATTTTTAAGCTGTCAGTTCTTTCGGTGTAGGGTTTTGAGTACATGAGAGTGATTTGAGGGGCACTGCCATACTGTGCTCAGATTGCATTCGTTATTATATCCTGTAATTATTGGACAGATAGCGAAGTGACTGGTGAAGCACAGTTAATTTCATCAGCCACATGGCCTGACGCAGATGTGTGACGACGATATTTTGATTGGGCACCTTGCAGGGCTGAATTTGAAGTATTCGCAGGCAGTTGTGTTAACTCATCAGGATTTTGGATTTCAAGATTACTCATTAGCACGACGATTTGCAAGTCCTTATCTTCAACAATTTTTGTGAGGTTTTCGATTGCGCGCACCATCATTGCCAGTTGGTCTTCCACCAAGGTTGTTCCAGTCATCATAGCTGCAACAATATTCGAATATAAAGGTTTTTGAGGGCCAACATTCTTTAAAGTGACCGATTGTTCTAAAATCTCAAGTAACGACTTCGAGAGCAAACCAACGCTAGAGTTTGCGTCGGAGACAAAGTGGGGTGAATGTGGTGGGGCCGAATTTTCTGAAACAACATCAGAATTCTTTGCACCTTGAGGATCAATGGTGTTATCATGTTTAGTTTTCACATCCATTGGTTTAGCAGGATTGGTTTTCACTAAATTTTGCTAATTCTTGAGTGAAAAAATTGCTTTGGTCTTGCTACGCATTATAGGACCTGCTGAGGTGCTGCTAGCACTTGACAGGTTCTTAGTGTTCTTGCCACTGCTTGCAGTAGCTTTGACATTGGTCAATGCAACAGCAGTGACTTTTGAGGTTTTCTTGTTTGTAGTCGGAACCTTTGGAAGAGCCATAGATTCTGACGAATGGAGTTTGGGATGTATGATGTAGGAGACAGAGATGAGAGGCAGAGATGGTCCCACCAAGAGTGCCAAAAATTTGTACACACAAATTTTGAGTCTGAAAGTAAGATCAAAATATGTGGACAAATATATCAAATATATTAATTTCAAGAAATATGGTTTACAAATCTCTGTGGATCTTTACAAAAGAAAAATAAATTCCTATTATTCGATCTCCTTGGTGATCCGGATTCAATGGCTTCTGGAGTTTGATCTTAAATCGAGTTGAAAGTCCTCTTCAAGTGTTTGTTGTTGAAGAAAATCGGTGAGAATTTCTAATCGAAGGCTGAAGAAGCTTGATCTTAAATAGTCTTGTTGATGATTCTTTGAATTTGTTGAATCGTGGAGGAAGAACGATACAACTTTGAATATGTTTGTTGTTATTCTTCTTCAAGGTTTAGATGTTTTGGAGCTTTGAATTTAGAGTGAAGAATCCTGCAGAATTTTAACTTTCTTTGAAAGTCTTCTGATTTTTTCTCTCTCCCACCCCTGGACCTTTATTTATAGGCTCACCGAAGAGGTAGATTAGTAACTTTTTTTTCTTCTGAATTATCTTTTATGATAATTGTAATAATTATCCAACATATACGTAATAACTATCTTTGATGATATATATATATATATGTGTATATATATTTAATAATCCATTTGACCCATTTTCAAGTGGGCTTGGACTTCTTAGACAATTTGGATTAGCTCATGACCCATTTATTTGTAGTTGGTATGGGCTTTTGAATTATCTAACTTATTAGGCTACATTCCAAAGTGGACTAAATTGAAGATAAACCCAAATTATATTTGAATCCATCATGTAATTTTTTAATGTCTACAACATATATGGGTATTTAAGGTATTTCAAAATACCTACCTATTATGATTCTTGTATGTTCAAAAGACCATGTCATACGACTAAGTCTTTGTAGTTAAGTGTTATCGTTTGACCACAAGAAATCCTGCGCACACTGGGTCTATAGTTATAGTTGAGTATAACTTAGTAGACGGGTTCACACCTAAATATGCTCCAAAGTTGCTATTCCGGATATGTTGCAAATTGTTCGTGGTATCTCGCATATAGCTATTGTACTATTTGACTATAAATAGCTTACATCCAACAGTTGTAACACAAAAGTTCTCAAAGAGACCATCAATACAGAATATCCACAAAGCTATACTCTCCTTTTCGTACTGATTTAAGTTTTGTTAATCATTGTTTTGGCTATAGAGAGTCAACATCAATACAGAATATCTCATGTAACTTTATTTTCTTTTTCGTATTGACCATCAATATAGAATATCCCACGAAGCTATACTCTCCTTTTCGTACTGATTTAAGTTTTGTTAATCATTGTTTTGGCTATAGAGAGTCATCCTTAATACAGAATATCTCACGTAACTTTATTCTCCTTTTCGTGTTGATCTAAGTTATGTTGATCCCTATTTTGGCTTTTGTTATTCAAATATTACTAGAATTTTGTTACTACTTTGTTAAATTGTATTCACAATTGAGGACCTACCGAAGCTGTTCAACTTCTTCTGCACTACGAGTGTACGTTCGCAGAGGAATTGTTGTTGTATGCTAGAGGGTGGGGCGCCATAACCTGCTGTTCACACACCTCAGCTAAGTTTACTCTAATCGCTTGTTTAAATTTTTGTTCCCAATTGTTTTCTGCGCAAAGCAGTAGCTCTTCTTTTTGCTGTAAAAATTTACAACATTCTAATCTACAAGTGTTGATACAAGATAACATATGGTGCCTTGACAGGTTAGATCATTCTCTTCTCTGACATCTGAGACAATATATCTCAATGACATTGTGGTAGTGAGAAACTGCCATGGAATAAGGGCTAGTTTAGCTTTAAAAGGCTTGGGATGTTTGTAGATCTCATCATCAACATTGCCTTGGAATAAATTATTCTGGAACAATGTTCCTCCACCTAGTTCTAGTTTCACTATTTGTCTCATTGTATGTATTTTAATTGTTTTCATGATACTGTCAGTAGGGAACATTTATTCTTTGAATACCCTTTTGCCAGGGAGATTTGGAGTTGGTTTGATTTTTGCTTTGGTTGGAATTTGATGTGCCACTCTTTTGAAGAGTTTTTTTCTTGGTGTGTTTAGATTAGAAGTATTGTATCTCAAATTTATGTACAGTGAAGGATCCATACAGTGGAAGCATTTGGTCTAAACTGGAAGAGGACAAATGGTTATTCCAAAAATATTAGGCATTAGAGTCCAATGAGCATCTTGAGTCACCCCAAGTTTGAGGTAAAGAGTAAGTTACAGCAAATAGTAACAATTAAACTAAATTTTCTCCGATTCTAAATTCAAGATAGTGATTCAGTGCTTGCAAACGCAAGGTAAGAATACTCCCGTAGTGTTTGTAAAAGTTTAATTGGTATTCACATAATGCACGGTAAATGTCAAACTTCATATGAATAGAAATTTTAAAAATTATAAAAATATTATAAGTTAAAATGATTATTTATTTTAAAGTATTTGATGACAATTGAGGAGAACAACATGTAGTCGATATTACATTAATTTCCCCTCTAGACAAAAAGTTGAAATTCAAAGAAATTGATATCTATATATAAGAATATGAAGATAAATACTGTAGATTGATCTAAGTAAGAAATAAGAATAGAAAGAACCATAGCCGGAAATTTTATAGTTTTAGCAACTATCATAATTTTATAATTAATATAGATATAAAGTAATTATAAGAGGTCTCCTCGGTGAGTTATAAACTCGAACGTTCTGGGTTCAATTTTCACACGGCACAAAAAGATTTGAATTTAAATTATATGTATAATTCGTGAATGATATTCGAAGTTTATCTAACGACCATAAGTTTATAGTTTTATTAACGGAATGGACTAGGGGCATCCCCTTCCTTGGGGCAAATCCAAACCCACAGCAACAATCCACGTTAATATAGTAATACTCTACTCTCTGTAATCCACATTCATCAAAGACTTTTGGAAAACAATAAAAGAAGTAAAAACATCTCCATCTCCATCTCGTGTAACTTCTTCTATTAGCAACTAAAATTTTCATTGGTAGAATGACAAAGACAAAATTACTATACAAAAGGGCATTATTGTAAAGTTACTATTTGAAATGCTTTTAAGTTCCTTGGTAGAATGAAAAAAGATTACTATACAAGGGCAAAGTCAGTATTAGAAGTGAGAGTTAAGCAGTATTGTTTCAAACAAATAAAACAATACTTCTTGCAAGAAAAGTGTGTTAAATAATGTATCAACAAACACCATTTCTCTTTTAAACAAACGGCGCTTTTTTTATTCTACCCAAATAAAGAACACTTTTCCGAGAGTTGTACAAATATAAGCACTTAACCTTGGTTATGAATTATGATGTAGCCAAACGAGTCTTAACTTATATTGGGTCCAACAACAACCTCCTTTGAAGCTGATGTTGCATACTGCAAATAGTAGTTACCGACTGAAAGATTCTAATAATTCTCGTGCCTCTACTTTCAAGTGTATATCTAATAATTCTTGTGCTTTCAATTGTAACACTTTTTAGTTGGAAGTTGCAATAATTTTGATTTCAAAGTTGGCCCCTCTAAATGAATGAAACTCAATAAAAAGACTCAAACTCAAAGACGACAAATTAATTTAAGGAAAAGCAACAAAACAAAACCAATTTTATGAACCTTACAATTACAAAAATCATTAAACAATAATTCATTTCACAATATAGTACCAACTCCGGCTCCGGCTCCGGCTCCGGCAGGGGCAGGGACCTGAAGAAGAAATGGCAGTACAGTATCACTGGTGCTGCCTGCCAAAAGATATTAGCATTTGTATATTCTGAGCATCTACCTCCATTACAGTCAAAAAACATATAAATTTCATGCAGTCCCATTCACTCGCACATGAAATGGTGCCCCGCGACAGAAGATTGGCTCATCAGGTGAATTAGTTCTTGCGCGAGCTCTGAGAATCTCATTAGCATCGTCTATCACAGCAGCAGCTGATAGTGTATACTCACCCGGGACCATGAAATACAGGGAAAACGAATGTTTAATTTCCTCAAGCGGCGGAACTTCCATGGTAATACCACTCAGAACACCTACCAAGAAAACAAAATTTACATGCATAAAAAAAGTTCATACATGTAAATGTCACCAAATAATAATAATAATAACAATAATAAATTGCAAAACCAGAATCAAGCAAAATGTTGGGGGAGGGTTACAAGAATAAATAGCTGATGTTCTATTGGATACTATTCATACCAATCTTGTTACAAGGGATTTAGTACTAAATTACAGTGACCTTCCCGAGGTTTCTGAAACTTTTAAGAAACCCCCTGTTGCTTTTGAAATTACACTCAACTGCTGTCACTAGTTGACCCCATTTACCGAGCATGATTTTCTAAATTTTATTTTCATATATTACTTGAAGCATTTCTAATGAAAACGTCAAATCTCGCATTCCTTTCCTCATAGAGACCTAAATCAGAGGCTGGACAGTGTGAGGGATAGATGGAGTCGTCGTGTGACCTATTGAAATTAGGGGATAATGAAATGAAGTGGAACAGAGACAAGTTTATGCAAGGTTCAGGTGGTGGTCTGGAATAATTCCAACATAGCATAACACACCGCCATCCTCAATCCACCATCAGCGCCTAAGAACCCGCCATCTTTTCTCACACCAAAACCAACCAAATCACACTTAACCACCACCATCCACCACTACCAAACCCTCAACCAACTGCCACCTAAGCCCTAAGCCACCAGGCCCACCACCTCCTTTCCACATCACACATTCTTGTCAGCCATGTAACAACAACCATAACTCATCTGTTGATTGTCATAAACCAAACCATAACTGTTCATTGCTGATGGCCTCTCTCTCTCTCTCTCTCTTACTACATTCTGAGATGACATGGCAATAGTAAAAGCGTTGAGTATACAAAACCTCAAACCTGACACAAACAATTATAGGATCTGACCAATAATAAGTTATTCCATTATGGGCAAATTTGGCAGTTCAATTCTTCCCAACGGGCCTTTAGTGGAGAGGTGGAATGGAGGATTACTGAAAACTAAACCAAAACCGAGGGCAATGTAATTTCAGAAACAAGAGGGAAGATCTCTGCAATTGCAAGAAACCTCAATGAATGTCCGTGTAATTTATACCACATAGGTTATTGAACAATAAATTTTATTGAGACTATCCAAATAAACCTAACAACTACAGAAAAAAGATTACTAAAATGGCTACAAGGTCGCACAATTTGCTGAGAAATAACTGAAGAAAGACATCAAACTAGATCCTTACCTGCCCATAAGACAGTTGCCTTGTCGCCTTCAATGCAGTTCTCCCCAGCTACATCTCTGCATGTAATGCTAAGACTCAGGTGGATAATTTCTTTAGTATTATTGCGAACCAGAACTTCCATAGGAGTCATGTCATGTGCCAGTACAGAACCTTTCGACGAAGGGGAAGGAAATTGATCACTGGATTCTTTAGGTGTATTGAGTTGCACATTGTGTCCCAAACAAGAATCAGAAAGCCTAAAGCCAAACGTCAACGGATCTGGTAGCAGTACATCCATAACAGATGTCTGAAGAGCTGCCTGTATTGCATCCTTGATATTTAATTCTCCAGAGCTGTTCCGTCCAGATTGCCACCTTACATTAATTCTTGAAATCAAGTTCTTGATAGAAGCACTTAATTCAGCCTTGGCAGTCTTCTCAGAGAAGCTCGAACTTCTACTACTAGTAGCCCCATTTGTATGGGAATCCTTCAAAAAGAATGAACCATCAAGAATAGGTAATTTAAAATGCTCCAGTGGTATCAGTACCCTCGCAGTGTAATCTCGATCAATTCTGGTTTTAGGATAACCAAATTCAGCAGCATCACAATTGACAGGACTATCCTTGTCACTAGAGTTCTCCAGTTGGACTGAAACACTAATCTCAAACACAACATCAGTTGGATTAGACAACTCAAGTTCAAGAAACCGTAGTCCCCAACTTCCCCTGTAAGGATCAATCTTTACTAATCTCTCGTTCCTGCTCTCAGAACCAGTAACCTCTTCAGTAGAACTATTCTCCACAAAAACTTGTTTAGAAGCAACATGTGCCGGAATTTCCATCGAAAGCAAACGAGCCTTAACAAATGACAAGCCCTGCAAAACACAGATGTTCAGGGGAACAACCAGACGTCTACCAGGAGGCACAGCAGACCCATTTGTTGGTGGTTCTCCAGAATTTACAAATGGCCCTGATAGGAAAATTGAGGGGGCAAGTGAATAGATATGTCTATTTGAAAACTCAATGTCAAAGAATTTACGAGGGGTTCAAGTTATGCTGTGCAACAAGAAATATATATATATATATACACACACAAATAAAAATAAGAGAGAGAGAGAGAGCAGTGCCCTGAGTCATTACTTTAACAATCACCATAATAGATCTGAGGTGACTCTATTCCATTTTTTAAAAGGGAGGGTGTCCCCAGCCCCTCAGAGGATGGGACTAATCCCTTCGGATACCTACACTCACACCAGAAACACAGTATCGGGTAAACCTAGGGAGGATATTTTTTACGCTCCAGGAGTTGAGCACAAGACCTCTGAGTCATGCCCAGAGGCCTTATGCCAACTCAGCTATACCGTGGGGGTTGAGGTGACAATTTCATCATAGAATAAATAGTCAATGCATAAGGAGAAAAAAAAGAAGAAAAAGGATACTTCTTGTACAGGAACTAAGGAGTAATTCTGTGATATCAAAGGTAAATGCACAATTGGGAGCTTAGGACTGATCCTTTTGACTGTATCACCCATTAAAACTCTTCAACCAAAGTTTGGATCAAATGAGACCCTAAGCATCTGAATCATCAAACTTCAGAATCTTTAGACGGGTCTTAGAATATGACAAGCACCAGAAAGGGGGAGTCAACAGGATGTTCAGATTAAGTTCCCCTCACCTTTGAAGAAGAAAAAAAAAAGCAGGGTCCATGAATTACTGAAACATGTCAACTAAAATAGTTATCACAGTACATCAGAAGCTTGTCTGCAGGAAAAGATAAATTGTCAAGATCCAGGTTTATAATATACCATTGGTGTCAGATTTCAGAGCTACTAACTCATTGCCTTGTCCCAACAACTCAGAGAGTTTACAACACAAATCACGCACCACAAATTCAATTTGCTAAAAGAACGATATTAAACAGAAAGTATTGATTTCTTCAAATATCTCTGCGGGGATCATTTTCGGCCTTTCTAGCACCTACATCAGACACATTCTCCAACTGCAGTTGTTGATCTTCGTTGCATATGTCAAAACAATCTAAATCAACATCCTTATTTTATTATGAGTTCACAAGGATATATTCTCATTTTGCAAACTGCTCTTCTCATCATCTTTTTGTTGCCCAAAGTTTCAGCCATGTATCATGGCTACCCTTATTGTTACTTTGTAAGAAACTGAGAAAAACAAAGATCAAAAAGCTTTTAGCATTCGATGAATATTGTGATTAATTAATATCAGGATGCCTTAGAATCATAGTTGAAGCTATATCTTCCCAATTTCACCCAAATATTTGAATAAATGAGCTAGGACAATAGGAAAGGTTACCCATCAAACTCAGCGAACAGCCAACTGTGACTAAAACCTCAAGATATCAGGTAAAATCTAAGTTAATTAAAATCCTGACCTGAACTCAGGGCAGGTTAAACTTAGTTTGAGGCCTTTGGAAACGAGACCCATACCAAATCTAGTCAATTTATATTTAAATTAATATACGTGCAAAAAGAAATAAGAAACACATATCCATGTGCACGTATATCAGGTCAACTATGATGATTATTGGTTATGAACTTAAAGGAGACCTAACTTTAAACAATCAGAAATAACTAAAATGCCTAACTTCAGTTGGTCTCAAATGCTTCAGGTTTTCTATAGAAGTAATTTGAAATATGTAACTTGATTAATTTTTCAAAAAAGAAAAATCCTAACATCCTATGTCACATTTGCTTCTATGGATTGTAGATGCCAAAAAGCATCCTTAACAGTGTTTAGAATCACCGGAAATTGTGATGATGACATTTTAAAAGTACGCAAGATATAAAACAAAAAGTAAATAATCCACACAGACTTAAAAAAATCCAACCAAACAAATTTAACATAAGATCTGGTCAAGCACCTTGCACCTAGCACAGGTTTGGTTGTACTGCAGGTGGCATACTAAACCATTGGTTGTATCTAACAACCAGCCTGCCAATTCCTCAATCCAAAAAATAACTTCGTCACTATGAATTCTATCTCCTATTAATATTCTGTTTGAAAATCATTCCAGAAACTTAAATTTTGAGGATCACCTCCAAAATTCTAAGTTATTTCCTGAAGAGGCATCACATATTTAGCAGACATCCATGTGGACAACATGCTATGCAGTTTAATTTCACCATTGGGTGCACAAACCCTCTGGATTGCCCACCGTGCCCGAATTAAGCTCAATGAAAGGATCAGTCATTTGATTCAGGTAACTTTTTTACTGGATCACTATGGTGGTATGATGACATATTTCATACAATGTACATAAGACGTTGGATTACTCTTTTATTATGTTCTATCATCAGGGTAATGATTTATCAACCTGCTAGTGCTTATTATGAGGCACAAGCGGGAGAATTTATGAGGCACAAAGTTACTTGAATTTGGGGAATGGGGTTTTCAGTTTTGCATGCCTTCCTGCCAACATTAGCTATACTGTTCTTATTCTTTCATTTTTTAAAAAAATTACTTTCCCAGTAACACCACAAAATGCAACTTGTTTCCCCGCTCCTACATAGCAAGAAGTGTGATCTGTTTTGGCTTTGGTGGGTTGGAGGGGGAGGGAGTGGAGTGCATGTGTTCTGAAACATCAACTTACCCTTTTCCTTACAAATTTACTTCAAATCAATGTCACCATATTACCTTTTGTCTATGTTACATGGACTCTTCCCCGTCAAGTATCTGTGTTAGACATACAAGTTATGACACCTAAGTATGAGTATGGGATGTGTATCTAATATGCTTGGTTAGAAATGCATCTAACAAGTTCTCCCAATAGTTCAAGTTTACATATAATTCACATAAACCTCTCATTTTATTTTCCTTTCCATTACATTATTACCTCAAAATGGGTGAAGTGCCTATGTTGAACGCTCCATATTACATAAAAGCACCATTTAGTCCAAGGAAACAAAAGAAGAATATATGTGTGTGTGTGCACATTTAGCCATCTACCTTCGTACTTGGATTTTAGATTTTTAGAAAATCCGGGACTTAGACACATATTCACACTAAATACATGTACCTGAATCCATGTACTATACAACTATATAACTATATTCAAGAAACCTATAAAACAATTAAATTGGTTTACCATAATATGCTGGCATAGCTTGATCGGCAACTACACTGTTTGAGGCTACTCACTAATAAGGTTTCCACTTGCTGTTGAGATTCTTACTTAGGGGACAACAAAAAGGCCTTCCCGGATCAACTGGATCAATGGGTTACTCTGCTGGATTGGGATTCGGATGCCTCTGACGTGATACATCTTCGTAATGAAAATGGAGTGGAAACATGAGTTGGCTTTTACACATCTATCATTAATTCACAATCGCTCCAAAAGAATATAAAATCTCACAAGTAATTGAATATGAAAGCACCGATCCAGCATCGATTGACAAGACTGAAGGTTTCATCTTCTCAAGTTCTTGCAACATGTTACTCAGAGAATCAAAAAATCTTAGGAAAGTCACTCACAAGTCTCCTCCCCGGGACAGGACATTAGACGAGTGTCCTGAACCCACCAACCAGCATATCCTAGCTCTAAAATGATATAGGTTTAGCCCCACTGAACCAGACAACCTTTTATTCAAATCCAACCAAACTGTTGATTAGGTTTAGTCCACGAACCAAAACAATCTTTTATGCAAATACAATCAAATGATTAGTTTCTAATTATATCTAATCATGTTAGTATTAAATGCATTATATCTATAAATTTTAATACTTTTTGTCATAGTGATTATGAATTGATAATAAGTACTTTTACCATTGTTCACACAATGGCTTTGTCATTTTATACGATTTAATACTGTTTCATACATTTAATCTATATGAGTGGGCAAGCAGAGGTGTGACGTTTCTAGAAATACCCCAAAGGTCCACATCTCTCTTCCCCCTGTCCCATTCCTAACCTTTAAGTCCTTGTTCATGGTTGCATCATCATTTTTGGATTTGTGCTTCATTCCAGACACACTTACAACTAGGTTGGTTGGATTAACTTTGGGGTGTTGGTTCATCTTTTTCCCAGCTTGGAATCCTTCCTTCCCACCAATACTTAGACTCTAGTCACTCTACTGCCATTGTTGTAGTTGATCTCGCCATCCTTCAACTGAGCTTCAGGTCGGAGGTTCTCTTTGATGCTGCTGGGGTTTCAGATGGAGAAACAGCCATTGATGATGACAATGGCTTTTTATGGTTCTCCCTTGCCGAGAAGCTGTAGTCAGCTGCCATGTGGTTTTTCTGTGATGAGAGTTGCGTTGAGAACTAATGAGCATTTTCTGGTTCAGATTTCCTAATGTTACCCTGGGCACTTAATTGATGAATATTTTCACTAGAATTTGGTTTATCTATGCTTCATTTTTTTAAATGTATATCTCCATCTAATCTATCTGTTCGCCAACATGGCTTCTGCTTCGCTATATGGGTGTCACGGCCTGTCATTTTGCTGATAATAATAGTGTCATGAGGATATCTTTTTTCTTTTTTGATAAGTAAAAATTTCATAGAAAGGCACCCAAACGGGGGATGTGTCCCAAACACAACGTAAAAGTCAAAGTCTTAAACTATCTACAAAAGTCAAAAGGGACTCCGAAGAAGTACAAGAGGATATCTGACTAGGTGTAGCGGCTGATTTAATGTATGGCTTAATCTTGTTGCAGTCAGTTTTGGATTCATGTTGTTGTTCCTGGAGAACATGGCATTACGTATTTATTGCACTGTTGAGTGCCTAAGAAAGTTAGAGATTGGCCCTTGAATCGCATTCTGGAGTGTTCATAGTGAGTGGCAGAGCTGACAACAATGTGTGTTGTACAAAAGTGGATGGGACATATTTTGCCCTGTCCAAGTGAGGTGTGGGCTATTTCAGTGCAGAAAGAGACACGTTACAGTACATCTTGTCCAGATTGGTTGTGAGCAGTGACTTGGTCAAAAAGTCAAAGTGTTGAGGCATGTAGGATGTAATGCGTCTGATAGTGATGTTTGTCATATTCGCAGCAGTTTGAATTTGATTTTTGGCTGAAGCACAAAAAACGGCACCTGTTTCTAACAAGTGGTCCACCAGATGTCGAAGGCAGGTCCATTGTTCTTCTTATTTCAGCCAGTTAAACATGACAGCAGAATTGTGCTGTCCCAGCTACTAACATGTCTGCTTGTGGAAAATGGGGTGTGTTTGAACATCTGCTTACACTGTGCTTGGGTCCCTTTTCATCGTCTTATTCTTCTCAGGTTATATAATAGGTGTCTCGATGTGCCATTTAACATGTGTTAAGTTTCGATGTTGTACCGCATTTTCAACAGTTTATCTACCGGAAAAAAAAATAGTGGGTAGACTCAGTTTTGACACAATTGAATTTTCCTAATCCACCAACATCTCAACTCATTTCAAAGCAGAAGGTGGAGGGTTCAAATATCCCCAAGAGCATTATGGAAGTTATTTGCCAGGAAAAAGAAATCCCAATCATCTGCCTTCAACCCAAATTAAAGCCTCCAAAGACCTAACTCATTCCTAGCAAAGACGCATGGCAATGCGGCCACTCAGTGGAGAGGTCACACAAGCACATTTGATATGAATTATAGAAGAAATATGGGTAGTGTGAGGGCCATATTATAAGGCTTAACATCCCAGAACACAAAAAAATTAAAGAAGGTCGAAGATCTCTATGCTAAGGCAAGAGACAAAGAAGTCAACCAAAACTAACATGGAATGAAGTGATAAGAAATGATTTTAAAAAATTGAATCTAGTAGGAGATATGGCTTATGATAGAAAAAGAGTGGAGAAAGAGAATCCATATGGCCAGTTCTGTTTGTACGGGGATAAAGGCAAGGATGATGATGACAATGATTGTGAGATCTCTATGCCCCTTTTCTCATTGAGTATCTAATAGACGAACTTAGATATGCCATGAGACTTCAGAGCACTACAATAATATCAACCATAATCACTGAAAAATGAGAAATGATTATTGCAATTATGGCCAAATAATTACCTGCGTAGTGAATCAACAACATGGGGCTGCTTCCATCCTTGGCTTGCCTCCCTGGGTTGCCAGATAAATTCTTGCTAGCAGCAGTATCAGTGTCCACCAAGCCAAGCTGCCAGGCTTTCATGGTTACTGGTACAGTCACTTCTGCACCAGGCTTCAGAGGAAGGGCAGATTTTAAAGTTTCATAAGCAAATGATATAACAGAATCTTGGTTCTTTCCTGATAGTGATACATGTGCCTGCTCAACTGGAACTGTACCTGCATTGGCCAAACTAATCCATACATCACGAATCTCACCTTCATATAAAATGACAGCACCATCACCACCAACAACATTTGAAACAAGCAATGGCAATGGGGGAACCACAGAAATATTTGGAACCAATACATTTTTCAACTTTGCAGATCCACAGCAGCGGAAAGGATCAGAAAGCACAAGTCCTTGTGCTGCCCCAAGGAGCAGATTATCAACATCCTTGAAAAGGTGTTCAGTAATTACACCAAAACAATGGACAGTACATCCAGGAATCAACAATGGCCCCACTTTAGTTGGAATTCCTGATAACATAATCACCTTTGAAGAATTAGGAGGGAGATTCACACTAATTGGAAAAGCGTCAAAATTTCCGGAATGCACAGAGAGATAGATACTATCAACCATTAAGTCAAAACCACAAGGGTTTGCCAATTCTACCAACACCTGGACTGGTTCTCCAACAATCCATATGAGCTCCTGCTTACTGTTATTATTAGGCTCTCCTTTGCTGAACGGTGTATAAATAAAAGGCCCTGAAGGAGCAGATCCTGCCCACCAATCTTCTCTTGCTGGATTGCGTTTTATAATGTCCATTTGTGAGGGATGGAGAGGAAAAGAATACAACCTGGAAGCATTTAAATAGATGAAATTCTTTAATGTCAACAATTTAACTGTTGGGTTAAAACTAATATGAGAGACCCTTAGGTATGAGAAAACATGTGTGGAACAGAAGGTAAGGACGTTTCATGAATTCTTAACCCTGTAAGTAATAGCTAAGAAGCCAGGATGATAACTCATCATCAGGAGCACAGAATTTTTTAGAATAAATGTAACAATGTTGCAGCAGGCATCAAGCAGAATCCAACCTGAAAAAGAGACATCTTGAAGAAGCTCCACCATCCTCAAGATATTGAAGCTCCTCTTAAAAAATGTCAAGTATATCCATCTCTCATTTTTCGTACTCCTTTTTAGTTTTTTTTTTTTTTTTTTCATTTTCTCTATATATATCACATAATTGATCCTTATTTTGCAGTATATTAAACCTCATCACTGTTTCTGAGAAAAGCACTAAAAAGTAAAATTAGTAGTGTGTATATATTTATATATTTGTATCTATAGTTATGGACCGTGTAATATAATTGTTATAACTGAAACACAGGAGGAGAAACATATTCACCGAAAAACACAGGAGGAGAAACAAGATGTTAAAGGCTTAGCTGGTGAGCACTAATAACACAACCAAAACCATGATGATTACACATTATGAACCCAGCGAATGTTTTCTTTCCCAGTGATTCTTTATAAGATTTGTTTTTGTTAATCCAATCGTCGGATTTAATTTCCTTTGAACACTTATCATGTATGCCAAAATCAAATTAATTGAGAATTCAAAGCTCTCCATCAACACCACACTTCAAATTAGAGACCTATTCTAATATATTAATTAAATAAATTTGAGTTCATGGATCAGATACCTACCTATATCCAATTAACTTCATATTTGATGTACATGATGAGCACAATAAAGGAAATAAATGGACAAATGATCATCCAACAAAAAGTTCATGACGGGGGTAAGAATACACCGGGTGAGTTGATCCTGCCCCTCCCTAAATACTGAAATCCATCGAAACAGAATTTGCAGTTCAAAAATCAAGAAGGATTCCACTAGTGTAGTACTTGACAGATCATTTTGAGTTACACCAGTAGTGTAAAATGCAATTTAAAATTTTTGATTAACGTGAAGTAGGTGTTGTGCCTTTAGATTTCCCCAACTCTCAGGAATGATCGAACAAAATATACTTCAAAATTCAATACTCGCATAGGTTTTAAATGTAAGAGAAGAAAGATGAAAACAAGTAGTACAAAAAAGAGTCTAAAATTCAGGTGAATATGTTGAAAACAACATATACAATGGTATTCTCAAATTTTTGAAAAGAAACAAATAAGAAGACAAGGAAAGGGTTTTCTGGTTATGCTATCCCTTTTCATTTTTGAAACAAAATTAAATTCCCCAAAAATGCATGAAGCTGCTGTAATGGGGTGTTAACAAGATATAGGCAATTTTTCTAGATGAACTTTTTCTTTTCTCCTGATAGAATATACAACAGTTTAAACTCTTCTAACCTAAATGTTGTCTTCTTCTTCTTTCCCGGAGAGAACATATGATAGTATAGCCTATCTAACTTTTTCATCACAATCAGATGTTTCCAGATAACCACGGGAATCTCAATAAAGTTTTGCCAGAAAGAACATAGAAACCTAAAAGTCAGTTTTCTTGTCTAACAAATTTCAAGGCTTTTAGCAAATAACTTTTCAGCAGGTCTTAAACATGCTTTTCCAATTAATTCATAGACACACGTATATGTAGGTGTATCTAGGGCAGTGCTGTAGACACCCTTCTCTTAAATTCTTGCACTCACATTGTCAGTGCATGGTATTTTTAGAAATGGCATGCAGGAAAGAAGTATAGTGCTGATGAAGTGACACCAGATATAGATGACGCTCAATATCATCTTACATCAAAGGTGGCTTTGTGGCTATAATTAGATGTAAGCTTCTACTGATCAAGTGATCAATTCCCATAAGGAGGATTGGGGCATTTTAGTATCAGGCACAAACACTTGCTGAAATAAGTAATTCAATTACACTTATCAATAAATAAATAAATAAAGAAGTAACACAATTACTTCAATAAAGATACATAAAACAAGACTTGATTTTGTTTGAAGTTAGAAAAAATGATATTTAATTACTGGCAAATACCTTATGAAAGGTAAGGCAGGATCAGCACAACGAGTTCCTGAAGGAAGCCTCTCCGCTGAATTTGTAAGTGCACTTGCAAGACCATTTTGCCCAGCAGGAGTAATTAGGGGATAATAAGATCTTAGCAGGCGTGCTGCTGCACTCCATGCAGCAAGAGGATCACCAGCACGGACAGCAGACATTAGTATCTCTCTTAGTACAACCATCTGCAGGGTGCTCCACTGAGACTCAAATAGTGATACCACTGAGTGATGATGCATTTTCCCACCATCAGTATGGGATGATACAGTTTCCTTCCATAAAGAGAGAATCCGAAATGAAACATGAAAAACTTATCAAAACTAAAAAGAAAAAAAAAACGAAGAAAGAAAGAAAGAATATGAATCAAAAAAAGATTTACGTTCTGAATCCATACAAAGCAAAAGTAAATCATTGCATGAAGGAAGAACCTGCAATCATGCTCTCAACCTGAAATAGTATTTCAATTTCAGATATTCCCCCTAGAACATAACTAAAAGCATGACCAAGAGCCAACACTTAAGAAAGCAACCCGACGTTTCAGTCATTATACTGCACCTATAGAAGTGCTCAACCATTTATCACTTAATTTCTGGGATCCCTCTGTAGATAGGGCTGAATAATGCAAGTGCTCACATCAAGGTTGTGCAGCATCTTTCTTAAAATTAACAGCACACCTATTTTCCAGTAGTAAGGTTTAAGGTTTAAACAGGAAAACTCCGGCACAGGGAAATAACAAAAAAGAATCAAATAACGAACAGAAAATAACATCAACAAAAAGGTCTACAAAGAAGAGTCAGCTGATAATCAACTTAATTACAAAATAAGAAATCTTCTGCATGTATTTTGCACATTGGAATGTCATGTCTGTAAACTCTGCCAACTTAATATCTCCAAGAGACTTCCGTGCATGCTAGTATTAGTCACTTTAAAAGGCGAGGCCAATTAAAAGTAAATTATTTTTGTCTTCTGAGATTTCACAATATTGAATGCACAAAATGACTTATTGGATAATAATTTGTGGGCATATCCATTGCCTATTTATGAAGGCAGCACCTAGTACTTAATTATTTCCCATTTGTATATTTCTGACAATAATCTTTGCATTTGATTCTTCCATATGCCAGCAACATGAAAACATAATTTAATTTTCATTTTTACCCTTTCAGGAAAAGCAGTTATATTTTACTTCCCTTTCTGCCCATATAGTCGTATTTCTCTTGTACTTCAACCCTGCAGCTGGTTAAATATTACTTCACATATGCTCTTTAAAATTCATCATGTTGGTTATTTAAGTCCCACAAATGGCTCAAGAAATCTCAACTATCTGAACCAAGCTAACGCCTTGTGATCATCTTTGCAGCAAGACTTGCTGCAGTAGTGGGTTAGGTAAAAATAAACAATGAAACGATTCCCCTTTCACCTTCTCCAATTGACAAATAAGTATGAGCAGATTTCCAAGTCACTATCCAACACCTAATACTTACTAATATGATTACATTTCATTGCATTCTTTCCTTCACCTTCTCCTAACTAGATGGATTCTTCTAAAAGTGTAAGTATTTGAGTCAGACACAATAAAACGTCGGTATCTTGAAAAAAAAAATTTGCTTAGGATTTTTTTTTTTTTTTGATAAGTAAAGATGTATTAAAAAGCACTCAAACGGGGAGTGCATCTCGAAGAACAAGAGGGACAAAATAGGCCCCCTAATCTCTCAAAGAATCCAACAATTCAACAATCTTGGCCATTGAATTACAATCCTCCCACGAACTCAACAATCTCGCCCATCTCAGGATTTTTCCTTTTTCCTTAACAAACATTTAACACTATGTTAAGACCATCTGTTAAAGTGAGTGATATCTCTTGCAAACCCCAAGGGAGAAGGTGTATGGTTCATATCCTAGTCGGTAGTTGACATAGGTATGCACAGCGCTGGCTGAAGCCTTAGGCAATTTAGGCGGTCGCCTAAGACCCCCAACCAATAGAAGGCCCCAAAATTTATTATTTTCTTATATAATTAGACATCCTAAAATTTTTATTTTCTAATATTATTAGACTTCCTAAAATTTTTGTTTCCTTATATTATTAGACTTCAAGTGGTCTCAAAGAATTTAATTCATTCTAAAACTCCTAATTTATATCCTTATCTCACCACCTCCCTCTTTTTTCTCTCTCCTCATTCCACCTTTTTTTCTCCTCATTGCACCAGCTATATGAATTATTGAATATTACCTAACCAATAATTGTGAAAAATTGGGAATTATAAAACTTTTCTCCTATTAACCCTATTTTATTCTCACGTATTTTGATATTTTGGGACTCTTCAAGGATTTGAAGGGAGCAATTTTTTTACTTGGGTACCATAAATTTATTCGAAGCTACAAAATAATTGAAGAATTTGTTCTAGGTTGTATTGTTCTTTAACTCAAATTATTTTGTAGTCTTATTATTTTTTGTTAGCATAAAATTGCATATTTTGTTTTGATCATTGTTATTTATATATTATTGAATATCTCTACTAGAAAGTATGAATCGGGATATGAAAAACTTAAAAATAAGAGACAAATAGATAAACTAATTCAACCTTAAAAAGGACCTCTGAATAAATTTGTTACAATTTGTTGAAGGATTTAACAAGTTACACTCTCTCTAACAGCTTAAGCTTTTAGAGTAGATGTTCATTAACATGGCATCAGGGCAGGCAAGGTCCTGTGTTCAAACCTCACCGTCACCCTGATAATTAAAACTAAAACACATGTTGGACCAAAAGAAGGTCACACGTGAGGGGGCGTGTTGAAGGATTTAAATATTAAAGTTACACTCTCTCTAACAGCTGAAGCTTTTAGAGTAGATGGTCGTTAACACAATTAATAATATATTACATAGTAAAAGACCACTTTTTATATTTTTCGCCTAAGGCCTCAAATTATATTGAGCCACCCCTGGGTATGCATGTAGTAATCATCGAAATAATGAATAAATGCTAAGCAAATGTTACATAAATTAATAATTAACTAGTAAAAAAGACGAAGATTATAGAAATTGAACATTTAGTTGTATTCCCATGTCCTTGAATCTCAGGATTAGATAAATCTCACTAAAAGTTAGACGTAACCAAATTCATACAACATAAAAATTTGGAGCTCAGGAGAGTCTTGCAATGATATCCTTGCAAACAGAAAAAGGAAAAGGAGAAATTACAAGAGAAGAATTATATTATGATTGGAAATTCAGATAACATTTTCAATGACTAGAGATAATGGAAAGAAAAAAGAAGGGAGAGACTAAGAGAGCATATGAAAATTGGATTATGCCTCACTGATTTAACTGACATTGACAACAGAACCAAAAAAGGATTTCATTTCTTTTCTTTTCTTTGAATAGAACCTCATTATTGCATTCAATATACTCATTCTAAAATTTTGACCTTATGCTCGGTGAATAAAGTCTTATTTTCATACTTCCCAATATTTTCCTTAAAGTTTTAGATCTCTGAAAAGTAATAAACATGGTTGAAAGGTGTAATGGTTGTCACACGTCATTATTGCCTGGTTGTGATATGTGATACTGTTATGGATCGTTATACGGTCCATCAAAATTTCAAGGCTTTAACAGCCATTACAGTTCCATATGATCGTTTAGAATCATGAATATAAACCCCCCTTTATTCTCATTTTCATTTTCAATTTTCCATGCAAAATAGTTCCTCCTCTCTACAAAAACACTCCATATATGTGGATCTACTCAGTCAAAACTTATTGAACACAAGGTCTAGGATTAGATCTAAAATCAAGAGCTTGTGGCATTTCTTTCAATCAGTAAGTTTCAAATTTTTGGTACTCTTTTCATTTTTCACATCATTTACGCTTTAGTTCTCACCTATATTTGTCATTTGATTTAAAATGTTCAGAGGTTGTTGGTGCCATTTTTTTATAGAATGACATTAAACAAGCTTTATCAGATAACTTCTATATATATATATATTCAGGTTTAAGTGAATTTGTGGTCATAAAAGGTGGAAGAGAAAAATTAGAAAGCTTTTGTTGCTAACACGACTTAAAAATTCAATGCAAACTACACTACTTGTATTAAATCATCTCTATAAATTCAATAGAAGTTGAAATCATTAGAAATCTAAATTTTTTTTCCTAGTTGGTACACACACACTCACACCCAAAGAATTGTTTGCACCCAAGAGGACTTGATCCTTAGACCTAATGCTTGCTAGGCACTAGGGCCAAGTTCTTTATCCACTTGAGCCAACCCCTTGGGGTTATGTTGCCTCTGTTAAGTTAAAGCACGCCCTACTATTACCAGTACTTAATGCCTTTGCAAATAACATAGAAGGTTCATCATCTAAAATCCATCAAAACCCTATTGCAATTAAAGTGACATGGTATAGCTATATCAGAATACAACTTAGCGTCTGCATCTGACCCATGTTACTTCATTTGACCAACTGGAAGCTGATGCTGTATTCTTTAAGTAAATAAAAGAACAAATCATTTTTTTTCTCCTGCTTTCCAAAGGCAAGCTCCCTCACCTCTAATACAAAGTAGCTGATACTTCAAGAAAGTGATAATTTGATCTTTTCACCAAAATCACCTCACATTTGGATTAATCTGAGCAAAGCATGAGAAAAGATCTTTCTAGTTTCTTCTCATGTGGTTCTTATTCATTGAATGCTACAATAACGGTTGTACATGTTGTTTCTGCCTTCTTTCTTTTCTTTTCCTGTTTTTCGCTTTCTCTGTGGGGCAAATCTGTATCGCTTGCAATCTCCTATGCGTTCATGTGCCCACAACTATAGGAGTTAGGTTAAGGTGTTCTCAGTGCAGTATCAATGCTCTTACTGCAAAATAAAGGCAATAATGTATGACTCCAATACTTTGATGACATTTTCTCCGGTAAATACAGCCATGATTTTTTTCTGCATAGCTCTGTAAGCATTCTCTGTATAGCTAGAAGCTCAGATTTGATTATGAATTGATTGTTATGTCATGAAAATTCACATCTTTCTTCTTTTATTTCTCTAAAAGTACTCTTGAGTTGATGTAACCATTAAATCACTCATGCTTATGTTTTCTCTGCAAGGTTGGTTGGCTAAATTGTAGTATTCATTGGTGAAATGTTATGATTTCATTTAACCAGAGTTCACATCCTTCCCTTAACTAACACATGATTAATGCCTATTATTTTGTCCTAATGATTGCTTGCATGTGCATTTTACATGCCTCGTTAGTCTTCCACCACAACAGCCTAAGAGAACTTCAGGTTGCAATTCTCTCGTGCTAATTTAATTCGAGGAAGTACTCATATCAATAACCTATAACGGATGATCCCAGGTGGTGATTAGGAGGGTCAGATTTAAATATATAGTAGAACACATTATCTGACAGAAATTGTCTCAACCACGAGTCAACATGTATTACTGAAATGCTTAAAAATTATTTTAAAATAAGGCAATAACAATATGAGATACAGAAATGTAAACAGTAAGCTGTAAGTAGAAATGTGATAAGCACGTAAATATCATCATGAATGCAGCCAAAAGTTCATCTTGAATGCAAAAATCATGTCAGCAGTTCCAATAAACATATATTCCAGTAATCCCAGACATTTCTTTATTCCACCATTCTTAAAACTCACATTGGAAAGAGAATATTTGGCAGTGGATGCTCTACTTTGAACACGATATGCTTTTGTTGTCATTGCCAACACTTGCATGGCACTGATAGCAGCCAATCTGTTTTCTTGTTGCAAGTACAACTGAGCCACCTGCCTAGAAAAGAAGGCAGCTTTCCGTTGATAACCAAGTGATCCAAACAATCGAGCTATTTCAATATATAATATCAGCCGATCATTGGCATCAATCAAAGATTTAGCTCCATCTGCAGCAGCTGTCAACAATTCCACTACTTCCTTAGCCAACTCACGTCTGTAGAAACAACAAAAAAAATTTATAAAAACAAATAATGTGACAAAATAATTTCAGAAAGAACATTAAAATAAGGATTCTTATCTCATGCTTTGCTTTTCAAGCTTATCCAAACCTTCCTAACCAAGATATGAGGACAAATGGACAAACATTTAAAGATCCAAATCCATAATTTGAGTTTTGGACTGCATGAATGACTGTTGGTGTAACATACATGCAATTATAAAAGCATGAAAAGTCAGACAGGAGTTAATAGTAACATAATGCAAGATTAAAAAATTAAAATATACAGCATAGAGACTTGCAGCTCATACTGAATAACAGTATCTACAAGGTTAACTGGTATCAAGGTTTTGAAATCATGAAGTTCATGTCAATTTTGGAAGTCCAATTTGAATCCATATTTCAGGCTGTTTTTGAACAAAACAGTATCTACAAGGTTAACTGGTATCAAGGTTTTGAAATCATGAAGTTCATGTTAATTTTGGAAGTCCAATTTGAATCCATATTTCAGGCTGTTTTTGAACAAAACATTTTTTTTTGTTGATCAGCCTCATTTCCCAAAACTACACCAAATTTTAATTAAATACTTGAAAATTCAGCCAAATGCCACCCAATTTGTCAAAACATCAGCTTCAGTAGAGCTTTTTAATCCGAATTTGTCCAATACAAATACGGGTATCCAATCTGTCACCTTGGTGATTTTAGTAGTAATAAAATGCAATGACCAGTAGAAATGTTTAAACTAAAGTTTTATTTAATCTTTTGCTACAAATGAGCATCAATACAATTCACTAGTTGATAGAAAGGATAACAAAAGATGCAGTCAGAACTGTATAAACATATACTTATTAACTTATTGTCCTTGAAGCAATATATGAATCTCATCTTTGGGTATGCCTCTCTCTACTATCGAGCACTAGCCTCAGATTCTTCAGATATTCTCTAAGGAGGATCCTACTAGCTGAATCTAAATAATCACAAGAACATGCGGAACCATTGCAATTTAAGATAGGCTTAACAGTTATACCTGCAAAGAAATCTTGCCAATTTCAAAGTAGCCTCAAGTTCAAAGCTTAGGGGTGAAACTCTGCATACAAATTAAAGGGAAAAAAAACTTCAAGAGAATTTCAAATATGAAGTGAATAAAAAGCAAAAGGCAATAATTTTCAAGCATTAATAAATCTGGAAAGAACAACACTGCAAGTTCTTGTTACTTGAGCAGCGGTATATCTCAAGCACATATACCATACATCACATCATCATTCAACAATATAGCATGACACATGACAAGAAGGTAAAAAAGGTGGTTGTGACTTTGCTCAAGATAGAAACCACATCCAAAGCCAAATACAAGCAGCAGTGACAAACCCATAAGGCAATGCATTATCCACATGAAATTTAGTGACCACTTCGGTTGAAAAGGCAAGTCTAAGATACTAACTTAGATGAGCCAGAATTTTTTTTTTCCCTAGTTGGTACACACACACACACACACCCAAAGAATTGTTTGCATTGCACTCAAGAGGATTTGATCCTTAGACCTAATGCTTGCTAGGCACTAAGGCCAAGTTCTTTATCCACTTGAACACACCCCTTGGGGTGATGAGCCAGAATTATTGCACTCATAATCCCTCCTCTTGAATGGTGTCACATGGTATTGCCAAAACAGGTCTGTGGAAAGTTAGTTTGTAGAACAATTAGTGGGTAGGTTCAATTCCATAATTGGAATGTGAAACATTAGTTCATTTGAGGAAGGATTTTTTGTCCTTTAATGCGAAGGAGAAAAGAATGACCTAGGGTTTGATAGGCATTGGAAAAAGATGGCTGGACCACTTTCAACAGAGTACAATAAATGAAACAGTGAGGAAGAGTAACGTGGTTCACATTTAAGATATAATACCATGTGGTTGACTAAGGTTATGGGTTGACTAAGGTTATGGCATAGGATAGAGCAGAATACTAAAACAGGTTCACAATGAAGACCCCAAATAGTTGAAGAGAAAAAAAAGTTTTTTTAAGTTGAATACTTTATTTTTACTTTCAATTTATCCAAAAAATGATATTTTCTGCTTAATGTGCTATTGGAAAGAAATCTTTCACACAGACACTCTCTCTCAATCAATTTGTACACGATGCAAGTCTTGTTATTTTCAACCCCTCAACAAAATTTTGTTATATCCATGGTCTACGACTATACCAAACACAGAATTGGATTACATGTCATCCCTATGTCCATCATGATTACCGAATGTCAAGTTAAGTGTATGAACTACCTCATCTCTACAGTGCTCAAAATTAAACTTAATGTAAACATTTTATATTATACAAAAAGAAAATGTAAACATTTTGATCTTTAGATACCGATAGACAATCAATGAAAATGTTCACACTTCAGATGCAAGACACATGTCAAGAATATAGGCTAAGTTGAGATAAAGGGTTTATTTATAAAAGGATTAGTAGAAATGAAAATCCTAAGAAACTTCACGAAGGCCACCACGAATCTAAGTTTTTATACCTGCTGTACTTTTGATCCTAACCCCAATAACTATATTACGTATGTATAATATATCCACATTATTTTTGTTAACTGAATCCTGCAAGTAGGTGCTTTATGTTCTAAAAGTATTATTATCTATATCTTTTTTAATAATAATGTCATGTTCTGAGATTACAGAATGTGCCTACTTTTATACATCTATATTGACTATTTAGATGAGGCCGAGGTGACATCTCTGTGACACCAAGCGAAGGGAAATACAGTGATCTCACAGATAAAAACCGACTTAACCAACAACACCAATGACAAACTCCTCTGTCTCCATAGTCCACCATCCACAATTGCCACCTCCCTCAACTGCATCTTCATAAACACCATCATTGCCACAGCCATCATAATCAGCATTTCAAGTTACCAACAAATGCCACCTTCAAATTAATCCCCATTTCAGAGTCTGCCAACTCCTTCCCTCCATAAATTGTTTTTTTTTTATCTGACAAATCCCTCCCGAAAAATTTACTAATTTTTTCTTTAATCGCAATTGATACCCATCTAAAATAGGTTAGATAGGACCTAACCACATTGAGCATTCATTTAGAGTTGATAACAATAACAGCAATGGAATCTTCATAATTTTTTATTACGAGTTCAAGACTTCATGTTACAGACTTACAGTTTACAAAAGAGATTCGGAATCCCCAAGGAAGAGCACTGATTGATTGGGTTGCAAATTTTGAAACCAGAACCTTAAAAGTTAAAACAGGATTAAAATATTTGAGAAAACTCTGCAATGGATAAAAGTCCAATGAACTAACCATGTGAAAGGTAATAGTTCATTCTTCAGAGAAAAAATTTACAGACGTTCGTGGAGTCCTAATGGTGATTTAACCAGCGCTGCTATGAACTAACCATGTGAAAGATAATAGTTCATTCTTCAGAGAAGAATTTAAAGGCGTTGGTGGAGTCCTAGTAGTGTTTTAACTAGGGCTGCTTATTTAATATTTTATGAAATTAAATTTAAAGAGAATGATAATAATATAATGACTGAAAATTATGATAAATAGACCCTAATTAGCCTCCAACATGCAATATCAAGTTTGAAATCATCCACTAACTGTGGATATTAACAATGAATCACTAACTAAAGTATTTTGCACATAATCTCTATACTTTTTAATATGAGGCTGCAATAGCCATCATACAGAATGCAAATATAGCAGTTTGACAAATCATTGCATTGAGGAAGAATAAGCTTCTTATTGCCGTACAAGTTACCTCACTACCTATCAGTTCATGATCCATAGAAAGATGGGGAAGGGTGTTCTCTACAGTACATGTAAAAGGCAATTGTGCAGCGTGATCTCTGTTGATCGAGGATGTTTGGAGGAAAGGATTAGATACAAGCTAACCTCTGGCATTATTTGCGCAAAGTGACTCCCTCACTGGAAACTGTGTCCTAACACCTGACAACCCAAAGTTTTTACACTGAATTACAGAAAGCTAAGTATACGTTGCACACATGTGACATGTTAATAAGTCGTCAATAATTTCACACACTAGGGTCTAGGCCAGATATCAATCAGACAACAGTTCGAGCATCACATTACTCTGAAGCAAATGCATCAAAAAAGATTAAACTGAAAACAGTTACCTTTGAGCATTGTCTTGTATAAATGACTTTCTGTAATGCAAGATGACATTATTGTACCGGTATTTAACCTCGTCCTCTAAAATTGGATCCTTCTGGCCCATTCGATCTATCTAATAACATGAGAAATACAACAAATAAGTGTGTGCATAATACGTAATAAATTAAGGGAATACAAGGCACATTCGAACAACATCATGAAATAGTTAATAGGTTTTGTCATTAAAACAACATCAATCTTTTCTCTTCTTTTTTCATAAGAAACAGTTGTATGAATAAAAACTTAAAAAGTAACAAGTACAATAACAAAAAACAGAACTCTCCCAAGCATGATAGAAATGGCCCTTAACAATTGGCCACAAGTTTAGCTAAAAAATCTGATTCCTGATTAGTCAATCAATGCACCCAATCAACACAAGAGGAAACGTTTTGAGATATGTCAATAATCTCATGTAATTGCAAGCATCCAAAAAACTTGAGATTTTCTATTCACCCAGTTTATAACAATGCTAGCTTCTCGCAGCAAAATATCAACAAGTATTTTGTTATTTTATCAAGTAATAACTCAGTCCAAAATCATATGTGGTGAACTATAATCCAAAATAACATAGCTTCACTCTCACACACAGAGGAAAATTGTTGCTATCATTGGCAAAGGATTCAAAACCATCCTACGAGCATTTGGCAAATTGAGTGTAAATACCCATCTCACTATTATAGTCCTATTTATCAAAATGAGCCCTAGTTTATTTTGGTTCATATAGTATGCTTACCAGTAAGGCACAAACGCTTCCCTCCAGTGCACCAGCATACCAAAAATAATCCCCAGTCAACCTGGCAAGTTCTAATGCAGTAGAATAATGAGCATTGGCATCAACGGGTGATCCAGCCAACAAACAGTAATCCCCTATAGTTTTCTGTGCACGGGCAAGCCTCCGTTTTTTTGCCTTGATCACCTGCAGCATATGTGACATTCAAAATGATTAAGTTGCAATGTTCCGCTGCAGCATCTAAGGATGAATGAGAAGCCTTAGTAGCTGTCAAAAAATAGAAAAGAAAAACTAAATCAAATCCTTAGGACACCTAAAACATAAACCTCCTCTGAGTTGAGACTGGCTTGAGAATCTAAAGGTGTCTTGAGAATGGTTCCAGCAGATTCTGCTTGAAGAACCCACTTTTCAAATTCCATTAGCAAAGAGGCAGCAACGTCTTGCATCATTGTGTGCAAGTGGAATTCCTGAGTTTGCCGATCAGCAGGAGGAAACAGAATTAAATTTCCCCCCTTTTTGCTTTCATCCTCTAACTGCATAATACAAAGGAAGCAATGAAGTCAAACCCTGAACTTGAACTTGGGGAGTTAATGTATTCAACTAAGTGGTCATATTTATTTCAAATGAACAAATAACAAATAAATAAATAAATAAGGAAACGAATCGAACCTGAGAATCACCGGGAGAAAATGCGAAGCATCGCTGAACAAGAGAGGAAGCATAACCTTTACACGCAGCGGAGAATTGGTCGGTAACGGAGTCGAGATCGGGCGAAGACGGACAATGGCATATTCCGATAACGGCGAGAATTTTCCGATTGGACTGGAAATCCTCCCAAGGGCTCGGCGGCGATCCCCCAATCATGAACTTGAAGTGGAGGCTGCCGGAGTCCCAGGGCTGTTGTGAGAAGGGGCTCTTTTGGTGTTCGGTGTAGAAAGAACTGATTGTGGAAAGTTCGATCTTGTGGTGGCGGAAGAGCATCGACACGTAGTCTCTGAAATGAGGAGGTTGGATCGCTCCGATCGGTAGTACCGCCACTCGTATCATGCAACTGGTTTCGATGCTAACGTCTGGCTCCATCGCCGCCGACGGTGGCCGGGAATTAATCGGAGTGTGCGGCGGAGATAGAGATCACAGCTCAAGAACTCCACGACCACAAGCAAGGTTATATATACTCTCACTTCCTTTTCTCTCTCTAATGAAGATTTTATAAGATGAAGCGATAGTTACTGGTTTGAGTTCAATTTATATTCTTCAATATGAAGAGAAACTGAAAGTGAGTATGCGTGAGAGAGAGAGAGAGATCAGTGTTCAACACTATGCCCAAATTTTACATTATAATTCCAAAGTTGATTTTTTTTTTTAATAGTCCGAGTGTCTAGAGTCTCTTGTATACCTTCGGTTGTCTTTCCTGTTTCAACCAAACAAGCATGGACACGCAACACGGCGATATGATAAATTTAAAAGAAATAGGACACGATACGGCGAAAATACGGGTATAAAATAATATATTAATATATATTTAACAAGTTAACCAATATCCACAATATCATAAATCTAACAATAAAAAAATAATAAATTACACAAATACTTCAATTTATTATCAAGCAATTAATGTATTTTAAAAAAAAATGTTCATTATATTCAAACTCACTACTAGAATCTTGCACATTACTCATTTTTCTAATAACAAACAAATAAATTTAAATACAAAATACCAAATAAACTAGCATGACTTTATGTTAAATAAAGTTCTATTGGCTTTTTTATTTTTTCGTTTCTAAATTTATTATTTAGGAATTTTATCTAACTATTTTTTATTTTATAAAATACTATATTTATATAAAAAAAAGCATAATAGTCATATTAAATGGTATATATGCCATTATAGTTATTTCAAGGGGTCAAGATGTCAACTTTTAGAAGATGAGGGGCTGAAATGCTAAAAAAAATAGTTCAAAGGGGTTTTTTTGTAACTTTGAAAAAGTTCACGATTCTTTTTGCACTTTTAAAAATTACAAAATGTACCCTGCCGTGTCTCCCGCGTGTCCTAAAAAAAAAAAAAATTTCCAGAACACTTCTAAGGAGTGTCCGACACGTGTCCGAGGAGTGTCAGACACGATCACGGCACCCCTATACAAAGTGTCCGTGCTTTCTAGGTTTGAACGCTTTTTAATACTGTATAATTTACTCTCAGCCTGTTTTGGCTGAGTTTTTACTTTAATTTTTACGAATAGAAAAAGAGAAGCAGAAGCTAAATGAGTAAGCGGCACCCATCAGTTTTTTTTAACGCTGTTTTTGAACTCCGAAACTCTTCAACCTTACTAATCCAAACACTCTCCAAAATGAATTTTGAGTTTGAAAAGTCGAAAGTCACTTTTCAAAAATCAATCCAAACAGGGCCTCTATCAAAAAAAAAAAAAAAAATCTATTCCGCTATTGTTTCTTTCAACTCAAATAAAACAAAGTCTTAAATCTTTTACCCTATTGTTTCTTTTCTAATAGTAATAGTTTGATGAGATGATCAAAATTTTAGGATTTCTTTGATATTTCAGTCTTCTTGATTTTCATTGTACAAGTTTCCTTTATTTATCACTTTCCAACCTAAGGGAGGAAAAAAATTGTCCCTCTAGGAAGTACTACTACTTCATATAATAAGATGACTAATAGAGATATCCACATTTGGACTTGATGCATCTCCTGGAACAAATTCACAATTGCTCTCAAAATGCTTAACCCGGGGAAGATGTTAATGTATTGTACTATATACTGTGTGTGTATACATAGAAAGAATAAATACCACCAGGCAATCAACCATCAGCTCTCAACTCTGTTTCGAAAACAGAAAATTCAAGTAAGCGGCACACCTACAATATTGCCCCTAACGGTATTCAAACACTCTACTTCTCCTTTGAAGAAAAAGCTACCGGTGGCTCTCAACTCAGGATCGCATTAGCCGTGATTTATGACTAGCAATCCACACACACACACACTCAATCTTGCTCATCTTTAGGTGACAAACAAGTATTGTTATTGCCAAACCAAGAATAAAGTGACATTGAGTTGCCAATTATGATTGATTGCAAAAGTAAAATTTACAAGGACATGCGAAACCAAAACCTGTTACTACAAATTTTGAACCAATTGATTTTCAAAGTTCAGTATGGCTCCATGATTTCAAACACACACAACACTAAACACAGTCTCTTTATCAAATCCAATAAAAATCCCAATCATTTAAGTATACACTTCTTGGATTAGTAACGACCAAACCATTCAATACATGGGATACTTGAATAACCGTGGTCAACATTTCCATCCATTCAACTTTAGGTCTTCTAGCATGATTATATTTGCCAAGCAGAAATAGGAATGCACAATAGGTCGGAAACTTGTTCGGTAAAAGTTTTTTAAGGTTGATGCAGGGAAAAAGAATCTGCATGATACATTTAAAGTGCATCACTCATCAGACAATGTGAAAAATAAATAAATAAAAAATACAGTAAATTTAACACATTTGCACTCACCATATCAACATTATCATAGTATATATAGCTCAGATCCATCAACTACAGTCATCCCCATGCCATGGAACAAGCATAGTTAACCACCAGTTTACCATCAAAACCAAAATTCTGCAATACCAAAGTAGTAAAAGTTAATGATGAAGAAATGTAAACAAAACCAACTAGAAAGAACAATTATAATGGCAGATTTAGGGGATCTAAGTGGGTTCAAAAGTTCAAGGAGCAGCAACTTAGACGTTAGAATACTATCTCGATAAACTATTATTTACATTTAACAGCTCATCTGGCAAAGTGATGAACCGCCACAACAATCTCATGAAGTCTATACTCCAAACTGTTTCCTTGATTCTTTTTTATTGCTAATCACTTTTAAAGATGACCAAATAGTTTTAACATACAATTCTTAATGTGCATTACATAGAAAGTAATAATTACAATTTTCTTAAATAGAGAAATGGCTTGAGGGAAATTTATTTCCATCCCAATAGAACTACTAAAATTTCCAATATCACCTTCCCAAACACAAATTAAATGTTTGAAAGAGGAAAAAATAATAATTGATAAAAATATAACATCAAACTTTGAAGAAAGGTGCTTTCTTGGCCACCCTTTTAGGTATTGGTCATCAAGGAATTTACAGGGCAATCTTTGAGTTTGATCTTGAGGGATTGGGTTTTGGCTGCTTATCATTACTGTGGGTCGAATCAAATTTAACTTTGATAGATCTGCTCTTGGTATTCCAGGTCAACTTGGGACTGGAGGTACGTTTGGCGATCACTCATATAACACTATCCTCCCCTTTTCAAAACTGATGGGAATTGGGTTTGCGATTAATGCAGAAACCCTACCACTCCTTGAAGGCCTTCACAATGTGTTTTTCAAGGGAATTCACAACTTGATGATTGAAGGAGATTCCAAACTTATGGTGGGTTGGGTGAAAGCCTGAATTTTTTAATCTTGCCATTATCTCAACCCTATGCCTGAGATCATTGGTTTAATAACCTCTTTGGAGACACAGATCCAGTGGGTTCCTGGACTAGTTTTTTTGGTTAAACTAGGAGCTACTACAGTAGTTCTTCCTTTCAAATGACACTTTTATCCTGTGAGAGGAATTGGGTTTTGTCTGGGTTTGTATGGGGTTTCAGTTTTCTTTTTGCTTGGGAGTCAATTGTGTTCAGTGAAGCATTTCCCATCCATCCTCCATTGTATTCACTTGTCTTCCCGTAACTACTGTTGTTTCTCATCAAAAGGAAAACATAACACCAAATAATATATACTTGTGTGCAGACAAAATATTTTGTATTTGACCACTCAGAACTATCACGTGTCCTCTGAAACTGTGCTATACAGGTCAATTGTGGATTTGTGCATGGTATATAATCGAAAGATTTGGGTCTTCGGATCAAGTACACTATTCTCGGTATAAAAACTACTTTGTAGTTTATAATATCAATATTAAATGTGGTGCTCTCTTCCTGTAAATAAGACCAAAAGGCAACAAAATGCAACATGTTTCAGGGTGTCCGATAACCCATAATCTAGATTTGGATCATATCTAAACACAACAAACAGATTGACAGAAGTACTATAAAGACTCTTGCCATGTCTAAATCAATACCATTTTCTTGGCTTATCAGCATAACTTCCAGCATCAAATGAAAGATGCATTTCATTGCCATTCATTATGTGTTTTCTCCTTATCACCATACACAGAAATATATGAAAGAGATGTTCAGTTCATTGGAATATTTAACTAAATTTGATAATTTTATTAAATGAATTCTGCAATGGCAAACAGATATAACTCCTTACATTATACAGATCGATCACCAATTCATCTGGGTTTGGTGAGAAGGCACTGTTGACATACACAAACTACAAAACAATAATAAAGAGAGAGTGATTACTTAGCGAGTCGCATTGATCTAGAAAACTCAAAAATAAACCATTAAAAAGTTATTTACCAATGTCTCCCTGTGAAGTTGGCGGCGGAGAAAGTCAATCACTTTAGCGAATTTATCGCTTCCTGCAATCTGCAAGTTTAGGAGTGGCACAAAAACATAAACATAACATCTGATGCCACACAAGAGACAACTAAACCAGAAAAGGGGATTTAACTAAAACTACAAACGGGGTCGGCCACATGGATCTCTTTTTCCACTCTTTTCTATCATACATTCATACATCATATCCTCTACTAGATTTAATTTTCTAAGTCATTTCTTATCACTCCATTCCATGTTAGTTTTGGTCGACCTCTTTGTCTCTTACCCTCTTTGCAAATAAATCTTCCTCTCCACACGAGTGCATCTATATGTTGGCATTGAATATGCCCATACCACCTAAGCCTACTTTCCCTTATTTTCTCACTAATAGACGCCACGCCTAATTTCTCCCTAATTCTTTGATTATTAATCTTATCTTTCCGAGTTATTCCTAACATCCATCTTAACATCCGCATTTCCACCATATGGATACGTTATTCGTGTTTCTTTTTTAATGCCCAACATTCCACCGAATATAACATAGTTGGTCTAATCATTGTTCTATATACTTTCCCTTTTAATTTATCTGGTATTCCTTTTATCACATTGAACCCCACTAGCGTTCTTCCACTTTGTCCAATCTATTCCAATTCTACTAACATCATCATCAATCTCTCCAACTTTTTGTACAATTGATTCTAAGTAGCGAAAATAATTACTTTGAGTAATGCTTTGGTCATGAAGTTTTATTATTATATTACCATTTCCTATAACACTACTAAATTTACATTCCATGTATTAAGTTTTAGTTCTACTAATTTTTAAGCCTTTTGATTCTAGAGCCGTTCTCCAAGCTTCTAATTTTATTGCTAAGACTTCCTTAGAGCTATCCAATAGCACTACGTCATCTGCAAATAACATGCACCATGGAAGGTCTCCTTGTAAGTCTTTCGTTCAAGGTTGTCAGGATTGGGATTCTACGTAGGAGGATCGATGGAGGATCCATAGAATCGGGATTGTAGGATTGGATCGAGGATTGTAAGGTTCTATAAAACTAGTATAAAAATAACTTAAACTATCTAAATAAAACTATTTTCAAATAATTAGATAATAAGGCTAAACACAATATCATTAACTTTCTAGCAAAAATCAATTAACATTAAAAGACACTAAGACGGTAAGACACGTGACAAACACTTAAACCACTACGCAAGAACATCAACATAATAGTCGAGCAAAAATTTACAGAAGCAATTAAGGCAAAAGTCTAAACAAAGAGAAAAAAAGGAACAGAAAAATAGAGAGATAAAAGAACAATTTTAGTTGCCTAATTACCTAAGCAATTAAGGTAAAGCCTAAACAAAGAGAAAAAAGGAACAGAGAAATTAAGAGAAAAGAACAATATATCTACCTAATTAATTATCTGAGCAATTTTGTTAGAAAAACTATTTTTTGGTTAAGAAGAAGAACAAAACAGAGAGAAAAAAATAGAGGAAAAACAAAGTCTCTTTTTTGTTCAAAATGGGAAAATAATAGGCGGAGAAACTAAGCTCACTTTGTTTTTTGTTTTGAAAACGATGGAAAAAATAAAAATCAAGAAGAATAGACCAAAATAGAGGAATTTTTTTAAGTTTTGAGTCATGCTTTTGAAGTTTAGAGGTAGATCATGTTTAACTTTGACGATAGAGCCCCTAGCCCAAATGGCTTCACTACTAGATTCTATCAACACTATGGAGTACAGTTGGAGAAAACTTTTTTTTTGTAAGTGATTTTATTAAAGACGCTCAAGAGGGGAGCAATCCCAAGAGTATAGTTGGAGAAGACTTGACTAGAGCAGTTCAACAATTCTTCAATACCTCCAAATTGAATAAAAGTATTTCTAGTTCCTTTATTTCTTTGATTCCAAAGAAAGACAAATGTGCTAAGCTTTCTGATTTCAGGACTATTGCTCTTTGTAATGTCTTATATAAGATCATTACTAAGATTTTAGCTAACATAATTGCTAAAGTGCTTCCTGCCCTTATTAGGAAAGAACAATCAGCTTTTGTTAGAGGGAGGTTGATTCAGGATAATATTATCTTGTCCCATGAACTTGTGAGAAGATTTGCTAACAAAAGAAGTGAGAGACTAATGGCTCTTAAAGTTGATCTTCATAAGGCATATGACTCAGTGAAGTAGAGCTTCTTGGAGCAAATTTTACACTCTATGGGTTTTCGTACTAAACTGGTTGGATGGGTTATGGAATGCATTCACTCTGCTTGGTACTTTATTTTGGTTAATGGGTCATCTCAGGGTTTCTTTCAACCTGGTAGAGGGCTTAGACAAGGCTGCCCATTGTCTCCTCTGCTCTTCACCATGATTACTGAATACTGCTCGGCTCTTATGGAAGGTCAAGTCAGGAGTGGTGGTATTAAAGTATGTAAAGACTCTATGAGATCTGGTCTGAATGTGTCTCATCTTCTGTTTGCAGATGATCTCCCGGTGGTGGTTCAAGCTGACTTAAGAACTGCTCATAATTTGGCCCACACCCTTAACCATTTCTCTGATGTATCAGGTCTTCAGAAAAGCAATGAAAATAGTTCTCTTTTCTTCTCTAAATATGCAAGAAGGAAGAGAGTCTTTGCTGATGTCTTTGATTGCAAAGTGGGATGGTAACCTGTCACATATCTTGGACTTCCTCTTTTATGTCATGGGTTGAAGAGCTCTTGTGCTAAACTAGTTGATAAAGTGACTGCTAAACTTAACTCATGGAGTGGATTGAAACTTTCAGTTGCAGGAAGGGTGGAAATGGAATTAGTGAGATCTGTTCTCACCTCTTTTGTCTATTTTTGGTGTTCAGTTTTCAACATTCCTTCTTCTATTATTATGCTATTACAGAGGAAGATGAGGAATTTTATTTGGGGTTCTACAGACAGTAGTAGGAAGATGCACAATCTAAACTGGGATGTCATCACTTGTCCTAAATCAGAAGTTGGATTTGGTCTTAGAAAAGTTGTTGATATTAATCATATTTCAGCCTGCAAATTGGTGTGGGATTTTGTTAAAAGACTGCTTATGGAGCTTGGTTCAAGTACAAATACACTGCTGCCTCAATTTATTGGATTTCGATCCCTAAGGCTTCACAATCATGTATATGGAGAAGAATGATGGCAGTTCGAGAGTTTATGGTTAAACATATTAATATCAGAATTGGTTTGGGCAATACAATTAGTCTCTTTGATGGTCCTTGGTGCGAGGGTCAGACGTTGGTCCAAAGATTTTCTCATAGAATTTGTAGAGACTAAGGACTTGAATCTTCCCAGAAATGCAAAGCTAAGCAGTTTAATTGTTAATGGCAAGTGGTCTCTTCCAGCTCTGTCTACATCTACTGTGCTGCAATTTCAGAATTTCTTTTTATCAATCCCAATTCATTCTGGTGTGGACTCCATTTTATGGGATAAAGGTGATTTTACATTCAAGAAGGCTGTGACTCTTTGGAGAGGTTCTAAGCCAAAAGTGAATTGGTTTCATCTTTGTTGGAATGGTTCCAGACTAAGGGTTTTGATCACATGTTTGCTGTTCCATGACAGGCTTCCCTCTCTTTCTAATCTGAGAAATCGAGCCTTATGTCTTGCATCAGTGTGTCACAATTGTTTTGAGGGTACCAGGGATCATCTCTTTGTTGGCTGTCAATTTGCAGTAGACCTTTGGAGATGGTGTTCAAACTTATTTTCATGGAACTCCCTCTATGTCACTCTCTAGTCCATTTGCTTGAGTGGGTTCATAAACCTACAAGGTTCTGCTATTGCAAAGAAGATTGTGAGGAAGGACATATATATAGAGAAGGATATTTTCCACCACTATTTGGTATATCTGGAATAAGAGAAATCTCAGATTTCACGAGGGGAAGTCTAGATCAGTAGAAGAGGTTGCAAAGCTAATTTGCTGGGAAGTTTTAGACATCTCTGGGTTACTGTTCCAAGGCTTGATTTCCTTATGTTATACTCACTGGTGTTTAGTTATCTTTCTTTAGTCCTTTACTTTAGTACTGGACTTGGTTTTTTGTATTAGCCGGGGTATGCCACTGCTTGTTTCTTAGGTACATTATTGTTCTATTTATAAAATTTTCCATCTTGCCCAGGAAAAAAAATACATTTAAATGAGGTTAATAAAGTCATTTCGATTTTATTTTACAAATATTACTCCCACTTTTGAATGGAAGCGAAATGGTAGGCCTGGAGGGATACCTTATCCTTCCTCCAATCATTCATCTTTTCCTCTCTCTCCTACCAAACAATGGAAGCATGCTCCATCCCTCCTCCTTCCTTCCCTCCAACCAAACATAGACTTAATTTATCTGAAAATTTTGTTCATATATTATGATATATACACTCTTACATGAATTTGTAGATAGAAACTACGTTGTATATAATTTATTTCACAAACATATATATAATATGAGTGTTTTACATATTGTATACAAAAATGCAAAATAATCTAAAACAACAGAACCCTAATATGTATACAAAAATGCAAAATAATCTAAAACAACAGAACCCTAACAAGAAAAACCTAAAACTACAAAAATTAGAGAAAGGAGAATATATATTCCTATAAATTAAAACCAGGATGAGCAACTATACAACTAACCTAACCTCTACTACCAAACACCAAACTCACCTTTATAATACATATACATATACATATGCCTATGTGTATGTATACATATATTTCAAACTCTAACCTAACTTACCCCAAAGAAACTATAACCTAACTTCAATTTTGGGACATTGATTCAAATGTATACACACTAATATATGTAAATATGGGTGCATGAGTGAATTTATACGTGAACAACTAGAGTTTCAAGTATGATTCTTAGAACCAGCAATTCCAAGAGGTAGAATAGGAAATTAAATTCAAAAAGTGGTATAAAATAAGCAACAAGTATAAAATATAAACCCTAAATAAGCAAACAAAAGACATGCCTTGAACTTTGCTTTCTTGAGAATTGGGGCATCACCAGTTGCTCTCAGATGTACGACAACTGCATCAAAAAATTAGGCATTAGCATATCTCAGAAACCTAATTTGACATCTTGATCAATTAACGAGAATCTTAATTAAGAAATCATTATAAGAGCTTGTCATGGTAAAACACTGACCGACCTTTACGAGCAGAACCCGAAGACTCCAAAGCCATACCTTTCTCTGTGTGAGAGACAGTTTATTTCAATTTCAGCGACATATTTGAGAGAGAGAGTATGTATTTATTTCAATTTCAACAATATATTTTATTGCTTGCACTGTTCTATTATTTATTAATCCTGACTTTAATCTCTATCGGGGTATGGTTAATATGCATATAACTGTTGTGGAATTTTTAACAACGCTCAGCGCATTCGCGGTGTAACACAATCGAACTCTTTTTAGAAATTTTTAGTGATTTTTTAAAATCATTTAACAAGATTATTATTGACATACTTGTGAATTCTAAGTGTATGTCATTACTAAAAAAATAATTTATTAAACTTTTTATTAAATTAATCAATAAAATTAAATTTAATTGGATATAATAATATAATTTATTGAATGATAGAAGAGAAAGCTATCCCGATAGAGATTAAAGCCAGGATGAATAGCACTGCAATCGAGCCGAGCCGAGCCGAGTTGAATAGTAGCATGTTTGAACTCGGCTCGGCTGTGCAGCAGAGTGATCGAGCTCGAATCGAGCTACCACCTCAAGTGTTCAAGCTCGGCTCGAAACTCGTATAGTGATGCACATATTACACACACATATGCACAGCAACATAGATCTAAACATACACACATTTTCCACACAAAACACACACACATGCACGGATCTGGCTAAAACTAAATATCCATCAAAAGAAATCTCATACAAAATTATAAGAAGTAAAAATACCTGGAAAGTCACCGATCTCGCCAAAGCTAGCACACTGATCTCACCATCCCATGCAACGATAGAGAGAGAGAGAGAGAGAGTAGATCGGCAGGCGTTAATTGGGATGTAAAGAGGAGTGCGGCTAGGGTTTGAGTGTAAAAGAGTGGTTAAAGATTACATATAAGTGGGCTTTCAGAACATGGGGCTTTGGGCTGTTTTATTTTTAAAATGGGTAGTCATTTTATTGTTTGGGTTGGGCTGGACTAAACTTAAAAGTTTAAATGCATGGCCTAATCTTATGAAGATATTTAATATGCATGTACACACACACATATATATATATATATATATCACGAACTATAATCAAGTCTATTTAACGAGCTTGTTCACGAATACGTTTACGAACTAACAAGCCGAGTAGAAGGCTACTTGAAATTGGTTTGTTTATTTATCAAACATATATATTTTGTTTAAGCTCGGTTCATTTATTAAATAAACAAATACGAATCGAGCCCAACTCAAGCCGAGTTTGAGCTACTTGTCGAAAGTTCAGCTCATTTGCAGCCCTAGTCAGGAACAAATATAAAGGTAATGATGCAAATGGTTCATATAACATAATAAATAAAATGAATGTGCATATATAATCAAAAGCGGCTCATGGTGGATAAGCATTACCTAGGAAGCACGAACATGAAATACGGATACAATATGATATGATATCATGATACGAAAATTTTTAAAAAAATAGGATACTAACAAGGCAAGGATGTGTCAAATAAATAAAAATATAATATTATGTATAAAAATTTAACTTTTATTCTTCAACCATACAATAAATATATTTAAAGCAATTACGCAAAATATAAGAAGTTAAAATCTAGAAATCTCCTTTATTTTCTAATATTTTTTACACTAACACACTTGTTTGGGGGTTTTAAAGATATTTTTATTTTATTACAATTTGGCCCTCATTTTTTAACCTATAAAGTTTTTAATATTACAATTTGAATCCCCTCTCTATAGAACAAAAAATTACAATTTTGCCCCAAAAACTATCCTAAACCTATCCTTGAGTATCCCAGACATATCCCCGCATATCCTAAACGAATCCTCGAATATCTCAGACGTATCCGACATTCAAAAAATAATTAAAAAAAAAATGAGACACATCCCAGGAGTATCGAACACGTGTTCGGGCATATTCTGAGCATATCTGTATCGGATGCATGTCTGTTCAGCCACGGGAGCCTTTTCGAAGTATTTGTGCTTCCTAGATCATCACCCTCAGTATGTCATGATGTTCCAGGTTCAAACCTGGTAACTGGTATTTATTTTTGGCAAAAGTGCAACATACCCCCTGTACTTTCATCATATGAACAAAATACCCCCTTGGACTTTCAAAATGAGCAGATGAGTCCTTATAGTTTCAAAAATGAACAATTTACCCCCCTTGAATAGAATTTCAGCCACTTTCAGATGCACATGACTTAAAATTTTGTTATAATTCCAAAATTACCCTCCAATGTTACCTTTATACCCCTCTTATTTCTTTAGCTTTATTTCTCTCTCCATTTTCTCAATCCAGTTCTCTTTCTCCTCCATTTTCTCAATCCCAGCACCAACTACCTCATGTCTTTGACCCAATTTCCACCTTCAACCTCAACACCACCACCAACTTTATCATCAACCTCCATTTCTGAAGCACTGCCATGCTCCACCACCATGCACCCGCAACAGCCATGGTAGCCAAAAACACCCATCTCCACCTCCTTCAACTCACGACCACCACCATAAACTACCAACCTCAGCATCATAAACTCTCACCATTAAAAACCCAAAACTCCATCACCACAACCAAGCATTAACCCATCAACCATGGTTGACATGGCCAATCTCCACCATGCATTGTCGCGAGCTCCACCACACCTCCTGCTCAAACCCACTTCCTCCACCATGCAACCACCATGGTTACCGTGAGCTCAACTCCACACCAAGACCTAACAAAAATCAGCCAACCACCCAAACAAACCAACCACAACCCACAACATCATGGCACCAGACCAAAATTATAACAAAACACCACAAATCACCATGCACCACCACTGGCCAAACTACCCATTGCCACCATCATCTTCACCCAAACACATCCTCCACCACTACCACAACCCACCATCATCTTCACCCAAATACATCCACCATTCAGCCACCACTGCCAAGATCCACAAGACCACCGCACCAATATACCAACTCCACCATCAACCATGTCTCACCATCCAAGCTCTATCATATTCACCAACAAACTGAAGCCACCTCGAAACAGCCATACACGAACCACCATGGCCACCACCTTTGGTAACCTCTTCATCAAGTTGCAGGTCACCACTTCCATTGAAATCGACTACCACAACCACATCACCTCCACCAAGCCACTAGCCAGCCAAATCACCACACTCTATCACTGTCAAGAAGACCCACCAGCTGAAAGTTGAGGGATAAAGTTAGGAAAAGAAAATCAAGCGTATTTAGGGTATTTTTCATTTTTTGTATTTTTTAAAAAAGTGAATTATAAAGGATAGTTTAGTAAATGCACAATGACATCGAACAAAAAATGGTTGAATTCTATTCAAGGGGGTAAGGTGCTCATGTTTTGAAATTAAAAGGACTCATCTGTTCACTTTGAAAGTCTAGAGGGGCATTTTGTTCATATGATGAAAGTGCAGGGGGTATATATGTTGCACTTTTGCCTTTATTTTTTTTATCTGAATGCTTCAAAATTGTAAGATCCAAGTATTGGATCCAAACTAGTACATAACAGACTTGTTAATGAAATGGGCATTGCGGCAACCAAATCTGTCGGTTCGTTGGGAATCGACCAGTTTCTATAGAGACCGAGTCCAATTTTGACCGATTTTCTTTTTATTTTCTCATTTATTATCTTTAAATGATTTTAAATGATGTTACACATGTTCTATATGTGAAATGAATGTGTGGGGACTAATTTTGAGGTTCGGAAATATTTTTGGGCCAATTAGCTCATTTTGAGATTTTCGGGTCGACGGGGCCCAGGATATGGGTCAGGTGGGCCCAGAAAATCAGATATTTTATTAGTAATATTTATTTTTGGTTTAGACCAATTGGAATGTTAGAAGAGGAATGGAATTGATTTTGAAGTTGTAACCTTTTTCGGAATCAAAAACATAGGTCGGGAAGGTACGTTAAGTGGTGTAAGGGCATTTTGGTCATTTCGCATCCTAAATGATATAAATATCAAGAGTTAGGATTATCCTTCACTTCTCACAAAACAAAACATTCAGCCACTTCTCCTCTCTCCCTTTCATCGCTTATTCATTCTCTCTTCATTTTGGAGCCCTAGAGCTTGGATTTGAAAGGTGCCGGTGAAGGACAATGTGGAGGGAAAAATCCCCACTAACAGGAAAATGACATATGAAAATTCCAGCATGGCAAACATATGGCAAGATACGTCATCAGAATGGGTCCATGTTACCCTAAAGCATGTGAAGTTAGCAATCAAATCCCTATTGTGGGAATGGCTTAACTCACGCTGAGAAATCACCCTAAACAAGGGGAGAATCATGCTCCCAAATAATCATGGAACCAATGTAGGTTGAATGTTTGTAATCAAAAATAGTATAAATGAAATGAAAAAGACGTAAAGTAGGGGATTCATTCTGAAAATCATCTTTCACTCTTGAGTGTGGTGTGAGTTTAGCTATTTTCTCATAGTAGAATTCTTGCACCTACACTTTGGCGTCGTCTATGGGAACGATGTACTCTGAAATTCCTTAGGAATTTATGCCAGTATAGCTACATGAGCAGATCCTACAATAGCTGCGAGAATAATTAGAAGAATCTAACAGATGTAGCGAGCTGCTGGAAGAAAGATTGGCTTGGCTCACCGAGAAGTGAACTAAAGATCCTCCGCTTGAGCAAGAAGATTCTGGAGAGCATGACTCGGCTCATGAAAGAACCCAATAGCCAGCCTGATCAGAGCATCATGGCCCCAGACCAAATGCCCTATTCAAAGCAATAGCCGAACAACTGGAGAAAGTTAATGCTGAGATCAAAGATCTAAAAAATCAGACCCCTACTGACTTGGCAACACAGGTGACCAGCAGGGTGGTCCAATCATCGTTCACAGAAGAGATACGAAAGTCCCTGAACTCGAGAAAATTCGTTCTCCCGAGCTTAACAACCTTCAATGGAATGACTGATCCCGTTGACCATTTATATCACATGCAACAAAGGATAATGCTACATGTCGAGGATAAAAATCTCATGTGCAAGATCTTTCTGACTAGCATGACGGGAGCTGCATTGACTTGGTTCAAACAACAGCCGATAGGTACAATCTCTAGCTTTAATAGGCAATGTGAACTCTTCATCACACAATACATTAGAAATCGAAAGCAAAAGAAAATCATATCATCCTTCTTCACTATGAGACAAGCAAAGGGAGAGACTCTGAAATCCTTTATGACCAAATTTAATCTAGAAATGTCCCTGATAGATGGCTATGACCAAGCCGCGATGGTGGAGGACTTCAAAGTGGCAATGATCCTAGGTTCGAAGCTCTATTCCTCTCTAGTCAAAAAGACTCCCAAAAATATGGGAGATCTGAATGCCAAAACACAATGGTACCTCAGCCTTGAGGAAGATGAGGTGTTGCATCAGCAAAGATTAGCTCTGGTAAACACCGGTGCTCAATCAAAAGACAGGGTGGCTAAACTAAGGGACCAGAGCATAGCGCCACCCGTTTTAGCAAAGCCAGAGAAAAAACCTAGATACAAAGAGAAAAATACCCCCTTAAAGTGCTCCTTGGCAAAGCTCTGCCAGGAAAACAAAGACAAAGATATATTTTGAACACCGCCTCCTATCCGGATCCTGACCGAGCAGAGGAATTTGAAGGGGCAAGCGGAAGAAATCATAGCTGAAGGCGAATTGGCCGAATACGTAATAAGAGATCTGACCGAACGAAATGAACATCCAATTACCGAATGAAGAGGAGAAAATCAAAACCTGAATTTGATCAGAACGGTCAACACCATACATAAATATGTAACTCATAAGGATTGAAGTATAGGTTGATCCTATCTCCGCTAGGCAAAAAAGTTACAAAAACTAGGAGAGGTCAATTTGATTTAAGGCGAGAAAATTGGCGTCCGGATCACCTACGGGGATTCGAACCTGATGAGAGTACAATTGTCGCACAAAGACCCATTGGTGATTAATCTTTTGGTAGCAAACCGTCGGATCAACAGAGTGCTCATTGATGCAGGATCAAAATGCCAACATCAAGACCTTTAGAGTCTACGAACAATTGTGAGTTAGAACAGATCAAATCCGATTAGCCAAATGTCCGCTTGTAGGATTTGATGTGAACAAAGTCACCCTGATCAGAGTAATCTCGCTATCAGTTACAGCAGCCCAAAGGACCCTGGAGGAGCAATTTGGGATAGCGAATGTTCATTCCTCCTACAACCTCATTATGGGTAGGGGTGGATTCACAGGATATATAGGGTCCCATCTTCTCTGCACCAAGTGATGAGGTGCTTAACGCCGAACGACAAAAGTACGATAGACCTCCTCGATGATCAGGTGGCAGCCAAAAAGTGCTACTCGTTATCAATGAAGCTTACACCAGAGGATAAGGGGACCAATACAAATGCTGACCCCCAATAGCAATCACAAAAGCATGACAACCTCGAGCCAAAGGAGGAAGAAGGATTCGTCTAGACCTTGGAGCCCCTCTAGATAGCTCAACTCAGGGAATCAGGGGAAAAATAGAGCACCTAAATCGTATACATATTTATTTTTTAGTTATATTGTTTGTTAAATAAATAAGTTAAGCTACATGGCTTCTTATTAATTAGATAGTTAATTTAATAATTTATTATTTATATTTCATAGTTCATAATTAGTTATTTAGTCTGTTAAATAGTTTATTATTAGTTACAAAGTTAGTTAAATGAATAATTAATTATGTTATCAATTTATTATTAATAATATATTTGTTAAATAAATGTTTAATAAAGCTACAGAATATTAATTACATAACTGGTTAAATAAATTACTATTTATGAATTCGGGGTTACAGTTCGGCTTTAGCTTAGTTTATTATTTATGTTTTTTTTAGTTATTAATTCATAATAATTTATTATTTATGCTACAAAATTTGAATTTAATAATATATTATTATTTATGGTGCATAAGGTCTGGAGTTTGTGGATTCGGAGTTTGGGGTTTAAGAGTTAGGATTTAATATTAGTTAAAAAGTCATTTAATTATATTGTTTTTTTGGGGTTTGGGGTTTAGGAGTTAGGATTTCTTATTAGTTAAATAGTCTTTTAATTATATAGTTTGTTTGGGATTTGGGGATTCAAGTTTTCATTTTTCGTGTTTTAGGTTTGGGTTTTCGAATTCGGTGTTCTGGTTCGGCTTTAGTTTATTTTATTATTTATGTTAAAAAAAAATTTAGTTTATGATAAATTATTATTTATGCTACGTAGTTTATTATTAGTTATATAGTTTGTTAAAGAAATTATTATTTAAGGTACGTAGTCAATTATTAGTTAATTTTTTAAGTAATTTATTTTTTATGTTTCATAATTCCTTATTAGTTTTATATTCTGTTAAATAAATTATTATTTAGGCTAGATAATTTATCATATATTTATTTAATATATTATTATTTGTACTGCATTAGGTTAAGGATTGGTGTTTCAAAGTCTTGAGTTTGGAGATTCGAAGTTTGGGGTCTAAAATTTAGACTTTATTATTAGATAGATAGTCTGTTAATTACATAGTTTGTTTGGGTTTAGGAATTTGGATTTTCATGGTTAGGGTTCAAGGTTTCTGGTTTTGGATTCAGAGTTTCGGTTTGACTTTAGTTTAGTTTATTATTTATGTTAAATATTTTTCAATTCATAATAAATTAATATTTATGATACATATTATTATTAATTATATAGTTTGTTAGTTAGATAGCAAGTTTAATATTTTATTATTTATGCTTCATAGTTCGTAATTAGTTATTTAGTTTGATAAATAAATTATTATTTATGCTACATAGTTTATTATTAGTTAAATAGTTTGGGGTTTCAGGGTCTAGAGTTTGTGGATTCGGGGTTTTGGATTCAGGAGTTACGATTTATTATTAGTTAAATAGTCTTTTACTGATATAGTTTGTTTGGGGTTTGCAGATTCGTGTTTCTGTGTTTGGGTTTTAGGTTTAGGGTTTCAGATTCATGATTTTGGTTTAGCATTACTTTAGTTTATTATTTATGTTAAGAAAATTTTTGTTAGGAATAAATTATTATCATTTTACATAGTTTATTGTTAATTATATAGTTTGTTAAAAAAATTCTTATTTAAGCTTCATAGATAGTTATTAGTTAGATAGTTAGTTAAGTAATTTATTATTTATACTTCATTGTTCATTATTAGTTATATACTATGTTAAATAAATTATTATTTATGCTACATAGTTTAAAAGATATTTATTCAATATATTATTATTTATACTGCATTAGGGTTAGGGATTGGGGTTTCGATGTTTTGAGTATGGGGATTCGGGGTTTAGAATTTAGGCTTTATTATTAGTTACATAATCTGTTAATTATAGTTTGTTTGGGGTTTAGGAATTTGGGCTTTCGTGTTTCGGGTTCTAGGTTTGAGGTTTAAGATTCGGGCTTCCTATTCGTCTTTACTTTAGTTTATTATTTATGTTAAGTAGTTTTTAATTCATAATAAATTACTATTTATAATACATATTTATTATTAGTTATATTGTTTGTTAAATAAATAATTTAAGTTATATGGTTCCTTATTAGTTAGATAGTTAGTTTAATAATTTATTATTTATGCTTCATAGTTCATAATTAGTTATTTCGTCTATTAAATAGTTTATTATTAGTTACACAGTTTGTTAAATAAATTATTATTTATGTTACAAAATTTATTATTAATTATATATTTGTTAGAAAACTGTTTAATAATGCTACAGAATATTAATTACATAATTGGTTAAATAAATTATTATTTATGAATTCGGCGTTACAGTTCTGCTTTAGTTTAGTTTATTATTTATATTCATTAGTTATTAATTCATAATAATTTATTATTCATGCTACAAAATTTGTATTTAATAATATATTTTTATTTATGGTGCATAGGGTCTGGAGTTTGTGGATTCGGGGTTTGGGGTTTAAGAGTTAGGATTTAATATTAGTTAAATAGTCATTTAATTATATTGTTTCTTCGGGGTTTGGGGTTTAGGAGTTAGGATTTCTTATTAGTTAAATAGTCTTTTAATGATATAGTTTGTTTGGGATTTGGGGATTCAAGTTTTCGTTTTTGGGGTTTTAGGTTTGGGTTTTCGAATTCGTTGTTCTGGTTCGGCTTTAGTTGAGTTTATTATTTATGTTAAACAAAAATAGTTTATGATAAATTATTATTTATGCTACGTAGTTTATTATTAGTTATATAGTTTGTTAATGAAATTATTATTTAAGGTACGTAGTCAATTATTAGTTTGTTTCTTAAGTAATTTATTATTTATGTTTCATAGTTCCTTATTAGTTATATAGCTGTTAAATAAATTATTATTTAGGCTACATAATTTATCAGATATTTATTTAATATATTATTATTTATACTGCATAAGGGTTAGGGATTAGTGTTTCAGAGTTTTGAGTTTGGGATTCGGAGTTTGGGTTTAAATAGTCAGTCAAATAAATTATTATTTATGTTAAATAGTTTATCAGATATTTATTCAATAAATTATTATTCATATTGCATAAGGGTTAGGGTTATTCATATTCATATATATATATATGGGATATATTTATATTAAATTATAAATATATCTATTAGTACATGTATTATTATATATACATGTAAAAGTGTGTATATGTATGGGTATATATACGTATAGGTGTGTGGGTTCTATTATATACCGTGTAGTGTAGTGTATATATATATAATATGAGATATACATATTTATGTGGCTCAGCTTTGGTGGACAAAACATGTGGTACGAAATTAAGAGATTCAAAAATACAAGATAAAGAGTCGGTGGTTGGCTGACTAAGAGGAAGGGAAGAAAGAAAAAGAGAAAAAGAAATAAAAGAAAAAGAAAAGAAGAAAAAGAAGAGAGAAAAACCAAGAGGGTTTCTAAAGAGAGAGAGTGAATCCAAGAGAGGAGAAGGAGCTTGAAGGTGCTCCAGTCGTGCTCCAACAGCGGCTAATGGTGGTTTGTAGTGGTGTGACCAAGGTAGATGGTGGGTATGGTGGTTCCAAGGACTGGGTTCTCGCTGGTGGGTTGTTCCAGGTGGGTTTGAATGGTTGTTCGGTGAGGAAATGAAGGCCAACAGTGAACGACGGTAGTGGCTTGGTGGTGATCGGCGTGGGGCTGTTTGGGAGGTCTGGCTGATGCTCGGACCGTGTTGGGTCTATTTTAGCCAGCTTCGGTAGTGGCAGTTCTTGCTGGGTCTGTTCATGATAACGGTGGCTGGCCGTGATGGTGCCTGTGGCAGTCTATTAGAAGTGGCCAGAGTTGTTGGGTATGGCCTCTAGTGGTTGGGCTTATGACTCTTCTTCTGCAGGGGACCATAGCTGGTGGAGGCTCGGCTGATGGTGGGGTTTTCTTCTCGGGTTGCCCATGGCTTTGGAGCACATATTGGTGTCGGAGGGGCTATTTGGCCGCAAGAGGGTGGCCTGGTTAGGGGCTGTTTGCTTCACTATTGATCATAGTTTGGTCAGGCTTCCATAGCTGTAGTTTGTAGGTATCAATTATGTCTCGCCACATGGTAAGGTTGAAAAGTCAAAGCACCAACATGTCAAGCCACATGGCAAAGTTGAAAAGTCAAAGCACCAACATATCAACCACGTCACTCGTTAAAAAAAGTGAGCCTCGAACAACATTCGAGCACCACACAAAAACCCTAACAGCGTGTCAGGCCAAGCAAGCCTCGAACAACATTCGAGCACCACACAGAAACCCTGACAGAATATCAGGCCAAGCAAGCCTCGAACAACATTCGAGCACCACACAAAAGTCCTGACAACATGTCAGGCCAAGCAAACCTCGAACAACATTCGAGCACCACACAAAAGCTCTGATAGCATGTCAGGCCAAGCAAGCCTCGAACGACATTCGAGCACCACACAAAAAGCCCTGATAGCGTGTAAGGCCAAGTAAGCCTCGAACAACGTTCGAGCACCGCACGAGAGCCTTGACAGCGTGTTAGGCCAAGTAAGCCTCGAACAATATTCGAGCACTGCACGAAAGCCCTGACAGCATGTCAGGTTAATTAAGCCTCGAATAACATTCAAGCACCGCACGAAAGCCCTGACAGCGTGTCAAGCCAAGTAAGCCTCGAACAACATTCGAGCGCCACAGGCCTAACGAGCCTCAAGTAAATCCCAAACAATGGATTCAAGCATACTTCACGGACGAGTATCGTCCAATCCTATCACATGACAAGAGGAACTGGATAGGAGTCCATTGTCCGGATGTAACTAAAGGCCTCTTTGGGATACCTGAGGGAATCTGGTTTGGAGGATAAGGAGTAAGGGAAGCCTGACTTTCTAAACAGGCCTAGTTGACGGAGCAATGAAAACACGCCACCTCTGAGAACTTTTTGTCACCATTAATGCCCATTTAAGAGTCATTAATGTTCTCAGCTACCGCCGTAGTGCAAGTTGAGGGATTTGACTCGTTAGGCAACCAAGGCATCACTAGGCTTCTGACAGGGGTCAAGCTGGATTGAAACCAGTGGACGCAGCCCAAGAAGATCTAGCACTATAAATAAAAGGGTCCAACAAAGGAACAAGGTATCATATCCTTCACAAAAAAGCTCCGATCAACTAGCTTTAGTTCTCCTCCCTCAAACAAAGAATCTACTCCGAATCCTTCATATTTGTATTGACTACTCCTGTTTGAAATAAAAGACCCCTACATAGTTCTTGGTTGAGTTTTGAGGTGAGGTGAGGCTGTGTATGGTGGTTCACAAGTCACTCGATTTTAGAAGGATGATGGCTAGATTCGGTAGCTTGCGGGTTAGGTTTGGGTAGCTTGCAGTGGTCACGGTTTGTGGTGGTTTGGGGTAAGAATGGTGGCCTTGTGGTGTTGGATCTTCACGGCCATAGTGGGGGAGCTTGAATTAGTTATCCATGGTGGAAGCAACCATGGTAGAGGTTGAAGATGGCCTTCACATGGTGGCTGGAAATGGTGAGTTCATAGATGTGAACTTGGGTAATGGTGAATGATAATGGTTGAAGATGGTTCCAAATTGAGTTGGTTCACTTTATTTGAATTGGACTCATACAGTGAATGGACTTGGCGAGGCTCAGGGACTTTAATTGGGCTTGGGCATTTGGGCTGCCTAATTAAATTAGGCCAAAAGATTTGGATTTGATTTTTTCATTTGACTTGAATTGGACCTAGACAATGGAGTGGGCTGTCATATTGAATGCTTGGGTTGGGCCTCAATAGTGGGCTTGTAGAATTGGACCTTGAACTTGGATCCAATTGGATTATGTTTGGACTACTTCAAAGAGATTTATTGTATGGGCTTTGACTGTGGGTTGGACCAAGCATGGAAACAAAAAGAGAAGAAAGTGGGTTCATATGTGGTTATGACACGGGACTGGACAGAGCTTGGTATGGACCACTTTGCTGGTGCCGGCCTAGTGAAAGCGGAACTTAAGGCAAGTTAATTCTTACATCTATCTCCTACGTATATTTTAATTATGTTGGTTAATTTTACATATGTTCTTAATTTGATCATATGTAGTGTTTATATATATGTGTGCATATATATATATATATATAAAGGTGAATATTGTATATACGTGAGATGTGAGGATATATATATGTGTGTATATATATATATATATATAAATGTGAGTTTGGAGGATGAAAGCATGTTAAATTTAAATGCTATTTGCATCATTATATGCATATATGTAAATTGAGTCCAAGTAATGTATGCTAAATTATATATTTAGCTAGGCGTTGCCTTTGCATGCATATGTGATTTTTATGCATGAGTTAGAGACATGTAATTATATATATATGTGATCATATATTGGTGCAGTGGTAGAAATGCATGCTAAATATGAATATAGCATTGATGAGTATTTGAGAAGCATGATATATGTGTATAATACATATATGAATAATAATATATATATATATATATGGTTATATATATATTGTGATTTGAATGCATGCTAGATTACTTGTAGTAAATGCATGCGTGGAGTGATAGCATGATTCTATCTGTGCTAGTATATGTGTATATATGATTATATGCGGGATGTGACATATATGTGTTTATATGTGGAAATGTGAATATGAAATGTATGCTAGCTTTATATGTTGAATGCATGCATTAATTATAGCATGGTAAAAATGTGCTAAGTTGAGATTGTTAGCATATATGAGGTATTATGCGGGTTTTGAACATGTATGCGCTATATGTGTTAAAATGTGATGAGAAACATGCTAAATACTTATTTTTAGTATTAATAAGCATGGGTTGATGCATGAAAATAATGTGTAGTAACCCTTGTGGACGGGTGTGAGTGGGCGGGTGTGAAGATAGACACTGGGCTGAGCTACCACACTGACAGGGTACAGGGTGCTCAATCCCACATCGCCTGGGTGTGAAAAAGGGGATGTGCTTATATGTAGTATGTTCTCTTCAAATGGTATGAGGCCTTTTGGGGTAAACCCAAGAGCAAAATCGTGCGGGCTTAGGCCCAAAGCGGACAATATCATACCATGTGTTGGAGCGGGCTATTACAGTTGGTATCAGAGCCTGAACCCAGCCGGAAGTGTGCCGACGAGTACGTCGGGCCTCGTAGGGGGGTGGATTGTAGTAACCCTTGTGGACGGGTGTGAGTGGGCGGGTGTGAAGATAGACACTGGACTGAGCTACCACACTGACAGGGTACAGGGTGCTCAATCCCACATCGCCTGGGTATGGAAAAGGGGATGTGCTTATATGTAGTATGTTCTCTTCAAATGGTATGAGGCCTTTTGGGGTAAACCCAAGAGCAAAACCGTGCGGGCTTAGGCCCAAAGCGGACAATATCATACCATGTGTTGGAGCGGGGTATTACATAATGTGCTATGTATATATGCATCCATATTACATATATGGGAGGAAAATGACACATACGTGATTATATGTGGGTTATGGAGGGCGAAATGCAGGCTATGTGCTTTTAAAACTAGCCAGTGCATTGAGGTAAGCATAAATTAAAATGTTTGGTTTTATATGTTATAAATACATATTGGGTGAAATTGTGAGGACACGGGAAGAAGTATGGAAGCATGATCTATCGGAGTAAGCCCAAATCATGCACTTGTTGAATTTTTATCCATATTTGTTGAAATGTCGGAGTATGCCAACTCACCGTAAGGCAAACTAAAATATTACCACGGAAGTGTGATCATGTTCATATCATGCACTTGTTATCGGAGTATGCCCACAGTGGTGACTATCGGAGTTGTCCCATCACCATAAAGTAAACCAAAATATTGTCTATGAGACGTGACACTATCAGAGTATGTCTAATGTTATGCACTTGTTATAGGAGGTGTCCTAAGTCACATGATCTGTCGGAGTGGTCTAAATCATGTGGGGTATCGGGTGAAAATCAGGAGATGGAGAGTTGCATCTTATGCTTATGTGCTTATCTATTAAGCATGTTATACTGTTTAAATGCATCTACATTGCATTTGAGATTTGCTACTTGTGAGTAGGGGACGTGATGAATGATTTACATGGTTTATGTAAATGCTTTGACATGTATGTTTTATATACATATTGATATTGGACTTTTATTGTTTGTGAGCATGCTGTGAATAATTTTCATAAATCATGTGTTGTAGATTTAGTATATTCATATGTGCTAGAATAGCATATTTGGTTCATGCATGCTAGGAGAAACATGGTTTTAAATATTACAATATATTTAAATGCATATATATTTTTGAGAATATGTGAGGATCGACCTGCTACAGCAGTGATAGTATGGTTCGACATACCTTGTTGGGCTTTGAGCTCACACCCCCCCAGGTTTTGCAGGTATTGCTGATTGTGGAGTCAGTTAGAGGGACCGATAGTACCAGATGCAGAGGTAGTGATTGAGTTTTATATAATTTAAAGTATGTCTAGGATAATGGATATATAGACGCATTACATTTGGATTAAATGTATAGAATGATTAGGTTGATTCAATTTTTCCAGTTGTGTTGTATAAATTTGATGTATGTATATGAGACGGACATTAAGGGATTGAGTTATATTTCAATTGTATTATGCATGTTGTAGGAATGTTGGAGAAACACGTGCCCAAAAATGTCCATTTTGAATTTAGGATGTGAATGTTGGAGGGACACGTGCCCAAAAATGTCCATTTTGAATTTGAAGTGTGAATGGCATATACAATGATTTTATTTGAATTGGGATTGATGATCAGGTGATGGTTATATCGTAAGGGTGATCTCATGGATTCACACCTCGGTTCTCGAGACCCTGGAATCGAGGCTTGACACTTTTAATTACATAGTTTGTTTGGGTTTGGGGATTCGAGTTTTCGTGTTTTGGGATTTTGGATTCGGGGTTCCGGTTCGGCTTTAGTTTAATTTATTATTTATGTTAATTAGTTTTTAATTCATAATAAATTATTATTTATACTATATAATTTATATTTATTAATATATTATTATTTATGATTCATAGGGTTTAGGGGTTAGGGTTTCGTGGTTTGGAGTTTGTGGATTCAGGGTTTGGGGTTTAGGAGTTAGGATTTATTATTAGTTAAATTGTCTTTTAAATATATAATTTGTTTGGGATTTAACGATTCGAGTTTTCGTGTTTCTGGTTTTAGGTTTGGGGTGTCAGATTCAAGGTTCTGGTTCAGCTTTAGTTTAGTTTATTATTTATGTTAAAAAGATTTTAGTTAATAATAAATTATTATTTATTCTACATAGTTAATTATTAATTATATAGTTTGTTAAATAAATTATAATTTAAGTTACGTAGTCAAATATTAGTTATATATTTTGTTAAGTAATTTATTATTTATCCTTTATAGTTCATTATTAGTTATATAGTCCGTTAAATAAGTTATTATTTATGCTACATAGTTTATCAGATATTTGTTTAATATATTATTATTTATACTGCATAAGGGTTAAGGATTGTGGTTTCGGGGTTTTGAGTTTGGGATTCGGGGTTTGAGGTTTAAAATTTATGCTTTATTATTAGTTACATAGTCTGTTAATTACATAGGTTGTTTGAGGTTTGGGATTTAGGTTTTCGTGTTTCAGGTTGTAGGTTTGTGGTTTATGATTCAGAGTTTTGGTTCGACTGTAGTTTAGTTTATTATTTGTGTTAAATATTTTTTTAATTCATAATAAATTACTATTTAAGATACATATTTATTATTAATTATATAGTTTGTTAAATAAATTATTATTTAAGCTACATGGTTCCTTATTAGTTAGATAGTTAGTTTAATAGTTTATTATTTATGCTTCATAGTTCATAATTAGTTATATAGTCTATTAAATAAGTTATTATTTATACTACATAATTTATTATTAGTTACATAGTTTGGGGTTTCGGGGTTTGGAGTTTGTGGATTCGGGATTTGGGGTTTAGGAGTTTGTATTTATTATTAGTTAAATAGTCTTTTAATTATATAGTTTGTTTGGGGTTTGGGGATTCGAGTTTTCGTGTTTGGGGTTTCAGATTCGTAGTTCCGGTTCGATTTTAGTTTATTTTATTATTTATGTTAAAAAGTTTTTGTGAATAATAAATTATTATTTATGCTATATAGTTTATTATTAATTATATAGTTTGTTAAATAAATTATTATTTATGCTACTTAGTCAATTATTAGTTAGATTGTTAGTTAGGTAATTTATTATTTATGCTTCATAGTTCATTATCATATATATAGTCTGTCAAATAAATTATTATTTATGCAACACAGTTTATCAGGATATTTATTAAGTAAATTATTATTCATACTGCATAAGGGTTAGGGATTGGAGTTTCGGGCTTTTGAGTTTGGGGATTCGGGTTTGGAGTTTAGAATTGAAGTTATATTATTTGTTACATAGTCTGTTAATTACATAGTTTGTTTGGGGTTTGGAAATTTTGGTTTTCGTGTTTCGGGTTCTAGGTTTGAGGTTTAGGATTTGAGGTTCCGGTTCAGCTTAAATTTAGTTTTTTATTTATGCTAAATATTTTTTAATTCATAATAAATTACTATTTATGATACATATTTGTTATTAATTATATAGTTTGTTAAATAAATTATTATTCAAGTTACATGGTTCCTTATTAGTTAGATAGCTAGTTTAATAATTTATTATTTATGCTTCAAAGTTAATAATTAGTTATTTAGTTTGTTAAATAAGTTATTATTTATGTTACATAGTTTATTAAATAAATTATTATTTATTATTAGTTAAATAGTCTTTTAATTAAATAGTTTATTTGTGTTTGGGGATTTGGGTTTCGTATGTCGGGTTTTAGTTTTAGGGTTTCGGATTTGGGGTTTTGACTCGGCTTTAGTTTATTTTATTATTTCTGTTAATTAGTTTTTAATTCATAATAAATTATTATTTATGTTACATAATTTATATTTAATAATATTTTATTATTTATGGTTAATAGGGTTTAGGAATTGGAGTTTCGGGGTTTGGAGTTATTGGATTCGGGGTTTGGGGTTTAGGAGTTATGATTTATTATTAGTTAAATAGTCTTTTAATTATATAGTTTGTTTGGGATTTGGGAATTCGAGTTTTCATGTTTCGGGTTTTAGTCGGATTAGGGGTTCTTGTTCGAGTTTAGTTTGGTTTATTATTTATGTTAACAAGTTCTTAGTTAATAATAAATAATTATTTATGCTACATAGTTTATTATTAATTATATAGTTTGTTAACTAAATTATTATTTAAGCTACGTAGTCAATTATTATTTATGTCTCATAGTTCATTATCATATATATAGTCTGTCAAATAAATTATTATTTATGCAATATAATTTATCAGATATTTATTAAATAAATTGTTATTCATACTGCATTAGGGTTAGGGATTGGAGTTTCGGGCTTTTGAGTTTGGGGATTCGAGGTTTGGAGTTTAGAATTGAAGCTATATTATTTGTTACATAGTCTGTTAATTACATAGTTTTTTTGGAGTTTGGGAATTTTGGTTTTCGTGTTTCGGGTTCTAGGTTTGTGGTTTAGGATTCGGGGTTCCGGTTCGGGGTAAGTTTAGTTTTTTATTTATGTTAAATATTTTTTAATTCATAATAAAATACTATTTATGATACATATTTATTATTAATTATATAGTTTGTTAAATATATTATTATTTAAGTTACATGGTTCCTTATTAGTTAGATAGTTTATTTAATAATTTATTATTTATGCTTCATAATTCATAATTAGTTATTTAGTATGTTAAATAAGTTATTATTTATGCTACATAGTTTATTATTAGTTACATAACTTCTTAAATAAATTATTATTTATTATTAGTTAGCCTTTTAATTACATAGTTTGTTTCGATTTAGGTATTCGGGTTTTAGTTTTAGGGTTTCGGATTCGGGGTTTCGGTTCGGCTTTAATTTAATTTATTATTTATATTAATTAGTTTTTAATTCATAATAAATTATTATTTATGCTACATAATTTGTATTAAATAATATATTATTATTTATGATTCATAAGGTTTAGGGATTAGGATTTTGGGGTTTGGAGTTTGTAGATTCTGGGTTTGGGGTTTAGGAGTTATTATTAGTTAAATAGTCTTTTAATTATATAGTTTGTTTGGGGTTTGATGATTCGAGTTTTCGTGTTTCTAGTTTTAGGTTTGGGGTTTCGGATTCAGGGTTATGGTCCAGCTTTAGTTTAGTTTATTATTTATGCTAAAGAGTTTTTAGTTAATAATAAATTATTATTTATTCTACATAGTTTATTATTAATTATATAGTTTGTTAAATAAATTATAATTTAAGCTACGTAGTCAATTATTAGTTAGATAGTTTGTTAAGTAATTTATTATTTATCCTTCGTAGTTCATTATTAGTTATATAGTCCGTTAAATAAATTATTATTTATGCTACATAGTTTATCATATATTTATTTAATATATTATTATTTATACGCCATAAAGGTTAGGGATTGGGGTTTCGGGGTTTGGGGTTTAGAATTTAGGCTTTATTATTAGTTACGTAGTCTGTTAATTACATAGTTTGTTTTGGGATTTGAGTTTTTGTATTACAGGTTCTAGGTTGGTGGTTTAGGATTCGGGGTTCTGGTTCGGCATGAGTTTAATTTATTATTTATGTTAAATATTTTTTAATTCATAATAAATTGCTATTTATGATATATATTTATTATTAATTATATAGTTTGTTAAATAAATTATTATTTAAGCTACATGGTTCCTTATTAGTTAGATAGTTTGTTTAATAATTTATTATTTATGCTTCATAATTTATAATTAGTTATTTAGTTTGTTAAATAAGTTATTATTTATGCTACGTATTTATTATTAGCGACGTAACTTTTTAAATAAATTATTATTTATTATTAGTTACATAATCTTTTAATTACATATTTTGTTTGGGTTTGGGGATTCGGGTTTTTGTGTTTCGGGTTTTAGTTTTGGTGTTTTGGATTCTGGGTTTCGGTTCGGCTTTAGTTTAATTTATTATTTATGTTAATTAGTTTTAATTTATAATAAATTATTATTTATGCTACATAATTTGTATTTAATAATATATTATTATTTATGCTACATAGTTTATTATTAATTATATAGTTTGTTAAATAAATTATAATTTAAACTATGTAGTCAATTATTTGTTAGATAGTTTGTTAAGTAATTTATTATTTAACTTTCATAGGTCATTATTAGTTATATAGTCCGTTAAATAAATTATTATTTATACTACATAGTTTATCAGATATTTATTTAATATATTATTATTTATACTGCATAAGGGTTAGGGAATGGGATTCCGGGGTTTTGAGTTTGGGGATTCGGGGCTTGTGTTTTGGGTTTCAATTTTGGGGTTTCGGATTTGGAGTTCCGGTTCGATTTTAGTTTAATTTATTATTTATGTTAATTAGTTTTTAATTCATAATAAATTATTATTTATGCTACATAATTTGTATTAAATAATATATTATTATGATTTATTGGGTTTAGGGGTTAGGGTTTTAGGTTTTGAAGTTTGTGGATTTAGGGTTTGGGGTTTAGGAGTTAGGATTTATTATTAGTTAAATAGTCTTTTAATTATATAGTTTGTTTGGGGTTCGACGATTTGAGTTTTCATGTTTCTGGTTTTAGGTTTGGGGTTTCGGATTCGGGGTTCTGGTTGGGCTTTAGTTTAGTTTATTATTTATGTTAAAAAAATTTAGTTAATAATGAATTATTATTTATTCTACATAGTTTATTATTAATTATATAGTTTGTTAAATAAATTATAATTTAAGCTATGTAGCCAATTATTAGTTAGATAGTTTGTTAAGTAATTTATTATTTATCCTTCATAGTTCATTATTAGTTATATCATCCGTTAAATAAATTATTATTTATGCTACATAGTTTATCAAATATTTATTTAATATATTATTATTTATACTGCATAAGGGTTAGGATTAGTGTTTCGGGGTTTTGAGTTTGGAGATTCGGGGTTTGGGGTTTAGAATTTAGGCTTTAGCTCTTATGTTACTTAAAACAAACCATTTTTTATGGTATTCATATTCACAAAGCTGGAACTTCAATATTAAGGACATACTCCGATGTCGATATGGCTGGAAATGTGGATGATCGATCGTCAACTTCTGCATATATCAGTTTTTTGGGATCTAACCTCATTTCTTGGAGCTTAAAGAAACAAAGAGCAATTGCATGATCCACAACAGAGGCTGAATAATAGAAACTAGCTAATGCAGCTTTTGAGACAATATGGTTGTCCACTCTTTTCAAAGAACTCGTATTTCCAGCTATTATGTGACAATCTCGGAGCCACACATCTCAGTTTTAACCATGTCAATCATTCGCGCATGAAACACATTCAAATCGACCTTCACTTTGTGCATGACTTAGTGCAAAAAGGAAGCCTCCAAGTAAGACATGTACATACTCAAGACCAACTAGCTCATATGTTAACAAAGCCATTGTCAAAGCAGCGCACAGAATTGCTACGTACCAAGATTGGTCTTGCCGATGGAAGCATAATCTTACGTGGGCGTATAAAGGAAGCATGCGTGGATTCTACTCAATCAAAACAGAGCATATCTACCCTAAAATCATGTCAAATATTCTGTCATTAATTCTATATTTGGGGCTGATTCTAATTTTGAATTCTATAACTGTATATTGTAATAGTATCACAGTTTTAGCTTTACTGTTTACATGTTTCCTAAATTAGCTTCTCAACCACTCTGTATATAACATAGAATTTCTATCAATAAAGTGTGTGGGAAATTATTCATTGAAATTACGACAATATCTACTTCTTTACAGGGGCTGCTAATCCAGCTTTTGCTATTAAAATTGATTTAAATAAAGTCTATGATACTGTGTCTTGGAAGTTCTTATTTAATTTGTTATAGGAATTTGGTTTTGGTCACTGATCTGGGAGTTGAGCAGTATGCAAGTTCCCCTATTATCCTTCATTGTGATAATAGTGGAGCAATTGCTCAAAGCAAAGATTCCAAAAATCATTAGTGTGGAAAGCACATTTAAAAGAAGTATCATGTAGCTAAAATCGCATCAAAGAACAACTTTGCAGATCCTTTTACAAAGGTGCTACCGATCAAGGTTTTTGATTGACATTTGGAAAGCTTGAGAGTTAGATGTGAGAAAAATTGTTTATAAAGTGCAAGTGAGTGATTGTTAGGATTGTATGTCCTACATAGCACCAATTGGGATGTAAAGAAATTTATTATAATTGAATATATAGTTTTAATGCTCTACATTTATGTATACATTTTGTGAATGTTGTGCATTAATCGGTTCATGAGATTAATCGAAGTGTCCATTGACTACGCAAGTGACTTTGTGTGGGCATAATAGAGGCATCAAAGACGATAACGCAATTCATAGTAATTGTGTTATCATGAATTGTTCAAATTCAGCGATAGTGGGTAGACTCTCTATCAAAGTAAGAATTGAACTGGATCAACAATAAGTTGAGAAATTGCTAAGTCCATCGTAGCAATATTCTCATTGTCAATGTTATAGCGATTTCGCTCTTAAGCATGAAAGGACTATGGACCCTAGTCTTGGTTAGTGATTACTTTGATTTATTTCGATAGGCTCTAGTGACTAAGATCTAGGTATTTTGGGTAATCATTGATCATTGACTTTGGAAAAAATTATCAAGAGTTGCACCTCACTAGCTAATTTATTTTTGGCTTGATTAATTTAATCACGATTAAATCTAAGCACTTGGTGGGTCTTTCATTTCATTATCAATGTAATTTTGTGATTAAATACATAAAATCGAGTGGGTAAAAATAAATAATCAATTGTATTATATTATTCAATAGCCAATTATGCGTAGAGGGGTAATTTCATAAATTAACATGGTGGTTTAACCATTCTTGAATTGGAGTACAACCACACTTATATAGTGGAGTTAAGTTGTGGTTAATGAGATATTTGAATGAGATCATGAGATGATCAAGTCAATTAATACCCCATTGGAGCCAACGAAAGAATGGGCCCAAATAAGATCCTCACTGCTAGCCCGATAGTTGGAAATTAATTTGGTTGAATAGAAATTAGTGAATTTTCTATGCCAAGGGCATATATATAATTACCAAAAATAACTAAGCACTTTTTGTGCTAGGGACATTTATGTAATTTTACATGCTAAGGCCATTTCTGTAATTTTATATGTTAGGGGCATTTCTGTAATTAGAAATAGCTAAGGGCATTATGGAATCTCACATAAATTTGAAATTCAAATTATTTGAATATAAATTTATTTTAATTTAAATTCAAATTACTTTTAAAATTCAAATTTGATTTTTTAAATCTTTTTTAATTTTAAATTAAATATCAAATTACATATATTATATGTATTTTAGATATTTAACGTGTAGATGTAAGATGAATTATTACAAGAAGTAGAATAAAGAAAATTAAGAAAGATTAGAAGACCTTCTTCTTCTGGTTTTTCTCCATTCATCTTCAACCAAAAGACTCCCACACGACTTTTCAGAGACAAAGGACATAACCTCACATCTTCTGGGTTGTGAAGAACAAGATAGTGTCTTGAACGTTAAAGAATAGAAAAACTAACAGAGGAAAGTTTTAGAGAGTTTTTGATACTCATCATCTCTTAGTATGTTTTTTAATAATCAACTATTAGTATTGATTATAATTACATGCAATATGAAAATTTTAAAATATTATTTTTCAACAACGTCAATTTCCTGGGCTAAAGTTTTTAATTTCCAACAATTGGATAAAAGAATGTCTTACCACTTCTTGGTTCTCTGTATTGGTTAATAGATCTTTTGAAGGCTTTTTTCAACCAGGTAGAGGCCTTAGGCAAGGCTGTCCACTTTCTCTAATGTTATTTACTCTTGTTACTGAGTGTCTTTCATCTTTGGTGCAAGTTAAGGTTAATTCTAGAAATCTTACTCCTATCAAAGCTGCTAGGAAGATCAATTCTCATCTGTGTCATCTCTTGTATGAAGATCAATTCTCATTTGTGTTTGTAGTTAATAAACAAATTTGAATGAAAAACATGTTTGTTAATAGTTGTTTTGTTTATAAATAACTTAAACATTCTTAAACAGCACTATAACAGCAGGCCAAATTTTTAAACACCAAAATGGTGATTATTTGTTTATGTTTGAAGAATGACTGTAGTAGATGCATGAGAGGTTATACTGCAGCTTTAAAAAAAACCCTGTAGCATCTTTTTGCCAAACGACAGCCACAAACCCAAACCCTAACACACATCGTTCATTCTCTCTCTCACCACCAGCGAGGAGCATCTACCGTCGATGGTCATTGCTCCAGGTATTTCTCTCAAGGTATTTCTCTCACCATCCAGGTATTTCTCTCACCATCTCGTTTCTCATATTCTCTCTACTTTACTAGAGTTGTTGATATTTTCAAATCTACATCATCATTTTCTTCAAGATGTTCCTCTATTTCTCACTTTTTTTTCTCTCTAGTTTTTCCCCTCTGTTCATCTAGATCTACTGGATTTTATGTAAATGATTGTTGTTCTCTTACATTTTACAAAGCTCCTACTAACGGTCATCCCTAACTACTTGACGTTGAGAGTAAACTTATATTACAAGACTATTTATATATGATTCATCTATATATATGTGTATATATTCACACTTATTGGCTGTAGGTGCAACCTTGAATAACAAAACTAGTATTATTAATTCTTTCCATAGATTCAACAAATTATCATATTAAGACACAAATTATCATTCTTCAATAATATGTTGACTCTTTTCTTCAAGTTGAATAATGTATACGTGCGTTCTTACAATAATCTTTTATGTGTTTTTCTTTCAAAACTTTTTCCTCATAACCCTAAGTCTTTATAAGAATTTGTGATAAGGTCTATCTCATATTATCATTTTGAGCACAAAAATTAATGCACATATTACATCATCACATTGCCAATAAATTACCCACATTTTGGAATGTGAAGAATAGAGCACTTCATTCTCTATACTATAACAACCTTTAGATGCACTCATAAGATATATATCGGCCGTTTTGTAAAAGTAGTTATAATTTTAACTCACAAAATATACTTTTTGTGATTTTGAATTAGGTCCTTCAATTTATATACATTTTTGACATTGACCATTTTTAAAATATAATTACAAACCACTCATTTTTAAAGCCTGCAAGATTAGTTAGCCATTAAAAGGAGGTCCAAGGTTAGAGAAGCAGTCTTATTTCTATTTTCATAACAGTTTCTTCATCGAAAAAACCTATAATAGAGCTTCAAATGACTTATTTCTCATAACCATAAATAATTCAACACTATATCGTCTTCTTTTTAACTCTCAAGTGCTAAATTTTGACAGTATAGCTAGTTTTCTTTAAACCCATGGCATTTGTAAAATATATGTGCACTCGGTGTGCCCTGGTCTTCTTGTGTGTTTATCTTACTGTCATCCTTTTTATGTTGCGTTTGGAGGCATGTAATTCATGTTTTAGAATTAGAATTAGAGTAAAACTACAATTTGAACCACGATTCACAATTCCAATCATGGGGATTCTTCCGCGTGAAACATAACATAAGTGATACCTTGCCAAGCAGGAAAACAAAAAAAAGAAGAAAAAAAACAAAGAAGCAGGACTACATAAACAATCAGAGAGCAAAATAAAATTTAAGCTTATTTGGATAAAGTATATGAACACATTAACTATAAAGTATAAAAGTTCGTCTGAGTCTAGTCATAATTTGAGATGAGATTACAAACATTTATTAATAAATATAATTGAAGGAGTATGATCCTTGAGTTCTCTAAGTTATTTGACATTGGAATTGTACAAAGGTAGAAATTCTAGCTTTCCTAGAAGGTCTTAAGATAGATTTGGATAAGTGTTAGTCATTTTTTATTTCTCGAAAGGTATGTTAGTCATTATTTGATAAAGGAAGATTTTGGTCACTTGTTAGATAGGTAAGAGGGCAGTCCATGGTCCCATTGCCATATTACCATATAATAAAAGAGATTGCTACTTGTTTTATAGCTTTTACAGGTGGAGAAAAGATGGATTACAAGGTCAACTATTGATCAAGCTATGCAAACAACCCTATTTAAGGGCCACTTATACCTTCAGACACTTTTAAAGGATGGGATGGGTGGGGGGAGTCCATTCTAAAGACATGTGGCTATTTTTTCGTTCTTCCTTCATCTTTTGTTTGGTTCAACCTTCTTTTTTAGGCTTGAAAGATATATCATTCTTCCCCCTTTGTTAATATTTTATTTTTTTAATAAATTTGTTCTCTTATCTTCTATCAATACATGAGTATATAAGTAATGATTCTTATGAATATTGGACGTTTTAGTCGTCTTGGGTTATTTGCCACTTGTTTTCTCTGGACAAAGTGAAGTTGGATGAGTAGCTTTTTTTGCAAATGATGCTTTAAAATTGGCCATGCTAAAATCAGTTAGGTAATCTTTCTTCTATCAACAAAACAAATACATAAGCTATTTAGATCAAAACTTTTGGTTTGTGTGCTTGTGATGTGCATGTTTGGGAAACGAGGTACTCATTAATAGGATTTCTCTAATTAGTCTGCTTCTACTCTGGACAATTGCTGTAGCTTTGTATATGCTATGTAATAAAGTGTTCTTTTAGTACTCTCCTCAAGTTCATTTGGTTGTCTAATTTTGAATTTACTAAACTTATGGTTGCAATGAGTAATGTATCATATTCAATCTATGATTGTCACTTGTTAACAAGTTGGGGCTTCATCTAGAAGAGTTCCCTCACTTCATGTAGAAAAATTACAATGCTTAATAGTTAACACTGAGAAGGCCTAAATTTGAGATTAATGCACAGAGTTCTTGATAAAATCATCACATTGAGAAATATATCTCAATATACTTCAATTTCTTAATAGTTAACACTGAGATGGCCTAAATTTTTGTTCTTGAGTTAATTGGGAGCTGCCCCTCCTTTTATAATTTTTTCAATACTAATTATAATTACTACAATGACATTTAGATGTATCTAAATGATGAAAATATATCACAACTCAACACTCAAACATCCGAGTTAGAGGAAGAACCTAAAAGAGACAAAGATGGAAAAATACGATGGAATGAATAATATGAGAAAACATTCATTCTCTTAATGAAGGAGGAAGTTAGAAATGGAAACCGAAGTACATCAACCTTCAATGTCAAATGATGGAATAATTTACTAGCGAAAATGATTAAAAGAACCGATGGATATACTTGGGAGAAGAATCAACTTAGGAACAAATTCAATATCATGAGGTCTGACTACAAGATTTTCAAAAGGCTCATGCAAGAGACATGTGTCGGGTATAATCAGACCACTGGAATGATAATTTTAAGTGATGAGAGATGAGAAAGATTGTCAAAGATTAGTAACATTTACTAGCCACTTTTTTTTTTTATTATTTTCATAATTGCTAATATAAATGAACTTGTAGGTTTTTAGGAGCTGTAACAAATTCAAGAAAAAACCATGCAAGCACTATGAAAAACAAAGTTTTATCTTTGACGAGACAATTGCAACTGGCTCTCATGTACATGCATTCACAAGAGTTCCTTCTCGTCATGAGACTGAAAAAGAGAAAGAACTTATTCATCCAAGTAACAATTTGGATGGTGATGATGATGATGGTGAGGAGGAGGAGGAGGGGGAGGGGGAGGTCGACAACGAAACCGATCTCCAAGAATAACTCGTAGGAACAAAAAAGAGAGCTTCACGGTTAGCATGTCATCAGCTTTAGAAAAATTGTCTGATAGTAACATGAGGAAAGCTAATGCGTATGAGAAGAAAGTTGAGGCATATGAGAAGACACTACTTACTCCATCTCCAGTAAGGTTGAGTGCTGATAGTGAGTCTGGTCAATGGACTGCACCTAAAACTGATGATGACATGATGTTTAAATGCATGCAGGTTGTGGACTCCCTTGATGGGATTGATCACGTGCAGTACTCCAAGGCAATTACACATATTGTGGAGGAATGTGTTCCTTAAAATGAGTGACAATAGGAAGAAGGGTTGGATAAGCACTCTTTAACTTTGTGTGTTGAACAATGTTTTATTTCTATTTTAAGTTTGTAATCTCTTAAACAATATTTTGACTCTACGTAGGTGGATATGTATGGGTGTTTCGTATGTTATGTATTGATAATTTTCATTTATAGAAATGTTATATGCTATTATTATGTTATAATTTTGATTTTAATTTTGATTTTATTTGTGTGTCATTACTTATATGTTTGTAATTATGAAATAATTGTAAGTATACCAGGTACTTGATATGGATCCTAGAAGGATTTCTTCTGATGATGATGATGAGGAGCAATTGCTTCTTCTCACCATTTTGAATGAGTATGCGAACAAATTTGTATTTAAGAGACCATGTAGGAATTCACGTTTAACTAGTAATGATTTTGTACTAGATGTATTATATAGTGACTCAACAAGATGTTTTAATCCTTTCCGAATAGAACATGTCTTTATGAATTTCTGTAATGAGCTAAAGAATTTAGGGTTAAAGGAATAAAGGTATGTGGGGGTACAAGAGCAAGTTAGAATGTTTTTACTAACTATAGGTTATAACACGAGAAATCGGTTATTTTCTGATATATTTCAACACTCTGGATAGATAGTGTTCAAATACTTTCATTGTGTTCTAAAAGTGATTCTTTTATTGGCAAATTAGATTATAAGTCTACCAAATTTTAATGTTGTTCCTCCATAAATTTTATACAATCCTAAACGCTATCCTTTTTTTTCCAAGTACATTTCATTGCAATCTATAATAATTTTTGTGAATAATTATATGCATCTTATTCATTTATATGTTAACTAATAATTTTATTATAGGATTACATTTGAGCTATAGATGGAACTCATGTGAGTGCTGTTGTTCCATATTCTGATCATGTTCCTTATCGTGGGAGAAAATCAGACATAATACAAAATGTGTTAGCAGAATGTTCTTTTTACATGCAGTTCACTTTTGTGATGGCGGGTTGGAAAGGAAGTGTTCATGACTCATATGTTTTAATGCAATGTCTTAGTAAAGCTAAAAATCAATTTCCGTTACCACTAGGAGGTAATTGAAATATCATTAACGATTTAAGTAGGAGCAATAATTAGACTTTCAAGTCATTTTATTGTTCTTTGGATGCAACTAAGTATTACTTAGTTGACTTTGGTTACACTAACATGCCGGAGTTCCTAATACCATATTGTGGTGAGAGATACCATTTGTAAGAGTACAGGAGAAGTCGTAGAGGACTAGTGCATTGTGAGAAACTTTATAACTTTAAACATTCATCTCTTCGGAATGTTATTGAGCATTATTTTGGTGTTTTAAAGACAAGATTTCCTATATTGAGGTTAATGGCACCGTGCGACATAGATGTGTAAGTAGATATTGTGATTGCATGTTGTGTAATTCACAATTTTATTAGGATGGAAGCATGTTTAGATACTCTGTTTACACAATATGAAAATGAAAATATGGAGCCTGAAAATGTGGGGGCCAGTACTTCTCAAGCTGCTCCTATTAAAGTCAATATCAATCAAAATGAACACCAGCAAATGAGTGAATTTTGTGATATAATTGCTAATGAAATATGGAATGACCATGTAACACGTAATTGAAATTGTTGTTCTAAATCTCATTATGATCTTGGTAGTGACATGATTTTTGGTGCATAGGAGATTAGTAGTGAAATTTGTTTTGTAATATAACACCTTGATGGTGACATATATTTTGCAAATGCTGTAGTTTTGGGGAATGGACATGCAAATTGTGTCTTTTAGTTAATTGAATATATTTTGGATCAAATTTTTTTTTTTTGGTGGAAATAAGTTTTTGTTTAAGTATTACTATTTCTACATGTCTTTGTGACATATTTTATTTTCTATACCATGAGGTGGTCTGAAACAACCGATTCTCAAATTAGTTTTTGGCAGGTCTCATGAAGTTCATAGTTATTACTTACTCGCTTCACAATATATAGTCATATTGTTCCTTTAATTTTGAAATTGTATATGAAAAAAATGTGTCCATAAGAATTTTGAAATTGTATAAATGCAAGCATTGATAATGACTATCTTATTGACAAATAATGACAAATTTTTTATTTATTTATAAAGGACTACATTTTTTTTATATTAATAATTATAACAATTAATTTATTGACAAATAATGATTATTATTATTATTTTTTTACTGTATTAATTTTTTAAAACACTTTAATGTTTATGTTTATGAATTTTAAAACAAATCAAAACTTTTTGCTAATGAAATATGGAATGACCATGTAACACGTCATTAAAAATGTTATTCTAAATCTCATTATGATATGTTTGGTAGTGACATGATTTTTGGTGTATAACAATTAGTAATGGAATTTGTTTGGTAGTATAGCACCTCGATGGTGGCATATATTTTACAAATGTTATAATTTTTGATGAATGAACATGCAATCTGTCTTTTGGTTAATTGAATATATTTTGGATTCAGTTTTTGTTTTTTTGGTAGAAATGAGTTTTTATTTAAGCATTACTATTTCTACATATATTTTTTTATATTGATAATTGTACCAATCAATTTATTGGCGAATAATGACTATTTTTTTTTTCTTTATTGTATTGATTTTAAAAAAAAAACAGTTTATAGTTAACAAATATATTTTTATATTTATGATTTTTAAAACAAATCAAATATTTTTACGTTATCAAACGTGACGTTGTTTATGGATAAACATCATCAAAACATAAATACTGTTTATATAAATGCTTTAATAATAAACAACAAACATAAACATTTCCTACCCGGATTCTTACCGGCATTTCATTCCATTCCGGTCCGAAACCTCACCTTATTACTGTTTCTCCTAGACCCGATTCAATATTACTTGCCGTCTTACGATTATCATGTCGTATCACCGTCGCTAGCTTTACAGTTTCCGGGGAACTCGCTGTAGAAAGAGGGACTATCAAAAGACTCACTGTTGCGGAGCGGAGAGAGAGAGAGGGAGTTGTGTTCCAGCAGCAGTATTACCATGTCAGCAGAGAGAGTAGACGCTCTCCCTCTCTCCGAAGTGGACCTTCACGAATCCCCCTCTTCTCATCCTCTCCTTCTTCGACTAAAACAAACCCTAATCTCATGCTCCAGAGTAAGTCACCCCATCTCTCTCTCTATATATATACAGGCATTTGTGTATAGGTTCTAGGGTTTTACATCAATTCCTATTGACATCAACACTTATTTCCACTTGCATTTGTAGTCAATTGAAGCCGGAGATTTCAGACAATCCGAAGAATCAATTTCTGAACTCACTGAGTTACTCAATTCGGTTTCCGATGCTGTTGCGTCAGAACCAGAAAATGAGGCTTTAGAGAACGAAGCACTTGTGGTTCTTACTGAAATCCATCGATACATAACTGAACCTTCATTGGACCAGGTCGCTTTACTCAGACTAATCATTCATGCTGACGTTGATGCTGTGTTTGATTGATTTTTTGATTTGTGGATAGTTTGGTGTTCCAGGCAGTCATCGATGCGCTTTCGTTTGAGTTACTGAAGGCGGGTGCTAGGTTTGCTAGCGCCTCTCGGAGATGTGTGGAGATTGCTGAGAGTGTCATTGATCATTTCATTGGGACTTGTAATCCCCGTGATATGGTCGCGGTTATTTGCGAGGTATGCTATTTAATTGCGTTGAGCCCAATTTTTTTTGTTTGTTTGTTTGTTTGTTTTGTTTTGTTTTCCTTTTTGATTTGTTGTTTGTTCTGCAAGTAGTATATAAAGGGTTTGGTGCTTTTGGGTTGAAAATAAATAAAAAAGAATATTTTGAGTAGCTTATATATTTTCCAGTGAGGTACTCTGTCTTATGAGGAGCAGCACAAACTAATTATGGGATTTTTTGTTTGAAAAAGCATGTCTGCCTAATTTAACTCCAAAATATAGGATATATGGCAAATTGGTTTGAAAGTGTGCGCTAGTAGTCGTTACTTTCAATGGGACATTAATGATGTAGCAGTGGGGTTAGCACCGTCTTTGCGGACATTATTGAAATCTTAAACTAAACCTTTTAAAAGTTGGAATTGATTATTTTTTTAAATCTCGGCGTTCTTGACATTCATGTGCGGCCTGCTTAATGAATTATTAGGTGCTGCAAGACAGTTGCCTCATATGCCACTTGCTGTGGTCTTGCAATTAGAGTACACGTGTCCCCCCTCCTATGTCAGTAAGTATGAAGTTGTTCACTCCAATATTTTGTCAAATTCAAATATCAGTGGTTGCTCTTTGGGAAATTTAAGATAGGAAATGGATCTAAAACGAAGATCAATTGTAAACTATCTGGTGCTTCTATTTGTAAGAAAGGAATATTTATACGTTGACTACTATCATTATGATAAGAAATCTTACACAAAATGTAATTCTACAGACACCTTCCTTGTTCTTAATTGGACCTATTGAAAGAATCAATTATGAAGTTATTAAAGTAACTATTATTGACCAAGAAGTGATTTTTAAATTTATTACAAGTCCACAAACCAAGATTATAAATCAACTAAAAGATCAATTAGAAACAAATTTTATTTTTTAAGAAAAGCATTGAACTCTTACAATACAGAAGCAATTAGAGGATCCAAAATTAATAAAATAAATTCAAGATTTTCAAGCTAAGTGGAAAAGAAATTCCCGATGAATTGCCTGATGTTTTTTTGGGATAGAAAACACATATAGTTAAACTACCATATGAGAAAGACTTAATGAAAGAATTGTTCCAACCAAGGCTAGAGCAATTCAAATGAATAAAAAATTGTTTTTTTATTTTTTTAATACCTTTGAGTTTGTTAGGAAACTTACTTGCAAATCATGTGGTCCTTCCTATAGGGACTATAGTTCCTTGGTAGATGTTATATCTAAAAATCCAACTTTAGTTTGTTACATTTTTACTTTTTTAGCTGATACAACTAATCCATTTCTTTTAATAATATTAAAGAAATTATGGATATGTTTCCATTGTTGAGAGATGGAATTAAAATAAATCAAGATTTCATCTATATAAACTATAGAGATATTCTTATAAGGATTAAAAATATCATTCATTATATTCCAATTTGGTGTCTTTGGGGGCTCTAAGAGCTCTTGGTGGGGTCCGTGTAGAATAATCATTCCTTGCTAAGCGTTTTGTTCAAGGAGAAGTCAATGACAAAAGTCAATACATAGTTCCATGGCATTTGCAAAATGAAACTGCCCAATTTTATATATTAGTTTGAAGAAGGAAGATTAAGTCTTTTCCGGTTTTCTAAAAGAAGGAAGTGATGCTATAGTTCTACATGTTGGGATTGTGTGTGACCTACAAAGCCAGTTATTGACATTTATATTTAATAAATTCCGTGTTATTTCTTCATACATATACGGTGAATGTTTGTATTATTGGCTCAAGAGTATTGAGGTAAGTGTCCATTAATTATGATAGTATGATTTATTTGCATAGGGAAGTGGCCCATGTATAGGAGATATAAATCATCAGTATTCATAATTATAAACTTGTTCGCATTCGTTAATAGAATTGGCTTTCTATTAGGAAGAATGGAATTATTGAACACATTGATTTCTACTTGTTAGGGTGACTTATCTTAGTCATCTGAGTGGAAGACTCAGAATCATATGTGTATGTGTGTTGGACACACTGAATTGGATCAAGGATAAGTAGAAAATTACTTGAGCTATCATGAGTAATTTTCTTTATCATTACTAAAGCAAATAAACTCTCAATCCGGAGAGACTTATGGATTTTAGTTCATGGTCATGGTTACTTTGATTTGCTTGAGTGACCTACGAGTCAACACACTTGGGTATTTTGGGTAATCGTTGATTATGGGCTTTGGAACATATTTCAAGATGTAATCCACGTGGTGTTTGTATTATGGTTGGGATTGTCTGATCACAGAAAACTGGCCAGTTTATTTAATAAATAGTTTTCTTATTTATTTATTTATTAAATATATTATTTTCTTTGAAAAAAATTTATGTGATCAAATGGTAGTGGCCAAAATATGGATTAATTAGTATATTGGATTGATAGTATTATTTATCCAAACAACTAATTAACATGGAGGAGTTAATTTGCAATATTTAGATTGAGGCTTCTTTATTCATGTCTTGGAATGCAATTATTTTTATTTAGTAGACTTAAAAACAATTAATGGGTTTATTAATAGGGCCAAGAGTTGGCAAGTCATTTAATAGGCCCATTGGAGCCAAGACAAAGATAGGCCCATCTAGATCCCACTCTTAGCCTAACTTGGAGAACAGGCGAAAAGTCAACGAAGGATTACGGTTAGATTAGGAGAGACGGGTTGGCCCACCCCACTCTATAAATAGGGTGGGCCGGCCACTCTTGGAGGATACACATCTAAAGAGAACTTGAAACCCCCTCTTGTCTAGCTTGTGGATTCCATACAAAGACATGAGTGAAGATTAAGAGGAGATTAAAAGCTAAGGAATTAAAGTTTGGTGATCAAGGATTCAAAATTTATCAAGTATCAAAAGACTTTTCTCATAGTTGACAATCTTCCAATTGTCCAAATGTCATATTAATTCTTTCTCTTTCTAAATTTTGATTGATTGATTAAAAACGATTGAGGAAAATATTTTTGCTTCTGCTATTAAACCTGTTTTCCAACACTACAGCCATGGACAATTTTTACTGGATGATTTAAGAGGGTGTCTTGTCACAGACTTTTCATTTTTTCTTGGGAAAATGTGACATCACCTCAGTTTGTTTGCACTTTTGTGTTTTTCTACTGTGGATTTTGTTCTTTCAATAAGTCATGTCCTGTTACATTCAACACCTTTTCCGCTCTATTTAACTTCCATTTCATTGAAAGAAAATATAAACCTTTTTTATATTTGGTTCTGAAGGGGAGTATTGTGTGGCCTATATATTTATTATTGCTCAATATTCTTTTCTTACTCTGTACAAATTAAATCTGTGGTTAAAATACTTTTTTTTTGTGGTTGTCAACATATGCAGTGTACCTATCTTAAGAATAAAACTCAGATAACTAAAGTTAAATGCATTTTTGGAGATGACTAAGAATCGAACTAAGGGAACTGAAGTCAAATGTACCTGTAAAATTCTGAATGCTACTTATAAAAATAAATCTGAATGCTTCTCGTAATTTTGGAGCAATGTACACCTCACCCTTTTCATTGTTTAGTACTTATAATAGTTTTTAGGCTTTGATTTCATTGATCTAGTGCTTCATAGATTTTTATTTACAATGTGAAGGCACTAGGTTCTCCAAGCAAGATGTTCAAAGCTCATGGTTATTTTGATCCTCTTCTAAGCGGGCTGACAAAAGGTAATATTAACAATACCTGCATGATGAGTTTATATAGAATATTAACTAATGGATGTGTTAAGTGATATTCATGTTTTTAAAAATATTAAGAATGTGGCTCAGTTAGAGCATATCTTATGTCTTGCGTTCTTGCATTATTATATATTATTTTTTATACATAGAAGCATTCTATATCTTTTTAATTTGAAAAAAATTGGGAGCAAGTTTGTAGGCCCGTTCAGCGTGGAGGGTTGGGGATTAGGAGGTTGGAAATGTTCAATAAAGCCTTGTTGGGGGGAAGTGGTTGTGGAGGTTCGGGATTGATAGGCCCAAGTTGTGGAGAATGGTCATTGCCAATAAATATGGGGAGGTTAGGGGCTCTTTCGAGGTGAGGCAGCCGACTAGGGTGGGGATTTGGAAGGCCATCCAAAAGGTGTGAGACATCTTCTCCAAACACATTCGTTTGAAGGTGAGGTTAGTGTGTGTGTGTGGGGACAGTGGGGAGATGTTGGTTAGCTTCTGGAGTGATGTGTGGTGTGGGGAGAACTCCTTAGAGCCCACCTATCCACATCTTTATCGGATAGCTGTGGACAAGAAGGTGCTTGTGGCCGACTGTTTTTGCCTTGATAGTGGGAGATTGTTCTGGGATATCCAGTTTGTGAGACCGTTTCAGGATTGGAAGCTGGGTGATATCGGTGAGCTCCTGGCTATGTTGGCTTTGGAGGGAGCCTAGACATGGGAGCTTTGACGTGTTCTCTTTCTATCACAGCCTTACGAGTGGTTGAGAGTCTTCTTTTCCTTGGAAGGCAGTATGGCGCACCAAGGCTCCGCTCAAGGTGGCCTTTTTTGGATGGACAGTGGTCCTTGAGAGGATTTTGACGATTGACAATTTGAAAAGGAGGGGCCGAATTTTTGTCAATAGGTGTTGTATGTGTAAGGAAGATGAAGAGTCTATCAATAATCTTCTTTTGCATTGTCCGGTCGCTAGAGATTGTTGGGTATGTTGTTTGCCCTTTTTGGTGTTTGGTGGGTTATGTCGGAGTCCACATGAAGTATGCTTGAGGCTTGGAGAGGGTGTACAGTGAGGAGGCATGTTCGCGCTGAGTGGAGAGTGGCGCCCCTTTGTTTATGGTAGGGGTTGTGGTGAGAGCGGAACAAGCTGTCTTTTAAAGATGTTGAGGTTCTGGCTTGGGTGCTTAAGTTCTCTATTCTATATACTTTATTCTTTTGGGTTATGGGTTGGAATTGTATATCTATGGGAGATTTCTCATCTTTATTTTCCAGAGTTGATCTTTTTAATTTTCATTGTGAATAGTTTCTTTTGTGGAATCTATGATTGTATAGTAGACCTCCTTGGTTTTGCATTGTTCTTGGGATGCGCTCCCCTTTTGAGCGTTTTTTATTGAAATCTTATTATCAAAAAAGAAAAGGAAAGATAAGATCATGTATAAACAAAAAAGTATTTCATATTCCATGCATATAAAATTATGTCTAATTTTGGCACACATACAATATGTATATATAAGTGGCCAAAAAAAAATAAATCTAGGAGTCCAAAAATAGTAAAACAAGGAGAAGAAAAATATGGATTATATTATGTTATGTATATATAAATGTTAATTTCCAAAAATGAAGCTTAAAATATTCCAAATTGAGATTATTTATTAGCTTTGTGAGGGTTACCTTTTAATATATTTTTTTTGTAAGTGAATCTTTTCAACTATTCATATGGCCCTAAATAGGTTTTTTCATAATCTTTGGGTGGGGGATGCAAATATGTTTTTGGTACGTCGGGGGGAATTGTGGTCCTTTGGGACAAGAGATGGGTGACAAAAATTGATATGTGGAAAGGAAGGTACTCTCTCTCCATTATTTTTTCATTGGAGGAGGACAAGTCCTCCTTGATTTTTTCAGGAGTGTACGGTCCAGTTGGGGACATGGAGAGAAAAGGGTTGTGGGAGGAGCTGGCTTTGGTTAGATTGAGGTGGTCTGGCCATGGTGTGTGGGAGGAGACTTTAATGAGATTAGGAATCCGAGTGAGAGATCCTCAGGGGCGAGAAGGACTCAAGCTATGTCGGAGTTTTCTGAATTCATTGATTCTCAGCAGCTCATTGACCTTCCGTTGGAAGGTGCTCGATTCACCTGGTCTAGTGGCAGAGATCTTCCTACACTTTCCCGGCTAGACAGATTCCTAATTTCCTGTGATTTAGAGGAGAAGTTCCCGGATGTGGTGCAAGTAGCCCTGGCTAGAGCAGTGTCGGATCATATTCCCATCCTTTTGGACTGTGGGGGGCTGAGTAGAGGTCGCACCCCTTTCCGGTTTGAGAATATGTGGTTAAAAGCGGAGGGCTTCAAGGATAGAGTTCAAGATTGGTGGCTTAGTTATGCTTGTAGGGGTAACCCAAGCTACCGTTTGGCCCACAAATTGAAGAGGTTAAAGGAAGACATTAAAAAGTGGAACAAGGAGGTCTTTGGTAATTTGAATTGGCGCAAAGCTAGAGCCCTTTCCGAGATATCAGATTTGGATCGCAAGGAAGGAGAAAGGGGCCTTAGCGAATCGGAGGTCAGCAGAAGAGAGGAGTGCAAAGGAGAGTTTGGGGAGATTGCGGTCATGGAAGAAATCTCTTGGAGGCAAAAATCCAGAGCATTGTGGTTGAAAGAAGGGGATCGGAACACGAAGTTTTTTCATAGACTTGCGAATGCTCATCGAAGGGGAAATCATATAGGCACGATTCGCATTGATGGTGTATTGCTGACCAGAGCAGAAGACATTCAGAGAGGGATTGTGGCTTTCTATTAGCAGCTTTACATAGAAACCAATAGGAACAGGCCTTTGCTCGGTGGTCTTGAGTTTGCAGGCATTTCGGAGGAGGAGAGTATCTGGGTGGAGAGGCCCTTTGTTGAGGAGGAGGCGGTGGAGGCTCTTCAGAGCTGTGCCGGGGACAAAGCTCCTGGTCTTGATGGCTTTACGATGGCCTTCCTGCATCAGAACTGGGAAGTGGTTAAATCCGAAGTAATGGAGACACTCAGAGAATTTCATTCAATAGGGACCTTTGAAAAGAGTCTTAATGCTTCCTTCATCGCTCTTATCCCAAAAAAGGGTGGAGCTGTAGATGTTAAGGACTTTAGGCCAATAAGCTTGGTGGGAGCAATTTACAAGCTCTTAGCCAAAATCCTAACTAATCGGTTGAAGAGGGTTCTGGATGTGGTGATCTCCGATACTCAGAATTCTTTTGTGGGAGGCAGACAGATCTTGGATTCAGTTCTCATTGCCAGTGAGTGTGTGGAGGCCAGGATTAGAAGCGGCATGCCTGGAATTGTTTGTAAGCTAGACATTGAAAAGGCATTCGATCATGTGAGCTAGGATTTTTTGCTGTATATGCTAGAGGGGATGAAGTTCGGCTCCAAATGGAGAAGATGGATCTACCATTGCATTTCGACAGTTCGGTTCTCAGTTCTGGTGAACGGATCCCCTGTTGGCTTCTTCTAGGGGTGGCAAAATTCAACACGACACGACTCGAAATCGACACGAAGTTAGCGGGTTTGGGTTTGGGTTAAACGGGTTCGGGTCATAAACGGGTTGACACGATTACGACACGAAAAAAACGTGTCGGGTTCGGGTTCAACCCGCATAACCCGTTTAATTTGACGGGTTGTGCCAGGTCGTGTCGTGTCGGGTCAATGCGGGTTGAATCGACCCGTTTAACCCGTATAACCCGTTTAGCATTAATATTTATTAATTTATTTAAAAATGTAAAAAATATAAATCTTAATATTGTAAATTTGTTTTAGAATGTTAAAAACGTGTAAACATATATTTTCACACTTTTTGTACTTACGTGTATTATATTTATATGTATATATAAAGATATATATATATATATATATTATCTTCTAATATGTTATATATAGTATAAATGTTCATTTATTTCATTCTTAAATCTATTAGTATTCATTGATTCATTTAGTAATAAAACAACTACTAACTTTTTTAATAAAGACATGGCCATGAAATTTATAAATGAATAATTACTTATGCTTGAGGAATTTGAAATACATTCTGATTTGCTTTCAGGCAGTGTCCGGCCTGAAAATTAATATCGGAAAGAGCGAGTTGGTGCCAGTTGGGGCAGTTGAGGGCATTCATGAGTTTGCCAATATCCTTGGCTGCGGAGTCGGGTCCTTTCCAACCTCCTATTTGGGGATGCCGTTGGGAGCTTCGTCAAGGATGGTTTCAATTTGGGATCCAGTTATAGAGCGGTTTGAGAGGAGGCTGGCCGGTTGGAAGAAACAATATCTTTCAAAAGGAGGGCGCATCACTCTCATGAAGAGCACCCTCTCGAATCTTCCAACGTATTACATGTCACTATTCTCAATGCCTATATCAGTCGTCAGGAGGTTAGAGAGGATTCAAAGTAAGTTTCTGTGGGGCGATTTAGGGGATGAGTTCAAATTTCACCTGGTAAGTTGGAAGAAGGTGTGCTTCCCGATTCAAAAAGGAGGTTTGGGTATAAGGAGGTTAGATATGTTTAACAAGGCACTGCTAGGCAAATGGCTTTGGCGGTTTGGAGGAGAAAGATCCAGATTATGGAGGAGGGTTGTTGCCAGCCGAAGTGGGGAAGGAGTCGGCGGGTGGTGGTCTTTGGAGTCGACCCTTCCTATGGGGGTGGGGGTTTGGAAATGCATTCGGAAAGGCTGGGATGAGCTCTCCAAACACATCCGTTTTAGGGTGAGGAACGGGGATATTAGCTTCTGGAAGGACACTTGGTGTGGAGAAACATCCCTGGCCCGCAGATTCCCTAGTCTGTTCATGATTGCTTCGAATAGGCAAGCCTTAGTCGTTGACTGCTATCATCTTGATAACGGTAGTTTGACTTGGGATGTACACTTTCGTAGGGCATTCCATGATTGGGAGCTTTTAGAGGTAGCAAAGTTCTTAGCCATGTTGTACAGTCAGGCGGTTGAGGGGGAGGGGATGGACGAGATGGTTTGGTTGGGTTCCAAGAGGGGAACATTTGAGGTTCGCTCATTCTATAGAAAGTTATTGGATGTCACGGGTCCCATCTTCCCTTGGAAGGCAATTTGGAAAACAAAGGCCCCATTGAAGGTGGCTTTTTTTACGTGGACAGTTGTCTTAGGCAAGATTCTAACGATTGATAACCTAAGGAGAAGAGGTCGAATTATGACGAATTGGTGTTGCATGTGCAAAAGGTCGGAGGAAACGGTTGACCATCTTCTTCTTCATTGCCCAGTGGCGAGGGATGTTTGGTACATGTTCTTGGTCGCCTTTGGTATAGTCTGGGTGACTCCAAGATCCACAGCAAATATGATTGAAGCTTGGAGAGGGTGTACAGTGGATAGCCGAGTCAGAGAAGCTTGGAGGGCCACTCCCCTTTGTTTTTGGTGGGGTCTGTGGCACGAGAGGAATAGGAGGCACTTCGAGGACGTGGAATCTCCTATTTAGTCTCTCAAATACAATATTTTTAGTTTTTTATTTTTTTGGGTTAACGGAAGAATTTGTACATCGGGTGATGAAGTAGTAGACTTCATTAATAGCTTAAGCTTATAGATGGCCGTGCTCGGCTTCCTGTATCTTCTAGGGAGCGCTCCCCTCTTGAGCGCCTTGTAATGAATTATTATTTATAAAAAAAAAATATGTTTTTGGTAAATAAATCTTTTAGTAATTTTAATTTCAACTATTTTAGGACCCTATAAAATAGGATTTGAAAAAAATTCACATAGGTCTGCCCCTGATTGCATTGACTTCCATCTTTGATCAAAGTCATCTAATCTCTCTATTCTCTCTCTCTGGTGAAAACTATTTCAGGAGTTCTTAGAAGCGGATTTGTAATTTGATTTTATTTGGGAATGTCCTTGACATGTATTCTTACTTCATTTAGTTTCTTATCTTTTCCTATTATGCTTATTTTATTTCTCTCTGCTTATGATCTTTTTTTGGTCATGAAGGACTCTTGTTCAAATAGCACATTTGATCATGAAACTTTTGTAGCTAATAGCATATTTTCAAGGTGTCTCCAAACATTTGGGATGCCTTGCGATTAACCTCACCCAGACTACATCATCATGCTGTTTTGTAAATATTAAATGCTTCTTTGGTTCAGCACTTCACCTAAACTCAAAATGCGTTGTAATTCTGTTGTTAAGAATTGTAGAGCCCTAAGAAATCATTCAAAATCATTTACCAAAGTTTTGAGGAATAAGATATTGTAAAAGGAAATGCAAGAGAAATTGTGGAAACAGTAGCGCATTTATATTCATGATTACATGGAGGGTCTCTTTACATGTATATTACATTCATTATGCAAATGCAAGGGGCATTGCCCTTATTTTTCCTTATATTCGGAGCATATCGCATGTTTGGACTTTGGACCCTCCTAGAGTTTCAAACAGACAAACAAGGAGCTTGACTATAACAGAAGACTTGGAAGTGATCTTCACCTGGTGTAGCAGAGAAATGAGAGGCCACTTAATGACAGTTAAGTAGCATGAGCATATCTAATATCGTGTTTGATGTCGGAAGTCAATACTTCTTGTGCTTGGATGTACCAGTACTTTGAAACTAAAATTCATAATTCCTAACACTTGTCTGACGGACACTGCCCAACAAGTGGCACATGTAGCACAAACAATTCCATAAAGAACCCAAGTCCGGCATCAAATATAGGATGAATAAACCCCAAATTGTCCAACTTTATAGAAGGGAAGAAGGAAATTTGACATGGTACATACATAGTGTCACCAGTTTAGCTCACAATGCACATTTTCTAGTATAGGAAAAGAATGTAATTGTAAAGAAAAATCTATAATAAAAGAGGAGAAGTAGTGTGCAAAATATACTTATAGTTATGATATTTTTCGACGAGTGTAAGGTTGCAAGTTTGAGTCATAGAACAGTCACTTTATGCAAATTAGTGCTTAATGTTACATCTGTCTCAAGTCTTTCCCACCTGATAACCTACATAGGCGAGATACAACTAGGTAATGCATTTTTGTTTTATTTTTCGAGATCCATCATCTACTTTATATGTTTAGTTTGAAATTTTAGAAAATTAAGCACGATTACGTCTATGTTGTATATATTGTTTTACATATATAAATTCATTTATTCTCTCTGTATTATTTAGAATGACGTATAACATTTTAAGCAATTTGTCATAACTTCCTGAGATAGTGGAGGGAGGTGGCGATCACCACGGAAGTCCAGACTTCTGATGACAAAGCTCCTGCTGGAGCCTGGAGGAGGATTGCTGGTCACTTGTTGAATTGCATCGTGATCTTACTTTGGGTTCGCAATGTTGTGAGATGTGGTAAAAAGGAAACTGTAACTAAGCCACTCATCAGTGAATGAATGGGTTTTTTCTAAATTTTGTTGGTGAGGATGCACTAATGAAGCTGCTGAGTGTTTGATCTGAATTTTTATCTTGCCAACATATGGAGATTGCTTTTTGTTAGGCAACCATGTTTTTTAGCCATCGCTACCCATGTATCAAGAACATCAGTTATACTGTTCTACTTGTTTTTTTCCCTTCTTTATTTGTTTTCTTTATTTATTAAAAGGAATCTGTAACAATAAAATGCTGGATACTCAAACCTCTTTATAGGTTGTCTTGAGCACCTGTCACAAACTTTTAACCAAGCAAGAGTTGTTTCATAAGACATTCACTTCTTAATTGTGCTCAAATTCTCATGCAGTTCTGTTCCCATAAAATGTGTTTTTCAATTATTACATAACATTTGACAGTGATAAAGATATAAAAGCTTTATACTTTGCCTGCTGTGGTCTGAGAAAGTTGTTGGCATGCATTTAGTTGTTTTTTTTTTGTTTTTTCAGTTTTTGTTGCGATTCAGAGATGTCACTTTGAGCAAATTAAAGCAGCAGTTCCCATTGTTCTCAATGTTTTAAAGGCCATGTCTTCAGAGTCTAATGATGGAGATGCAGATTCTAAGGATTTGTTTGACAGATCAATAGGCATTGCCAATTCTATACAAGCAGTTTGTGTAAAGATGGTATGGGACGCTTCAACATAATTGTCTCTGCTTTATTAAGGTTATTCTTGTCTTTATAGACAGATCCTTATAATATGATTTTCTTTATATGCAACAGGATGCCAAAGTAAACGAAAAGCTCCGTGCTCTATTAGGCCTTTTTGTCTTGCAAATTATGGTTAGTACTCCTCATTATGAAACCGGAGTTTGAGTTTTTTTTCCCCCATAATTCTTGTAGCTTCTTAAGTTCCTAATATGATTCTTCATATGTATTTATGTTGATTTGCTTTTTTATTTGTTTATATGTTTTTGCTGTACTGCATCTGTACTGATTTAATGCTTTCTTCTTTGTTAATTCTTCCTCGATTTGCAGGCTCTTGTTGCAATTAGCTTGAGAGATAAAGTTTCAAGCTCTCTGCATTTGGTGATACAACTGTCACACTTTCTCCGATCCTGTAATTTATCATATCTTGGTTTAATAACAGGGTATGATGTAGATACAATTACTAGCATTGTTCTTGAAGGTAAATTTGTATGGGTTATTATATTATATACTGCTCTGTTGCTTTATATCTATGCCAAGCATGATTTAAAATTGGCTGCCACGGCCATGTGTTACAGAATGTCATTATGTAGTGATTCGGAAAGGCTCCATTATTCCTATGGATCGATATAAATGGTACTGAAAAATAGAGCAGTGTGGGCCATTATGGATTGTTATGCTACCGTAATAGCTCTTTTCAACCCATGACAGAATGTGAATTTGACAGGCACCTCAAGCTTGTCCAAAAACTAGGGATAATCTAATATGAACTGGATTTACTCCTTTTAATATCAAAATAGCTAGACATAAGCTGAAGTCATTATGTCAAAGAGTGTGAGAGTAAAAAAATTGCATCTCTTTGTGGGAAGTGGGACACTGGATCAAATTCAGTCTCACATGATATTCACTTACTCTAGGATATTCAACATATGTAACTATTATTGTGATTTCTCAATTTAATTAGCAATACATTCATGAAAGGCTAGTAAAGAGGTCAATAATGGAAGATATTTCCTGCCCGTGAAGACTTGTGTAATTTCCACTAGGATTTTTAAATAAGAAAAGCGAGAGAGATGAAATAGGATGAATAGAGGAATTTCAAAAGATTGAATTGGAGGGAAATAGAAAAATAGAGAGAGGAGAACTTTTAAGAAAGGAGAGAAGAGAGGAATGATAGAAGAGAGGTGAAGATGAGATAATATGGAAGAAACATCATGGAGAAGATGAAAATGGCAGGACCGCAGGGGAAAAGAACACGATAGTGGTGAATGAAGAGCTAAGAACTAAACTTTATAAAAATAAAGGTTATCTTCTTGTATGTCTTTCTAATAACTAAGCTATAGCAATTGACAAATCATCTTCTTGTGGGTCTTGCCTTTGTGAAAGCTTTATATGCATTATTCGGGCTATTGCTTGACAGCTTAAGGCTTTGGAGCTAGTGGTTTCTGAATATGGTATGAGAGTTTTTGTTTTTGAGAGGTCTTGGGTTCAACTCTCTTCGTTTATATTTGTGTTGTTTGTATGTTTGCACTCTATTTGGCATGTACCAGTATTATTCAGTAGAAAGAAAAACTCTTAATAAGACTAATAACTAGGCTATACAAGTTTTCTTCTTATGGGTCTTGCATTTGTGAAAGCTCAATATACATTACTTGACATATTGCCTAAGCTTTTGGAGCTAGTGGTTTTTTGAACTCGTATCAAAACTTTGATTCCAGGTACAGATGATGATGAAGATGATTATATGAGTTGTTTTTCTCATGTTAGGCATGGAGGATCTCTCGCAGGTTTGTATTGTTTGATACAGATCTTCCTTGTTTCAATTTTTTTTCCCATCCCTAATATTGTTGTCTAGTATTTATCCATCTTCTTAACTTTTGCCATTTCCCTGTTGATTTATTGATTTAGTGATTTGGGGTCATATGTCCAATGAGGTTGCTCAGGCTGCTGAGGAGGATTTGACTGCTTTGAAAGATGAACTTTGCAGAAACCAGACTAAAAGGTGGCAAGCAATAGGAATGTTAAAGCACATATTTTCATGTGTCAATTTGCCATGGGAGTTTAAGAAGCATGCTATCATTTTCTTACTTTGCATTGTGAATGGAAATGTTCCCCACAAAAATAATAGTGAAAATGTGGACTACTCGGCTCATATGACTAGTCTTTTTGCTGCTTTGCAGGTAGTTCTCACCATCTTTTGAGTTTATACACAATATCTTCTTTATTAATTCTCACATTTGAAAGAAACAGTTCAGGCTATTGAGATGGTCATTATATATGCACCAGATGGAGATTTACGGAAGAATGCTTTTGATGCACTGAAAAGGGTAAGAGTTTTGTTTTCTCTGTGTATTGAAGTTGCTGATATCTTCGACATCAAACTTTCAAAATGCTTTATCAAGTATATTTGTATAACCATTAAATATCAGCATATTGCAGTTTCAATTCAATGTGGTGTCTTTTCTCCTGTCTATATGTTCGTTGGCACCAACCACTAAGTTTTCTTTTCTTATGGCATTTCCTGGATTGTTCTGCTAGCATAAATTGTTCTGTTATTTGATTATATGCTTTGTGCCATATGAATCGACACAGTTTTCAGTTTATGGAGGTCAAGAGTTTAGAATCCATAAGGTGTTTGCAGATGGTGAAAGGTAGGGTCGGGGGGTTCTTTTGATGTTTGGAAGATAAATGCATTATTTGTGTACCCTTTCATGAGTTTTCTTGGCAATTTAAGCTTTTGCTTACATATTGATGTTTGCCCCCCTCCTAAGCAGGTTCTTGCAGACATTCCATCTTCTCTAAGATTGGACATTTTACTAGCTTTGATTAAAAATAGTGACTCATCTTCCATGGTAAGCCATTCAGCTCAGCTAATATGATCTATGGGCATTGGGATTTTTCAATTTTAGAGTCCTTTACATTTTTCTGAAGTGGTAGTTACATTTTACACAGATTGCAATTCTCATAGACCGTGTTAAAGAGGAGATGCACATGGAAAATTGCCAGAAAATTTCAGTAGGAAATGACAAGGTCCTACAGGCAAAAGATAAAGCATCTCAGTATGCATTGTTTTGGAGTGCTGGTGTCCTTGAATTGGTGGAGTCAGTTTTGAGGCCTCCACAGGGAGGACCTCCATCCCTTCCTGAGTATAGTGATGCGGTATTTCTCTCTTCTTTAGTAGATTTGATTTTCTTTTTGGTGACATTCTTGGTTAATTTATTGCATGTTTGCATATATTTTTCTTTCAAATTTTTATTTAATTCCTCTATTTGCTTTTACGTTTTGAAAATATTGTGAAGGCATTCAAAGTTTATTTGTTTTAAAATCTATTATTTCATCTTCCTAATGACTTTCCCTTGCTTGATCCCAAGACCTATTTCCTTTGGTTCTTCACTCTTTATCCCAAGAAATTCGTTTAGGCACTTTGGCACAGCTATTGAAAATAGTTCCAGTCTTCCAGCCTTTTCCGGGAGTCGATGACTATTCATAGCTATTACCTTGACACCAAAGGAATTTCTTTATAGAAAATCCTACATTTTGCATTTTATCCCTAAAAGTATGCTGTTTCTTTTATTCAAAGTTTTGAAGTTAGAAGCTTCCACTCCAATTTCCAGATGACAAGACTTGAATTTACTGGTATATGGTTGACAAAAGAAGGAGAAGGCATCCTCCAAAGTGCAGGGGGAACAAAAAGAAAAGATACACAAGAATAAGATGATTCATGACAAATAGAGGAAAAACATAGAATTGTTCACCCTCGCTCTTTTTGTCAAGGAATCAACCTTTGTATTTGCCAACCTTAAGGTTCATCTAAGGTCCATTCCAGTATAGATCGAAGTTTCTGGAAAGGATTGACAATACTACTAAGGCTTCAAACAAATACCTGGTACACAGTGTAATACCTTGCCTCTCCACTGAATATTGTGCCACCCAATAGTAATTCAAGTCTTCTATTGGTTCTCTTTGCTTTTCTATGAACTTCAAGTGTAAAACTTCCAGTTGCCACTGTCTATTCTAGGTTGATTATTTGGGAATGATGTTTCTTATTTTGTGAACATCAAAGATTCTTTTGAAGAATATTAACATTCTTTCAAGAGCTTAAAGCTATAGAAAAGTTCTAGGTGCATCATGCATATTGGTTATGCGAAAATGCTGCTCGTATAGCATATGAAAGTATTTTGTCTTGGAGTTTGAGACACATTGTGTGGTAGCCTACCACATACTTTCTTCTAGTAAACGGTAATGGTGAAATAGACTGTAAGAAACAACTTGGCTAGTAAAATGAAAATGTTAAATTCTTTTATGTTTTCCGTATCATTGCTTCTGCTCTTTTAGCATCGGGGGTGGGGGTGGGGGTGGGGGTGGGAGATAAGTGACGTTATTTTGTGTTTTTTTTTTTTTTACACAATATGAGATTTGGATGGCATTCATTTCTTATCCTTTTTCTTTTTCTTTTTGATTTTTTTGAGGAATATATATTTTTTCATATAATCAATTAAGAGTTATAAATATACACTTAAGTTTTCCAACAATTATATCTGACTAAAATTGTCAAGCGGAACGTTGAAATCATAAACTTTTGCTACTGTGCACACTCGAAGGCAAGACCCATGCTGATATACCCATAGTTGTTTATTACCGTATACTTCCTATTCATTTCACTCTTGGTTAACCCAATGATATAGGAAGCATTACCATTTACTAAGGCTCCTTTTGGTTAGATGGAAATAACAAGAAAAGAAAGGAAATAGAAAATTTCTTTACACTAGAAGTTTGGTTAGCAGAAAATGGAAAATTTTGAGGAAAAATTACTCTCCATAACCACCTAAGTTTTCCATAAATTTTTCCTACAAAAAACATAGGCAAATTTTGATTTATTGAGAAAGTTCTATGAACTTACAATAATTTTTCTTAACACTAGAAGTTTGGTTAGCAGAAAAAGGAAAATTTTGGGGGAAAAATACTTTCCACAACCACCTAATTTTTCCATAAAATTTTCCTACAAAAAACACAGGAAAATTTTGATTTCTTGAGAAAGTCTTATGAACTTACAATAATGTCCTTTTGTTTGTAGTAAGTTTCATGCTATTCAAACTATAAAATGGTAATTTTTCATAATTTTCTTGAAATTTTTTAATGCTAATCAAATACCTGATGGAAAATTTATTTTCTTTTCATTCACTTCACTTTCTTTTACTTTCACTTTTCACTATTAATTTGCATCGAACCAAACGGAGCCTAATTGGAAACATCTTGCCACTTGAGAAATTTGGTGGATTTGCTTAATGGTTCCTCTATAACAAGCTTCTATTCACAAAATTGGTGGACTTTTTTCGTAGTTCTTTATTTTCTATTTGTTCAGAAATTTTATAACAAAATTGTGTTGTCATTAGGTCTTAATAACAAGGTCAGATATAACCTTACTGCAATTCTGTCAGATTGACAGGTTGGAAATATTATGTGGCAAAGAAATTGGCTTTGCTTTCCATGCTCCATCTCTGAGCATTTGGTGCTCTACTTTGTGAGTGCATGGGAAATTATAAATACGTGGGAACTGTCGGAAAACAAACCGGGTCTAGGCAACGAAAATAATTTTAAAAAATCGTTCTCACTAGTTGTGATGAACCAATTACTAAGAGAATAACAAGAATTCCATTCCTTTGGACAAATCGTATATTGTCCAATAATTTGAATTCCTTTTTTGACAATTTTCAGCTCTTCCCTCAGAATTGCAGAACGGGAGCAACAACTTCAAACAGCTACTAGTAGCACCCTGGACCTCCTAAAAATCTGTCTTTTTGCAGTAACATAGCCCTGTTTCCAATGCTGCAAATTTCGCCTCAATCCGATTTGTAACGAAGGAGATATGTCTGTTTTAGTAACTGATGTTCTGAGAAAAACGTGATCAGGAACAACAATTTCAAAGGAATGTTTCGCCTACTAGATGAAATTCTTTCTGGCTGATTTTTTCCAGTACATAGCTTATCCAATTAGCTTTCTTTTGATACAAGACCCAACCTAATCCGATGTGTAGATTGAGAGATATGGCCAAAATACCAACCGATACTCGTGTTGATCCGAACCATAAAACTCTGCAATTTGAATCTTCTTAGGATGAATGTTTGAGGATGGATGATGTCCCCAAATCTTCACCTCTAAGACCTATATGGTATCCACAAGTTATGGAAGAGTGGGCTCCAAAAGAGTAATGGAAACCCTAGGAAGAAGAGAGAGAAAAGAAGAAGATAAGAGGAAGTCTTCAATTCAATAAGAGATTGTGCGTCTTCTTCCAGAAGACCACATATATAGATACATGAGGGGTGGCCGTCCAACCCTAGGAGTCCTAGGTTGGCTGCCCCTCTCTCTCTCTTCCTTCTCGTAATTTTCTTCTAACTATATTACTTGCTGACCAAGTTGGGCTAGAGGTGGGATCTAGATGGGCCTATTCTTAACATGGTTTCAATAGGTTTCTTAAAGTACCAATCAACACCTTGACTAAATTAATTGGCTAACTATTTAATAGTTGATTACTCCAAGTATTGAATAGATTAATTGTTTCAGTGTTAAATTACAAGTCTACCCCTCTATGCTAAATTAGGATATTGGACAAACAATTAAGCCATCAATCCAATCACTAATTTATCCACCATTATTAACATCCTTATTAAATCCGTTTAATCACATTAAAGTTTTTCCTTTTGTGAAAATAATATATTTAATAAATAAATATAATAAAACCATTTCAACAATAACCTACCGGTACTGGATTTCAGTGATCAAACTTAATCATTTTAATAAATAAATAAATAAGCATAGATGTCACTATTGAGAATACTTGTACCAACTTCTATCTAATAATTAATGATTACCCAAAGTACGTAGATTTTAGACCCATTGGTCCACTGTGATAAATCAAAGCAACCGCTAACTATTACACAAGTCATTAATCTCTTAGACCTAAGAGTAACTTGCTAGAACACTTGATAAGGAGAAATTACTATGCCGACAATCGCAATTTCTTACAACTTATCCTTGATCCAGTTCAATGTGTCGTACACATCAACATATACAGTTCTTCTATTCTATAAAGACTGAGATAAGCCAATCCATAAGTATAGAGCGACCAACTTCATCATGAATGCCAACTCATTTATTAAGATGTAGTATCCATGATTTATATGTCCTATGCATATCCACTATTGAAGTGTGCACATAAACCATGCCACATGATCAATGGTACCATGACTCAACTCTTGAGTCAACCAGTACAAGGCATTCACCATAAATTACATATGTAAGATGTGTAATTAAATAAAAAACCAGATTCAATTAATAATAACCAAATGTCAAATACAATGCTAGATTGGCATGAAAGGGCACAATCAATCCCAACAGGAACTGGCTTGTGAGGTGCTAAAAACTGTGAGCGTGAATGGCAGTACCCCGATTTATTTGTTCTTATTTTCATTTGACATTACCTTGTAACAGAAATAGTTTCTCTTTATCATTAATTTTGAAAAATTAATGTCGTGTTAATGAATTATTGCAGGTTACATACTTAAACTTGTTTTATTTAGATGACATGTGTTTTTCATATTCTGTAGGTTCTTTCTGCCCTCAACCTGTACAGATTTGTACTGTTAACAGAGTCTAAAGGTAAAGAACTATGGTTGGGAAATGGTTTATAGCTCTGCTGTCTTGTTCATATAGCTGATTATTTGTTGCTTATTGTGGAGTTCATCTTTTAATAACTTTTTCTTGAGTCTAGATGCTGATAATCATCTTGTCATTTATGCATTTGCTTATCAGCACTTGCATTGAGACTGTTGTGTTGATGTGTTCAAGAGGCTTGATGGGTATTGGTTTTTAAATTGATTATTCAACATGAGTGCTCGAAAATCATGACTTAAGTAGTTCCTTTCCATTTCCCTTCTAAACCATGTGCACAAATCATATTTTGTTTTAAGCATTAGTTCACGACTCTGAGAAACAGTTTACATGAGATTAGATCAACTTAGCATAGTATGCTTGAGGCTTGGAGAGGGTGTGCAGTGAGGAGGCATTAGTTCAAGTCTGAGATGCTTGGAGGGTGACACCCCTTTGTTTATGGTGGGGGTTGTGGCGTGAGCAGAACCGCTGGTCTTTCGATGGAGTCGAGGCCTCGACATGGGTGCTTAAGTTCTCCATTCTTTATACTTTATTTTTTTGGGTTCAGGTTTGGAATTGTATATCAATGGGGGATATGGTTTCTTTTGTGGATTCTTTGATTGTATAGCTGACCATCTTGGTCTTGCTTCTCCTTGGGCTGCGCTCCCCTTTTGAGTGCTTTTTTAATGAAATCTTACTAGTCAAAAATAAAATAAAATAAAATAGTGAGCTTTGACTGAAAGGTTGATTGCTCGAAGTTCCACTCGAAACAACTACAGTGAGCTTTGACCGATGCGTCGCTTGATTGAACTTAATGAGCAAATGCTCGAAGAGTATTGGAATAAGTTCGATTGCTCGAACTTTACTTTGATAGTTCGATTTGATTAAAACAATTTTGAGAATTCTCGAAAATTGGAATTTTAATTGGTTTTATTTTTCAATTTCTTATAGGAGTCCTGTATTGACTATAAATATGAAGTTATAGGTAGCCTAGGTTTTGTTTATGAGTATTGAGAAAATTTATTTCTTTTGGAGAGAGAGCTTTGAGAATCATTTGTGATTTCTAGAGAACTCTATATTCTATGTGATTGAGAGAACCAAAGGATCATATCATAGATTCATCAAGCAACCATTAACTAAATGTTTTTGCTAAGATCAAGAAATTGAACAACCATGGAGAGCAAACTTTTGGGAGATCAACAAAAATTGGCAGCACCAACAGTGGTTGAGGAGGAACATTAGGCATGGGTTAAAAATAATTAGGCGACTCTTGGGTATAGAGTTCTTAACCTAAGTTGTAGTTTATTTCTCTACTGTGGAACATTCATGCTTGGACCAAAGGTCTCGTGGTTTTTCCCTTTCTAGGGTCAAGTAAAAAATGTCTCCCTCTATTTTGGTTCAATTTAAGTGCTTTTTGTGTTTGTGATTGCGATGAGATATGTGGTATTGATTAAATTGAAAAGTGGAAAGTTAGTTTTTATTTTATTTTTATAAGTAAGAATTTCATTGAAAGGCGCCCAAAAGGGGGGTGTGGTCTGGGAAACTACACAAAAACTATGGACTCAAGCTATCCACAAAATCCTTAAGAATCTTCCTAGATTTACAATTGGAACCCTGAACCCAAAAAAATAATGATCTAATCACAGAAAATCTAAACACCCCCCAAGGGGTCTCCACCCATTCAAAAGATCTCCTATTCCTCTCTTTCCAGAGAGCCACCACAAGCAATGAGGGGCTGTCCTCCACGCATCTCTAACTCTAGAGCGAACCCGACATCCACCCCAAGCCTTAATTAGGCTCAAGGTGGATCCAGGCAGACCCATTGGAACATAGCAACTCCTAGCCCTCCCTCACTTAGGACAATGAAGCAGAAGGTGATCAACTGACTCCTCTGCCCTCCTACACATGCAGCACCAATTAGTCATAATATGTCCTCTTTTCAATTGTCAATAGTCAAGATCTTCCCTAAAGCCGCTGTCCAAACAAAGAAAGCCACCTTCAGAGGGGATCTCGAACACCAGATGCCTTTCCACGGGAAGGATATGCCCTTGAAGGCTAGAAAACAATGATAGAATGAGCGAACCTCAAATCTCCCATGACATGTTCCAACCCATAACAGCTCGTTAGTCCCCACTCTAGGAATATCTTGGCTATAGAGAAGAGCCAGAAACTCAACCATCTCCTCCACCTCCCAATCATGTAGAAGCCTCTCGAATTGAACATCCCAAGACAGTTCTCCCACCATCAAGATGATACCACTGAGTGATCGTCGTCTGGCTATCAATTGCAATCCCAACAAGTCTCGGATAGACTCTCTCAAGCGGTCTCTCACCACACCAAGGGTCATCCCAAAAATTGACAAGGCACCCATCCCTCACCCTAAAACGGATATGCTTAGAGAACACATCCCAACCCTTTCGAATGCTTCTCCACAGGCCAACACCTACAGGGGATCTCAACATCACCGAGCACCATTCACCTCTCTTCTCTCCATATCTATGGTAAATGACCCTTCTCCATAGCCTATGTCTCTCCACCCAAAATGCCAAAGCCACTTGCCTAACAAAGCTATATTGAACAAGTCAAATCTCCTCACCCCTAGCCCTCCGATCCGAATAGGTTTGCTAATTGGCTCCCACCTTACCAGATGATATTTTACCTCATCCTTTAAGCCACTAGCAGAAAATTCCTCTGCAACCTTTTTAACCTCTTCACCACAGAAGCCGGAATAGGAAAAATGGACAAAGTATGTAGGAAGGCTTGAAAGAGTACTCTTCATCAAAGTAAACCTGCCCCCTTTCGATAAATACTGCTTCTTCCATCCAACCAACCGTCTCTCAAAGCATTGTACAACTGGATTCCAAGAGGAGACTCTTCATGCAGGAACTCCCAATGGTAGACCCAGATAAACATAAGGAAAGTGTTGAGAAAATAAGCCTCCGATCACGTACCACCAAATGTTATGATGTGACGATAAGTGAACAAGCACGAAGCAATTTGAAAGAACACACCAAAAATTATACGCGTTTTAGCTAAACAAGCCTAGTCCACGGAGAGCCCAATTTCAATATATAGATTGTAGCAGTACAAGTTGAAGGATTGTACTAAGAGTACACTCAACTCTCAACCCTTGACCCTTATACACCCAACCTCACAAAAGGAAATCACAAATTCTAAACAAGAATTCTCTCACTAACTGCCCTCTCAAAAAACAATTAGATAATTGCCTCTACGCAAGAGTTGTGACCTCTCAATTACAATGAGTATTGCCTCAACACAAAAGTTCCCTCATGAGATTACATCTCTCTCAATCTCAGAAGTCTCAACCCATTACCTAGGTATCTATTTATAGACTTCCAAACCCAATTCCTTGTTGCACAAGGATTACAATTTCTTGGAGTCCAAGACTTGTCTAACAAGAAATTTCCTAACAGAATACAACTCTAAAATAGAAACCTAATTAGATTAGGAATTTGAGACACAATTCCCAACAGAAAGGCCCTCACCCTACAGCCTAAAATACTCACCAAGTAATCAATCTCCTCCACCTCCCCCACTAGCACTATCTCACTCTTTCCCAAGTTAATCTTCAGTCATGAGACTGCCTGGAAACAGAGCAAGACCACCTCAAGTACCTCAACTGCTTCATTGTAGCATCACAAAACACAATCGTGTCATCTGCAAAGAGCAAATGCGAAACCTCCAACTGATGAGAAGAGACCCTCCCCACCCTGAAACCTTTGAAATAACCGAGCTGACCAGTCGTCCTCATCAGTCTACTAAAAGTCTCCATCACAATAATGAAGAGTGGGAGATAACGGATCCCCCTGCCGCAAACCTCTCGAGCCGCCAAAAAAACGGGAGTGAACACCATTGATCAACACGAAGAATATCACCGTAGAAATACAGAATTTGATCCAATTCCTCCACTTCTCACCAAACCCCATCCTCTCCATCAGGTAACTCAAGAACTCTCAGCTCACATGGTCCTAAGCCTTCTCAATATCTAGCTTACACACCACCCCCGTCTTGCTAGTCCTAAGTATAGCATCCACGCACTTCTGAGATAATCCCATCAAGCACTTCCTTTAACCTTGTTGCAAGGATTTTGGCTACAAGCTTGTAAATACAACCCACCAAGCTAATAGGCCTAAAATTCCGAATATCATCAGCCCCTCCCTTCTTAGGAATCAACACAATGAAGGAGGCATTCATAGACTTCTCAAATTTGCCATGCAAATGGAAGAAATGAATAGCAACCACAACATCCTCTTCACAACCTCCCAATTATGATTAAAGAAAGCCATTAGAAACCCATCTGGCACTGGAGCTTTATCTCCTTCCAACTCCGTAGAGCCAAAACCACCTTCTCCTCAAATGGCCTCTCAAGGCGATCCCTGGCTTCAAAAGATAATGAATCGAACTCTAAACCCCCTAGAAGGGGCCTCCAAGTTGCAGTCTCAGTGTAAAGCTGCTGATAAAATAAAGCCACGCCTCTCTCCACCTCCTCCTCCTTTGTCAACATAGCCTCGTCAACTCTGATTTGCCCAATATGGTTGCTTCTCGTGTGAGCATTGGCCATCCTGTGAAGAAATCTTGTCTTCTTGTCACCCTCCTTAAGCCACAAAGCCCGCGACTTCTGCCTCAATATCTTCCATAGTAGCAATCTCTCCAATTTCCGCCTTACATTCCTCCCTCTCCTCTCCTCTCCTCTCCTCTCCTCTCCACCCAAACCCACCAAACCTTCTGTTTATACCCAAATTGGCAGCCGTGCCAATGGAAGACTGCCGCTGCCAATTACTAGTAGAAAGCTACCGGTCGCTTTCTAGTGGAAGACTGTCGCTTCCAACTTCCAGTGGACGGTTGGCAGGTGGCCGATTAGAACGTTCACTTTGGAAGTGGAAGATTGCTCGGCCAAAATTCAAAGTCAGCAGAAGAGCCAATAAAAAGCTGACACATGGCATTGCTTGACTAATTCAAGGTGCAATTGATAGCAGCAAGCACGTGGAAGAAAGAACTCTATGCCAAGGGGACACTTGTCACAAGCTGGGAATTGTTGTTGGTAGTGCTCCTAAAAACTAGGAGAAGTTGCCATTAAAAAAGGCGAACTTCCATCCGATGTGGTTAGGGAGTTGTGCGTCAAGTAAACCCATCTCTAAGAAAATAGCACGTGAAAATTAGTTGGCTCAGAACTTGGGACACGTGGCAGAATCTGATTGGAAGTTGCAAGTAGTTCATCCAGGACACGTGGAAGATCACGATTGGAAGGTCGTGCAAAAGGTAGCTAGGAACAACAAAATGTGGGTACAAACATGCCTAATAGGTGAGAAACAAGCTGAGAAGAAGGGGATACATGGGACACATGGCGGTATTTCATTGCTGGAATGTGGAAGATACAACTGCCAGAAATTGCAGATTGGAAGTTCTATATATATGTAACTTACAATCATTTGCAAACTGTTCTCACAACTACACAACAATTGCATGTCAATTATTTCTCAATTAATGCAAATGTCTTTCAATTATCTTTTAATTAAGCACTTACTTTCTTGTCAATGCATTAATGCATTTACTTTTCAAAGCATTTACATTCAAGTCCTGCACTTCCAATTTCAGTTCTTTCCTAGCCATAAACAATCCGAAGTCCTTTTGAAGGCAAAAAAGAATCCCTGAGGGTGGTCATTCCAGACCCTCTTATTGTCGCTTGATTGCCTTTTCCATTCTGGAATATTGTAAGGCTCATTATTCATTGGAATTTCCTTAATTCCTGGCACGCCCGCACTTCTAATAATCAAACCACATTTGAGCCTAACACCTTCCTATCCAACTCTGAAATCTCTCCTAATAGCCTATTCTTCCTCCACTCGAGATTCCCAAATGTCTCCCGATTCCACTTCTTAAGATCCTCCTTTAACAGATGAAGCTTGCTCACAAGCACAAAACTCGGATTACCCACAACCTCATAGCTTGACCAACATCTTTGAATCATTTCCTTGAACCCATCCATCCGAAGCCACATGTTCTCAAACTTAAAGGGTGTTTTCCTCGTCCTTAAACCCCCACAATCGAGCAACAAGGGAATGTGGTCGGACACCACCCTAGCCAACGCCACCCGAGTTACATCTGGAAATCTCTCCTCCCAATCTCCCGATATCAAGAACCGCACCAACCGAAAAAAAGTCGGTAGTTATCTGCCCCTGGATCAAGTGTAGTGCCCCCCCTCCAGCGGTAGATCAATCAAACCCTTCCTATCAATAAACTCCAAAAAAAGTCTCATAGCCACTGTCCATCTCCCTCCCAAAGACGTCTCATCCGGAGATCTAACAATGTTAAAATTCTCTGCCACACACCAAGGAACCCCCCCCCCCCCCCTCCCCAACCGCTCATGAACACCGGACAACTCCTCCCACACCACACCCCTCTCGGAATCCTCGACCGGGCCATAAACACCAGAGAACATCCAGTCAGACCCATCCTCCTCTGATCTGAAAAGACAAGAAACTGAGAATCTTCCCTTCCACACTTCAACTCTGGACACCCATCTCTTATCCCAAATAACTAGAATACCTCCTCTACCCCAACAACGTCAATCGCTTCCCACTCCATAAAACGATCACCGCATAAGCTCCCCACAATCTCCTTAGATGCATTTCCGAGCTTGGTTTCTTGAAGACAAACTACATGGGCACCCCATTTCATTAACGCCATCTTCACCACCTTCCTTTTGTCTGGGTCATTGAAACCCCGGACATTCCATGATACTAGGCGTGATTTTATAAGCAAACAATGGCTTTCTCCTACCCCCTCCTCCTGTCGTAACTTCTCCCCCTCTCCGATCTACTCCTCCCTTCATAATTGACATAAGTGATTAGGTTTCACAACTCTCTCTCCCCTTTCCAAGAAGAGCTTTTCTTCCTCCCATCTCCCTTCTGCTTCTCCCAGAGCCTTCTCATCCTCCCCGGCATAGGCCAACCCTAGGTCCGTACCAATCCCCTCTACATTACTCCTCAACCAGCTCTCCATCTCATCATTTACAGTAGGATCAGCCCCATTTTCCTCCTCATTCCTAGGGCCCATAGCAGCCAAAGGTTGGGAAAAGCCCCACCCTTCATCTTCCTCCTCTCCCCGATACACAATAGCTTGATTAAAATAAAAAGGATCAAGAGGTAACTCATCCCGTTCTCAGCATCAAGATGCTACCCTCTTTCCCACCCGAACCTGTGACCAAAACCATCAACATAATCTGCAACATCAGTGTCTGCATCCTCATCCCCTTCCCTTCCCACCATACCCACCCCATTATGCAATTTCATCTCATTCAACACAGCTGCTGCCGCTTATTTTGGAGACTCAATTAAATACCCTCCCAATACACAAGGTCAATCCTCCGTTGACTCTGTCTAGCCTAAGCTCGATTCCGTGTGACTGGTTTTCCCATGTACTGTGCACACCTCCTTTCTGCCTTGTTACCAACTCACTGCGCAACAAAGGATCAAAAGCATCTCCCCCCTTTCTCCCACCTTCAACCTCCCCACCAGGCCTCCTCATAAACCCACTCAGCCCCAAATCCAATTGAGAAGATGAAGGAGAAGGAAGATGGAGATTGGGGCCGAGAAGGGAGAATCATCCATACCTTTCACCGGGTCCCCAAATTGGGAACGGGACTGCCTTTGCACCGATTGGGGCTTCAGTGACCAACTTCTGTTTCTCAGCCCTGGACAACCTCCTACCTGGAAATCTCTTTTGCAAAACTGTTCGGTGTCCCAGAAAGTCCGACCCTTGGGTTCTGCTTATTTTCGTATTCACAGGCCTATCAGATCGATCAACCCTTGTACCGACTGTATTTTTGCCTTCAACACCCCTGTTCCACATTAAAGGCTCTCGCCAGACCACTCCGTGTTCGTCGACAACCTTGCTTCTCCGTTCCAACAGCCTCTCATCGTGAGCATAAACAAGGGGCTCGTCAGTTCTCTAAGTACGAACAAGATTTGTGGGCTTTGGGTGCATCAAGTTATCGTTCCCCTTATATTACTTGATATTTTCTTTGGCAGCAAGTAATTGTTTGGTAACCCACGCACTACAAAATTGTCCCTCTTTTTGGCCCAAAGAATTACCATTGGGCTTAGCCTGCTTTCCTGCATTATTCCTTGCCAAACCCGTACTTGCCCCTGCCCACTTCCTGCGTTGGCCCACTTCCATCTTTTACTTTTGTCCACTAAATCAGTTCGAAGTCTTTTAACGTAAAGTGGCTCAGTTCGGTTATGCAAGCCCACTGTTGAGTTAGTGGAATTCAAAAATGCCCCCCGCAAGCAAGTGCGACTTTCACGCCAACTGTAAACCTTATATCTTTACCGTTGGAGTCAATCTGCCCACCTGTTGACTTTGTCCCATCTCCCCACGTGCCCTAGACGCGTGACACCCCCATCGTCCCTGACCTCTCGACTTCTCAAATCTCTGAGTTCCGAGCTTTTGGTTTCTTCCCTCTCTCCCATCAGATCTGATCTTGCACTCTTATCCCTCATTCTCCACCAATCCTCCTCCAATATTAGTTCGTGCTCATCACGACCTGCCAAAGAGGCCACCGATGGTACCAACTTCAACGTTTTTTCTTCCATAATAGCAACCTTATAACATAGCCGGTCATCTTCCACCAAAACAAACTCTGGAATTTTGCCTCCCTCCCAAACAGAAATGGTGATCTTCGTGGTGTCTCGCGAAGCATTAATCTCCACCGTGATAAACCCTCCGCAAGCGTCACCCACAACAGTAAACAACGAGTCACACCAAACATGGAGAGGCAACCTGTAAAGTAACAACTGACGTTCCTTTAGTTTCTTCAAGACGCCTGAGACCCCAACTCGAAAACACCACAAATCAAGTCGAAGTGATGCCTCATCCCATGTCCTCCTCCCTTCCAACAGAACTCTCACAGCCTCTGCATGCAATGTTAGCTGAAACAGAAGAAGAGTGTCCGGCAGCAGCACAACCCTTTACCCCACTAGCCACTCGCCAGTCGCCACACTTTGGAGGCCCACTCTGCGATTTCTTCAAGTGAACCCACTTCCTTGTCGAACTTTCCAACCAGGCACAATCTCAACATTTCTCTCCTATGCCACATTCCATTATCCTCCACTTTGAAGCATAATCCTCTCGTCGCCGGCAAAGTCAGTGTCTCTGCCGAGGAATAATCTTGGCATCCAGCGACCTCCGCATACGACCTTGCCATTCTACCCTCACTAAAGTTGAACTTGATTTTTTTGGGTATATATTGGAAAGTTAGTTATTCACAAAAAGTATCCATAACACCTAATCCCCTATTCACCCTTTCCCTAGGTCTGTATTGAACTATGTGTACTCTGATGCATCATCGTCTAGGGTGCTGGTCCTTACCCTCACTTTTGTCTTGCAAATGCTTTCTTGTCTTCGATGTCTATCTCAACATCGATATTTTGACCAACGTTCTTTTATGGTCGACATTATATCTAATAAAATTAGGTTGTTGACCTGTGTTTAGAAAGTTGAGGGAATAATTGGATAATTGGTTTATACACATTGTTCCTGGTTGAGACCACACGTAGAAATGTAAGGATGTATATCTAATACAGGATCTTGTAGAACGAAATTTGATCAAACTGTATAGGTTGTTTTATAGATTGTTCGGAAAAGCGTTTTAAACTATAAAAAAATCTTATAAAAGTTACCTTTTAATTTTGTAGTTTTGTATTGATCAACAATAAGTCGGAAAGCAACTTCATTTCCAATCTCTTTGTATCTTTTAAATTAAGACTAGGTAACATAACTCTTGGCCCTTTTTAACTTTTTTGACCCTTGATATTCACTATATCTCTAGTTGTATTCTTTGTTGTATTAAAGTTACATTTTTGTTTTTGTTTTAGTCTTATTTGTCTTAAGCTCTCGTGATGCTAGAGCTTATGTCTATTTCTTTGAATCTGATTAATAAAAAATTCACATGCATTCGCTATTATTACAGTCGTAGTTCCATCATACATGCTCTTTGTCGAATCAATATATCTATTTGTGACATTTTCTTTGAAGCTACCATTTGATATCTGTTGAGGAACAAGCCCCCAATCACGTACCACAAAATATTACGATGTCATGATAAGTAAACAAGCTCGAAGAAATTTGCAAAAACATACCAAGAATTATACGTGGTTCGGCTAAACAAGCTTACGTCTACGGAGAGCCTGATTTCACTATATAGATTGTAACAGTACAAGTTGAAAGATTGTATCAAGAGTACGCTCAATTCTCAACCCTTAACCCTAATATACCCAATCTTACTCAAAAGGAAATCACAAATTCTAAACAAGAATTCTCTCTCTAAGTGTCCTTTCAATAACAATGAGAGTATTACCTTTACGCAAGAGTTGTCCTCTCAAAAATAATGAGAGTGACCTCTCAGATACAATGAGAGTATTGCCTTTTTTCTTCTCACTCATCTCAACCTATAACATAGGTAACTATTATAGAGTCCAAAACTCAATTCCTTGGTGGACAAGGATTACAATTCCTTGGGGCCCAAGATCTGCCCAATAAGTACTTTTCTTCTTTGAGACCAAGACTTGCCTACTAAGAAATCACCTAATAAGATACGATTCTATAATAGAAACCTAACCATAATAGGAATTTGAGCCAACCTAACAATATCTCTAACAAGTAAGATTGGAGCAAGGTGGACAAAATGGAGGCAAGCTAGTTGTATCCTATGTGACAAACGGATGTCAAATAAATTAAAAGAAAATTTCTATAGGATAGTTATTAGGCCAGAGTGTTGGGCGTTAAAAGTGAAATAAGAATAATACATTCATGTAGCGAAAATGAGGATGCTACGATGGATGATAAACTAAAATAGATAAGATTAGTAATGAATTAGTGTGGGGTAAACTAGGAATAGCTCCAATTAGTGATAAAATTAGAGAAAGTAGACTTGGTTGCTATGGCCATATTCAACGTAGATCCGAAGATTCTTTCGTTAGAAGGGTTGTTTGCCTAGAAGGTAAGTGACAAAAAGTCCAATCAAAACTTACATGAGATGAAGTAATTAAAAATAAATTTTTAAATGTTGTATGAGACATGATTTATAATAGGAAATTGTGGAAAAAGAGAATTCATGTAGCCGACCCCATCTATATGGGAAAAAGGCAAGGATGATGAAGATGATTTCATATCTCTAGTAGTGATGAGAATAGGGCGGGTTCAGGGTGGGGGGATGCTTATGCACCCTTGCCTTTGTATAGAAATGAGTGATCCACTCCAGCTAGTGTACTCCCATCCCCGACCGTTATTTCGATTCCCACCCATCGTTGTTAAAAGCTCAAGGCGCACTAAGGTGCCAAAGGTCTTTTGAAGCCCAAGTGCAAGGCGCAATATAAGGCACGAGCCTGGTCGTTGTAAGGATTGTGTGTGATAATAATGCAAGTATTGTCAAAGACCAAAATAAGAAAAAATTTCAATATATCAATTCAGTGGATTAGCTAAATCAAAATACATATATCTTTTCTATTTACATATGAATTCAATAAAATCAGTATACAATTGGAACAGTTCAAGATATGCAACACAAAATAATAAAAAATTCTCTATAAATGGGATTTTTGATATATCAACTAAGAGTATCAGTAAAATTAATTCTCATAAATCCTTCCATATGCATATGCATTAACCAAATTAAATGTAATTGCAAATCTGAAACAATTAAAAAATACTCCTGCAAACTTTAAATATATATAATCATAAATATTTAGAATCAAGCACTAAATGCAAGTATTGTAAGTAGTGAACCATAAAATTTATAAAATTTGCAAAATAGTTCATAAGGTTGAACAACATGATCCATTAAAAATGATCATAGATCATTTTAATTTAATAAATAGCATTAAATAAAAAAGAAATTAATGTGAATAAATAATCAAAAATAAAAAAAAGACACGCTTTTTTGGGGCTTGTTGCCTTCTAAAAAGCACAAGCCTGACGACTTTATGTGAGACTGATTAAAGGGGCTTGAAATCCCGAAGCTGAGCTCAATTTGATGATTTCTTCAGTACACAAACCCTAGAATTCCCTCAATCGTGGGAGGCTTTGCAAAGGATATTGGAGACTCACCATATTCATGGGAGGTGGTGGATGGGGGTATTAGCAGATTGATGCTCTTCACTGATAAAGACGCTTCTGGGCTGTTTGGTAAAATTGAAAGTTTTAAGAGCTGAATTTTAAGTGCTGTAGTTTTAAGTGATAATTGCAAATTGGGAATTATTTTGATTTTTTTTTTAAATTTTAAGTGTTCAACATTCTTTGATAAGTAATGTCACTGTCATTAAAATTTTACTCCATTTTAAGTGGCACTTATCAAGTGATTCTCAAATTGCGTTATTAAACGCACTTAATCTCTTTAGAATTAAGTGCTGAATTGGGTTATCGAACGACACATTCTTCGAGTGTACCACCATCATTGTCTTTATCTGCTTCTCCCTTTGAGCTGGTTGATGTTTTGGCGCCATCTTCGGGTTCAACTTCATCCTTTTCTTCTTAGTCGACTTCATCTGGTTTCAAGTGTCGGTTTGATTGTTCTGTTGAGGCTTGGCTAAACAGAGAGAAGCACCACCCACCCCCCACCCCTTCTTTTCCTTCCTTGATGCCACCTCCACCTTGAATCCGTGCAAGTTTTGCTCCTTACCGACTACCTGCCTCTATTAACCACAACACCCCCCAAACACAACCCCCCCCCCCCCCCCCCCCCCCCCCCCCCCCCCACACTCTCTCTCTCTCCCCTCTTTTCGTTCCTTGATGCCACCTTGAATCCGTGTAAGTTTTGCTCCTTACCCACTACCTGCCCCTACTGACATCCTAATATGAGTCTTTCTCCAAATCTATGAAACCAATAAAAAATCATTCTTCTTTCCATTAGTCTTTTCAGTAGGTGAATAATTGTTGATCTTTCTGACCAACCAATTGTCCTGATCTTTATTTAATATTTTTCTTTTAAATTCTTGAGTCATCCAGTTTGCTGTAGGGTGTAGTTTAGTCAAGTCAAACCAACCCATTGAACTGGGAACTAAAACATTGGTATCTGCATTGATGGGTACTGATACAGAGTTGCAACTTTTTAATGGAGACATGGCCAAAGTACACGTAGTTTATATTTTCGCAAATTCAGATCTCCAAGGTTTTGCTATCTTAGGGAGATAAATATGAGGTGGTTTGGTTATATCCTTTAGGATGTCAAAAATGTTGGCCAAGAAGAATCCATGGGGGGTTTTCTCTGTCTGTTTTGGCTCCCAAGGTCCTGATTGCTCAGTATTTACAACAGAATGGTTCAGCGGAGAGTGTGACTTAGCCCGTGTTGTGCATAGTGTGACATCGCTTTAGATGACCTGTCAAGCTCAGAGAAAAGAAGTTATTTTTCAGTGCTTTACGATTTGGCTTTAAACTGTAGTTAGATCTTCATGACCATAACTGTTAAAATAGTGAAATAGGATTCGATGAATCAGAACCCGAAAAGTTTGGCCAAAGACTTGGAGAGTAGTTTTTGATGCAGCCAATTTAGATAATCTTAGAAACTGGTGGTAGCATTAAAATATTGGGGCATATGTGAAAGCCCTAGAAAATGTGGATATTTAACCCAAACTTGTCCCTGATATGTAAATGTAAAATTCACCCGGTGGATGAGGGGTTAACCTAGGGCAAACTGTAAATTCGGACGCCCTAGGTTCGACTCCTCACAAGGCGCAAAAACACCTGGGTTTAAGCGATATGTGTGGTTTGCGGGTGATTGCACATATTCAGGGTTTACCTTGCAGCCTGGTGTACCAAAGGTCACCAGACCAGGTTGCAAAGGTTGCTCATGAAGGAATATGGGCCGTACAGAAGGATATACAGAACAAGAGCATGCAATTAACTTACAAGTTCAAGAAAGCCAGATGAGACTGAGCCAATAATTTGGTTGTGAGCACCGGCAACGTTGTCCAAGACCAAGTCAAAAAGCAGAAAACCCATCCAATCAACTAGCTTGGTTTCATGAATGTAGAGTCTAGATAGGTCCATTTAGAACTCAGGAATATCTTAAATTGAAGTCTTGGAAATTCTTTAAGCACCATAGTTTTATCAAAGTGTGAATTGCTTGTTATGAAAAGTAAAATAAAAATGTAAATGTAAAATGTTGAGATGACATGGAAATTTGATCTGCTGAATACATGAATGGTGTGGGTATTTCTGATTGCAATGATAAATGGAACAGGGAAAAGCAACTACACTGGAGTGCTCTCGAGGAACAACTTAGAGAAGGCCTACAATGAATGGTTTCTACCTCTTCGAACCCTCGTGACAGGCACTATGGCAGAAAGTGAGATGGATTATGATCAACTTGCGGTTGACACAGTATGTGCCTTAAACCCTATTGAGTTGGTCTTATACCGCTGCATTGAACTCGTTGAAGAAAAGCTGAAGCATTCTAGTTAGATTATCTTATTACCTGAACATTTGATGTTTTGAGTCATCATCTAAGTACAAGTTTCCTTGTTTTCTGTATTCCAACTTTAAGATTGTATAGATTAATGTAGAGTTGACATCTTTTTCTCCCCTAAGGTTTTGCTTATTTATTGCTTATGGTTGTCAAACATTTATTCTACATAAAATTAGAGGTCCTTATGTTGTTGGATCAACAAGCATATCTTATCTTTCTGTGGTTTGACTTATGATTGGAGTCTGTTCATTTAGTAGTATTGATATTTTGCACATGTGAATCCTCCCTCCTTTCAGTGTTTGATGAAACATGGCAATTCGATTTGAACTATGAATGAAACCAATTCACAGTGCTTTAATCGTTCAATACACAAAATATTAGCAGCCTTTAAACAAATATTAATACATTCAAGTAAATAATAGTTTGTGTTATACCATCTATCTAGGTAAAAACTAAAGGGAAATAAATCAATAAGGACCTCTTATAGTTAAGAGTCTTCTACCTTCTATGCAGTACAACGTTTAGCCATAAGAAGATAAATACATTGCGCTAAGTTTTGTTTGCTTTCATTATTTTCAGTTAAAATATATATATATATATGGCTAAACGTTGTACTGCATAGAAGGTAGAAGACTCTTAACTATAAGAGGTCCTTATTGATTTATTTCCCTTTGGTTTTTACCTAGATAGATGGTATAACACAAACTATTATTTACTTATACATACTACAATTCTCTTCATCTTTATCATCCCTTTCTACCCTGGTCCCATTTTGAATTGGATTGGCTATATAAATTCTCCTTTTTATTTATTTTTTCATTCTTTTCTATTTGAAGTATGTATCATGTTACATCTAGTTTTAGAATAACAGGAGGGGAAAAAAAGAAAGGTTAGCCTTTCATCTTTTTTGATTAACTAAATGGGAAAAAAAAAGAAAGGAAATGATAATTTTAACACTTAATATTGTTAATATTGGGGAAAGAAATGAAATGCAATTATTTTAATAAATTTATTACCACATCCTTTCAAATTTTGAAGACAAATATATAAGAAATAAGTGGCGAGACAAGGAAGATGATGTGACAAGACACATGTACTAAAGAGTATGCTTTGGCTTGACAATTTGATAACAAAGAAAGCGCAAAATTGGTATTATAAAAGTTTTATTAAACTTTTCCGTCTTTTCCTTCTATTTTCTCCCATTTTTGGGAGGATAAAAAAATCTATTTCATCAGGCCTAATTTCTATTCCTCTCTCAATCATTCTATTTCCTTTTTTTTTTCTTTAAAAATTCTTTTCCTCTCAATCATTTTATTTCCTTTTCTTTTCTTTAAAAATTCATACCAAATACAATGTACCATTTCTCTTCATTATCTTTTTCTTCTATCTCTCCAACCAAAATTATTTCCTTTTCTTTTCTTTAAAAATTCATACCAAATACAATGTACCATTTCTCTTCATTATCTTTTTCTTCTATCTCTCCAACCAAAATGAGTCTAAATAACCCAACCCAAGACCCCTCTTTTCATTGTGACTTTTTTTGTTCTTGGTTGTAATGTTGGAGCGGGGAGTGTCTTTCCATGAGTTGACGTGTGAGTTCCTTACGCATGGCTTATCCCTTAGCTAAAAGAATATATATATATATATATATATATATATTTATTTGAAGCACTTTGTCGGCCAACTAACTAGCATTAGGACAAAAAGAGAATACTGAAAAAAGAAGTAACAAAGCGCGCTGACGTACCATGCCCTTTTAACCTCTATTGTATTAACTTGGAAAAGAATACCAAAAGAAAATAACTGATTATACTGTGAATAACAGTTGCGTAATATAAAGCCTAATTATTACCTTTCAGAAAAAAAAAAAGAAAAAGACAACATATTCCTTTCCAAGCAATTAATATTAAGTAAAACTTGGAGAAAATGTTGAAATCCCCAACTAAATAGTCCAAGTATTGGTTGAGGGACATTGAAAAAGAGAACAAAGCTTAAGTTGAGGGACGTTGTCCAAGTCAAACAAAGCCACCATATTCAAAGCAAGTTCTAATTTCAGTGCACACAGATAGAGAGAGAGAGAGAGAGAGAGAGCATGGCATTTTCAAAGGTCCGTATGCTGCTACTCAGTGACCCTGACAAAATACAAGTAGGAAGGATCGTGTTCTTTTTCAAATAGGTAGGTATGCTCGGTCTTATATTATGCCCTTACAAAATACAAGTAAAAAGAAACAAAATTGTGAAATTAGATTCAACTAGTTCAAAGGGGGATTTAACAACTGTGTGTACTTACAAAAGAATAGAGACACATTTATGTCTAGACTCTAGATAAAATGAAGTAAAGAGAACTTACTCCACAGAATTTTGGACAAGGAACAAAGTAACCTGTAAAAGTAAAACATTCTAAATTTCTAATTGTCTAATCGCTAGAATCTATCTCTATACTAATTAATCCTCAAAACTTTCTACTTGGAATGGTGACTCTTATGATTCTCAAGAATTGCACCACCTCCGGTCAATTGTATCATCAGGTAGCAAGTAGAACAAGGTTTTCTTTTTTACTTACAAACAGCTCCTTGGTCGAATATTCAGGACCGGTGGCGGACTGTTTATTGATGAACCAAGAAGCCACTTAATAATAACATAGCCACTTGCTTCAGAAGAAAAGAGACCACAAACAATCAACTCGGACTCTTTCTTCCTCTCATCAGCTGAAACCATATAAACTCTCAAACCCAGAATCCTCCTCGGATGGGGCCATGTTTAGATCAGGTATAGCGAACAAGCATCTTTCCTGGGCCTGGGGCTCCACATCTTTGCAGGATTCAGGACAATCATGTGTTGGCAACATTAGTTTGTCGTTAAAACTACAAGCTTCCGTCAAATTGGTTTCATGGCAAGTTGGTTCTTCCTCCGGTTCATCTAATATTGTACCCGTCTTATTTGTTGATTGCTGCAGTCGCAGATCAAGCTGCCAAAAGACCATTTTTCTATCCTTTAGATTTCAAATGTCATTAACAAAATAATAATAATAATAATAAATCACAAAATGTCACAAGACAGAAAACCAAGACAAAGGGATTTTGTTGAATCAGTTAGGAGGAATGGAATACAAGTCTCAGCTCAAAACCTTGTTCCAACCCACACTACAGTACCATCACTGTTTAATTGCGAAAGTCAATAACCTACTATTAATGTCCTACATGACATCTATCTTCTGTGTGTGAGACCTACTTCGTTAGTTGTGGTCCACTAGTAAAGAATAAAGTTGAAACTCTATACAACTACTATTTTACTACTGCCATATACAGACATTTGAACACAAAATCCTACACTACTACCACCACCATATAAAAACATTCAACCATATGAACAGCATATGCAAACACAACCCACATATTCTCAAAGTTGCTTCCATCTTTACTTGCACACACACACATACACACACAAGCACTCACAAAAAAGTATAAAAACATATACACAATATATATATATATATATATATATATATATAAAAGTTTAGAACTCAGGAATATCTTAAATTGAGGTCTCCCAAATTCTTTAAGCACCATAGTTTTATCAAGTGTGAATTGGATTGGAATGATGTACCATAACATATGCATAGTAATTAGAGTGATCAGAAAACTTCTGGATCATCTGATTTTACCAACATTTTGTTTTGAGCTGTCAAAAATTTTCTTGGAAGAAAAAGAAGTTAGAGGAGGTTCCATCTTGGATGATCTAAATCAGTCCTTTCGGAAAAAAATAGATATGAAAATTTATAAATTTTAGTGGGATAGTACATCCATCTTTAAATGGTTCTAGAATACTAAGTAAGTCTCTTGTGCCACGTTTGGGTGCTTTAGAATTAATGCCCTAGTTGGTCAAGATTCATCACCTTCAAACTTTATTAAAACACAAGTTGACAATTGATATGGTACCGAAAAGGTAAATCAGCCCATCTAATACAGAACTTAGTCATTGGACCCTTGAAATTTAATTGTAAGGTTTCAAAACGAATACATAAGATATCTTGTTGCTACAAAATTATGTTTCCTGTAATCTTCTATGATGATCTCGAGCATCTTCTAGATTCTAAAATTCAAAATCTGGATCTCACCATTAGCAGAAACAATATTGTATTATTAAAATTAGATTTAATTTGAATGGCAATAAATAACTACCCTAATCTTTTGTTCTTTTTTTCAAGATTCCAAATGATTAAAGATGGAAAAATATCAGTCTATGTTAGCAATAACTTCTCTCTCACACACACACAAACTAGAGAAGAAGAATTTGCTTGAGCAACTCTTGGCTAATATCTAATTTTGCTATTAACACACATATAACAAGATTGTGAAAATCTCTTCCTGTTTGTTAGTTAGCATTTCTGGTCCAACACTCTGTATTTGGGAATGTTGTAGTAGACAAAAGAAGCTGCAGAATAGGCAATAAATAGATTACCTTTATCCTCTTCAAGTTCTCACTTCTAGCTTTCTGATCTTGGAGTGTTATTCGTAATGTTTCTAATTCCTGTTTAAAATAATATACGGGCAATTAAAAAATCAGGATAAATCACGATGAAAAAGTTTAGGATAAGAAGAGATCTGTAGGATTCTTTAGAACCAAACCTTCTTCAAGTGTATCCTTTCCTTCAACAGCAAATTCTCCTCCTCCTTAAGTTCGGTAAATGTCTGGCAACATTCAATTATAAACTTCACTCAGTACTACAAATTTGAGATCCCATTCCATCAATAAGAAGAATATCTTAAAGTTCATCTAGATGAATGAAAATAATATGATCCATTTATGTATTCAAACATGACAAGTGGATTACTGAAAGTGATAGTTTGACAAATGATACAAGACACATACAAGTAAAGAGATATTGGGCTTCTGTCACAGGGATACTGATATTTACCTTCTTTCTCCTTGATCTCTTGTTGGTGGTTTCCTTTGTGAAGGTACCCTGAAAAAACCCATTGGACTGCATGAATTAGTAATTGTATCCATAACAAACTCACAAAACAAAAGTCAAAAGATAATCTTACACATTAATTTATTACTACATAAAATTATGTATAGATATAAAAATGATAGGGGTAACTCCAACATGGGAAAGGCTAAAGAACAAATAGTCTTGTATCATCACAGCATTATTCTCCGGTTTTTTTTTTTTTTTTGTTAAAGGTAAGTTGTATAAAAAGAGAAGAAATTGTACATGAAATCTGAAAGAGGAAAAGAAGGTGAATACAAGGTTATGAAATAACCGGAAAAAGCCATAGACAGAACAAGCCATACAGAGATCAATGACAGGAGAAACCTAATAACTGAGTGTCAGGGTCCTGCATTAGCCAAAAAGATCTTCACGGGTCCAAAAGCACCTACTGCCCACAACCAAAGTATTGGCCTGAATCAGTAAAGAGTGCATCTGTACTTGAGATTGGACTAGCCTAATATCAGAATCATTTGCAAGCTTAATTGAAGCCAATCTACAGCTAATATGCCTTTTGATCAGGTTGAAAATATTAAAAGGTGAACAGGCTTTACCTTTGAATCTACCATTCCTTTCCTGCCAAATGCAATAAATGGTAGTTGTGAAAATGAGTCTCAAAAGAAGGGCTGAAAATGAGGAATTGTTTTTTGTTTGACCCCATTTGGTTGCATAACATTGAAGAAAATCATGTCAACCTGAGCTGGTGAAAAAAGACCAAGCTTAAGTTGAAGGAGATTCCACACAGTGGCAGTGAAACGACACTCAAAGAAAAGATGACTAATAGACTCACAAGCAGAGAGGCATAGAGGGCAGGCATTGGGACAATGTAATTTACCATAAGCAGGGTGATCAAAAGTCCTTAGCCTACCCTTGAGAGCTAGCCAAGAAACAAAGCTAAACTTGGGAACACGGTGCTTGAACCAAACAATGTTAGACCAAAAAATCAGAGGAGATGGTGCAGAAAAGCATTCCATGGTGTGGGAGAAGGAAAACAGAGAATAGACCATTGACCATTGGAGATGAGACATTTGGTTGTTCTGAATAAAAGAAAGGGGGAGTTGTTCAGCTGCAAAACTTCAGCTTCACTTAATTCCTTATCCCTCACAGAGAGAGAACTAAAGTTCACCAAAAGGATAAACCCACCACAAAGCCACTCCCAACTCTGGAGGCTTGGTGTTGGGACCCACCTAGCTAAAAATAAGATAAAAACTAAATGTGGACCCACTTGCATCCAAATTGATCACATTCCACACCCATATAAGTAATGTCGTATGCTTGCTTGATTTACGGCCTGAAACTAAAAGAATGCATCATCCCAAGCAGGGCCAGCCATCTTCCTCTCCGGTGCACCGCGAAATACATGTCACTGGAGAAGTACTTGTCATTGACTGAACTTTGATTCTGTACTACCATATATGCACAGAACTCCAAAAAAGAAAAAAAAACAATCTAGAAATATAATAGCACAGCTGGCAAAAAAAGAAAGTCACCACCCACACAAAAGGAGCCATTTGTTAGTGTACATCCAATGTGGGGATTTTGATACCAGTGATGCTACATTAACCAAGTAAACCGATTTCATGTCTGTCAACATGGCACATACAAGGACTCACATTAGTTCATTCTTCTGTTTATTTTGATCATTTATAACTTGCCAAGTGAGTCCCTTGAGTGGGAGCAATTTATTTGGTATACTAATCATTTCTCCTACCATATTGGATTGAACCGTGACCAGAACCGGAGAGGATCCAATTCCCTAACATGTCACACAATCCAAACAGTAAATGATCGCCAGAAGCACCAGAGAGGATCCGATTCCCTATAATGTCAACGCAATCCAACCAGTAAATGATCGCCACGCCAGAAAAAAGTAACATGGCCAGTCCTCGTGCAGCCACACATGTACTGAGGGCTGACTAATTCATTGGTGTGTGTCTTCAGCTCGGATTCAGCTTTGACTCAGTGATGAAAAAACCGAACTTGGGTTTGACTCAGCCTCAGACAAGGCTTAAACTTAGTGACGAGTTCTGAAAACCTCTTAGTTCATACGAGCCTGGTTCCTTTGCGGTACAGCAGTGCTGTACGGCAGAGGATTTCAACTCTTTCGGTGTAAATTGAGAGCAGTACACCCGACCACACTGGATTACTCTTTCCACCAACACACAACGAGTAGCACCCACCACTAAAAAGTAACAACACTCCACCTAACCACAAAAAAAATTAGGAAAAAGAAAAGAAAAAAAAAAAAAGCAATACAACTGTATGTAATATATATGTATATGTATATATATATAAGATTAGAAAAGGTTATTTTGGTCCGATAAAAATTAAAGGCAAAAGAGAGAGATGAAGGATATGTGGGGGAAGCTTCGTGGTTTTCACTCCCTAGGTAAGGGTGCCTTTTTATGTTCTGACAAAACTGTCCTTCCCGGGACACTGTACTGACCTGGAATATCGAAGGGTATTTTGGTTAAATCAAATACCGGCGATAGCCAACAAGAATGACAGTTGACCGGAAAAGAGGCCGAGAAGAAAACGTGAACACTACTACTCCTGCTGCCCTTTTTTAAATCTACTCACCTCACGTGACCCTCGTAATTTCTCAAATTTTACAAGGACCTTTCTGTCAAAATAAAGTATATATATATATTTAATGTACACGAAGAGAGAGTGGCTGCACTGTACGTAACGTCGTCTCACCAGCCGGCGATCAAGCCAACGGTGATCGGATTTCACGCCGATAAAGTCATGGGCATGATAAATTGACAGATCTACCCATTGTCAGCTCCATGCGGACGGGATATTTACGTCAATTGGAATGGTGACCGATAAAAACTAAAGCAACCGTTTAAGATGAACAACTGAAGGCATAATCGTCAGAAAAGCCACAAAAAAAAAGCCATCAAAAGACGAAAATGCATCGTCTACGGGCGAACAAGTGGTGACCTCAAAAGCTTCGCGTCCATCATTAGAGTGCGACCCACAGGCGATGTAAATATGTGACCCTACACGAGAGATCTGGTGGACGGAAAGCTGACGCCACCGTCAGAAGAAACCGACTCGCAGAAAATTAGGAACTAAAGAAAACGATAAAGTATAAACACGGTGTGAATTTGTCAAAAAAAAAAAACACACACACACGCAAGGAGCGTTTTGAATACTGTGTGTGAAAGTGAAAAGCATAAATGTGTTTGTCGATGTAAAACTTTCTCAGTCCGATAATGATCGGACACAATTAACCTCAGTCTCACTCGCGAGGAGGTATTTCAGTCAACCAGATATCTGACACTGGCCGGAAACTGACACCGAGATGAGGAAAACAAGAACAAGATGGTGAGATAGTGCAGGAGATACGAATGCAAACCTTGGATCTGGCGGCGGAGGAGGGATCGGAGGGACGGCTGGACTCGTCGTAGCCATCGCTGGGAGATGCGGTGGCGCCGCTCCAGGAGAGCGGCGTGGTGGGGCTACACCTCGTCGAGTCGCGCTCCTTCCTCGCCGGAGGCTTCGAACGCTGCTGCCGGTGTCCCCACCTGAGCGGCGGCGGAGCGCAAGATTCCGATGACTTCTTCATCAACAACAGCAACTCCGCCACAAGCGTGTCGTCAGTCAGAGCCGCCGTTACCCACCCGTCCGTTGTCATCTCGCGTGGTCTTCGTGGTGAGAAAAACAGGAAGCTGGTAGAGAGAGAGAGAGAGGCAGAGAGAGAGCTGGTGCAGAGAGAGAAAACGTATGTGAAAACTGACAATTATAATCATTATATAAATATATATAATATTTTGAAGGAGGAAAGTCCGAACACTGAGACTTGAACCCGAGTGATGTATATACATGTGTGTGTGTATATATATATATTATATATATATATATATGTGCGTATGTATATGTATATCCGGTTTTACAATTTTGTGTGGCGAAGGAGTAGATTCCATAACTTTGTTTCTTTCTCTAATAGGACTTAAGAGTGGGTCTCTCTCTCTCTCTCTCTCTGACTCTTTAGTTTTTTCTCTCCAACTACTCTATATATAATATAATATAATATACGAGTAATATATATTTCAGGGTCCCACTTTTTGACACGTTGCACTGACAAATCCCTCTTTTCTCTTCGTCTAGGGTTTGAAGGTGAGAAAAAGTTCTCCGCGGCTTCATGCACTTTTTAGTTTACATCAAAATCTGATCTAATTTAGATTTTACTATATACGTAATAGAATATATATATGCATTCTTCGTATTTTTGGCAAATACAGTACTATAATATATATATATATATATATATCTATGGTAATAGAATATATATGCATTCTTCATATTTTTGGCAAATACAATAGTATATATTCTATGAATTCTTCATATTTTTGGCAAATACAATAGTGTGTGTGTGTATATATATATATATATGACTAGTCTAGTAATCTTATACCACCTTCTTAGGCAATTCAAACTGCATCTTCCATAAAAATGTTCTGTTGTTCCACTAAGATGTGTTCAAAAGGCCACTGTCCAATTTGGTCAACAATTTGAAATAAAAGAATTTGGTCAACAATCAACATTCCTTACAGCGTAAATTATATTGACATGTCAATATACACTTTTCAGTCTTCTTATTTTTAAAATTATATTCACCTCATTTGTCAAAGCTATTAAAAAGATATTGTTTTAACGATTCATTCATGTATAATTACATTTTTATCCTTACAACTTAACACAAATGAATAATTTGTATATACACATTAACCTTTAATGATCGTTAACAGAAGAAAACATAATGTTACAAAAATACAAATCTTAAAGAATATCAGTGTAATTTTGTCAACAAGAGAAGAAGTCAGTGTTACAAAAATACAAACCTTAAGGAAGGTCAATATAATTTTGCAAATAAGATGAGAGGTAAGTTTCTATTAATGAAACATCAAGGGAGATCAGTGTAATTTACCCTTCCTTATTATTATTTTTTTATGAAAAAAAGAGTGACAAATCATTAGACAGTCGGACAAAAACTCACGAACTATTTTTATTAATGAATCGAATTTTAACAAGGGGTGTAAAAAATTAACAATAGTCTAATCTGATTTTTGGAAGGCTTTGTTACGCAAAATAAAAAAATAAAAAAAATTTAAGTTTGTTATTACTTTTTTAGATCCAAATATGATAAAATAAAAAATTCACTCAATAAATCTATGTGACATAGACTCATAGTTGATATGAGATGATTTTCATTTGTTTTTAAAAAAAAAAAAAAAGGAGAGAGAGAGCTCTTGATCTATTAATTATTACAAATACACCATTAGTATAAACAAAAAAAAAAAAAATCCTAACTATTAAAAAGAAGGAAACAAGGCCAGAATGTCACGTTAATGTGAAGTTAAATTATTAATTTACTCATTAGGGGTTGTTTGGTTACACGAGTCAAGTTTGAATTGCACGAGAAATGTTTGGGATGAGTTCGAATACTAATATATGAGCTCAATTTGAGTTCAAGGTCGAGTTGAAACATGTCAAAACTTGTTTTCTAGTCCAAAAATATGATAATGCCATATGTCCAATGTTTTTTTTTATTTTAAAGTAAAGTAAAAAAAAAAGACTCCTTTTGAGTTATTCCCACTCATTTCATTTCATCTCATCTTCGATATTAGGGTTTTAAATTTTGTAAGAAGGAGAAGATGACGAATCACGAATCACATCGATTAAACATCAAACCTAATCCAATTTGGTTCTAATGGATTGGTGAAAATTAAATCCAATCCGATCTGTAAAATATCGAATTGGATTGAATCGGTTCTACATATTGGATTTTTCTAAGTAGTTCAATATTTTTTTTAACCAAGGCCCAATAGATGAATTATCAATTTATTAACCATTAGTTCATATATTTTAAAATAAAAAATCTTTATAAGCAATTTAAATTAAAGGAGATTTGTATATGGTATATTATTCACGAATCAGATTGGTTTTTGAAACCCTAATCTATAATTCAATACAATATTTACAGATTCCTATTTTATAAATTCGCCACCGAACTCTTGGGCTGAAAATTCGATCCGATTGGAACATACCGGATTGAATTCATGAAATAGCGGATCAAATGAACACCCTACACACATATATATCATCTTTTTATAAATATAAATATATCTATACTAAATACTAATCTCTTGCTCACCGGTGAGTAAGAGATTTTTTTCACATTGTGTATAGTGACCCTTAGATTCACTATACAAACTCACTCCTCTCCTTTCCAAAAAATAAAAAATTATTTTTTACTTATAAAAAATCACTTTCTATTTATCTTAATTTTGAAAACTTAATATTACAGGTGGATTACCAATTCCCTACTTATGGAAGAAAAAAAATATTACCAAAAGTAGACAATTGAATAATAGCTTAAGACGGGATCAAAAACGTGGATTAGTCTTCTTTCACTTGAAAATTCCATCTCCAAACATATCAAAAAGCATTTCCATATCGCTAATAAATGATATTTTTTTATATTATTTTTCATACTTTCAATTTTAGATCGAATAATTGGTAAAACAATTTCTATCAAATAGTATGTTCAACGCTTTTATAAGATAGCGTACGATAACGAATTAAATGAGATTTTTATGTTGATTTTTAACATTCGAACACCTAAAAATTAAAATAATTCGTCAACAAGGGTAAATTTGATATTTTACTTTTGGGTCAAATGAATGCGGGTATAGTATACATATTGGACGAGGATCAGGACAAGAGTACAGTAGTCATAACACAAAAATAGTCATGTGTGTTACATGTGATTGTACTTTTGCATTTAATTATTTAACAACAAACCAACAATGGGAGGCAATTGTCCTTCTTAATTACGAGAAAATATACGATGCCCGGGTATTTTTCATGTAATAATAAATTTTCTGAAAAATAAAATAATAATAAAGTTAAAAGGCTGCAATAGGGTGGATTGTAGTAACTCTTGTGGACGGGTGAGATGTGAGCGGGTGCAAAAAGAGACACTGAGCTGAATTATCACACTGACAGAGTACAAAGTGCTCAATCCCACATCGTCTGGGTGCGAAAAATGGGATGTGCTTATATGTACTATGTTATCTTCAAATAGTATGAGGCTTTTTGGGGTAAAACCCAAAAACAAAATTGTACGGGCTCAGGCCAACTATGTGTTGGAACGAGGTATTATTTTACATGGTAAAGCAGACAATATCATACTATGTGTTAGAACGAGGTGTTACGATACATGGTGCTCAATTACACATCAACCCAAGAGTTATATATATATATATAATGTTGCGTCCATTAATTTTGAAAATAAAATAAATATTTTCCTTTCACTTGTGAATTAAAGAAGCAACACCCTTTATATATAATTTGGTAAAAATTCAATAATGAATAGCTCTCCTTTATGCATGTAGAATAATAATATCCTTAATTCTCTGTATAAGAAAAGGTGATAAACGTTGTTATATATATATATATATATATATATATATATATGATGAAATAAACCATAATAAGTGTACGTTACTGGTGAAGGCAATTCATTGTTGAAAGTATAATAATGAAAAAAACCATAATAAGTGTACGTTACTGGTGAAGGCAATTCATTGTTGAAAGTATAGTAATGAAAAAAACCATAATTAGTGTACGTTATTGGTGAAGGCAATTCATTGTTGAAAGTGTAGTAAATAAATGAAACTTTATAGCAACTCAGAACAGCAGTCCTATAAATAATTGCGAGCACCTAAAAGAATCATGGATTTTTTATGGCTGGCTCACCCAAGCTCTCAAGATTTCTCAAATAGACAGACACATGTACACTGGTTTAAAGCACTTAGAAAAAAAATAAAGTAAAATTTTATTATAACATTTAAAATATTCAAAATTATTATAACACATTAATTAAAACACTCAAAATTATTTCTAATTATGTAACATTAGTAATATAAACTCACTTATATAAACTCACTTGTTGAAAGAAATAAACTATAAGTTAACTATTATTCACATGAAAGGAATCAAGTACAAACTATAAGAAATTAAAAGTATATTTCTAACCATTCTTAAACAATCTATTACTATTCTTTTGAAAATTCTCAATGCTTTATTCTTTTTATATTTTTGAATTCTTCTTCAAATAAATCATTCTCAAGTAAAACTTATTTGATAACTGTCACCACAAAACTATTTTGACTACGTTATTTTTACTGTTGTCTATCTTGATCATAAAAAGAAACAATTTTCCTTTGCAACTTGTCACTTTGTTGTAAAAAATCATTAATTTTCTCGCCCTACAAAAAGAACAAATTTATTTTACTAATATTGATACATTTCAAATGAATTGTTTTATTCATAAATTTTATGAGCGAGAAAAAAAGTATTACCTAACTTTTTAACTGTATTAGCTCATCTAGTAAATAATTTATTAATGATTGAGAATCATTAAATATTGTTAGATATGCATTATTTGTTATATCTTTGACTCGAAATTGTATCATAAATCTGTAAAAATGAGTATACTTCATTGATACATAATAATAAAAAATGATATATTTGTCTTATTGAAATTTTAAAAAAAAATAATAGAATGTTTAAAGATATAATACCTTTGAAAGCATTTACTCTTTTGTTTTGCAATTAGTATAACTGAGTCCATCATTTCATACTTCAACTTTGTTCTTGAATTGCTTACATGCATTGTACCATGATTCGGATGCATTTTTAATCTCTATAATTATTGGTTCAAAAAAGTAATATGTTTTCTACAAGTTGAGTGACAAATTTTTTTTTTTAATAGAAATTAATTATAATCATGTGATATAATAAAAAAAATTAAATGAATATATAAAATAACAATATAATTTAATACCTTGAATGTCATTGCAGATTTTTCAATTATGTCTTTAAGTGAAAGTTTTTCAATCTCTTCGAATAATTGATATTTTGAACTTGAAATGAGAGTATCTATGTCTTTGTCATTTACGTTTTCTTCAAATCTGTTAAAGTATAATAAATTATTGGAACAATATTTTGTTGATATGTACAAATACCCACAATCATTAATTAGATATTATTATGGGTTTCATGAACAAAGAAAGTTAGAATTTTTGTTTATTTTCTATTTGATTTTTTAACTATTGATAGTGGATTAGCTTCCATCAACCATGTCTTACCAGTCATGATATTATTTAAATAAAATAAATAATTAAAACCTAATGTAAGTAAAAATAAATAAATAACCAGCCAATATCGTAATATTTTGACTCTTTCAATTTTTATGTTAATTTGTAATGTAGATCCCGGTTGTGTTTGAAGACCTAATCTGAAATATAATATTATTTTTTGTTTTATGTTCATTTAGATATAAAAAGTATAAAGTGAATAATCTCAATGTTATGTGATAAGTTACATTTGAATGTATTGATTGATAAATGTGTAACGGTGATAATAAGTCTTTCATTTATTAGCTTCATTATCAAATTTCCTTCATTCTTAGCAAGATCGTCCCACAATGTCAAAGTAATTGTTCTTTAACTATTCTAAAAAATAATTAGTTCAATAATTTATAATGGTAATTATGAGCATTTATGTAGTATTGTAACAATGTTCCTCATATTCATTATAATGATGTCTCACAATTTGGATGTCCGTCCATTGTTCTTCTTAGTTATGTTGAATGCAAGATATGCTTCAATAACGATTCCCAAAGCATCTAGCGAGAGTAAAAATTAAACTTATAAATTTATATATAAGAGAAAGTATATACAAGGAGAGTAAAGAGTTAAAAGAAAACAAACCTATAATTTTTTTTCATCAATGTACTTGTTCAAGTCCTTGAAGTCCACAAAAGTATATTTTGTTTTTTCTAAACTTACAACTTCATGCTCCTCAACTTCAATTGTGGTATCGTTATTAAAATTTAGTTCATACTCCTTGTGCACATTGTTATGTCTATGATTCACTCTATTCACATTTCCATTAGAAAATCTGTAAGTCTCGTGAAACGAGAGTGAATCTCTGAATTTGGTGATGTTTCATTGAATAAGAAACTACAAAATAAATTAATAAATGACTATATTGATCTAATATAATGTGTGTGTGTATATATAAAATTTAAATCCCAACTGAACTAATTTTATAACTACAAAATAAATTGATAGAGGACTATATTGATCTAATATAATGTGTGTGTGTGTGTGTGTATAAAATTTAAACCCCAATTGAACTAATTTTATTACAGAGCCATTATCAATTCTCTCCCTATTTAATATCTGTCATATACTTGGTGTGTTCTAATTACACAAAAATGTATAATTTGGCAAGCCCTCCACTACCCCCCCCCCCACACACACACAACACACACACACACACACACACACACATATATATAAAGAGAGAGAGAGAGAAATTAAAGATGTCATTTCATTTCTTTAATCAATGTTATCATTATATCATTTCATTTCTTTAATCAATATTATCATAATGAAAAAGGAAGTACCTAATTTAACATCTCAGTATCATACACACTCACACACAAATATATATTGATACATACACACACACACACACAATGATAGTTTCACAAAGTTGCGAAGCGAAAGTGAAATTGATAGTATATACATGTCTCACAACACAAAAGCTCAAAAATGGAGTTTCTCTGCACTATATCCAACTCATGGTTGTGCATCCTCAACCACCTCCTTGCCATGTCTTGAAAGTGTTAGTGTAGGAGGATGAACAATTTCAATAAGTTCAAGGTTAATGTATTGTGCAATCTATTCAAATCCACATTTCATATTCAATGCATAAACATAACATCATGATTCAACAATCTACGTGTCATGCTTCCTAGCATACTGATCACAAGATCACATTTTCGCTCAATTCGTGACATATGCATCAAACCTAATTTGACAATCACATACAACAAATCATGCATTAAGGCACATTCCATCATATTTGATGTATTGTGACATTTTCAAAATTTGATTAACTATCCACACAAGTCATGTAAATCACATAAATTAGACATAAGTTACACATAAGACTTAAACGCTCTCGAAATTGGTTCACACTCATACACACACAAGATACGTACCAAAGTCACATATCTCAAGTCAATGGTTATTGAGGCTAGTAACCCAAACGGTTACCACCTATTTTCTTGCTTAAGTTTGAGGTTTTTCAACCCCAGATGATATGTTTCCCTACTACTTTTTCGTGAGCTACTTCCGAGACACACTCCACACACACACAAAATAGTTCACATTTTGCATTCATAATCAAAATTTTCATGCATTGCACCCATTTCATGTCTTTATTCAATTCTAGTAGGTCACACAAGAATCATAAGACACGTATACATAAACTTAACCCCCAAATTATGTTTTCATCATTTTCTTCCAAAAATTTCATGTGTATCACATATTCACATACCCCATTTTGCTAATATAAACAATTCATGCATTTCAAAGCATAACCCCATCATTTTTAGCAAGAGAAACATATATATGTATATATATCCATATAGAACAAGAATCTTAACCTATAAAATTTATACATCATATATTACATGGAAAACATTCATTTTATGCTAAAAAATGAAACTAAACTTGAAATTAGAAGACATAACACACACCCCCTACCTCAAAATCCAAGCTTGGTACCAAAAATTCTAATTCTACCAAGCTTTAAACTCCACCAAACTTGACTTTGGGCCGACCAAATTGAAGAGGAAGATGAGTAAAGCAACTTTCTCTCTTGGAACAACTTCTAAATCTCACTTCTTGGCACTCAAATTGAAGAGAGAAAAAAAAAAGTGAAATGGAGGAGAGATAGATGGCCGGCCAAAGAGGAGAAGAGAGGGAGTTGTTGTGTGTTTTGTGGTCCAAGTTAGCCTATACACATGTGTATATACATGTCTTGCAAGACTTGTTAAGTTAGCCCCATTAACTCTCCTTAATTGCTCCTTGTTATGATTAAGTTACACTTATTTGCAAATTAACATTTCCTCTTTTTCTAAAGTTTCACTTATACCCTCAAACTTACACTTATACCCCTACGCCACTCCTTAGGGCCCATAGTTACGTCATAGGTTATCCAAATTTTTTGGTCCACCCGACCCCTGTCCCGGGTTTCGATGACCCAAAAGTTCAAAATGAGTTGAATGATTCACAAAACTCTCCGGACTTCCAATCTAGTTCCCACATAAGTAAATCATACATATAACATATGTAAAACATTTAAAATCATATCTTGGAAAAAAATAAACAATAAAAGAAAATTAATGAATCTCTACGGTTAACTTATTAAAGTATAAAAAAAATTGGAATAAAAATACAATATTAAAATTAATAAGTATTTATAAAGCATAACATTTGAAAATTGAAATCAAAATGAGAATTTCTGTATTAGTAATACTATTTTTTTTCTTAGGTAATAGTAATACTATTTATGTATATAAATATATATTCTATTAGTTTCCTAAATTGAATAATAATTAAACTCTATTATTAAAATTTCTTTTGACAATTTCAAAACATATAAGAATTGTAAAAGAAGTTTGAGTAATTTATTTATTAACAATAAAAATTAAAAATTTATATAAACTCTACTTACATTTATATATGAATATCAATATATATATATATATATATATTTGAATTAAATTAAATAATATTATATAAAAATTAAAAGTTTAAAATTTGTACTTTTTTGTTTTTATGAATTTTTGGAGATCGAAAAAGTTTGTGTTAGGTATGAAGTGTGAGAGAGTGAGGGGATAAGACACATAATATATAGAATTAGACATGTACAATATATATAGATATCTTTGAACGAATTCAGAGTTTGTGTTTAGCCTAACCTTTTATCCCTTATATATATATATATATATATATATATATATATATATATATAGAGAGAGAGAGAGAGAGAGAGAGAGAGAGAGAGAATTAAATTAAATAATATCAAAAAAATTAATATTATAAAATTAAAAATGATTGGAAACTTCATGTAAATTAATTGTGACACAATAAACCTATTTCCAAACCCTACTTGAATTAATTAGACATGAGTATGTGTGTCAATTAAGGAATATGTATTCATATATAAAATATATATGTATAAAATTATTATTTCAATATAAAAAAATAATGCTCCATAGACTTCTAAAATATTAGTATACTTGTTTACTTTAAAATCAGTTATTATTTAGTACCTAAATAATAGCTAAATAACTAAATTATAAAATCAGTGATTTCATTAGATATTATTTGTTTGAACACAATCAAAAATTGATAAAATATTAGTATATTAGAGAGCATAAATATATTTTATTCTCTAGTTTATTTTTATTTGTTAAATAATAGCTAAATTATTGTGCTTATCTATTATATCTGCACACGATTGTTCAATTTTATTAGTTCAAAATCTAAAATTTTCTTCTCTAAAAGTTTTTTCATTAGTATCTGATATAGATTAGTAAGGTATATGATATATGGAGCGTTGCTTTCGTATTTTTCTTTAATCAAAACTTCTGATAGTAAATTTATTTTTCTCGGTAGTTCGTTAGTAACTTCTTAGCACCATTATCATCTAGGAAAAAAGTATTAATTCATGGCTAATACTAGTTTCTCATTGAATTTAGTTTTATGTTGTTTTACTTGAGTTATAACATCGACAAACTATCACTATAGTCATGAATTTAACATTTATTGTTTCAAGGTATTGTTTTGGCAATAAACACCACCTGAAAATATAGAAGAATACAAATTAATGTGCTAAAAAAAATCAAATAGCAAATTTTTAATTGATACAAAAACAAAATAATACAGACAAATGCACTATTAAAATTTCACATAAGTTAACTATTATTCACATGGAAGGAATCAAGTATAAAATTTTTTAGTTTCGTGTTTGTTTCAAAAATTGATAGTAACGTGTTTGTTTATTAACATGACTCATTATAGACGTAAAAAAAATTTTAAAAAATTTTGATTTCAAAAGCTAATGGCAAACAATGAGTAAAAAAAATAATAATAAAAAAAGAACTCACATGTAAGCCGAGACGGAATCGAATCAAATGATTGTTGATGAGATCCGAGAGGAAGGTGAGAGCTGTGTTGATGAGAGTCGAGAGAAAAATGAGAGCGGATAAGAAGAATGGAGAGCCGTACCCGAGAGAAAGAGTGATTTTATATGTGTTTAGGGTTTTGCTTGGGAAAGGGTTTTGCATGGGTATTTATATTTTATTATATATATTTTAATTTAGAAATAAAAAGAAAGAGTTTTGCTTGGGTAATTCTATTTTTTTAATTTAAAAATAAAAAAGGAAAGGGTTTTGCTTTTTTAAATTTAGAAATTAGAAATAAAAAGAAATAGTTTTTTTGGGTAATTATATATTTTTAATTTAAAAATAAAAAAGGTTGCTTTTTTAAATTTAGAAATTAGAAATAAAAAGAAAGAGTTTTGTTTGGGTAATTCTATTTTTTTTAATTTCAAAATAAAAAAGGAAATGATATTTTTTTAATTTCAAAATAAAAAAGGAAAGGGTTTTGCTTAAGCAATTCTATATTTTTAATTTAAAAATAAAAAAATAGTGTACTAAATCTAAAAAAACCCCTTTGTACTTTTAATATTTTAATAGTAGTATATATAGATATGCATATTATTGAATTATAGGATTATTAAATCAAATAGCAACTAATAAAGACAAGAAGAACATGAACCACATGTTAGATATTTATTATAATAATTTGTTTAAAGCAAAAGTGGCATAAAACTTACCTCGAAGCCTAGGGAACAAAGACAAGAAGAACACAAACCAACAATACCAAGAAGGAGAAAGCAAAAGACCTAGACTTTCACAATAATAAAAGGAAAAAAAAAATCCAAAGCTCCGAAACAATGATTATTGTTCTAGATAGAATTGTTAAAGACAACATAGTTTACATGTATCAATATGAAAAATAATTGAATGAAGTATGATTGAGTTTTAGAATAATGTTTAATTCTTACCTTTTTCTCAGCACATAACTCCTCTGAACAAAAAGAACATCACAAATTCAATAATTCGATCACAACGATTCACATACATGCAAACAAATAAACAATAAAAAAAAGACGAGAATTAATATAAGTTCAATGTCACAAACAATAGTGCCTACAAGATCATGTTCTTGTTTTGGTGCAACTTTTTATCATTTACTTGGAATTCCTACTCAAAATTACTAACATAATTGCTCTCCATTTAAGAAGGATTAAGTCATCAAGTGGCATGTTTAAAGTAAAAAAAAAGAAAAAATAATTATAATATCTTTTTCAAAAATATGGTTGAGATAATAAATTGACAATATGAACAAAAATCATAGAAACCTCAATCTATCGCTACTGTGGTAAGGAAAAAAAGGGCAAAGTAGACATGTACCTACAAAAATCTTACTGTAGCAAATTGTAGTAATAAGATAGACCTTCAAAACATGGATGAAACTATACATAACTATTAGTTATATATTTAAATAGATACTCTTGTTTAAGTTTGAAAAGTTTTGCAGCAATGTTTGATTGTTTAGAATTGCAATTTGTTACAAATGAAACGACTATGGGGTCTATGAAGCAGTGTTTGAGGTCTATGAAAGATTTTGGGGTCTATAAAGTTGTATAGAAATTCTATGTAGATTTAATAGTAATATAAGATATAGAATATATTATATACATATATGAATAAAAAAAGATAGAAATTATATGTATCATATAAAAAATTTAACTCTTTTAAAAACTAATGCTCCATGGTTACCATTAGTCTACATATACAAATTATATGCAAATGCTACTAAAGTATATTATTTATACATGCCAAATTTTATGCTTTTAAGTCACAAATTTAATTGATCCAAACAATGAGAAAAAATAAATGTAAAAAAATTTGTAAACATGCACATAAAATATATAGCATAAGCTATTGATTTTAAATTGTACATGAAACATACATTAATCACAAAATTCAAAAGAAACCTGACCTCCCAAAGACATCAATTTTGTAAACATTGGCTGAGTTTTTATCCTACTAAAATTTCACATTTGGAAAAGTTTTTCCATGCTAATAGATACAAAATCCAAACTTAAAATTAATCCGCAAATAAGAACCCTCGTTGAATGCGAATTTAATTGGTGTAACCTATTGTAAAAGAAAATAACAATTGATAAGTAGAAGCTTGATGTAAACACATAAAATATATAACATAAAAAAACATAATTGAAGAAGAAATAAACTAAAATAATGCCTAATAGAGAGAGAGAAAACTGTTGATTTTAATTTTTTAAATCGTACAATATGAACACATACAGAGAGAGAGAGAGAGAGAGTTTCAAATACATACACATTAATCAAAAAAATTAAAAGAAACCCCTCCCAAAGACATCGGTCTTGTTTTGCTAAAACTTCACATTTGATTTTTTTTTTCAATGCTAACAAATACAAAAATATATAGCACAAAGAAAAAGCATAAGTTATCTACTTGAATGCGAATGTGTCATATGACGATAAAGAAAATAATCACGGATAAGTAGAAGCTTTATAAAACATATAGCAAAGAAAAATCGTAATTGAAGAAGAAATAAACTAAAATAATGCCTAATAGAGAGAGAAAATATAAACATATAAAATATATAACACAAAGAAAAAACATAATTAAACTTCGTGAAAATAATCACCGATAAGTAGAAGCTTTGATGTAAAAAGACAAAATATATAGCATAAAGAAAAAAATACACAATTGAAAAACGGATACCAACTCAATATTATGAGAGTCAAAACGTTTCAAAAGACTAACCCTTGGCCCATTAAAAAGTTGTCATGGATTCCATTCTCTTAATCTAAAAAGATAACAAAGTGATGTATTCATAATCGCATGAAGCAAAAGAAATTGCAAGAAAAGACAGAATTTTGGGAGAAAAATTAAAGAAAACAAATAATAAAAAAGGAAAATAAAAGAAAATAAACTGACATGAGAGTTGATGTGAGTTGAGAGAAAATCGAATTGAAATGCATATATGTTGATGGGAGCTAAGAGAAAGAATCGCTGATGAGAGCTGGTTGTTGAGAGCGGAGAGGAAGAATCTGAGAGTTGTGTTTGAGATTTTAAAAGCTTTAGAATTTTGTTTAGGATATAATTTTATTTTTTATTTAAAAATAAATAAATAATGTCGTGAAACTGAGAAGGGCAATGGTTTTGTTTGAGTAATAATTCTATTTTTTTAATTTAAAAATAAAAAATATTGTACTAAAACTAAAAAATTGTTTTGTACTTTTAACGGTAGTAATACTTGAGAAAATGTTTTGTTTGGGTAATTTTATTTTTTTAATTTAAAAATAAAAAAAGAAAAGAATTTTACTTTTTTAAATTTAGAAATAAAAAGAAAGAGTTTTTATTGAGAAAGGGTTTTGCTCAAGTAGTTCTATTTTTTTAATTTTAAAATAAAAAAAATTTACTTGAGTAATTCTATTTTTATAATTTAAAAATAAAAAAATAATGAACTCAAACTAAAAAAAAATGTCTTTTAATACTAGTACAGATAGATATATGGATGTACCTATAAGTCTATAACCATTCAATGCTTCCTTCTTTTTTTCTTTGTTTATTGCCTGCAGGATGAGAAGGCCATTCAATGATTCAAGTGCTCATCTATGAATTTACCTCCTCCAGTCCCGTTTCCCAATAATATTCATACGGCCTCTTCTCTCTCGTCTCTCTTTTCATATATATATATATATATATATATATCCACACACACACACACACACACATATGCAATATACACACACAGACTAAGACTATTTTGCACAGTTGCCTCGTCAAGTCTACAACTGTTGGTCTGTTTCATATATATATATATATATATATATATCCACACACACACACACACACACACATATGCAATATACACACACAGACTAAGACTATTTTGCACAGTTGCCTCGTCAAGTCTACAACTGTTGGTCTGTTTTTCGTTAAGAGAAGCCGGTCTGGTGGCTAGCCAGCACTGGTCTAGTCACATTTTAATTTATTTATAATTTATTTTATTTTTATAAAATTAATAAAAAATATTTATTTATTTAATTATTTGTTTGTGTTTCTACAGTTATTTTTTAACCATTTATGTTTTGATTTTTTTTTTATGAATATTTTTGTTGACATGAACATGAAAGAAAATAAACATAAAGACACTTCATATTTTTTTCATAAGTAACTAAATAAATTAAAATGACATTACATATTTTTCTCACAAGTAACTAATAAAATAAAACGACATTACATATTTTCTCATAATTAACTAAATAAAAAATATTACATAATTTTGAACAAATAAATAAATAAATAACTTGCATAAAAATAAAAATGCATTATATTTGACCATCTACTTCAGTTAATTTCTTTAGAATTGCATTTTATTTAGCAATGATCCATCGCCTTGTTGCTTTTGTTGGAACCTCCACTCGATCTTGAAGTATTATATTATCTTCATGTTCTTCTCTAGCCATCCTTTCTTTCGATTGTATCTCCATATGTTTAGTCTCTTCTTTCTTGGTGATTTTCAGTTGTTTAGTCCTTTGTTTTTCCATGGCAAGTTCAAGTCTCAATCTCTCTCCTTCGACTCCTGCTTTGCCAAACATGCGACCTTGTTTGGTTATATCTTACAATTCTATAAGCAAGTTCTTATATAATGATACAAGAGATATATTTTTGTTTTTTCTCTTCTTCATTACTTTTCGTCCAGCAGGGTGTGTGTCATACGAACCTTCAGTATTCGTTGGTAGTTCGTCATCGTCAAGGTTTACTGAACTTGGAGTTGATACTCCAGGAGTTGATGAACATGGTGTTGTTGATTCAGAACAATCTGCAAGCTCATTAATATCCAAATTGAATATACCTCTCTTTTTTTTTTTTGTTCAGTTGGCTTTTATTTAGTGTTGCAATGGATCTGCCATTTTAACAAATTTCGAATCACATTCCAACAATGCTCGAACTTAAATTCATGGATGGTTTGAAGTCTATATACTTCTTTACTATTCTCCATCTATAAAATAAACAATAATTGATATTAATAATTTGGATTAAAATTAAGAATTTAACAAAATTACAAAGTAATAAACTTACTATATCTTGATCGTTGTGGCCACTGCTCAAATTGTTTGACACATTTTTGTAGAATCTTGAAAATTTGTTTGAGACTGAATTTTTTCCCACATACTGGACCTACTTCGATCTGTACCCGTCACAACATCTTCACCAATTATGATCCATGCTTTACACAATGCTATATCTTCTTCTTTGGATCAATTTTTGCTCTTTTGCTCTGAGGGGGGCTCGGATTGAGAAGGTTGAGAGGGCTGGGATTGAGAAGGTTGACTAGATTGAATTTGGAATTGTGTGTATGAGGAATTATATGGATATTGGGATGGAGGTGGGTATTGGGAATTAAATGAGTATTGAAAATTATGTGGGTATTGGGAATGAGACATGTACTCAAATTGGGTTGAATCATGAATGTTCCATCCAAAATTGAATTCAGGTGGTAATTAGAGTTTGCAAAATGGTTAATGTAAGGGTTGTGGAATGGAGGTTGATGATCCATGAAGTGTTGAATGATGTGAATTGTTGAAAGATGAGTTTTGGATGTGAACTGAGTATTGAAGATGAGAATTGAGTGAAATAAATGTTGAAGGATAAGAATTGAGTGAAATGAGAGTGGTATATATAGAGATTGACAAAAATATTACCAACAACTATATTTTTTTTAAAAAATAATTACTATTTTTTATAATAAAAAAATCATAAACATATATTTATATATAATTATAATAAAAAAAATCAAGTAAAAGAAAAGCAAAAAAAAAAAAAACAAGAAAAGAAAAAATAAATATTTAAATCAAGAAAAGGAAAGAAAAAAAAAAGAGAAAAACAAAACTAGAATAGAAAAGAAGAAAAGTGCACAAAACAGGAGGAAAAAGCTGGCTCAAACACTGGCTCTCTGCAGCCAGCAGGAGCGCCAGCATAGTGGGGCTGGCCCACTTCTGGCGAGCCCCACACAGTCCTAATTGTTGGATACATTGTGTAACCAGCTAGCCACACTCCTACCACACCACTTGCCCTTATATACGGTCTGTTTAATTGAATTTTTAAAAACAGTTAGAATTCACAAAACAATTTTCGAAAAACTATAAAAGACAAATTTTTAAAATGAGTTTCAGAAATGAATTTTCAAAAAGTGACAGTCAAACATATTCTTTTAGTTTTCAGAAAAGAAAATCTAAACCAAACAAACTCTTAAACATTTCTTTTATATGTGTATGCATATATATTGGTAATATATATATGGAGTAAGAAGAGAGATTTGGAGGGCATCCTCTTGCTCTTGAACTTCTTCTACTACTACTTTTTTTTTTTATTTTTTTAATTTATATTTTCATTTTAACACTGAAAATGAATGAATAATATGAGTACAAAATACCATTTTTGTTTATTTGATAAGAAGACAGTTGGGACTTTTTTGTTTTTTTCCTCAAATAAGGTTTTATTTATTTATTTTTAACACGGGTACCCCTAAGTAACTATTTCTTAATATCAAGTATTTTAGTAATTATTCATATTGTAGCCAATATTTTTTTTCTGAAGGTAATTGATGATCTTTAATTCTGTTTATACTTTATAATTATAATATTTTTATCGTTACATCAAGCATTAGCATTTTATAATTTTATTTTCTTTTCATTTTTTCACTTTTAGTTTCAATTTTTAATTAAAATAATATAATCATCATTTTAGATAAAAAAGAAAAAAAAGTTTTTTTTTTATAATAAACATAAACACTAAAATATCATTTTGGTGTTTAGGATTTGAAGGCTTAACTATAGTATTGTTTTAAAAGTGTTTTGACAATTTATAAATAAAATAAAAATTATCAAATAAACAATAAACACTAATTATAAACGGTTACCAAACAGGTCCTTACTTTTGAAATATTTTTTTTAAATGAGTTTCTTAAACCCTTAAAAAAAACTATGCATGAGAAGGGTCAACTATTAAATAGCCCAATCAACCAAAATTTGATTGTATGTAAAGTTTGGCTCGTTAAGGGTTCATCTTGTACCGGTTGGCCTTTTTATTTTTCCCTTTTTGTTATGCAAGATTTTTGAAACATAAGAAGAAAAAAACACTTTTAGATAGGTATTTATGTTTTTTCTTTTCTAAAAACTGTTATCACTTTTGAGAATTTAGAATCTTATTAAATGATACTAGAGACACAACATTCATAGAATAACACAACTAGAGAGAAATTAATTAGATGGTCCTTTTGTGATATTTTATTACTTTCTTATGAGTCCAACTTTTAGAAGAGTTTTGATTGAAGTGATCCACATACAAAACACAATTTTTATGTTTTAAATTATTTCATGAACATATAAAAATGCAAGAGACCTTTACAATTTGAGAGAGGATCTTCTCCCATGCACTTGCAATTTCTAGTGCACGTGTACTGTATTTTGTTGTGTATTTTAAATCAAAAATGAAATGAATGTAACACAATTACATCAATGATGTAATAGTGACACAATACTATTGCAAAACATTTAATTCAATGATGCAACACTCATGTAACAATAAAACAATTTTACTTATAAAAGAGTTAGACAAGAATATAATCTCTTTCCTCCCAGAATTTTTATCTCAATGATTGTCATATAAGTCCATAACAAAAATTGATTGACAAGTTTATTTTTTTTCCTTCAAGAATGCAAATGTGTTGTGTCTTTGATATAAATGACAAGTAAAGTAAAATTTTGTACAAGATAGGTTCTCGGTTCGGATTTGGATCCTCTCCAATAGTTTTTTTCTCCAAGCATCTCTAATGATTTATTTAACAATAAAAGAATGTGTCATGTCATCATTTTTATAACTATCCACCATATTATGATTTCATAACCAATTTAATTTAAACAAGATCACATGTGGTGTTTTGATAATTTTTTTAATATAAACTCCAAAATACCATTTTTAAATGACCACAATGCCTCTCACAAAGTTTTATATATTTTAGGCAAGAAATCTCCTATTATATAAAAAATGTACAACAAATCCTCTTTCAATATCCTTTTTAAATGACCACAATGCCCCTCAATTTTTTTTCTCCTATATATATATATATATATAGACATCCCAGTTTTTTTTTCTCTTCTCTCTCTGTCAGTTTTTTTTTCTTTTCTCTCACCTATTTTTTTTCTCTTTTCTATATATCTCTCTCTATCACGCCCCGGAATCCGAGCACCCAAAATCCCCATTTCTCCTCACCCGAACCCCGAAGGTGAGTATGTTTATTCGGTCAACATCCCATGACCGATTTACCTTTCTTGGAACATCTAAGGTCCAACCAATTCTTGTAACCGCGAAAGCGTAATCTAATATACACGTGTCTGTACGTATATGTATAAAACATACTAATGGGTCCCTCAGGAGATTATATGCATAATTGTAATTTCTCACTAAATACACAAACCTACTGTGAAATTCGGTCAATCGTAATAAGGATTACGATCAATCGCATAGTTGAATACGATGATCGTAAATAGAAATATGAACTATTGTAGATCGTGCGGACCATCTATCATAAGCCATTAGATTGCTGTGTAAATTCTAAAATTTAAAATGCTAAAATTGGTCTTAAAATATCATCCATCGTAATGAAGGTTACGATCAATCATACCTATACGATCGATCGTATTGGGGAATACGATCAATCGTAATTCCTCTAGCAGAAATCCTTCTTTCTATACAAAACCAAATTTGAGTTCCATTTCTCACCCCAATTATACATGAAACATGTTGAGAAAATAGTCGCAAACCAAGCACAATCATGAAACACAACACAAAACGAAACAAGGACAACACAGAGAATACAAGAATTTGGTTCGGCGATGTGCTTACGTCCATGGTGAAGATTTGACGAAAGATTTCACTATGCAAAAATCAGGAGATTACAATTTTCACCCCCAAACCCTAACTCTCGTTCTCTCACTCACTTTCTGCATTTTCAGTATTTTCTCTCGTTACTCACTCCAAACCCTTAGATGCCTTTATATATCGGACTATAAGAGAGTCCTAATTCTGGTCCAAAACCCGTAAGCAAAAAAAAAAGGCCACAAAAAGCCCATTCTTGGGTCAAAATCAAGTCGCAACGCGACCCAGGACGAGACAAAATTCAAACCACAATATAACAAATCTCCACCATGGCTCGAATTCCGCCAAGCTCCATAATCTTAGCTACTCTTCACATGCCCCTAAGGACTTCAACAATTGCAAACACCAATCAAGCCCAAATAGTGTCTAAACTTGATAGTATGAATGACTTTAATCATCATATCCGTCAAATTCTCTGCTATCCCAATCTTCATCACTACAATAACACCCTATACAATCACATCTCTGATGAAGTGCAACCTGACATCAATATGTTTGGTCCTCATGGAACATCTGATTTTTAGTCAGATGTATAGTATTCTGGCAGTCACAAAACACAGTCAGATCATCCTGCTAGAATCTCAGATCACTAGCCAAGCCTCTAAGCCATTGTAATACTCCGTAAGTTTGAGGTTATTTAATTTTAATTTGGGCTTGAGTTTGGGTTAAATTATTGAGTTGGACTGGATTATATTGTATTATAAATTTTTTAAGTTTGGACTAAGTACATATTTATTATTATTTCTCTTTTATTTTCTTTTTAGCATTTTATTTATTTTTCTAAAATATATATACCTATTGGAGTAACCAACACACTGCAACCACCACAACCTTTCTCTCTCTAGAGTTCTTTCTCTTTCTCTAGGACTTTCTCTCTATGTGTAACCCTATTCCATTTTCTCTGCTGCGCGCGTGCAGGGGTGCCCAGGGCATGTCCAGGGCATGCCCCGAACGAATCGGAGAGACGGGCGTGCCCTGAGGCACCCCCGGCGCTCACGGAGCATGCCCTGGGCACCCCGGCGAGCGCGAGGGGCATGAAGAAACCCCGGGAAATGCCGAAGAGTTCTCGCGGCTTATCGCGTGGTGGCATGCCCAGGCAAGGGCCGCGACACCCCGTCGTGTGCAAGCGTGCCACACGACGTGCCACCGGTGGCGTGAGTCATAGTTACTCCCGCCATTTACCCGCTCTTGGTTGAATTTCTTCACTTTGACATTCAGAGCACTGGGCAGAAATCACATTGCTTATATATATGAGAGAAAAGGAAATAGGGTTACACATAGAGAGAGAGTCCTAGAGAAAGAGAAAGAACTCTAGAGAGAGAAAGGTTGTGGTGGTTGCAGTGTGTTGGTTACTCCAATAGGTATGGGTGCATCTCTTTAATTAAATAACTACCCAACTACCTGTTAACCGCCTCCATGTAATTATTCGGTCATAGCCGAATTCTTTACGGTGATATACTATTTACATGCCCACCCTTTGGTCATAGCCGAATTCTTTACAATGATATACTATTTTAACCGAACACACACATGCCCACTTAATTATTTCAACCAAAACACTCCACAAGCCCACTTGAATTAATCTGGTATAGGCACAACCAAACACTCCACTAGGCCCACTTGATAAAAAATATTATTTCAAAGAGACGTCTAGGCCCAAGACTGAACCAGCCTAGCGCACATGTGGTTTGGTTTGGGTAAAGTTTGACAAGGAGCATGTCCATACCCAATACACCACTTTAATTGTGTCTACTTATTTCACACTTCTATATTTATACAGGTTAAGTTTTAAAAACACTCCTATGATATGCATTTTGTGCGTATTGTCACCCTCTCATTCTTAAAACACACACAAAGTCAAGATTTTGTTCGAACAGGTCCATTCCGTCAACTCGTATTAACGGTGCAGTGATTTTACTAAAATACCCTTGTAGAATTTTTTTTTAAAAATCTAATTAGTGAAATGACCAATTCAAACTAATGGGTGTTAAACGCACAAATATTATGTAACAATGGTGTTTTATGAACTTTACCCAATATTCAAATACCAAATCGCCTTCTTATTTCTAGTTTTGGATGGAAGTAAATAGATAAGGAAATGACTCTTCATGGAAATTACAAAAAAAAATAAAAATAAAATAAACTAAACTATCTAATTGTATCATTATCTTCCTCTACCTCATTAATGTCATTATACTTCATCAATGTCCACAGGGTATGTGCAGATATGCCATCAACATTTACAGTAAAACCTTAATGAGCTTAAAATCTCACAATTTCTCCAAAATCTCACTTCTTTTTTAATCCACACAAACAAACACACTGTACACTCCCTCGTTTCCGGTGAGCCATCACTTTCTTCACAGAAGGGGACAAAAGAGGAGTGTTCTCTAAACTAGCTAGAGGCGTGTTATTAACAGGGGTGTCACTCATTTTGGGTACAATGAAGGACATTTTTGACAATTTTAATTTAAATTACTCAAGTGCCTAGGACGTGACCAAATTAACAGCCAAAAACAAACCGCTAACTAATAGAATGTACTAACTCACACAATTTTTCCAAATCTATGAGAGTTATTTGCACAATTTGAATTAGAGGGGTGGTAATCGAACAAGTTCTATACAATAGGGGTGTTTTCTGAACTTAACCCATATTTATAGACATAAAGTGGTCAATAAGATTCCAATGTGAAACTTATTTCATGTGGGAACAAATTCATTTGCAAGATTTGGAAACAATGTTCATCTTCTTACTTTGGAAGCCATCTTCTCATTCATTCGTAAATGGATTTGAGCAAGTAAATATACTACACTCATCTACTCTCGGGAGGAAGGCTTTTCAAAATCTTAGCGGACCCCACTCAAATTTTGGTTCTAAAATGGCTTCATCAAAGTTAATTTCCAATAATTTCAGTATTCCGTTAATGAAAAATTGACGGAATGTAATTATTTGCACAATATGAAAAATGTAAGGGTTTAATTAAACTTCAAGTAGATATTTACACATTTTGCATATAATAGGAGTTTTTTTTTAGTCTTGTCGTATAGGTATTTTAGACATTTCAATTTTTTATTAATGACGAATCCGGCGAATGTCATTATTTTCATAATTTAAAAAATTATAAGGAGTTAATTAAATATAAGAGATATCTGCACAATTTATATATAGGATGGTTTTTTTTTTTTTTTTGTCACTTCACTCGTGAAAAATTGAAGATGTATGAAAATTAAAACTAGTATTAGACATCCCTCAGAGTTGAGGCTGAAATTAACCCAGCACAGAAGGTGGACATACTGTTAGTCCTCCACCGTGCATCGGAGGGTGCTATAGTAATTCAATTTATGAATGTGTACCTGACAAAAAAAATAAAAAATGTTAAAACTCGAAAAGTACGGGCAGAGGCAAAAAGGCAAAGATATAAATAGGGTATTTATTTGGTCTTCTTCTCCCTCCACACAACGCTCCAGGAATTAAGGCATTCCTGTTACGAAGTTTTGCACAACTTCATGTAAGACTCTCTCTCTATCTCTATCTCTATCTCTATCTCTATCTCTCTTACACACACACACACACACAAAAGATAGACAACCATATCTCTAAAACGTCAGTGAATGCCTTTGTTCAATTTTCTTAGAATTTGCATTGATGCACATAGGAGGCAATTATAGCACATTGTACCAATCATATATAATCCTCACTCCATACCAACATACAAAATTCTCAAAATCTAGCCTTTTTGGCTCCATTTGGCATCTGGGTATCTCTCAGATCTCTAGGAAAATCAGCAAAAACTGGTGACCAATGGATTTATTTGATCAACTAAGGAATTGGGTTTTCATTTCTTGCATGGTTCTCCAATTGGTTGATGGGTTTTATCTTCCTGGTAGTTTCCCACACACATACAGTGTAGGTGATGAATTATCTGTGAAAGTGAATTCATTGACATCAACTGATACTGAACTCCCCTTTTGGTATTATAGTTTGCCCTTTTGTAAACCTCCAGAGGGTGTCAAGGACAGCGCTGAGAACATCGGCGAGCTCCTTATGGGAGACCGAATTGAGAACTCCCCATATCGATTAAAGATGTATATGAATGAGAGTGAGATATTTTTGTGTAGTTTGACCCCTTTATCAGGCGATGGATTCAAAATTTTGAAACAAAGGATTGATGAAATGTATCAGGTTAATTTGAATCTAGATAATCTTCCTGCCATTCGGTATGTGAAAAAAGATGGCTTCTTTCTCCGTTGGACCGGTTATCCTGTAGGGACTAGGGTTCAAAATGTTTACTATATATTTAACCATTTGAAGTTTATAGTTTTGGTTCATAAGTCTGAGGAGAATGATATGGCTGGTGTTATTGGGGCCGGAGATGGGGCGGAATTGATTACAATGGGTACTAATAAGACCAACAACAGTGTGCCAAGTTACATGGTTGTTGGGTTTGAAGTTGTTCCATGTAGCTTTCAGCATGATAAAAAATTGGTGAAGAAACTTAAAATGTATGATAACTACCCTCTGCCGATCAAATGTGACCCGATTATGGTGGCAATGCCCATAAAGGAAGGTCAGCCATTGACATTTAGTTATGAGGTCTCTTTTGTGGAAAGTGATATTAAGTGGCTCGCGAGATGGGATGCATATTTGAAGATGGAAGGTTCAAAGGTTCACTGGTTTTCGATTCTCAATTCTATGATGGTGGTCACTTTTCTCGCTGGGATAGTTCTTGTGATATTCTTGAGGACAATTAGGCGAGACCTGGCCCGTTATGAAGAGAATGACAAGGAGGCTCAGGCTCAAATGAATGAAGAATTATCTGGGTGGAAACTTGTTGCTGGAGATGTTTTTCGAGCCCCAAGCAATCCGGTACTCCTATGCGTACTTGTTGCAGATGGGCTTCGGATTCTAGGCATGGCAGTGGAGACAATCTTCTTTGCTGCTCTTGGTTTCATGTCCCCAGCTTCTCGTGGAGCCCTTATTACGGGCATGCTTTTCTTCTACATCTTCTTCGGAGTTTTGGCTGGTTATTTGGCAGTTTGGCTCCTGAGGACAATTAAATGTGGTGAAACTAGTGGATGGTTTTCTGTGTCGTGGCGGGTTGCCTGTTTCTTTCCCGGGATAGCTTTTCTTATACTAACCACTCTGAATTTTCTCTTGTGGAGAAGTAACAGCACAGGAGCTATTCCATTTTCAACATTCTTAGTCTTGCTATCACTTTGGTTTGGCATTTCTCTGCCCCTCACTCTTGTGGGTGGCTATGTTGGCTCTAAGGCTTCTTACCTTGAGTATCCAATACGAATCAATCCAATTCCTCGCGAAATACCGGCTCATAGATTCCCTTCTTGGTTGTTGGTCCTAGGAGCTGGGACTCTCCCATTTGGAACCCTCTTCATTGAGCTATTCTATATCATGTCTAGCATTTGGCTAGGACGTGTTTACTATGTTTTTGGGTTTCTCTTAATTGTTTTCAGCCTTTTGGTGGTGGTTTGTGTTGAAGTGTCTCTAGTCCTTACTTACATGCACCTTTGTGTGGAAGATTGGAGATGGTGGTGGAAATCATTCTTTGCATCTGGTTCCGTTGCTCTTTACATCTTCTTGTACTCCATTAATTATTTCATTTTTGATCTCAAAAGCCTGAGTGGGCCGGTGTCGGCGATTTTATACTTGGGGTACTCTCTCTTCATGGTTGTGGCAATTATGCTTGCAACTGGTGCTGTTGGCTTCCTATCTTCTTTCTTGTTTGTTCATCAACTTTTCTCCTCAGTAAAGATAGACTGAAAGTCATTTATTTAATCAAGGAGGAGGAGTTGTCTCTCTCTCTAGATTAGTGGTGGATATCTGTAGATCAAGAAATGAACAGAATGATAGTGCCAGTGATTTTTTTTGTTTTTACTTTTTTGTTCAGCCAGAAGAATAAAATGATTTCTCTCTTTGATTCAGATATTCTTGGTTATATTCCTTATGACTTGGTATTTGTTAAATGTAGGTTAATTTTGAGTTGGTTATCTAACTTGTGCCTCCCTTTATGTTGTAGTATCTGATTGCATATTCATGATCAAGGAAGCTGAACATCCATTTTGAATCTCAAATATTCTGCCAAACCAAACTGATATTTCAGCATATATATATATATATTACATTACAGTCTTGTCGAGGGAGGGAATTGAGAATGCAATCTCTAGAAACTACTGGTATTGTAACCTCTGAGATGAAGCCCTCGAGTTTATTTGCAGCAGCTGTATTTGATCAAATGATTTAGAGAGTGATCGATTACAGTAATTTGATTTCATCTTCATCAATCAGTTTGCATATCTAAGTTGAGTGAGCGAATGTCTGGCTTGTATTTGGATAACATTAATATCGCCCACTTTAGTAACGTCAATCACCACTGTCTGTTACAAACGTTGTCCACCGGAAGAGCTCCTCGAGCAGGAAAATTCTCAATGGAGAGAATTTTTACACCTGTTTCAAACTTTCAGAAAGGCTAGTTAAAGAACGAAAGAAAGAAAGAAAAAAAGAAGTGTATAACTTGCCCTTTCTCAAAGAGGAGAGGTCTGTTTGTTGAGCTGCTATAACTTGTCCTTCCTCAAAGAGGAGAGGGAGAGGGAGAGGGTGAGGGGTTGAAGCTCACCTACCTGCTGGCCAGTGGTTACTACTGCTTTATCTGCAATTTCCTTCACCAATGTCAGTTAATGTTGTTGAAACAATAATTTGTTTTTTTTGTTTTTTTGTTTCTGGCTTTTCACAGCAACAGCAGCAGCAAGAGCCAGAGCAATCAACTCTTCCCCCTTCTATCAATCTATCTATCAGAACAACTCCACTTCCTTCCCTTGCTTTTCATGTTAAACCAGACCAACTAAATTCATAGTGGGTTGGTTTTCCATCAGCTAGCATGCATATGCATATGCATATGCATAAGCATATGCTTTACTGGTGTCTTGAATTCTAATTTCTTTTGGAATACAATAATTAAAAAACAAAGCTTCCAATCAGTGGATTCTGGATTCTGCTCTTGTCGTGACTTCATGCATCATCATCATCAATCTCATCCCCAAGCTCTTACATGACGTTTAAGGAAATTGCTTTTTATTCTTCCAAAACCAACCAACGCACGCTAAAGGAAATTGCTCGATTAGAGATTCTGGTTGAGCGCTCTCTCTCTCTCTCTCTCTCATTCAAAAATCAATCAAAAATCCAATAAAACACAAACACAATCCATATGTATATTATAAATAAGATGATTTTGGTGGGGGTATACAAGTGATGTGAAACAACCCCAACCAAATACAACAAAACTATAAACTATAATTTAAACCTAAAAATAATAATATTACAATTTGTTTGTTGTTACAATATATGAGCTCCCCGTTAAAAAAATATAAGGGAAAGACCATAATTCACAACAAAAACAAAAACAAAAACGTTTCAATAATCAAGTCGAAGAATTCGCCGGAGATCATTTGCCACGTCACCGTTCTTATTCTTATTATTAGCCAAAACACTTGTTGCTGCTGCTGCTGCTTTAGTGACGACGAATCCAGGAAAAGGTAAAGAGCTCGGAGGAGGAGACAAAATAACCGCAGAACCCGCGTAGAAATCACTTATCCTCACTTGTTTCGACATCGTCTCCGGCTCCGGACCCAACCGATCAGCCCCCAAATCCTCCCACTTTTTCACTTCAACACTTTCATCTTTCGCTGCTGCTGCTGCTGCATCCGTCTCCGCCACCGTTGTTTCCTTCAATTCTTCACCGCGTTTCAATATCTTCACTTGTCCCATCACAGGGCTTTTCGCCGTTATCTCTGTGTGTCTGCTTTTGCTTTTGTTGTTGTTGTTGTTGCTGCCATCCATCACAAGGATGGATCTTTTCGCCGTTACTTCTGTGTGTCTGCTTTTGTTCTTCATGTTGTTTCCATTGTTGGCTTGCTTCTCTTCAACAAGTCTTGGCGGACTTCGCTTTCTACGATTCGATTTGCTAAAATTAGGGTTAGGGTTAGGGTTTCGTCGAATATTCATATGGGAATAACTTAGGTTTCCACGAGGTAATCCATCCTTTAGGCAATCTCGTGGTTGCAGAACTGCAAGTCCTCCCATGGTAGAGAGAGAATCGAAGCTCCAACGCTATTTTCTGAGAGAGAGAAGGAGGAAGACCAGAGAAAACAGATCTGTATGAGAGAGAGTCAATTCTGAGAAAAGAGACAGGGAAGGGGAAGAAATTCAGATCTGTCTTTGAAAAAACGTTCAGATCTGATCTTTCAAGACAAAATTTTAGAGAGAGAAAAGAGAGGTTAGGTTTTAGATAGAAAGAGAAAGGGGGACTACGGATTACAAATTACAATGTATTGATGTGTATGGAGTAAGGGCCAATTTATAGCGAAAGCTAAGGCGGTATATGGCGTGGCCAGAAGATAAGAATAAAAATACGACACCCACTCCCATTTGAAGCGTCTGTTTATCACTTGCTATACCATTCTTATTTATTTCTAGTTTTTTTTTATTTACTTTTGTTACAAAATCAAGCCACATTTTAGTGAGTTTTTTTTTTTTTTAACTTCAACCCAAAGTTTTTAAATGAATATTCGTGAAAATTTGAGTGTGATTCATCAATTTTTTTTTTTTTTGCAGACTATAGTCTTTTACTAGTGGTGTACACGATTCGGTTCCTTATCGTTTTTAGTAGAACCGGAACAACGGTTCCTTAATTTTGGAATCGAAACAAAGATGTTCGGTTCGACTCGGTTCGGTTTAGTTTCGGTTTCGATTTCGGTTCCCCAACGATTCTTTGTCAACTTTTTTTAAAAAAAAAAACATTAACAAGATACACACTTGTACTTGTGCACCCTTTATTATAATAATAGATTAGAAGTTATTAGTATTTATTTATATATTTTATATTATATAAATATATAGAACATTAGAACCTAGGAATCACGAATACTCTAAAAAATCTCCCGTGACTGTATCAGACACGTATCTGATACAGATACGTGTCTGATACTCTGATAAAGTATCCCATTTTTTAAAATTATTTTTGAATGTTGGATACATCTGCGATATATTTAGGATACTTTTCAGGACAATTTTGTAATTTTTTGTTTTCTAAAGTGGGGTTGAGATTGTAATATTAAAAACTTTATAAGTTAAAAAATAATTTTCATTTTATAATAAAACAAAAATATTTTTAAAATCCCCCAAGCAAGTGAATCATTGTAAAAAATATTAGAAAAGATAGAGAATTTTTAGATTTTAACTTCTTATATTTTGTATAATTGCTTTAAGTATATTTATTGTATGGTTGAATAATAGAACTTAATATTTTATGTATAATATTATAATTTTATTTATTTATTTGACGTATCTCTGCCGTATTCGTATCCTATTTTTTGAGATTTTTCATATCACCGAATCTATATCGTGTCATATCCGTATCCCGTACTTCCTAAATTAGAACTTAGAATGTATTAGTATTTATTTATATATAATATATTTTATACTTTATATATATTTTTTATATAGAACACTAGAATTTATAAACTATTATTATTCATTTATATTATATATTTTATATATATATATATATATATATATATATTTACTAACAGTTCCGGTTCCAATTTCTTGACTTGGAACCGGAACCGTAGTGAACGATTCAATTCGATTCAGCTACAATTTTTACGGTTCTAGTTCTAATTTCGATTTTGGTTCCACCAATTCTTTGTGCACCCCTAGTATTTACATGTTAATTTGTCTTTCATTTTCTTAAAATATTTTTCTTATTTTTTCTATTATAGATGATAACTCAACTATTATATAGGGAAAAACTATTATATTTCAAATTCTTTTTAAAAATTATTTGTAGTCATCTAATTAAATTTATATATCACAATTTAGTTGTTAGTAATATATGCAAAAGTCTTTCGAAAATGGTCAAGTAAACTTTTATACTAATCAATGAACCAAGAGGGACTTCTTAATACTAATTGAATTCAATCAATTGAATTAGGTTTCTAAAGAATAGGTTAGGATAAATAAAAAAAGTAGGAACAAGCACGTATTGACTTATTTTGTGAAGAATCTAATTCTCTTAATAATTGATTTACAACACCAAAAAATACTTAGGAAACATATAAGAGCTAAATCCTCATGAACATATATTAATTCTTCTTTATTTTAGATATGAATTATGTCACTCTAAATAAAAAAGGAAGATATTTTTCTAATAAAAAATATTTTTTTTAACTCAAGAAATAGCGAAAATAATATCTCAAACACTAATTGAACAAAAACAAGTAAACAAGAGAAAAATTAGAAGTATCAATTTATCAAATACCTTACACATACATATATTTACGGTTTGACACAGTTTGATTTAATGGTTTGGTTCAATTATTTTAGAACCAAATCTGCAAACCGAATCATGGATTACAAATTTTTAATATTGAAATCTATAACCAAACCATGAAAATAAAAACTAAATCAAATCATACAAATCAGATTAGATTGGTTCAAATTGATGATTTGGTGGTTCAAATATGCATCCCTATATATGTGTATATTTGTCATCGTTCACTAAAAGTTTGATGAAATTTCATAAGATTGGTAAGAGTATTTTTGTAATATAAATGGTAAGTAAGAACTTTTGGTGGAATATTTTTGCAATATAAATCGAGTAGTAAATAAGAACAAGGTTGATATTTTAAAAAAAAAATAAAAAATGTTCATAATTCATGTTTTAATGTACCATAATTACTAGTATTTCGTTTAGGTTGGTTACGCGCTATCTAGAAGTGTGGGATTGTTGATTTTTGGGATATATTTTTTATTTATTTTAAAACTCGGGAAACAGCGAGTACATGACGTGTGGGAAAAAGATAGTAATTATCCAAGGACTTCACTTCTTAACCTTCCATTTGTTGAGAATTACAAGAACACCATCTCACATATCCACTTGTTCTAGTGCTTCTATTTTGTTTTTCATTTTTTTAAATTATTTTCTGCAATTTATAATTTCGAAACTAATAAATAATTACTATAACGGTGTAATTTGGGCAGACGAATCTTAATCCGAATCGAGTCCAACTTAAATTTTTTCTGAATTTGAAATATTATTATTTCAATTAAAGTTGAATTTGTATTAAAAAAATTTGACTTAAATTTAATTAATTACAGTTGAATTTGGGAGATGATAAAGAAATCAAATCTAACTTGACCTCAAATTCGACTTTTACATTCTATATATTTTATAATATATTTATTATTATGATTTGTCATTTTCTTTTCAACTTTCTTTTATTTAAACATTAATTTATTATGTATTAATACTTCGAAGAATCCAGTCTTTAAGAATTTATTTTGTAAATTTTTTGAAATTTATATTATTATTTTAGAATTCTTTTATATTTAGAAGTAATCTGACTCAAAATTAACTGAGTTAAATGTATTATTGATCTTTTACGCTGAGGAGTATATCTAAAACTAAAAATAAGGACAAATAAAAAATAAAAGAAGCAAGTATACTGTAGACTCTTTTGTAATTTTATATATAAAAAAAAAAAAGCTAAAGTACATCGGTGGTGTACCAATATCAAATTTTAAATTGAAAATATATTACGGGTAGTGAAAGTTTATGCCCTTAGTTTATAATTGACTTTTAGTGGATTCCAATTTTTGACCATTGAAGCTTGACTTGATCCACCAATTTAATGAAATGTTCAAACTTGGATTTCAAACGCATGTTTCCAACATATTTGAGACCTCAACAAAATCGAGTTAGGAATTATTCAACTATGAACTATAATTTAGTAATACTCCTCTTTTAAAATAAAAGATAGAAAGGAAGGAAGATGAATGGAGGGAAGATAAGAGAGAATGAACGAATTTTATTCGTTTGGTAAAGAGAATGTAAAGAGTGAAAGGAAAAGATAATGAATCAGTTGTCATTCCTTTTCACAAATTTTTATCACTCTTAATTTGGACAGAAGACATGGAGAAAGAAATAGAAGGCTATTATTATAAATGTTTTATATTACAAAACTTTCCTTATTTTTCTACCATTCTCTCATAACAAACAAAGTAAAATATTATTTCTGTCTCTTCTCTTCCATCCAACTAAACAAAAAGAAGGAAGAACATCGGCCATTATCCTCTCCAGTGAGACTTCCCCTCTAGTCTCTCCCGTGGCGATATTTGTTACAATCAGTGGCGTCGCACACTATTACACTAGGTGACACCAATCATTAGTAACTCACGTTACTAAAATAGGTGACATTGGATAATATTGTGTCACTCATTTTAATAATGTGAGTTACTACTTATAGTTATAAACGTTGTCCACTGGAGAGATTGTGGAAAATACTAAATGAAGATGATTTTTATTCGAAGAACACAATTTGTTCCCTAGGGATGTCTCACTCATCCCTCTTTTTCTTCCTTCCATCCAATTTTTATTCCTTCCTACCAAACGAAGTATAAAAGTTTAAGTTTTTACTGGATAAAGATAAAGCGTGAACCTGTGAGTGTTTTTTCAAAATAAAAAAAAATAAAAATATTTATTAAATTACATTTAGAAGAAAATATGATTTATAATAGAAAAGAGTAAAAAAGAAAATTCATGTAATTGATTTGTACGCATTAAAGCCAAAAATGATGATAATGACCATCATGATAGATTTAATGGCAAATATTACTGACACTCCCTGAAATTTGATATATTGACACGCGACAATAATTTTGTGAATTTTTGTCACTAATACTTCTTGTGATTTGTGTCGTATATCACATACATTCCTTCTCGCCAAAAGGATATCGCATCAGATCAATTTTTTACTGTGAAATGATCATGCTGCCCTTTGACTTTTAACTTAACCATTTGAATCCTAAATTTACTCATTTAACCCTATCTAATGGATTAGAATTAAAATACCCCTTTGAATATACCTATATATATATATATATATATATATATATATATTAATATACGTAATATATATATATATATAATTATTTATTTTCATAAATAATAATTTTGAACATAAAATAAAAAATTTAATTTAATTTTCTTTTTCTCTATCTATCTATATATACACAATATACTATAATATATATAACCCATATATATAATTATTTATTTTCACAAATAATAATCTTAACATCAAATAAAAAAGTAATTAAATTTCTTTTTCTCTATTCATCTATATATATACACTATAATATATATAACCTAATATATATAATTATTTATTTCCATAAATAATAATATGAACATAAAATAAAAAATTAGTTGTTAATGCATATTATCATAAAGGGCACTGGCAGAGCCAGTGTGTGCCTGAAATAATTTTTTTTTTACTACTAGATACATATTTTTTGTAAATCTAAAAAATGCCCCCCTCAATTTTTATTTTACTCTAATAAATTAGTAATGGTAAAGATTCAAGAGAAGTTATTGGTCATTTAGTCTTGTAATGTGTTAAAAGGTAAAGACAGTACCCAATTATGAAAATACAAGAGACAAGTAATAAAACATGTATATATGATTATTTGAATTTTCTTTATATTTCAATAATTCGTAACATTTTTGTCTTAAGTCAAAACATAGTGAAAGTAGTACTCAAATGGAAGCTCTCAAAATTCTCTATTCAATGGATTTCGTTTCATCAAATCATTTTCTGTATAGTGAGAGTTATGAGACTTGAAGTGAGATGAAGAAAGAAAAATATATATATACACTCACTTGTGTGTTATACGTTGAGGAATAGTGAAAAATGGGGTGTATTGTGTGTAATTATTTTCTTAAATTTGTTTTATATATTCTTTTTAAACTTGAAAATTGATAACTAATTGGCAAAACTTGAGCCTAAATTGAGTATTTCGAAGTTGTCTTTTTAATGAAAATAGTTTCCGGAACAAATTCTAAGTGCATAGAACCTAGTTATTTAAATCTTAAGAAAAATGAATTTCTTTTATTTGAAGGAAAAAAAATAATTTGACCAAGTTTCAAGGGCATTGACAATTGAGTTTTGACTTTTAATTTAATTCTTTTTATCACACCGGGTTTAGAAATTCGGGGCATGACAACGTGGTATCAAAGCATAGTTATACCTTTTAATTTCTGAAGGAAAAAAAAAACCTTCAAAGTAACAATAGCTCATTCTCTTTATTCATGATTTCACTCCAGCGGCCTCTTCATGGCTACGCTACAGCTTCCTCTCTGAGTTTGTGAATGAGAGATAGAGAGAGCAAATCAACCTTCTGTAATTCTGTTTCTCAATCACCAACTCACTACAAGCTTGAATATTCATTTTTTTTGTAGTAAAATACATTTATTCTTCATAGAATATAAAAATCCTAAACAGTTAGACGTAAATCTTTCTTTACATTTAATTTTTTTTTAAATTTTGATACTTAAACTCTCTAAGGATTTTATTTCTAATTTTCTTTCAATAACATCAAATTACGTTGCCCCTGTTCCATTATATTGGTTTTCCGTTTCCTTATTGATAATCATTATATCGAACAAAGAAACAAAATTGACTAAATTTATTTTTTTTAGATAAATTGAGAGTCAACACAAACCGTTTTTGTTGTGCAAATTTGTTAAACCTGTCAAATGGTTTGGACACAATAAATTAAGAATATTATACTAATTATAAAAATAGTGATTTTGTTGTTTTTATTTTTATTTTTTGTTTGTCTTTTACGTGAAAAATTTATATTTTGCATTATTTTTTTTCTCCATCAAAATACACTACGTCCCTCCTGAACTGAAATCCTAGCTCCGCCCTGATAAAAGGTATTGTGCTCATTTTCTTATTCTGACAATTTTATATTAAAATATATTTAAATAATTAAGGAGAATCAATATATTTTATTTATTAAAAAAACAAAAAAAAAACTGACTAAAACAAAATTATAACTATTCTGTCAATACATTAAATTACATGATATATAATCGGTGGAATGAGACAGACAGACTTGGGGCGTACGTTTTGGTTTGGTGTGCAGGAAGGGAAGGAATGAATGAATGGCAGCATGTGACCAAATGGAATGCACGTGAGTGAGTTTGGCTATAAATGTAATTTCCATGTAAAAGAAGGGGTAGAGTTTAGAAGGAACCAACCTTGGATTCTTCATTTTTAACGTAAGATATTATGTATGTAATATATGTATATCTACACGCGTCCAACATAGAGAGGAATGACGTTGACGATTTCTCGCTACGTGTGTTTATCGCTGGGTCAGAGTCGGTCGACCTACTTCACTTTCATTGAATTTGGGCCCCTCTCTCTCTCTCTCTCTCCTCTCTCTCTCTCTCTCTTCGGTATTTATCAACTTGTCCAGCGACAAATATTTTGGATGTTTTCAACGACACAAACAAACTGATAATTTTTGTATGAAAATCAAGCTGTGTTCATGCCCCTTGTAAAGAACACTTCTAAGAAGTTGCTCCCTCCGTGTTAAATATTTGTCAAAATCGATATTCATGTTTGATATTTTATAAACATGTTCATAATTAAAAAATAAATTTTATTAATTCAGACAATTAATCAACACTTTAATACGGGTCTTATATAATACAAACACGTTCAAATTGTCCAACCCTTTTTTCTTTTAATAAAAAATTCACACTATTACACGCTATAACATAGAAAAACATCGACATCAAACTCTCTAGATGATTTGATGCAATTTCTGCGAGTCATGCCCACATTGGACTTATTGAAAGCGTGTGCCCATTTGGCCTTGCTCTTCGACTGTGAAATTAACTGGCATTTTCCCATCGACGAAACTCAAGGGCCTAGCTTTTTTGTTTTGTTTTAATGATTTCGCACCAACGGTCAAATGCAGACTATTGGCCAAGGGTTGTTTGTCTCCCGAAAATTGGCCAAAATAGTTTTTTGGCTACTTCTTTATTTTTAATTTTTTTTTTTGAAGACAAATCTCTGCCATTATAGCCATTAGGGCAGAACCAAACAGTTCCTAAAACGACTATATTGCCCAAAAAACTAACTTTCTTTTTATTTAAAAAAAACATTGTTTGATTAAAAGGTTGTTTTTTTTATTTCTTTTCAAAAAAATCAGTCACAACGAGTTGTAAAAATAAATTGTTATGGAAATAATTCATGTCCATATAGATATGTGAGGGGTGACCATAGTTCGGATTGGTTTGGATTAAGCATTAAACTTAATCCAAACTGTGGTCTATGGTTTGGGGGGAAAAAAACCAATCTGAACCGTGAAAAATTATAATCCGAACCAAACCAATCCATTTTTTAATGGACTAGTTCGAATTGGTTTAATGGATTGAGCGTTAGTGTGAATTTTTTTTATTGTTTTTGTTTGATTGATAAAAATCAATGGGATTATTTTGCGATATTGATCTATTTTGCTGTTTTTGGTCAAAGAAAATTGTAATAAGGTTTATGAGGTTGCCTTCTTTTTGGTGAAGAATAGAGGGAGGATAAGTCAGCATTTTGATGTGTTGTTCAATTTGCCATTTTAGGATTGCTTTTCAATCGCTAAAAAGTGTTTTTATTTTAAAAAGCTGCATTTAGATCTGTTTGATAACCATTACAAGCGATTTTAATAGTTACCAATTTTAGCTCGGTAGAGCTTTCCGGTAAGCTAATATTTGTAACTTTTAAAACTATGTTCAGAATAGAGGTTCTATTTTTTAGGTAACTATTTTTCCTTAGACAATTTTATCTTTTTTATTTTTTTAAAAACAATTTCATTCCCTCCTTTATAAAGTTGTTATTATCAAATATAGTAACATTAAAGGGCATTATTATAAAATTAGTAATACCAATTTTTATAAAAATATTATTACCAAACATATTAAAAATAAAAAATATATTTTATATAATGTATCATCAAACACCTAAAATTTTGTTTACTAATATCAATTTTTTGACCGCTCTACTGACAAAAGCGTTGTTTTTTTTCAGCTTAATAGAAACGCCAAATGTGCTGCCAGTTGTACTCTAATCAAGTAGATGAAATAAGTTCATATCATTTCCTGATATAGTGACATTAGTTAGAGTCAAAGAAAATTATTTTATTATTAATTTAGTTTAAATCTGATGTAGGACAATTGGCTTTGGAGTTTGAAGAAGAGATTGACTGAAAATTAGCAAAACGCGTTGGTCCGAAGAAACGGGCATAACTTTTCGCTCGGTTGTCAGAATAACTATTATAATAAGTTTCCTTTATTGTTTTAGTGTTTTCTTTCCTTTTTCGTTTCCTTTGGAAATAGATTTTCTTTTCCTATTAGGATTAGAATTTCTACAAGTTTCCTTTATTGTTTTAGTGTTTTCTTTCCTTTTTTCGTTTCCTTTGAAAATAGATTTTCTTTTCCTGTTAGGATTAGAATTTCTACAAGTTTCCTTTATTTTTAGGTTTCCTAGTCCTGTTAGGATTATGATTTCTCTATTATAAATATATGTACTGCCATAGGGCAGAGATCAATCAATTTATCAATAAAGTTTTACTTTGGTTTACAATTAATTGTGCTGGTGGATTTCAGTTTTTGTTCTTAGGGTTTACGCTGGTAACCCCTTATACTTCCGTTCTGCGTCAAGTGGTATCAGAGCCTAAGGATTTGCCTTGTACGATGGTCAACAACGAAGACGGAGGAGTTAACCTTGGCGACGCTGGTCGTAGGGATGCAAATATATAGGCAGAGATTAACGAGCAGCGACAGGCGATGGAGAGGTTGACGGCCACGTTACAACAACTGATGGAGCGGCAACCTAATCCCGACATCCCTATTGATAACGCTTAAGCCCCTGCCAACAGAGTTAGAGTCGAGGGAGTTGCCCTTGGCCGCCCTGGAGGTGGACATCCGCCTAGAGCGGCGAGACACGAGCAGTTCGAAGATTTGAGTGATGAAGACTCTGATGAGGACGTTGCAAGTCACCAAGGAATTCGTCAACAAAATCAAAACCAAAATCAACCTGACTATAGAATACGCGCAGACATACCGCTGTTCCATGGTAAATTACAGATTGAAGAATTTCTGGACTGGATTTCTGAGGTTGAGAGGTTTTTTGAGATGATTGAAGTTACGGAGGATCGACAAGTCAAGATGGTGGCGTATAAGTTGAGAAGCGGGGCTGCTGTTTGGTGGGAGAAGTTGCAAAATGATAGGCGACGACAAGGCAAGACTCCTATACGAACCTGGAGGAGAATGAAACAACTTCTGATGAGCAGGTTTTTACCTCCAAATTATGAGCAATTTATTTTCCAGAATTACCAGAATTGTGTGCAGGGTAATAGGACTGTTGCGGATTATACTGAGGAGTGGACCAGGCTGTCAGTTCGTAACAACCTGAATGAGACTGAGGGACAGCAGGTTTCCAGATACTTAGCAGGATTGAAGTCTACCATTCGAGACAAAATTGGACTGCAAGTTGTTTGGACAGTGGATGAGGCGCAAAACATGGCCTTGAAAGCAGAGTTAATGGAGAAGGCATCCAATCGATTTTCCTACTACAAGAAGGACACGGCTGGGACGTCCAATGCAGTTGCAAACAGGAGCAGATTTCCACTAGGCGATGGGCAGAATTATCAGTCTCAAACTGCTACAGATCAAACTCAAAGGGGTTCGTCTTCTAGTAATAACCATGCTGGGACGCGTCCGACAGCAACAGCTACGAAGGAAGCCCCACGGATGGGGCCAAACCCATATGCTAAAACAGGCGATTTGAAGTGCTACAGGTGCGGCCAACCAGGCTATCGTTTGAATGAATGTCCAGCCAGAAAACCAGTGAATTTCGTGGATATTGGGGAAAACGACGAGGATGTTGAAGAAGGAGTAGGCATTAACGAATTCCTGGATGGTGCAGAAATTACAGAGGAACAGGGAGAGCATGTCAACTGTGTGATTCAGCGAGTCATGTGTTCAACGAAGCTGGAGGATTTCTCACAAAGAAATAATATTTTTAAGGCTTGCTGCAGTGTCCAGGGCAAAGTCTGTGATTTAATTGTTGACAGTGGAAGTTGTGAGAATTTTGTGTCTAGAAAATTAGTGGAACACCTGAAGCTGCAGGCAAAAAAATATCCAAAGCCGTATGCGATTGGGTGGATTCAGAAGGGGCCTAAAGCGAACATGACGGAGGTGTGTAAAGTTCCTATTTCAATCGGGCAGCATTACCGAGATGAGGTGGTCTGCGATGTAGTCGACATGGATGCTAGTCACGTGTTATTGGGACAACCATGGCAGTTTGATGTGGATATCACCTATAGGGGGCGCGACAATGTTTGTGTTTTCAGTTGGGATGGCAGGAAGATTGCAATGGTTCCGAAGCAGAGTTTCGGTGGTGGTTCAACTAAAGCCATAGTAGAAGAGCAGTCCTTAGTCTCTTTAGTCACGTCAATAACTGAGTTGGAATCTGAAGTTAAGGAGGCACAGGAGGTACATGTTGTGGTTGTGCGAGCTCTAGTGATAGAAGGCAAGGAAGAGTAGAGAGTTGTGTTACCCGAGGAGGTGCAGTCCTTGTTGACCGAATTCAGTGAGTTGGTGTCTGAAGAGTTACCAAATAATCTTCCACCGTTGAGAGATATTCAGCACCATATTGATTTAGTTCCGGGAGCAAGCTTACCAAATTTGCCACACTATCGGATGAGTCCCAAGGAGAATCAAATTTTACAGGCTAAAGTGGAAGAATTGTTACAGAAGGGGTTCATTCGAGAGAGCATGAGTCCTTGCGCTGTTCCCGCGTTACTAGTTCCAAAGAAAGATGGCAGTTGGAGGATGTGTGTTGATAGTCGCGCGATCAACAAGATAACTGTCAGATACAGCTTTCCAATCCCGAGATTGGATGACATGCTAGATATGTTGGAGGGTTCGAAGTTGTTCTCAAAGATCGACCTGCGAAGTGAATACCATCAAATTCGGGTCAAACCTGGTGATTAATGGAAGATGACTTTCAAAACAAAGGATGGACTCTACGAGTGGTTGGTTATACCTTTTGGATTGTCCAACGCGCCTAGTACTTTTATGCGGCTTATGAACTAGGTATTGCGACCTTTCATTGGAAAATATGTAGTCGTCTATTTTGATGACATACTGATTTACAGTCAGAGTGAGAAAGATCATATGGAGCATCTACGGGCTGTGTTAGAGGTGTTGTCCAAAAATAAGCTATTTATCAACTTTAAAAAATGTAGTTGGCTGACAGAAAGATTGTTATTCCTTGGGTATGTGGTCAGTTCAGAGGGAATAATGGTTGATGATGAAAAGGTGAGAACCATTCGTGATTGGCCTACACCAAAGACAATAGGAGAGGTGAGGAGTTTCCATGGGTTGGCGACGTTTTATCGTCGATTTATTAGGGACTTCAGCAGTATTGTGGCTCATATTACAGAGTGCTTAAAGAAGGGTAAGTTTCAATGGGGTGAAGATGCCGACACATCTTTTGCAGTTATTAAAGAAAAACTGTGCACTACTCCTGTTTTGGCTTTACCCAGTTTTGAGAAACTATTCGAGGTGGAGTGTGATGCTAGTGGAATTGGGATTGGAGCAGTTCTGTCACAAGAGAAGAGACCAGTGGTGTTTTTCAGTGAGAAACTTAGTGATGCACGCCGAAAGTGGAGTACCTATGACTAAGAATTTTATGCTATTGTCCGTGCTCTGAAGTATTGGGAGCACTATCTGATTCAGCGAGAATTTATTCTTTACACTGATCACCAAGCTTTAAAGTATCTAAACAGTCAGAGGAGTCTAAGTAATATGCATGCTCGGTGGGTGACCTATATGCAGAAGTTTCCTTATGTGCTGAAACACAAATCTGGGATTCTGAATAAGGTGGCAGATGCATTAAGTCGACGCGCTAGTTTACTGATCACTATGCAGCAAGAGATTATTGGGTTTGAGTTCTTGAAAGAGTTGTATTCTGAGGATGAAGATTTCGCTGAGGTATGGGAAAAATGTGGTCTTAGACAGACAGAGGGAGAATTCCATTTGGTTGAAGGGTACTTGTTCCGTGGTAATCAGTTATGTATTCCTCGGAGCTCTTTGAGGGAGAAGCTGATTTGAGAGTTACATGGTGGAGGTTTGAGTGGTCACTTGGGGCGTGACAAGACTATCAGTGGGATAGCCGAGCGGTATTACTGGCCTCAGTTGAAACGCGACGTGGGTAACCTTGTTCGCAAGTGTTATGTTTGTCAGACTTCTAAGGGGCAGGCTCAGAATACAGGTCTTTACATGCCTCTACCTGTACCGAATGCCATATGGGAGGATTTGTCGATGGATTTTGTTTTGGGTCTTACACGAACTCAGCGTGGAGTAGACTCTGTGTTTGTTGTGGTTGACAGGTTCTCCAAGATGGGACATTTTATCCCTTGTCGGAAGACATCTGATGCGTCACATGTGGCTCAACTGTTCTTTCGTGAGGTGGTCCGTTTACATGGAGTTCCTCAGTCTATAACCTCTGCTAGGGATTCGAAATTTCGTAGCCATTTTTGGGTTACGTTGTGGCGGCGGATGGATACTACTCTAAAGTTCAGTAGCACTGCGCACCCGCAGACCGACGGGCAAACTGAGAATCTGAATCGAACACTGGAGAATTTAATTCGGTGCATTTGTGGTGACAAGCCTAAACAGTGGAATTTAGTTATGGCACAAGCTGAATTTGCGTATAACAATGCAGTTCACACTGCTACTGGTAAATCTCCTTTTACTTTAGTGTATCGACAGCCTCCTAAGCATGCGTTAGACCTGGCACGTCTTCCTAAGGTCACTGGAACAAGTGTTGCTGCTGAGAACCTGGCTGAGCAAGTTCGCGATGTTCAGGCTGAAGTAAAGGCGCGGTTAGAGGAGAAGAATGCGAAGTATAAAGTTGCAGCAGATGTGAAGAGACGTGAGAAATTGTTCACTGAGGGTGATCAGGTTATGGTGTTTCTGCGTAAGGAAAGGTTCCCAATTGGTTCCTATAACAAGTTGAAGCCAAGGAAGTATGGGCCGTACAAGGTGATCAAGAAGATCAATGACAACGCTTATGTGATTGATGATGTGGCTAAACTCGGATTATATTGTAAGCTTAATTATTGCCCTTTTTTATCAAAATATAATTTAACCACTCGCAAGAGCACGAATCTTTGTAGATAAGGTTCTATATAGAGGGTATCGATCCCACGAGGACTAGTCGTAATTGTCTTAAAGAAAGATTAATTCCACTTTAATTCTAAAAATAGAGTTTTGAGTTTTTGTTTATAAACTATTGCATGAATGTAATGACAATAAAATTAAAGAGTAAAGGATGGGAGAGAGAACTAGGGTTGGTTTCCACCACTAGCCATTCACATGTTCATAAGTGTAGCAAGCATGGGATTCATTAATTAAATGCCTAACAATGTCATTAGGCTTGTGACCTCAATGACATATCAAAAGATCAATGTGTGTGCTAACCTATCATAATCCATCTTCAACAAGCATAGCTCTTCAACCTAACTAACTACCTAATTACCCTACTCTCTAAGTGAATCCTACATGCATCCAAACTACCTTGTCTTGGCATGGTCTATACAAGCAAACATCACACATTCATTTAAACACCATTATCTAGCCATCATTTGCACTTCTTGTGAAATATGCAAATGTTGTGCATTCAAAGGACAAAATCTACTCTAAGACAAGAATAAACTCCATATCAAATGAATATATAAAAGAAATGTATTAATGTACATGATCACTAGGCTAAATAATCAACATGTAATTACAAATCCCAAGTGCTACAAAGATGAACAAGTTTACATAGCTAGGGGTTGAAACCAACACCCTAGTAGAAGAGTTAGTTGCTCATGGCAGCCTTGCACCCTTTCATTGATGAAGAAAGTGAAGCTTCTTGGTCTGGTTCAGCTACTTTTCTTCCTCTCCCGAAGGTCTCTCCTTGGATAATCTGATGTGTGTTGAGAGATATGTGAGATATGTGACTATTTTGTGCTTTAAGGCTCTTTTTTCAACCTTGGGGCCCACCATATATATATATATCAATATATACATCTATTATATCAAGAAGGTCCCCAAGGGTCTTGTTCAAGTCAGACAATCCCCCTAAGTCGTGCAAAAAGGGGGATTTTGTTGCAAGTGGGAAAGCAGGTGAGCAAGTGGCCAAGTGGATTCTACAGAATCTCGATCAATCGAGATTGGATCTCGATTGATCGAGATTTCGATCAATCGAAATAAGATCTCGATCAATCGAGATCTCGATTGATCGAGATCAACATCTCGATTGATCGAGATGCCTTTGGCTACAATTTCTGATTTTTCTCTTGAACTGCTAATAGCTTCAAACTTTACTCCATTTACTCCAATACCTGCAATACATCAAAAACACAAAAATACCGTAAACATATCTCGGTAAACGTAAAAATGGAACTACCATATGCAATAAAGAGGGTTCAAATGCATAGAATTGAACACTTATCAATTGACTTGCCTGCTGATATGAGCATATCTCGTACTTTCAATATAGCTGACCTTTATGAGTTTAGTGATGATGTTCCGCTTTATCCGGATTACAACTCGAGGTCGAGTTCTTCGCAGGTGGGAAAGACTGATGTAGGACAATTGGCTTTGGAGTTTGAAGAAGAGATTGATCGAAAATTGGCAAAACGCGTTGGTCCAAAGAAACGAGCATAACTTTTCGCTCGGTTGTCAGAATAACTATTATAATAAGTTTCCTTTATTGTTTTAGTGTTTTCTTTCCTTTTTCGTTTCCTTTGGAAATAGATTTTCTTTTCCTGTTAGGATTAGAATTTCTACAAGTTTCCTTTATTGTTTTAGTGTTTTCTTTCCTTTTTTCGTTTACTTTGGAAATAGATTTTCTTTTCCTGTTAGGATTAGAATTTCTACAAGTTTCCTTTATTTTTAGGTTTCCTAGTCCTGTTAGGATTATGATTTCTCTATTATAAATATATGTACTGCCATAGGACAGAGATCAATCAATTTATCAATAAAGTTTTACTTTGGTTTACAATTAATTGTGCTGGTGGATTCCAGTTTTTGTTCTTAGGGTTTACGCTGGTAACCCCTTATACTTCCGTTCTGCGTCAAAATCTGAGCATGGTTGTTAGTGATTTAAAAGAATTTTATAAATTCTAGTAACTTTTTTTATGTATGAGTCGAAAAATGTATGATTCAAAAGCAGGGAAAAATATATCTCAAGAAACAGCGAAAGTAATATCTCAAAGAAACGAAAAAAATAAACACCAATTGAACAAAAAAAAGTAACCAAGAGAAAAATTAGAAGTAACCAATTTATCAAATACCTTATATATATATATATATATATATATATGAGTAATGATCTCTTGCTCGCCGGTGAGCAAGAAATTTTCTACACACCAAGCATGATAGCCTTTGAATATGATCTAAGTGTAAAAAAAGTAACTTTCACAAATCATTGCAATCATATCCAATGGTTATCATACATGGTGTGGAAGAATTTTTTGCTCACCGGTGAGCAAGAGATCATTTCTGTATATATATCTATATGTGTGTGTGTGTCTGTTTGATTTATATTATATTTACGGTTTACCACGGTTCGGTTTGATGGTTTGGTTTGATTATTTTAGAACCAAATTTGAAAACTGAGCCATGGATTACAGATTTTTAATATTGAAATCTATAACCAAACCATAGGAATAAAAAAAAAAATCAAATTGTACGAATCAAATTGAATCGGTTCAGATTGACGATTTAGTGGTTCAAATGTGCTCCTTTAGATATGTGTATATTTGTCATCGTTGACTAAAAGTTCGATGAAATTTTATAAGATTGGTAGAGTATTTTTGTAATATAAATAGTAAATAAAAACTTTTGGTAGAGTCTTTTTGCAATATACATCGAGTAGTAAATAAGAACAAAGTTCATAATTTTTTAAAAATAAAAAATATTCATAATTTATGTTAGATGTATTTGGATGTGGGTAGTTAATGTACTATAGTTACTAGTATTTCGTTAGGGTTGGTTACGTGCTCTTTAGAAGCAGGTTGGGATTGTTGATTTTTGGGATATATATATAGTTTTTTTAAAACTCAGGAAACTGTGAGGACATGGCGTGTGGGAAAAACCAGTGAAGGAGAGAGTAGGGCCTTGCTTGGTTTGTAACTTCTAAAATTATTTTTAAGAACAGTTTTCAAATAATCAGAACAGAAAATAGTTTCTAACTTTTTCAGTTTAAAAATTCGTTTGGTATGAAAATTTATAAAACAGTTTTCAGAGAACACAAACTCGAAAATCTGCTTTGAAGAGAATGGAGAGAAAAAAAAAAGAAGTGGCGTGGAGAGAAGAAGAGAGAGAGAGAGAGAGAGAGAGAGAGAGAGAACGAAAAAAAAAGAAAAAAGAAAAAAGAAAGAAGAAAAAAAAGGAGAGAGAAAGAAAGAGAGAAAAAAAGAAGAGAAAGTGGCGGCAGTGAGAAGAAAAAATAATAATAAAAAGGGGAAGATGCCTATTATTCGTGAGGAGAAGAAAAGAGAGAGAAAGAAAGAAGAAAAAGTGAAAAGAAAAAGTGTGTTATCTTACATTGGTTGATGACAAGGTAATGAAGTTAGTGCTATATATATATATATATAGAAGATATATGCTGTAAAGGAGGAAAGAAAGGAAAAAAAAAAGTAAAAGAAGAAATAGGAAGCAAAGGGCAGCGGTAGAAGGAAAAAAAGAAAAAAAGAAGAGACAGACAGAACAGGAAGAAAGGAAAAAAAAAACAGAAAAAAAAAGCAAAGGCAGCATGCACGTGACAAAAAAAAAAAAAGGCAAGAAAAAAAAATATTCACCTTTGTGCCAAGCCAAAGAGAGTGATTGGGTGTGAGTTTCTTCCAATTTCCTTCTAATGGCAGTTCATGGATTTCTCTGATGTGAAGGGTCTGAAGTGTAGATTACATATATATAGTGGCAAATTAATCCTATTTCCTATTGGATTTTTGAAGACTCCACTTTAGTTTTGAAAGGAAAAAAATCCTATTGGTAATAGGATCCTCAAGTCTTCAATTCCGTTTGGACAAGAAAAAAAAATCATGTTTGCAATAGGATCCTCAAGTCTTCAATTTCACTTGGACAAGGAAAAAAAATCCTATTTGCAATAAGGCTTTCAGCACTCAAAGTCAGTTTGATCAAGAAAAAAAAATCATATTTGCAATAGGATTCTCAAGTCTTCAATTCCGCTTGGACAAGAAAAAAGTCCTATTTGCAATAACATTTTCAAGACTCTAATTCAACTTGACAAAGAAGACATCCTCTTTGCAATTGAATTTTCGCAAAAAAAAAACTTTGCAAAAATTAAATATTTCAAGTCCCGCTTTAAATAGGTGACAAGCTCAATATAGCGCGAGACTTGAAGTGGGGGCAATTTGTAGACATTAAAAAATTACATGATGGACCCAAAATATAATTTGGGCTTATCTTCAGTTTAGCCCACTTTGGAATGTGGCCCAATGAGTCAGATAATTTGAAACCCAGACCCACCACAAATAAATGAGTCATGGGCTGATCCAAATTGTCTGAAAACGTCCAAACCCACTTGAAAATGGGTTAAATGGATAATTATCATCAAAGATAATTATTATTTATATATTGGATAATTATCACAAAAGATAATTATAGGATAATTATCAGAAGAAAAGAAAGTTACAAATCTATCCCTCCGGTGAGCCTATAAATAAAAGGTCCAGAAATGGGGGAAGGGAGGGCCAGAAGATTATCAGAAAAGCTGAAACTCTGCAGAAGTTTTCACTCAAAATCTAAAGCTCCAAAGCACCTAAACCCTGAAGGAGAAGAATAACAAGCACATCATCCACGTGCCATTCTTCACCAAAGTTTTAATCCAATTCAAGATCAAGCTCTAGTAGCCTTTGAAGCCGGATTACCAAGGAGATCGAATAAGAGGAATTTATCTTTTTTTTTTGTAAAGATCTACAGAGAATTGCACCTATTTTTCTGAAATTAATAAAATTGATTGTTTGTTGCCAATTTTCGTTCCTAGATTTTTGGGCACGAAATTTTTGTGTACACCTTCATTTTGATTCTCTTTCCAGTCAGCAACATAGGTAGCTACCCTGTTGAAAAACTTTGCTCTAAAAGCCTCCCACACCTGGTTCGCAAAGAGAAGAAGTTTGGTTCCCCACCATTGTGCGGGGTCACTCTAATAGTCACCCAAATCCCCTGAGCCTTACACGCATTCTTCTCAGTGCTCCATGGCAAAGAACACCTCACAACCTCCTGAGCAGCCCTAATTGCCGGCGTGGTGAGCACCAATCTTCCATCTCTCTCCTAATTCACTAATCTAAAATGGCAACTTAATTGACTCGCATCGGATTCCCTATTCGGCCTAAAATTCAATCCCTTCACAAACACCACCACCGAGTCTATCCAAAGTCTCACATACACCAAATCCCCCCTCCGCCATCGGAATAATTCACCAGCAGAAGTGGACACCGCACAATCGATCTAAAACTATCGTACTCGTCCACTGACAATACATCTTTGACAATCTCATCATCTTTAACACTATCATTATCAGTATAATTATTAAATGAAATTGAATTTGAAGTTTTACAATAAACACATTCCAATCCCAATTCCTCACTCCTGTTGATCAATCCATGCGTATTTGACACCAACAATAACACGTGATGATGTAGATGATGATATACTACTGCTACTAGCACTACTATTATAATAATCTTGAATGGAATTGCTTGAGGACAAAAGTGACAAGCTTGAAACTACCAAGACTGGTTTGAAAGCTGACGAAGTGATCGGAATTAGATCCGATAAGGAGTAAAGGAAATAGACAAAACCTAAGCACAAGATTAGAGATCTTACTGAGAAGTAGTGTTGAGCATAGTAGAGAACTCTAGTGTTGTGTTTTCGCATGCGTCGTTGCTCTGAGTCCATTGTTTAAGAACTCTGATTCGTTGAATTGTCTCTCTCTTTCTCTAATACGTGGATTTGGAGATTTTGCCGATAGTGGGTTTACTCTTTAACTTCTTTTAGGTGGTTCTGGTAATCCAGTTTGTGTCGGAGAGATCATTTTAGAGAACTAGAGAGAGTATGTTGGAGCTCTTGTGGGCAGCGACTGAAGTGAGAGAGAGTATGAGAGATAGATCGTTATAAACAAAAGTAGGGTTACCATTTTATTCGTATTATTTTTAAGTTAACCTTGTAGTTTCATGTTTTCATTTATTATCTCATTGTCTCCAAAAACACCCAAAACACATTTTTATTGTTCTCTTAAAACCTATACTCAATAAACTCAATTTTCAAAAAATTGTTCTTAAAATACACTACCAAGCAGTGCAAAAATTTATTTTGTGTTTTTGTCATTCCTAAAACAGAAAATAATTATTTTGAGAGTGACAAACCAAGCAAGGCCTAGTTATCCAAGGGCTTCACTTCTTAACCTTCCATTTGTTGAGAATTACAAGAACACCATCTGGCATATCCACTTGTTCTAGTGCTTCTATTTTGTTTTTCATTTATTTATCATATTATGCAACTTATAATGTCGAAACTAATAACTATCATGGTGTAATTTGTAATTACGGCAGACGAATCCTAATCCAAGTTATTAAAAAAAAAAAAAAAAAATTCTAACTCAGCTTGAGTCTAACCCAATTTTTTTTTAATCTTTTTAATTTTTAAATTTGAACAATTATTATTTCAAGTAGAGTTGAATTTGTATTAAAAAACTCAACCTGAATTTAATTACTATTGAATTTGAGAGATGTTAAAGAAACCAAACCCAACCTGACCTCAAATTCTATTTTTTACTTTTTATATATTTTATAATATATTTATTACTATGATCGTCATTTTCTTTTCAACATTTTTTTATTTAAATATTAATTTATTATGTATTAATACTTTGAAGAATTAAGTCTCTAAGAATTTATTTTGTAAATTTTTAAAAATTTACATTATTATTTTAGAATTCTTTTATGTTTAGAAGTAATTTAACTCAAAATTAATTTTAAATTACGGAAGTATATTGATTGAGTGTCAATATGAAATGTTAAATTATATATATATATATATATATATATATTCCATTAGGTAGTACGTCAGTAACGTCACCTAATGGAATACACGTGAGTGAGTTTGGCTACAAATGTAATTTTCATGTAAAAGAAGGGGTAGAGTTTTAGAAGGAACCAACCTTCCTTGGATTCTCCATTTTTAAATACACACAGACAAACAGCTGCAAGCTAAGCTATTATTTATGTATGTATGTATGTATGTTTGTATATATGTATACTGTATCTACACGCGTCCAACGTCTAGAGGAATGACTTTGACGCTTTCTGGCTACGTGTGTTTATCGCCCGGTCAGAGTCGGTCGACCGACTTGGGTCCCTTCTCTCTCTCTCTCTCTCTCTCTCCGGTATTTACTTGTCCAGCCAGAAATATTTTGGATGTTTTCAATGTGACACAAACACATAATTTTTGTATGAAAATGAAGCTGTGTTCATGCCCCTGTAAAGAACACTTCTAAGAAGTTGCTCCCTCGGTGTTCAAAAACGTGTAAATTTTTTTTTTTTTTATATTCACTTTGCATCTTTGTAATTTTAAAAATGTACAAATTAATTTTTTTGTACTAAAAACACATTTTAAATTCTAATTTTACTCTTCTACATAATTTTTTAATATTTTCAACAATAACAATTTTATTCTTTTATATATATTTTTAAAGATATTAATTTAATTATAAATAAAATATTCTTGTAATATTATCATTTTGTGGCCGAGCCAAAAAAAAAAAAAAATCTTCATTATTTTTTTTGGCGAAATAAAAAAATCCTTCATTCTTTAAAAAAAACATTTGACATTACTTAATTTCTTAATATTTTCAACAAGAGAAATTCTATTCTTTTTATATATATATATATTTTTAAAAATATTAATTTAATTATACATAAAATATTATTGTTTTATTTTCATTTCGTGGCCAAGCAAATTTTTTTAAAAAAAAACTTCATTGTTTTTAAATTATTATTTTTGGCATTGTTTAAAATAAACATTTTTTTTAATATTTTTAAAAATATATATAAAAGAATGAAATTTCTATTGTTGAAAATATTAAGAAATTAAGTAATGTCAATTGTTTTTTTTAAGAATGAAGATTTTATTTTTATTTCTCCAAAAAAAAACAATGAAGATTTTCTTTTGCTCGGCCAATAAATAATAATAAAATAAGAATATTTTATTTATAATTAAATTAATATTTTTAAAAAAGTATATAAAAGAATAAAATTACTATTATTGAAAATATTAAGAAATTATGTAGAATGGTAAAATTGGAACTTAAAATGTGTTTTTAGCGTAGAATGGTTGATTTGCACATTTTTGAAATTACAAGGGTGCAAAGTGAACATGAAGAAGATTTTGCACGTTTTTGAAACTAGAGGGAGTTTTATGCACTTTACCTTTTTATAAACATGTTTATAATTAAAAAAATATTTTTCTTAATTCAGACAATTAATCAACACTTTTTAGACACTTTATTGACGCATCAAACACTTTCCAATACATGTCTTATATAATACAAATGATATACAAATAGTTCAAAATGACCAACTTTTTTCCCATTTAATAGAAAATTGATACTATTACATACTATGGAAGAAGATCTACATCGAGCTCTCTAACCATGCCCACATTGGGCTCATGGAAAGCGTGTACCCATTTGGTCTCGTTCTCCAATTGTGAAATTCCCCAGCATTTCCCTGATCAAGGAAACTCAAATTCGGGCCTAGCTTTTTTGTTTTGTTTTAATGATTTCACACCAATGGTCAAATATGGACTATTGGCTAAGGGTCTGTTTGACTCTCGAAAATTGGCCAAAACTGCTTTAAAGTAGGTTTTTTGGCTACTTTTTTTTTTTTTAAATTTTTTTGAAAACAAATCTCTACCATTATAGCCATTAAAGTATAGTCAAACAGTCCCTAAAATGACTATATTGCCCAAAAAGTAAAAAAAAATAAAAATTGTTTGACTAAAAGGTTGTTTTTTATTTTATTATTCAAAAAATTCAATCACAACGAGTTGAATAGAAATACATCAAAGGTTGTTTGAGTCTACCAACATAGCTTTATCTTTGTTATTTTTTCCATACTCATCAATCTAATTCCATGGATAATCGACCACTATACTACCGCCAACTCAACAAATCAAGCGATGAACCGACTTTGCATCTTACTCACAACCACTGTTCAACATGAATTATAAAATCTCTTATAGAGAATCACAATTTCTATCTAATCAACCATCCCAATTCGGTGCTGATAGTTGGAATTTTGTGTTCAATTAAAATTCACGTTTCGCAATAGGATGAATCCTTGTAGGATAAGGCTATTGGAATGGGTTATCGTCATCAAGAATTGAAAAAATGACCGATTTAAGTGCTAATTCCAAATTAATTCTTAAATGATTCAAGAGAGACTTTAATGTTGTTTAGAACTAAATTAAACTAGAAATAGAAAGACAAGTAAACTAAAATAGTGAATTCGATTGAGAAATTGTTCTAGGGATATTGCTTCACCACAATCTCCTTACTATTGGCCAATTGCCATTAAAGTTGGAGAATTTCAATTTAAGCATGCATTATTGGATGACTACAAGCTTAAACAATGAAATTAGAAGCATATATTCCAATTAAGTTAAGTGTAACTTATCCTTAGAGGGGATGACTTGTCCACTTGTACTAATTAACACTAATCTAAACTACATTGCAGCACAAATCATCTTTCCTTTGTAATACCCCAAAAAATTTGGACGTCAATTATTTTAAAGAATTTGATTGCTTTATATTATTTATTTATTTGTAACTCATGTGAAGTGCCTTGTCTCTATATTTTATTATTTTATGTGAGTTATTTTTCTTTTATAGGTGTTCTTTCATTTCATGTGAATTGATAAGTTTGATTTTGTTTATCATTTTATGTGAATTGTGTTTGTCTTTATAGATTTCAATTATTTCATGTGAAATTCTCTGCTTTTATTTTTTTACCATTTTATGTGAATTGTTTATTGATCATGTATTGTCTTATTTAAATTTTTAAATGCTTTGGATTAGGCTAGGGAGGAATCTGGGTTGAAATGATTAGGCTAAGGGTATGCTTAAGTTGATGGGCTAGAGTTATGGTTATATTATCATAATTTTTTATATTTATTTATTTATTTATTTCAGTTTATTTAGTTTTTGGAAAAAAAATATAGAATAATAATAATTAAGACAAAAATAAAATAAGAAACTAGGGTTCATGTCGTTTACTTTACGCACAGAACTAAGAGAGTAAACGAAAGAGATAAGGGAGTGAAAGAACGATCGGGTGAACGAGTTGTTGAATCATCAAAGAGTTAGTTCGAACTCTTCTCTTCCCCTTTGAATCTATATACATATATATTATTTGTATATACATGTTGCTGAAATATATGTATAATATATATATTAATTGTATAGACATGTTGCTAGAAATTTGTATGCAATTATTATGAAATTAAATGATTTTGCATGCTAAGAATAATTCTCTGAATTAAACATGAAGATTTTGGAATTTTGGTACTATTTTAGGGTATTTTTGCATATGTATATACATGTATATATGACTGTATAGGCGGGTATATATATATATTAACATGAAATTGGGTTTACTGTATTCATCATTTTTGAACGTTTTTGTTCTAATTAAAAGGTAGATCTTACTTCCTAGAACAATCCTTGAAAGTTTGGTGGTGAACCGTTGGGTAGGTTGACGGAAAATTGAGTTTGAAATTTTAGATTTTCAAAATTTGAAATTGGGCGTTTTTGATTTAGGCCGCGAGAGGGGGTGATTTTGGTACCAATGCGTAGCTTAGATCGATACAAGTTCAATGGTATATTCATATGCGCGATTCGGTGCCCGGAAGTGATTGGAAAGTGATCGGGAAGTTCGGCTACCATTTTTGAATCGTGGGAGCTTCAAGTAAGGGAAGAAGAAAAGAAAAAAAAAAAGGGGGGGGGGGGGCAGCGCACCGCCGGTGCGTGGGAGCGTGTGTGGCCTGTGTCGGCACCTTTCGGTGGCCGAAAAAGTATTTTTGGGCCCCATGAGTGGGGCCCACCTCTGGGTTCAATATGGGCCCATTTCGAATTATTTTGGTATTTGTTTTGAAATTTTAAAATTTTTGAAAAAACTTGAAAATTCAAAAAATTCGGAAAAACTCAATATCCATGGTTGAAAAGAGAGTTGTCGGACTCAAACCGAGCCCAAAGTATAAAACTAGAATCAAAAATAAAAAAAAAAATCAGCCCTCAGCTAGAAGAAAATCTCAATACCCGTTACAAAAAATTTCATAACAAATTCATTTTAACTCGAAACGGAGCAACCTAAAATTCTATGGAAACTAGACTAAACGTACCACATGGATGATCAAATTTCAATAGCTGAAAATATGCCACTGAAATCAGTTTTATAAGTTAAAACAACTCACATGGTGCGAGCTAAAAACAGACCTTCATCAAGGATGGACTCATTTGAATGCCTTAAAGAATTTATAAAATTCTGGGCTTTGGTATTTAGAAAATAGACATAAAGGAATACAATTTTGAAAATTTTCATAATTTATAGAGTTTTTAAAATGGGTCAAACGAATTTTTCAAATCAGCACAAAACAGTGGGTTCAAAATCTGACAGCAGGACACTGTCGAATTTTTGTCAAAATCTGTAACTTTCCAAAATTCACGAAATTTAATTTGGAAGCACTAGACATCTAGTAGAATAAATGGTAAAAATTTCAAGTCCTTTGGAGTAGTTTAGGCCTATCAAAAAATTTTTGCAAAATCTGGACAGAAAGGGATCCTTTTGTGAACAATCTGTCAAGAGAATTTTTCCTTCCCATTTCTCCCATAAACCTGCTCCAAACTGAACCTAATACATGATATGAGCATAAATATGAACCTAAAATCATCCATGGCAAGTTCCAACTCAAGATATCAAAATCCGAAAATGAAATATGGTCAAACATGAGTCAAGATCATAAACTTGTACATACAACATGACATTTAGGTGTCATTACATGCACATTTTCAAAAGAGTCAAAATAAATGAAGTTTAAAGAGAAGCAATCCTAAACATGAAGTTGGTGGCTAGGTGTACAAAAAGCCACAATAATGCTTCTAAACAAATTTCATCATACATATAACTAAATAGAGGCTACATGAGGCCTTAACATCAAAAGAAACTCCTTGAAGTTTGTTGCACCAATGGAGGCTCAACTCTCTCCGGTGTCGACTCCTTTACCTGTTTAGGGAGTGAGCTTGTCCACTCATAACTCAGTAGAAGGCAAGTTAAAAGCTTTATATCACCAACTATACCATATATCAAACTATTAAGTGATCAATGATGCAACTAGGGTTCATGCTCCCTAAATGCCTAATCTTTGGAATAGTTTAAAACATGGAATGACATTGCAACAATAACCTCCACAATTTAATCCAGGGTAATATTAACATACATAAAACGTGCAAAGCAAATGTGCAATTCAAATATCAAAGTATATAAACGAAAATCTTGAAATCATCAAGTGGGATTAACTCGCAAGACACCCTTCAAGTCACGTGTTTGTGGCACGCACTAGGCATCAAATAGGACACGTGCCATTGACGACGTTCCTAATGTTTCTTTCCGAGATACTAGCCAGCCGATGACCACCCTAATTGGCCAATATATGAGGATTTTCCTCAAGGGACAATACCCTTAAGTGCGACATCAAATCTCAAAATCATCATCCAAACACATTGTGACATAATCAATCAAATTAACACATGTGCAATATTCACACGCACATAAACAATGCAATTGCACTCAATTCATGTCCTAGGATTTCACCTAGTATGACATAATTTCATTATTCTCAATCTCGTCAATATAGACAATACACAATATGAAATGCATATTCTTGAACACAAATTTAAACACATATTTCACAAGTCATTCTTAGTCATTTAAAAATTTAAAGAGAAGCATAAAGTAATACAATCAACAAAAGAAGAATAAAATCAACATGTACTCCATCAACAAATTCAGCCCGTTCTCCATACATCACCAACTACTATAACATCACAAAATAACCCATACATCCACAACCCAAAAATCAGCACTTTATTCAACATATAATCAACCCATTCCTCATATATCTCATGAATACAAAAAACAAAACATGATGTTTACATAATCATCATTTAAAATATGAGACAATATTAATATATTCATGAGATTTAAAATGAAGTTAGATGAAATAAAATCTTAAACACTCCATGAGTAAATATATGTAAATTTTTAGCCAAATAAAACTTAAAACTAAAACCCCCTACCTCAAGGGAGTAACTTATACGAAAAATGGGGTGAAGAAGAGGAGTTGTATATGTCTTACATCTTTCAAATGAGCCCCAAAATGGATGATTTTCTGATCAATGGATAGCCCTAGCCGAGCTCTATAATTTTTCTCTTGGACACTTGAGTCAAAACAACTTTGAAGGGGTCCAAAATCTAGAGAGAGAAAGTTGATCTCAAATGTTCTTTAATGGAGTCTTAGAGAGAGAGAGAGAAAATGAAATGAAGAAAGAGGAAGATGGGCTGTCGACCAAGGTTCTTCCACTTGAAAAAAATTTAGACTTTTGGGTCATGTGGGCCCCACAAGTTACAATTTGTCCCCTTTATGTGTATATCTATCCAATATGTCTCATACGGTGTCCAAATGCGTCCCAGTTTCTTTCTAAAATTCCAAAATTTTCAATTCCATTAAAAAATGTCACAATATAACTAAAAGTATTTATTCGGCATCAAAATCCAAAACGAGCCCACCAAATTGGTCTCGAAGCCCTAAAACGGCGCTCGGGCCCAAAATGCCCATTTCACCTAAACGAACCCGAAAAATAATTCCAGATGGACACAAAATATTTCAAACCTCTAAATGTGAGTCCCTACATAAAATAATCACCAAGAAATAATAAAAAGAAAACCCGACAAATTTGAACATTTCTTTCTTTCCAACATAGGAGAAAAAATTCATTTTTCCCAACTTTGAAATAACTGGGCGCAGTTCCTTTAGAATCTCCAAATGAAACCAATTCCAATGAAAACAAAATTTCAAAACACTCAATTTCAAAAAAAGAATCACCTAAATCGAATTTAAAATGAGTGAATTACGAATTTTCAAAGTTTAAAGAAAAGAAATTTTAAATGAAATAAACCCGACCCGGATCCGACCCGATAAATGGTCTGATCATTACATTACTTGTACGGTAAGAAGTTTGAAGTGTTCTCAGATCATAAAAGTATCAAATACCTCTCACAAAAGGATTTGAATATGAGACAACGGAGGTGGATGTAATATATGGAAGATTATGACTTCGATTTACAATATCATCTGGGTAAGGCCAATGTGGTAGCGGATGCATTGAGTAGAAAGTCACATGGTAGCTTAGCGAGCTTAGCCATACGGGAGTGGAAGATGATAGAAGACATCTCAGAAATGGGATTGTATTTCAGTGAGGATGATGGACCGGTGATGTTATTTACTATTATCGCTCAACCAACTCTTGTGAGTAGAGTTATTGAAGAGCATAGAAAGGATAATGAGGTTGAGTCTATTCACACACGGATTTCAGTTGACGAAATAGTGGAAGGATGGACAGTTCTTTCAGATGAGAGCATGAAATTCCAAGGGAAGATATTTGTTTCCTTAACTTGTTGGAATGAAATTCTAAAGGAGTTTCACAACTTGAGGCTCGTAGTGCATCCAGGTGGTACTAAGATGTATCATAACCTACGCCAACAGTATTGGTGGAAGGGTATGAAGAAGGATGTAGCTCAATTTGTGGTGAGGTGTCTCACTTGTCAACAAATGAAGGCTGAGCATCAGAGGCTAGTGGGGTTGTTGCAACCATTGCCTGTGGCTATGTGGAAATGGGAGCATGTCACTATAGACTTTGTGACGGGACTTTCAAGGTCGAGGAAGGGTCACGACGCAGTTTGGGTTATCGTGGACAAATTGACAAAAGTTGCTCACTTTATTCCTATTCGAGTGACCGATGGTGTGGATACTCTCAGTAGATTGTATGATAAGCAGATCCTTAGGCTTCATGGCATGCCGGTTTGTGTTGTTTCAGATAGAGACCCACGATTTACATCTTGATTTTGGTAGAGTTTTTCAAGCAGCACTCGATATAGACATTTACTTTAGTATGACTTTTCATCCTCAGACGGATGGTTAGTTCGAGCGTGCTATACAGATTCTGAAAGATATACTGCGAGCATGAGTGCTAGATCTTCGAGGTAGCTAGGAGGATCACCTTCCATTGGTGGAGTTCGCATACAATAATAGCTATCAAGCTAGCATTGAGATGGCTCCATTTGAAGCTTTGTATTGTAGACTGTGTAGGTTACCTATTTGTCGGACTGAGGTCGGAGAGACAGTTTCTTTTGGACCACATTTAGTATAAGAAACTACAGAGAAGATCAAGGTAATTCGACAGAAATTGCGTATGGCTCAGAGTCGTTAGAAAAGTTATGCTAATAGAAAGTGGTGACCTTTGGTATTTGAGGAGGGGGACCATGTCTTTCTGAAGGTTACGCCACAGAGAGGGTTAATGAGGTTTGCTCGTAGTGACAAGCTAGTGCCATGATTTATCAAACCATTTGAGATCATGGACTGGGTAGGAGAGGTTGCTTATTGCTTGGCATTACTACCGCAATTGTTAAGTACGCACAACACTTTCTATGTGTCTATGTTGAGAAAATATGAGCCAGTCACATATACATGATTGGGCAGATCTTGAGGCGGAGGAGGACGTGTCATACGAGGAGAGACCGATTCAAATTTTGGACACTAGAGAGCAAAGTGCTTCAGGGCAAAACAATTCCACTGGTTAAAGTATTTTGGAGGCATTATGGGGTACAAGAGGCTACATGGGAGCGAGATCAAGAAGTTCGCTCAAAGTATCCTGAGTTATTCACCACTTGAGGTATATTCTAATTTCGAGGACAAAATTCCTATAAAGGTGGGAGGTTGTAGAGATCATGCCTAATTTTGGCTGATTTTTGAAATTTACATCATTTATTGCTTTAAATGCATTTTAAATGATATTTAATATGTTTTGAATGTAGAGAACATGTTTAGAAGGTTGAAATATGATTTTAGAAAGTTTTAGAAATTTTTAAAAAATATTTGACTTTTTCGTCAACGGGAGCCCAGATGAGGTTAAGTGAGTCTGAAAATTTTGAAAAATTTATTGTTAGGTATTGACTAAACGATATGTTAAGAATGTTAAGGAAGCAATTTCAAGTCCAACGAAGATTTCAAAATGTAAAACGGAGGTCGGGATGGTACATTAAGTGGCCCGGGGGCAAAATGGTCTTTTTGCGCCCTTAGGGGTGAGATAAATATCTGGGGGGTTAGAGACATTTACTTTTATAAATTTTTCTCTCTCTCTCTCTTTCAAGCACCCACTTCATCTCCCTCCCTTCCCTCTAGATTTTGAGGGCCTTAAGGTTTGATTTGGATATTCCCGAAAAAGTTTGTGTAGAGGGTGTCAAGAGCCTTGGTTTAAACTGACCAAATTTCATATTTCGTAAATTTGAAAACAGCTTGAATTTCTCAAAGTGGGATTCAAAGCCTAAGATTTGACGTAGGGATGTGAAAATTGTTTTTACTTTGATCTTATATGTCACTTTTATTTGACATGAAAGATAGATTTGATTTCTTGAGCCTATGGTTATGTATATGTGTATATATGTATACCATTGTAATTTATGCATTTATAAATATCTAACATGTTAGTTAGGACTTATATATGTTGTGTACTTGCAAATGAGACTATGAATCATTTTGATGAAAAATGTGTTCATTTGGTGAAAACATGAAAATGTGAGTTTTTATAGACTTATGGATGAAAGATATAATTTTTCTTGTAAACTACATAAGCATGATGATTTTAATGATGTGAGTGTGATGGCATTATGACAATCTTAAGGCGAGAGGAAAACGCATTCATTGTGTGGAATAAGTACATTGATGTGATTATGTGCACTACGTGATAATCGAGTTTTGGGACATGACAAGATTGAGAGTTAAGATGAGGGGATGACCACTAGGGTGAAAGACCCAAAACTTGGCCAAGCGAAGGTGCTCCCATCGAGATAGTAACCTGAGAAAGCATAGGAAGAGTTTGAGTGCCTTTGAGACCCTTACTATTGGAGTGATGATATAGGCCCTATTATATTGATTTCCAAAAATTCATGGCGTGAGTTATATATACATGAATTGTGACTTGTCAATTTCATATATATACGTATATGCATTGAAATGTGAAGCATCATACATGATTTGAAAAATGTGATTGTTTATGGGTAAAAAAGTATGAACATTGTCATGTAGACATGTAGTGATTTCATGTGCATTCATGCATGACTGACGGTTTAGGGTGGGGATAAGTGGATCATTTCTCCTGAGCTATGAGAGGATAAACTAATCCCTTATATATAAACTCTTTTTAGATAAGGCGCCAATGGAGGACGAGCCATGATTAGCTTAATGGACCTTGTTGAGTTTCTTTTAGACTTTTGGATCTTTTGATATGTATGTAAATGTCCATGCCGTTTTGTGGCATATGGACTCTTTTGGGAAATGTTATTCTTATAGTTGGATAACATATATATATATATTTGAATTTCATATGTATAAGCCATCTTGGACATGTATGGAAGACTTTGAACATAATTGTATGGCCATTAGGGGGGGACACGTGCCTAAAAGTGTCAATTTTAAATTTAAGGTGTGAGTGATGGGGGGGGGGGGGGGACACGTGCCCAAAAGTGTCTATTTTGAATTTAAGGTGTGGATGACATATGCAATAATTTTTATGATTTCAATATAAATGTATGAGAATTTTTGAGACTATAGTGATATGAATTTATGATTTAGAGTGTGTGTATGGCGATGTACCATTTGTAAATCCCTGGAATGTTGGGTGTTAGATTTCTTTTTTGGAAATGAAAGTGTTGTCGGTCAAATGAACACATTCCGCCCAAATTTTGGCAAATTTTTTTTAGGGGACTACACAACTCTAAATGATCTAAATTTTTTAACACATCTTCCTCTAGTTATCTAGTATTCCCAGATTTAAGTTGGTAAAATTTGGTCAACCACAGAATTTTAGAAAAATCGACATGGTTCTGCCACCAGATTTTACCATTTCTGTTGGGCAACAAATTGGGTATCAAAGCTGTTTCATTTGCCTAACATCTAGCCATTAAGGTTGTCTCAAGTTTCTTGTATGTTTAGTTTAGTTTCTACAGAATTTTCGTTTGCCTCGTTTCGAGTTGAAATGAATTTTCTACGATTTTTTTTTATTGCTGCGTAGATTGCACTCTAGCAGTGCACTGTTCATTTCGAAAATAATGTAGTTTTTTAGCTACTGCCCGATGATGTGAAATCATGATTCCAGACCTTTTCGAAAGGTCTAAATTATGTTTTTAAGCTTCTTGAGATTATAATAGGATGAGACAATTGTTTGAAAAAAAATTTAGACCTTTTTACGAAAAATTACTATTCACAAGGGCCAAAAATCACTTTTATTTTGAAATTGTCCTAAATGATTTCAACAATGAAGACCATAGTTAGTTATGCATATTCACTTAATTAAATGCATATTGATTTGCTTCCGCGATTAAGAGAATTGGTTTGGATGTAGATTTTTCAAAACGGTTGTTTTGACTAGATTTCATCATTCACCCCCATTTCCCTCAATCTTAACCGGGTGTCAAAAATCGGACGTGACAACGTGGTATCAGAGCTTAGCCGGGTTTAAATACCTTAGGACGATGGGAAGGATTAAGCCACGTTTTGGATTGAAAGGACTTGATGGTTATGATTCTAGATTTGAGGTTATGATTCTAGATTTGAGATTTATGAGTGTAAGTTAGGGATTAAGTGCATATTACTTGGAAACTTTTATGTGCTAAATTGTTAACATAACATGCTATTTGTGAAGTAATTTAGCATGCTGAGTATGCATGAAGTGAATTGGTCAAGTACATTTATGCTATAAATTTTAAGTATCTTCTTGTCATCTACATAAAAGGATGCCACCAAGAAGAGCTCGTGATAAAACACTGGAAGTGGTTCCTATTTGAGGAGAGCAATTTATGCACAACATGGTGACTACCATGCCGCAAATTGTAAGGGAAATGCAACAAAAAAATCAAGAGGAGACACAAGCTCCGCTGAGAGCAGCTCCTCCTAGTAGAATGATAACGGCTTTGGGACATGTTAAGAAACATAATCCATCGTCGTATTCTGGGGGATCTGATCCGATGGTAGCGGAAAATTGGTTAGATGAGATGGTTACACTCCTCAATGTGCTTGAAATAGAAGAAGACTTGAAAGTTAAGGTAGTCGCTCACGATCTTAAGGATGGTGCCAAATGTTGGTGGAAATTCTTGGAGGACTACCATAATTTAGAAACAATGGAGTGGGATACATTCCAAGTGCTTTTCTTCGAGAAATACTTTTCGATAACGGTGAAAGACAGCATGAGGAGAGAGTTCTTCAACCTTGTTCAAGGAACGATGACGGTGATGGAGTATGAAACAAAGTTTACCTCCTTGTCTCAGTTTGCAAAGGAGATGATTCCAATAGAATAGCTTATGGTTAAGCAATTCATAAGATGTCTTCTAACTTACATTTGAGACAAGGTTGGGATTTTGGGTTTGACCAATTATGTGGCGGTAATGGAAAGGGCGTTAGTGGTCGAAGAACTTGGTAATGATAACCAAAGGATAAGGAAAGCGCAGAATCAAGCAAGGAGCACGGGATCCTTTATGGACAATCGTGCTAGGAAGAAGCGAATGAATGGTGGGTCATCCTCACAAGGGCAACAAACCCTGTCTGTGACTTCTGTGGCTATACCTTCTAGATCTTTCTGATCTAGAGTAGTCTGTTTCAATTATCAGAAGCCAGGTCATAGAATGGTACAGTGTACTTAAGGACAAGCTCCTTCAGTGCCAGAAAGAGGTGCTTCAATTGTCATCAATTGGGGCATATGAGTTGGGATTGTCCATAAAGAAAGGTGCATTGGGTGGTATTGGTTCTCAGAAGTGTCTTACGTAGTCTGCTACTTCACATTCAGGTTTTTGGGCATTGCCACCACCACAGACGGTGCAGTCAGTTCAGAGTTTGCGGGCACCAGTTAGAGGAGCTGCATCTAGTGCTCCTAGTCAGCAGTTTGGACATCAGGGTATGGGATAGCAGGGCCAGAGAGCACAGGGACATGCCTTCACTCTTGTCCCAACAGAGACCTTAGCAGGATTGTCAGTGGTCTGAGGTATATTTCTTTTATCTAGCTCGTGGGCTAGGGTTTTAGTGGACTCAGGTACATCACATTCATTCATTTCATATACATTTGCTTATGCTTTGGGGTTGGAGGTGTCATCTTTGGACCCAAATTTATCCATTGATATGCCAGTTGGGGGTAGAATGACTTTGAGTAGTTTATGGTGATCTTGCAAAATTGAGATTTTGGGACACAATTAGTGTTTGATTTTATCCTACTCGATATGTCCAGCTTTGATATGATTTTGGGGATGGATTGGCTATCAACCTTTAGAGCCAATATTGATTGTTATCGGGTAGAGTGACCTTGTTACATCGGACGGTGTTAGCATTTGTTTTGAAAAAGAGCGGGATGACTTCTACTTGTTGTCTTTGCATAGCCCTAGTGATCGGAAAGGGCTTGGGTATTTCTTAGCGAGCCTACTTGTTGATAGTGATGATGATACACTTGGAGAGCTTCCTTGTGTGGTGTGTGAGTTTGTGGATGTATTTTCGGAGGACTTGACGTAGTTGCCTCCGAAACAAGAAGTGGAGTTTGTGATAGATCTTGCTCCAGGTACCGCACCCATTTTGATGGCACCGTACCGAATGGCACTCGCTGAGTTGAAATAGCTAAATGGCCAATTATAAGAGCTATTAGACAAGGAATTTGTACGTCCTAGTACTTCGACTTGGGGAGCTCCAGTTCTTTTTGCTAAGAAGAAGGACGAATTTTACAGCTTTGCATTGACTATCAAAAGTTAAATTGTATTGGTGGAAGGGTATGAAGAAGGATGTAGCTCAGTTTGTGGTGAGGTGCCTCACTTGTCAACAAGTGAAGGCCGAGCATCAGATGCTAGTAGGGTTGTTGCAATCGTTGCCTGTGGCTATGTGAAAATGGGAGCATGGCACTCTAGACTTTATGACGGGACTTCCAAGGTCGAGGAAGGGTCACGATGTAGTTTGGGTTGTCGTGGACAGACTGATGAAAGTGGCTCACTTCATTCCAATTCGAGTGACCGATGATGTGGATACTATCAGTAGATTGTATGTTGAGCAGATCCTTAGGTTTCATGGCATGCCAATTTTTGTTGTTTCAGATAGAGACCCACGATTTACATTTTAGTTTGGCAGAGTTTCTAAGTAGCGCTTGATACGGACCTTTATTTTAGTACAAATTTTAATCCTTAGACGGATGGTTAGTCCGAGCGTACTATACATATTCTGGAGGATATGCTACGAGCATGTGTGCTAGATCTTTGGGGTAACTGGGAGGATCATCTTTCATTGGTGTAGTTCACATAGAATAATAGTTATCAAGTTAGCATTGAGATGGTTCCATTTGAGGCTTTGTATGATAGACTGTGTAGGTCACATGTCAGTTGGACTGAGGTCGGAGAGATAGTTTCTTTAGGATCGAATTTAGTTTAGGAAACTAAGAAAAATATCAAGGTAATTCGGCAGAGATTGCGTACAACTCAGAGTCGTTAAAAAAGCTATGCCGATAGAAGGTAGTGACCTTTGGCATTTGAGGAGGGGGACCATGTCTTTCTGAAAGTTTCATCATGGAGAGGGTCGATGAGGTTCGATCATAGTGGCAAGCTAGTGCCACGATTTATCAGACCATTTGAGATCTTGGACCAGGTAGAAGAGATTGCTTATCGCTTGGCATTGCCACCGAAATTGTCAAGTGTGCATAACACTTTTCATGTGTCTATGTTGAAAAAATATGAGCCGAATCCCTCATATATACTTGATTGGGCAGACCATGAGGTGGAGGAGGACGTGTCATACGAGGAAAGACCGGTTTAGATTTTAGACATTAGAGAGCAAGTGCTTCGGGACAAAACAATTTCATTGGTTAAAGTGATTTGGAGGCATCATGGGATACAGAAGGCTACATGAGAGCGAGAACAAGAAGTTCACTCAAAGTATCCCGAGTTATTCACCACTTGAGGTACATTCTAATTTCTAAAACAAAATTCCTATAAGGGTGGGAGGATGTAGAGACCGTGCCCAATCTTGGTTGATTTTTGAATTTTTCATCATTTATTACTTTAAATGCATTTTAAATGATATTTAACAAGTTTTGAATGCAAAAAACATGTTTAGAAGGCTGGAATATGGTTTTGGGAAGTTTTGAAATGACTTTTTGGTTAACGGGACTCCCAGGATAAGGTTAAGTGAGTCTGAGAATTTTGAAAAAATTTAAAAAAATTTATTTTTGAGAATTGACTAAACGAAATGTTTAGAATGTTAAGGAAGCAATTTCGAGTCCAACGGAGTTTTTAAAATTGAAAACGGAGGTCGGGAGGGTATGTTAAGTGGCCTGGGGGCAAAACGGTCTTTTTGGGGGGAGATAAATATTTGGGGAGTTAGAGATATTCACTTTTAAAAATTTCTCTCTCACTCTCTAAAGCACCCACTTCATCTCTCTCCCTTCTCTCTAGATTTTGAGGGCCTTGAGGTGTGATTTGGACATTCCCGAAGAAGAGAAATGTGTAGAGGGTGTCAAGGGTTTCAGTTTGCACCGATCAAAAAGTCATGTTTCGTAAAGTTAGAATGACTGAGATTTCTCAAAGTAGGATTCAAAGCCTAAGATTTGAGGTAGGAATGTGAAACTTGTCTTTACTTTGACCTTATAAGTCACTTTTATGTGACATGAAAGATAAATTTGATTTCTTGAATCGAGGGTTATGTATATGTGTATATATGTATACCATTGTGATTTATATATGTATAAATGTCTAACATGTTAGTTATGACTTATATTTGTTGTGTTCGTGCAAATGAGACTATGAATACTTTTGATAAAAAATGTGTTCATTTGGTGAAAACACAAAAATGTGAGTTTTTATAGACTTATGCATGAAAGATATGATTTTTCTTATAAAATGCATAAGCATGATGATTTTCATGATATGAGTGTGATGGCATTATGACAATCTTGAGGCAAGAGGAAAATGCATTGATTTGATAAAAATGCATTCATTGTGTGGAATAAGTACATTGATGTGATTATGTACACTACGTGATAATCGAGTTTTGGGACATGACAAGATTGAGAATTAAGATGAGGGGATGACTCCTAGGGTAAAAGATTGGACACGTGTGAAAGACTTTGAACATAATTGTATGGCGCCATTAGGGGTTGACGCGTGCCCAAAAGTGTCCATTTTGAATTTAAGGTGTGAATGATGGGGGGGACACGTGCCCAAAAGTGTCTATTTTAAATTTAAGATGTGAATGACATTTGCAATGATTTGTGTGATTTCAATAGAAATGTTTGAGGATTTGTGAGACTATAGTGATATGATTTTGTGATTTAGAGTGTGTGTAGATCATTGGAATGTTGGGTGTTAGATTTGTTTTTTGGAAATGAAAGTGTTGTCGGTCAAATGAACACATTCTGTCCAAATTTTGGTGAATTATGTTTAGGGGTCTACACAACTCTAAATAATCTAAAATTTTTAACACATCTTCCTCTAGATGTATAGTATTCCCAGATTTAATTTGGTAAAATTTGGACAGCCATAGAATTTTAGAAAAATTCGACAAGGTTCTACCACCAAATTTTATCATTTCGGTTGGGCACCAAATTGGTTGTCAAAGCTGTTTTATTTGCCTAACATCTAGCCATTAAGGTTGGATCAGGCTTCTTTTATGTTTAGTGTAATTTCTATAAAATTTTCGTTTGCCTCGTTTCGAGTTGAAATGAATTTTTTACGAATTTTTTTTTACTGTTGCGCATATTACACTCTAGCAGTGCACTGTTCATTTCGAAAATACTGTAACTTTTTAGTTACTGTCCGGTGATGAGTAATCATGGTTCCAGACCTTTTCAAAATGTCTAAATTGTGTTTTTAAGTTTTTAGGACTATAGTAAGATGAGACAATGGTCCAAAAAAAATTTTAAAACTTTTTACGAAAAGTTATTATTCACGAGGGCCGAAAATTACTTTTATTTTGAAATTATTCTAAATAATTTCAACAATGAGGACCATGGTTAGTTATGCATATTCACTTAATTATATGCATATCTTCTGCAGTTAAGAGAATTGGTTTGGATGTAGATTTTTCAGAACAGTTGTTTTGATTAGATTTCACTATTCACCCTATTTCCCTCGCTCTTAACAGGGTGTCGAAAATCGGGGCATGACAATAGCAAAAGATAAAGAAGAAGAAAACATACTTGGATTTCTATTGGACTTCTCTATAGGTAGGGAGTGGAGTATTTTAATTTCTATATCAATAGTTTATTATTTAAACTGTGAGTAGTTAATACAAATTATTGATATGTGTAAATTGCATTTGTTTTATATGTTATTCTTGTTTATTTTAATTATTAAATGTATAAAGTGTTATAATTGTTAGTTAAATGGAATCATTGAGTTGAATTTGAAATACATGTTAATGATTAAAAATTAAATTGAAATTTGTGTATATTGTTTGAAAATTGTTGTTGTGGTGGAAGTATTATTATTAAAATTATATGATTGACAAGAAATGGGAACTTTGTCGAGGTTACTTGATTTAAAGGCAGGTTTGAATATTATATTGATAGTAGTTGTGGTGTTGGTGGAGTTATGATGAGGTATTATGGTGATGAATTGTATTGAGAGATTCAATAGATTGTATTATCATTGTGATTCACTATGCATTAATAGGGGGCATGGTCCTTGGGTATGAGTCCCTAAAAGGAATTACGTGTTAATTGGGGGGCACGGTCCCTAGGTGCGAGTCCCTAAAAGGAATCATGCATTAATAGGGGGCACAATCCTTGGGTGTGAGTCCCTAAAAGGTTTATGCATTATAGGTTAATAAAGATTCTAAGGGTCTTAAAAGGTTTGAATCATAAGCTTATTGTGACATTATCATTCCATATTTTCTTATATTGTCTTTACTTTTAAAGCATGTTGATTTCTATTTGCATTGTTTTGCATATTAGGGTTGTATAGAATTTAGAATATTGTTATTCTCTATTGGGCTATTTTGGCTCACCCTTATTCTTTTTTCCGTCCAGATTTGGCTCATGGTGGAGGCTAGAGAGTTGATTGATATGCTTGGGACTTGACACTTCCTACACACATGATGACTTGATTTACATGTTTTAATATAGGATGATTTTTGTGTATATTTTGTTACACTCATTATGTGTCTTGGTTTATAATAGTTTAGTGATGTAAATATAAAAGTTGGTGAGCTTTGTGAGTGCAGTGTGTTGACGTTTATAAATCATGTATTAGAGAACTTAAATCGTATGGGCTAACAAGTTTTGGGATGTGTTGATTATGCAATTTCAAGATTTTATACAGGTTCCTATTATTTTCAGAAGTTCAAAATTATGTAGATATACTACCAAAATTTGCACCTACTAAACTTCAAAAATAAATTTGTAATTTCAGAAATTTTGAAATATGATTATGTTAGCAAATTGAAATAACATTCTTTTTAAATTCCTAAACCTCACATGTCACACCTCAGACTTTCCTGGTCTCAAAATCCAAGGGGTGACAACCATCAACCACACCCTCCCCCCCCACACACACACACATACAAACTCCTATGTGTGCTTTATGACTATTCTAAATTATATTTCTAATCTACAATCCCAGTTCAAAGAGAGTGTTGTATCTCGGGATGTGTAATTCTATCTAACCTAGCTACCGACAAAATTTTCAAGATCTAACTATTCACGGATAATTTGTACCCTCGATTTTTGTGCTTAAGAGACTAATTTTTGGACTAAATAAATATCTAATGTCTAAAACAATTCCGAACCTATTTTCCTAAGCATATCTTATCCTAAAAAGGATAACATGATTTTTTGGTATTTTAAAAGCATTTTTCCTATTTTTTCTTATTTTTAAAATTTTAAAAAAGATAATAAATACTTATATATTTCAGATGGGCTAGAAACTTGGCCCAAAAGTTGGGCTTGGCGAGTGGGACCGACTTACCTTTTTTTATCGTGATTGGTCGCCGGAACACTGTTCACGCAACACATGCGTTACCAACGCGCGTGGGAGTTACATTCACTATTCATCATCTTCCCCATTTCACATTCACGCTCCAGTTGCAAGCCCGTATGTGACAGTCAACTTTTGACTCATTTCTCAACTACCATGTGTCATCAATAGACTCCAAATCTGATAAAAAACAAGTTCTCTTCCACTAATACTTCTAATGAAACAAGAATTTCAACCTTCTATGGCCAAAATCGAAAGTTACCAAATTCAAGTTTTCTAGGGTTCTTATGTTCAATCCTCTCTTTTTCTTTTTTCTTTTTTTCATTACAGCAACCAAACATATCAAATTAACATAATTAATCATATTTAATAGACAAAGTAACACTAAATACCTCAAATGGCACATTCTAAACCACAATCCACATCAACTACCTTCCTTTTCTTATTATCATATATAACAAATTCACACACACACACACACATATGTGAACTAGTATTGTGTTATAGATTTAAAATATGAATTAGAACCCAGACCCATCTATGTTCATGTAATCATCACCTTCACCAAAATTAGTTCCTCAATATAGCAATCATACATCATTTCTGCAACTAGAGACTTATATAGTTCCTATATAGATATATATATGAGCACTAGTTACATGCATAGTTACTGCTTCCAACACTTGGACCCTAATCTAATTTCATAAATGATTCGTGAATTTACTTCCCACCACATACAGATATATATAGCATAATTCAACCATATAAATAGTTGTAGCCTCGTATAAAACCATACTTATAAATCAGCTGTGTGCACATTTTTACTGTTCAAATTGATTTAATGATAGATAATACTAAAATATAATAAAAATTGTAAATAGGCTGGAACACCACTTACACTTTGATGATAATTCCTCTACCAATATGTGTGCCTCTCCCTCCCAAGCTCTATGTCGCACCTAGGTTTTCCTTCGCCCGCTGCTTCCCCCAAAGATGATAGGAAGGAGCACCTAGAAAGGTGCGTAGGACATGTGGATACATCTTATAGCGAGAAAATCCATTTTAAACGACAGAGTGGCTAATGCCGGTTAACAGGGCCTAGTGATGGATCTACAAAGTCGCCACCTAACATTGAATTTAGAGGTGTGCTAGGTCACCTATGAACGTCTAATAACTTAAAAGAATACTAAACTACTTTTGAGATATACAAAGGCCTTAAAGATGCTCTACTTGACTACTATCTAGTTTACGTGACTAAATTCGAGGGTTTGCTTATGTGTAGGAATCACAGTATTTAGGTATCCTATGACTTCTATACCAAATATGATTACCTTTTATGTCTCTACATTGCATTCCTATGTCTTCTTATGGTTTGGCATGTATTATCAATGTTGCTTGGCTACATCATATATATGTCTTCATTAGGAAAGTGCTCTACAAGGTATGTTTGAAGCTACTCGGAGAATATGGATTTACTACTTAATGTGACTGAATATAGATTTAGTATCCAGATGCTTATGTATCTTGAGGTTGCTCAAGAATCAGGTCGTTTATAGTTCCTACTAATGAACTAGATATATCCTTGAACAATTTAATTGAATGAACATATAGGTATTAGAGTGTCTTAATGACTCTAGGGGATAAACTTATTTGATGACTTATCTATTTTAATCAATTGGGAATGATTACTACTCCCTACTTGAGATCTCCTAACCTAGATGAAAATTAGGGCTTGGAAAGAATATTACTTAACCTGTGGGATGCTAAAGTTGGATGAGACTTAAGGATTAAAGAAATTAGGTTCCCTAATTGGGATGTCTAAGATGAAAATAGAGATTCACTTACCTTAGATGACCTAGATCTTATTGAAACTATGACCTAAATGGATGTCTACTTAGATTTAGGGTTTGAATTAAAACATGACTACTTTGGAAATCTTAACTTTTACCAAACTAGGATTGGAAACTCGACTACTTTAAATGACCTAATTGCCTATTGAACCTTGAGATTTAAAGAAAACTTGACTACTTGGATGACCTAATCTCTTATTGGAAAACTAGGATTCACATGGAAACTTGGCTACTTTGATAACCTAATCTCTTATGAAAACTAGGACTCGAGTGATAATCTAGATCTAGGGAGCCTTTACTTGGAAAGAGCAATATATATTTATATATTTATAAATATACATACTTTTGAAAAATGATATTTATGATCTTTTGATGAGAAAGAATTTATTAAACTCGAGTGAGTGCCTAGAAATAATCTAGTGTGAAATATTGGAAAAAATAGAGATATTTTAGAAAAGAGATTATGAGTGAAAAAGGAAATATTTTGATGTGGTTTAAAAATGAAATTAGGAGAACACTTTTGGAAAACCATGTTAGGACTAGTTTGGTGATCCTAGATCGAATACTCTAGAAGTGGACTCTAAGAGAAACTAATGAGTGCTGATACTCTAAAAGTTAACCTTAGGAAGAATATGATGAGAACCTAGACTTTAGTAACCCTAAGGTTCTATGTGGAGATTAAGACTTGCAATATTTTAATGAACCTAACCCTAGTGGATGTGAGATATATGATTGAGGAAAGTATATAAGAAAAGAGGATCTTAATGAAACCCTAAGAATGATTGGTTTCTATCCTTTTACTAAACCTAGATATGTAGAGAACAATGGGACTACTAGTGAACCTATGCTTAAGGCTTCGAAAGATTATATGTCCTAAGTTGGACTTCATGATTCTTATTGAAGAACACAAATGATAGGAAACTTACAAACCATAGAGTTGAGATTCGAATTCCTATGACCTAGGCCTAATAGATTCCTAAACCAATTGCTTTTGAAAAAGAATGTCCTAAAACCTTGGTTTTATTTGGAAAATATTACTTTAGGAAAAATGTGATTTTTGAAAGCATGCTACTTTGTAAAGATTACTTTTAGGAAGTTAATTATTTCGAAAGAATTTATTTTTGGAGAAAGAATTATTTTTTGAAAAATTATTATTTGGAAAGAGTTTGTTTTTGACAATTTGCTTGATGAAGAAGTAACTTTTGAGAAAAAAATTAGTTTTAGAAAAAAATTATTTTGGAAAGAATGATTTAGAAAAACTATGTTTTATGGAAAACATGTCTACTTGAAAAAAACCGTTTAAAAAAATATGGTTTAGGAAAAATATATTACTTTTGAAAAACATGATTTTAGAAAGTGATTAATTTTGGAAACATGATTTTTAAAAGATCAAAAGAATTGGCTTCTAGAAACCTATTAGACCCAAAATTAAAAAATTGGCTACTCAAGATTGCTATGGAACATAACCCTAAAACTTAAGATTTTGGGGTAAAAAGGAATTTTGATTACTTTTAGAAAATATGGTGATTTACCAAACCTAAAACATGTGTTTTAGGATTTTTGAAAGAAAAAAATTACTTGAAAAGAATTATTTTGAAAAATTGCTTTTGGATGAACCTAAGACTAAGACCTAGATTGGACATCAAATTGGCTAAGGAATGTCTTTTAATAAAACAAGTGAGTGTGTGTAATAAAAATAAATCATAATTTTAAAACGTCTCTGGACTACCCACACTCCGTCACACAATCGCAATGGTTGTAGTCAAGACAAAGGTTTGATACCCTACAAAAATCATGGTGTATGAAAAGCAATTATGGCTTACATGACAATGAGAGTGTCATCAAACTATCATGCTCAAATACTTTTGAAAAAATCAATTGTGTAATAAAAGCACTTTTTTATTTTATGTCTACTTTAATGGATGAATGCACACACAATATTAGGGTTTGCATAAAAAAAAAAAATCTAAATTGGTCCTATGGGTTGCAAGGTAGGCTAAGAAGACTCATCCTAACCCCAATCATCTCATATACGCATGACGTCAAGCAACCACCATTATACATACCGTTTGACTATATGTTAGAGAAATAGTGAGGGCTTATGCACAGAATCATGAGGCCATGCACAGGAGTAGAAGTAGAGAATGCTAAAAATAAAAGGGTTAGAAAATATTCCCTGAATGTTACCACCTTTATTTATACATTTTACTTGGAGAAGAGCGTGTCTCTGTTTAATTAGAGACACAACAGTGTCACTGTACACTCCATTTATTTATGAGACAAAAGACTTGAAGTCTAAGCAAGCTTAGTGCTACTCAAGTAAATTTAATTAAAAAATTAATTTATGTGCAAGCCAAATAAATTTAGAATTTTCTGTGTACCGATTAAACTTAATTTTGTAAAAATTGGACAATTACAGAGCTATACCCACAAGGGCCACAATCGATTAAAAATGGGCTGAGTGGGGGATGGGCCCCCAGTCCTATCTCTCCTAGCCACACCCCCCCTGGGTGAGGCCAAATTGGGCCACACCCTAGGGGTGCGGCTACATTTATTGTTAAATTTCTCCACCTATATAGTTGAGTTGAAAACTTGTTTGTTATACATAGATATATATCGGTTTGTTATATATATTCACAAATATATCCCTTCTTCGCGGAACATGGCTTCCAATCACTTGCTACTGTTTAGTTTGGATGAAGAAAAGTAGAGAGAGAGAGAGAGAGAAAAGTTTAGAGACTGTTCGAAAAATGTAAAATTTTCAAGAATAAATAAACTGAGCTGATTTTAGCTGGATTTTTATTAATTTAAATAAAATAATATAAAAAGTAAGAATTTATGTGAGCCTATATTATATCTAAAATGAGTGGAGTCCAGATTGAGCAATAAATGAACTTAAAAGAATAAGCTTGCTTCCATGGGTTAAAATAAACTGTCCATTGACTCGGTTGATTTGCACCCCTAATGTATGTTACATAACCCCTAATGTATGTTACATGTAAGGTCTTCTAATCGTATTGGCTCCAAATTAGTTTCCATGGGTGGCTGTGGCTGTGGCTGTGGCTGAGTGCAACAAATTTTGATATATATATATATATATATATATATATATATATAGATATATATACCCACTTGGACAAGTGTTAGCCAATAACTTCTTCCCTCATTCTCAACAAATATTTGTTTCCATTATATATATATATATATATATATAGTCTGTAGTTATTAGTAGTATTTTCACATTTCAACGTACGTCCTAATTAAGCACACATGCTATTATTTGTCATATTGTTATTGTTTTTTTTCTATATATACATAGAGAGAGAGAGAGATTATTTTCCTAGAAAAATTAAAAACCCAGTTTTCCAGGAAAATTCCAAATGTATAGCCACATTTTAATTTTACTACCCATAACTTACCTTCATTCGATTTCATCCCATTACAAAATTAACCAAGTGATCGCTATTAGACTTTAATTTCTGAAAAACATCGAATAAAGAGCAAGATTAGTTGATCTAAGGTCTAAATTTAACCTGAACCGTATAACCAACCCAATGGTGAAAAGCCTAGGCCCTAGATAAATCTGACCATGTCCATAGCCAAAATATACGTATAATTGCTACTGCACTGGCCCAAATTTACATAGATCAACTTCAACTATAAAGCATATCGATCTAGATTTAGATCTATATCTATATCTATACTATTATTAAAAATACAAAAGAGTTTTTAGTTTCAATACACTATTATTTTATTTTTAAATTAAAAAATAAAATTACGCAAGTAAAACCTTTTCCCAAACAAAACCCTTTCTTTTTATTTCTAAATTTATAACCCGTAAAACTCTAAATACTTAAAATCACTTTTCCTCTCGGCTACAGCTCTTCATTATTTTTTTATTTTTAAATTAAAAACGCCTCTCATCTTCCTTGCGACTCACTCAGTGCGGCTTTCACCTTCCTCTCGGATTTTATCAACAATCATTCAATTCAGTTTTGTCTCAGTTTACATGTGAGTTTTTTTCTTTTTATCTTCTTAATAGTCTTCTGATGAATATGCACTGATTTTCAAAATAGTTAAATTTGTGTTATTGCTCTTTGCTCTTTGTTTTTGGAAGACATTGAAGTTATATATAATATGCATCCAAGTTCTTATTCTTTTTCGTGCCCTTTTTTTTTTGTTCTTTTCAAAGTAGTTAAATTTGTGTTACTATTCTATATCCTCTGTTTTTGAAATTTTGAATTTGTGGTAAGACAATGAAGTTATATATAATATGCATCTCTTTGCCCTATGTTTTTGGAGTTCTTACCACTAAACTATAGCCACAAGTATGAATATTAATATTTGTTTATTTATCTATCTTAGAAAGCTAATTTTGACAGTTGACAACTAATCTTGCTGAGAATGAAGGAAATTTGATAATGAAACTAATAAACGAAGTACCTATTATCACAATTACACATTTGTTAATCAATACATTCAAAGGAAAATTGTTTCTTTTGATGATTAAGATATGTAATAGTAAAAATGACCTAATCAAAAATAGTTTTGTGGTGGCACCTATCAAAGAAATTTCACTTGAGAATGATTTATTTGAAAAAGAATTCAGAAATATAAAAATGATAAAGTGTTGAGAATTTTCAAAAGAATAGTAATAGATTGTTTAAGAATTGTTAGAATTATACCTTTTGATTTCTTATAATTTATACTTGATTCCTTCCATATAAATAATAATTAACTTATAGTTTTATTTTTTTCAACAAGTGAGTTTATATTACCAATGTTACATAATGGAAATAGTTTTGGGTGTTTTAATTAATGTGTTTGGATGTGTTATAATAGTTTTGAATGTTTTGAGTGTTATAATAAAATTTTAATTTATTTTTTATCCACGTGCATCACACATATTTTAAACTAGTATATAAATATATATGTATATTACCTCAAATCATTTTACTGTTATTTTTTAATATATAATAAAAAAAGAAAATTAGATAAAAAAAAGAGAAGAAGTGATGGATGAGACATTTCTAGTAAAGAAATAACATATTTTTTTCTTTTTGCTGGATTAGATGTAAGAGAAGAGAAGATAGATAACAACACATTTGTTTGTTGGGAGAGAATGAAAGAAAGAGATTGTTAATACTGAATTTATTTAATAATTATGAAGGGTAGTATTGTAATTTAAAACTTTTATAACATTCTCATTTTTTTTCTTTTCTATCTTTTGTCCATATTTAGAGTTTATAAAGATGACTCATTTTTCATCTTTTTTTTATTTATTTTATTTGTCAAACGAAAAAAATTAATTAATTCTATTAATTGAATCTTCCATTCACTCATCTTCCTCCCCCACGAAACTAACAATTAATATTAATTTCTAACTGCTGAAAAATTCGTACAGAAAACACGATTGTCTACAATTGGCATAGATAGATGTATTAGCAAGCAATGAAGAACTTTGCTTTGGAATGACAAATATTTCAATTTTACCCTAAAAATTCAACGGCTGTTACATCTGGATGATGGGATAACAAGAACCATTTTGACCGCTCCATTTTACCCTAATACGCACTTTTTGTCAATGAAGAAATGTCCCCCAACTCTATATGTATGTGTATATATATATATATATATATATTCTAAGATGTGAAGTACAAAAGTCACATGCCCTCTAATAAGTCTACGAGCTGCATATAATTACGTGATGTTGATTGCATTTTGTCGGTGGGAATCATAATTGTAAAATCATCAAGTTTTCCTCTCGATGGTTTACCTACCTATATACATGGGACATATATGTTATATGTATGTATCTCGTGTGAATCATAAATCTTCCATATACCTAGATGATATAAGTTGGAAAACAACCCGAATCTCTATCTTTATCAATCATTAAACAAACTGATACCAACATGTTTAGAGAGAGAGATATATTTTTTTTTATCTTTAATATTGAATAATAATAATAATAATAATAAACATTATTGAGGCCTTTCTCTCTCTACATACCTATGTATTTGTATATTTACAAACACAAGAAATATCACCTCTCTCTCTCTTTCTCTCTCTCTCTCTCGTTATACCCAAATCAAAGGACTGCCATCCAATGGCAGCATGTCCAACAAATAAAATTACTTGGCTCAACTCTCTCTTTGGAATATAAACCCCAAAGAGCATCTCGTGTAGCATCGCCCAACCTCTCTATGGTGATGTAAAGTGCAGAGGTGCACTCCAATGGCATAACGGAAGTCACATATTGCTTAGCTTAATACATCGGAGAATTTGGCTTTAGTTTTCGCTAAGCAAAATGGGGCACATGATTGACCATTTGCTCGCATATATATATATATATATATATATATATATATATTTGTTTGGTTTTCTTATCTTAAACTTGTATAACTTTTACTGCAAAATAAATTTTTTGATGAAATTATTTTTATTAGATATAAAATTTCGAGAGCTTTAATTTGAATAGTACTTTAGCCATGTTTTGACTTAATTTTTTTAAATAAAATTTCTTAAAATATTATTTTTTTTACTAGTCAAATTTGGAGAAACTGTTGTGTAGTAAAAATATGAAAATATGATATGATATGATGATGTGATTAGATAAAATGATGATGTTGTTAGCTAAAATAATGATGTGGCTGCAAAAAAATTTAAATCCAGATAAGCAAATTTAGAAATGCCGCAAAAGATGCTCTAACAATGAAAAAAGAGAGCCCTATTACTAAACTCATTATAATCTAATTAATGCTAATTAAGCATCTTCTCATCCACCACTTTTGTCATGCTTAAAATTTTGAGCCTTCAATCTAAGGATGACAAATTACCATGCCCTTGTGGGTAAGTACACGGGAGGGAAGGGCATAGATATCCCGCCATATTTATATTTATATTTAAAATGCAATAAATAAGTATAATAAATGAGGTTTAAAATACAATAAATAAGTATAATAAATGAGATTGACCTCATTTATTATACTTATTTATTATACTTTAAAATTGATGTGTTCATTTTTTATTGGAACACATCAGCGGTCAGGAGGGCTCACCTACACACTGGTGAGTAGGTAAGTATTGTCCTTACTTAAATACTCTTATATATAAGGCTGCAACTCGGGCAGATTGAGCGGGTTAGAGATACAACTCGAGCTTAACCCTACATATGAAATGTTTAACCCTAATTCAATTCTTACTCAATTTTCAACCCTAACTACTCAACCCTAATTCAACCCATCTTTTAAATTTGGGCTTGCAATTCGAGTTGAGATTACGGGTTAAAAAGTCGGGTTAATTCAGGTTATTTATATCACAAATTTTCATGTTGAAAATTTAAAGTGATTTTTAACAAATTTCAAATTAGATTACTCCTAAATACAAAAAATAAAAAAATTAAGAACTTAATGCAAATTTCTAAAAAATTACAAACAAATTTTTAGAAAATTAATTATCCAAAATGTTAACATACAATAAATTAAAATTTAAATAAATAAAGTTGAAAAGAAAAAGGTTATCATAATTTGAAAATTACATATAATATATTTAAAATAAAAAATATGTATAAAATAATATTACAATTCAGGTTCGGATTGGACTCGTGTTGTTGACACATCAACTCAAGTCCAACCTTAATTTAGTTCGGATTGAAGTTTTTCAACCTAAGCTCAACCTTATTTGTAAAAATAGTTACTCAAGTTCACAAAAATCGGTCTGAGCTTAGTTGGGTTAGAATTGTCCAACCCAAGTTGCACCCCTGCTCTTATATAATTCTAAAGATACTAAAAATACTCTTTCATAAATTAAAATACCAAAAAATTGATATCTTATCTCTTTGTCATTTGACACATTCACATTCTTTGAATTTTAAATAAAAAACAAAAAAAATGTTAAATGAGATGGTTCAGATGGGTAGGAGGTGGAAGAATTTTAACAGAGATAGAGATAGAGATGGAGATAGAGATAGAGATAGAGATTGAGATACGAGGGATTTTGGAGGGGGAGTTTTAATTTCTTAAATGGTAATGGAGATGGGAAAGACAGACACACACAAACTCCCCGTGGCCATCCTGAATTGACAAACTCTGTACCAATCGAAATAAGCAGATAGAATGATGATCATATTCAACTTGTGGACCATATTCATTTAATATTAGCATGTGCATTTCGGAAATTTTTATCATTTTGTCGCTTTAAACTTCTAAAGATAAAAAGTATACTTGAAAAAATTAAATGATCAAAAATAATTAGATCCATCATGCTAACTTTTCTATGAATGTGTTTGTATGCATGTGTCTGTATACAGTGTGTATATATATATATGCCCTTTGCTATGCTTTTCTTATGAAACAAATCAGTTCATGCATGCATGTAACACCATGCAAGCAATGATCTGACTGAGACAGTTTGTTCATTCATGAATTGTAAATCTTTGACTTGTTGTTATCTATATATATATATATATATATATATATATGCATGCAGTGGCCCCTCCTCCTGATCTTCATTACCCAATGAGTGTTAGGTTTGATAATTGATAGTAGTGTGGGACCTTTGGATGGATGTGATTTGATCTAATAGCTAGCTAGCTAGCACTAGCAGTGATGTGTATGGGGCTTTTCGTTTTAAAATCTACCATTTACCTAACACGTGATAAGTTTTGGAGTGTTGCTAGAAAATTAAAGGACTGTCATGTATATTTTGACAATGTTGCAAGGGGTAAAACTGAAGTTTTATATATCATACAATGCTTCTGCTTATGATTTTAAAGGGACTTTTAAAGTAAGATTCATTTTTACTTAAAATAATAATGCAATTATATATAGATATCTTCTTTTTCATTAAGCAATGATGTCATGCATTATTATTATTATTATTATTATTATTTTAATTATTATTGTTAGCTGAGCTGTTCTATGAATGGTACCCATCTAGCAATGATTCATTTGTTTTATTTTTCCTTTTTTCTGATAAGGTAAATATTATATAAAAAAGGGAAAAAAGAAAAACCAAACCCGATGGCTGTTGCAATTAAGAAAATGAGGCAAAAACCACATCAACGTACAATGGTGAGCCCCCCAAAGGAATTGCATTCATCATCCAAACACATATAAATTACACACATATATATATATATAAATATATCAGTCTTAATTAGTTGGACTTGTTGGGAATTAATGCTGAAAAAGTTGGTTTGTCCTAGGTTTACATTAAGCCTTCACACCAACTCCAAGCTGTGTAAAGAGAGAGAATAAGAAATTTTTGTTAGTTCAACGGGTCACCAAATACTCATTCTTATACAAGTTTGTTCCTCATATATATATATATATATATATATATATGGTACCTTACACAAGGGGAATAAGAGAGAGAGAGAAATTGATTTTGGACCTGTTATGGGTAATTAAACTTCGAAGCATTTGCATTTGTGTGAGAATCAATTGGATGTGACATGCTTTTTCATATACTTCACGATTACTTCTATTTGTTAATACCATTATTATAGAGAGTTTGATTTTGGACTAGATAGGGTTTTTTTTTTAATTTTACTTTTAGCTCTTTAAAATTTACTATTATCCTTTCATTATCTTTTCCACATTTTCTTCTCTTTTTTTTTATTTTTTATATAGTAGAATGTATTAACATTATCATCTTTGAAACAAAAGTTCTCAAGTGCACGTCTAATCTGCAACGGTTGGAATCAATCCATTACAACCCTAAGTAGAGAGACTTTTCTCTCATCTTTTTCTTTCCATTTATTTTTACTCTACTCTTTGTTTGGTTTGACAGAAAATAAATGTGAAAAGTGAAAAGAAAAGAAAGTGAAGTTAAAAAAAAATATTAATTTTCTAACATGAATTTGATTAGCATAAAAATTTTATAAAAAAATTATAAGAAAATATCATTTTATAGTTTGGATAACAAGAAAATTATTAAAAAATATATGCACTTATCCTTATTATATTATATGAAATAGTAAAATAAAATATGGTAGTTCTTTGCTCCTTTGAATGTGTCAACTTCATTACCTTGTCTGTCTTGTCACCGAGAGGGAAAAATTGTAAAAGAAAGAGGGAAGAAATTGGCGTTATGGACAAGTTGGACATGATTTTATAAACAATCTCAATTCTCACCTTTCTACATCTACTTACAGTGACCATCTAATATAAACCGAAACAAGATTCACACACACACTCAACTCAACAGTGAACCAAAGCTCTTAATAAAATTTAATACAAAGAATGGGAAAAGAAAGACGTATTTTGAGAGTAAATCGCATTGTTGAAAATAATAAAAAAGAAGTTGAATTCAACACAATCCTAGTAAAAGAGAGATCTTGTCTTCACGCAAGTCTGCAGTTCTTTGAAATTCAGTAAAAAAACGATAAAGATGTTGAGTAAAATAGAAAGATGCTTCTTTCACGTGAAAATATTATTTTTGTGTGTTTTGCGCGATAAAATTTTTGGAAGAATATAAGCCATGGGAATCTGGAATTTATACAAAGATTTCTTCTCAGGTTATCCAAACTCCAAAAAAATCTAAAATTTTACTGTATCCTTTCCTTTTTAGTTGATTCTATCTCCAAACTGAGCCATAGTTTTAACCAAATGCATTATTAGTAAATTATTTTGTCCTCATTGAAGTTAGGAGTTTAATGATTTGGAAGTGGATCATTGTCACAAGACTATTGTCCAACATTGGATACGAATAGGGAATAATAGCTTTTAGGTTGGGGGCAAATATTCAGCCAGTTGCAAGTGAGTATTAGAGTCGACCCAATTGTTTATTTGATGTCACACTATTCATCCGTCGGAAAACGTCCAGGTCCGTCTACCATTAGGTTTGATGGGTAGATATGGTGGTTCGATCGCAATGAGAGTATTACGAGTTTGGATGAGAGTGAATATACGAGTTTGGATGAGGTAAAGAAAATGAAAAAAAAATGAAATGAAATTCCGTGGTGCTTTTGAACAAAATTGATATATATATATATTGATAATATGGATAAATAAACTTACAAAGTTTACTTCAACGTTTTTCAAATTCTCTAGATTTAAAAGCAACATATTTTATTATTTAAAAGAATAATGATAGGGGAACTGAAGTGAAATCCCCGAATCAACTACCGAATCTGACGTGGTGTTAGGTTCTTTAAAATATGAAAGTTAGTTCGCTAAAATTTCTTTCACATCGTAAGAAAAAGAAAATACCACATCTTCCAAACTATCTCTTGATTACTCGGGAAACTAAAGAGTCTCTTAAATTGAAGAGAGAGTTCCCACGTAGTTTTGCTGAAGAGAAGAAACATCTGTAATCATCTTGTTTATTGAAAGAGAAAAAAAATCCTACAATAAAAAAAAGGTATATTTACATTTAAGAAAAACCCTTTTGCTCCCACGTAATTTTACTGAAGGAAATTAAAGAAAAATACTGTAATTATCTTGTTTGTTAAAAGAGAAAAAAAATTCCTACAATAAAAAATGTATGATTTACATTTTATGTGGTATTTGCAGAAAGAGAGGGCTTGGAGTTCGTGAATCGTGATCTTCAAGAGACGTGATGCATTTTTTTTTTCTTCCACTTTACGTGAGAGAATGCTTATTCTAACATGTTTTAAGAACCTAACATAACTTGACACTTCAAATTCAATAACTCATTTGAAAATTACCTTTGTTTTTTGTCACTACTCTATTTAAAATCCTTTCAAATTTAATCCAATTTTAATCATATCTATTTCAAATAGTAGATAAAATCCCATTTTAAAATTTGAATTATGCTTGTTTTGAATTTTATTTATTTATTTTGTGAAGCATCAAGAAAGTAAGTAAATAAGGGGTCTTGTCATATCAGCAGTATTTTGGTTTGGTTATGTTATGTTATTATCTTTCCCTTTTCAGATAACTGCCCACATGATTGGTGTGCATTCCATCCCCCACTCCAAAGCATAAAAAAAAAAAAAAAAAACCAACTTCACTACCCTTTTGTCTCCTTTTTGTCTTCTTATGGCTTTTGCAAAAAATCAGAGAGAGAGAGAGATATATTTCCTTCCATTGGCAAAACATAAGGAGACCATTGAAAAATTGAAAAGAAAGAGCTTATGAGATCCAAAACATCTAAAGCCCACTTCCCATGCGCTTCAAAATTTCCTCTGTGTCTCTACTAGGCCACCACTACCACTACCTTTCATATTTATCTATCTTGATGTATTCTTAAACATAGAAAAGAGAACACACGTTGAAGAAAGGCAAAAGGAGAAAAGAGGAGAGAGACAAAAGGGTAAATCTGAAAAGAAAAATGAAGGTTCATCCTGTGCTTCTTCTTCTTCATGGACCCATTTGGGTTTTACACTTATATCTGGTTGATGCCAGACCAGACCCTCTTCTTTCTTCTATATCTGCTCCTCTGTCTTCACCAGAACTCACATCCATTCCTCCAATCTCAGTATCCATGGAAGCCTTTTCTCCAGGTTCTCATGCACTGCTCCCTCTCTCTGTCTGTCTATATATATACACACACACACCATATGTTTTTGAATTTTTTTTGGGGTTCAAGTTCTGGTCATCATTCCGTCATTTTCAAATGGGACGTGGGGCGCATAATTTCAAATTTTAAACTTTCAGAAGCACCATTCATTACATTTAATGCTATATATTTTTCTTCATAATTATTCCCATTTCTCATTGGGTTAAATCTTAATTGGTTTCTTAGGTTGTAATCAAATTGACCAAATTTTCTCTCTCTCTTTGATCTTCAATTTTCTTTTATTTACTTTTTTTCTTTGCAAGAAGTTTCAGTTTTTCATTCTCAGACCACTAATATCAAGCATATCTTCTGGTATAATTATTTGGATTTCTTGCCAATTTTTTCCCAAACTGAGCACTTTATGTAAAATTTTCTTCTATAAATTGCTCGTGTGAATCAGGGATTCAAGTGGGAAGTGAAGATCAGCATCAAATGGATTCAGATAAAAAACTGCGTATAGCACTCATTGTTTTCTCCTCTGCACTGGGTGCAGTCATATTGTCTTTACTGTGTTTGTGGATTTATCATAGAAAGAATTCACACAAATCTCATAAGAGAAATGTTCTTAGTTCAGGTAACTTCTTTTACTGCAACACTCAATTTCATCCATCATTCACAAAATTTGTGGGTATTTATGAATTTACATATATTTCGCCTTCTTGTTCTTTCTCTGATGTTCTTTGTTTTGCTTCTGATTTTTGTATTGGAAGGGCCTTCATTACCTCCATTTATGGGTAAAAAAAATTCCTTGAACATGAATTGCAATAAGGGATCTGTACCTTTAATGGATTACAAGTTATTAGAAGCGGCAACAGACAACTTTCAGGAAAGTAATATTTTGGGTGAGGGTGGTTTTGGATGTGTTTACAAGGCGAGGCTGGATGATAATTTTCATGGCGCTGTCAAGAGAGTACATAGTGGAAATCAGGATGTCATAAAAGAATTCCAGGTACTAATTGTCTTGAACTTTGTTTTTGTATTCATTTTCAGGGATTAGGTGTGTTGTGACCTTACTGTTTTGTTTGTTCTTGAATTGTCATATGGAATTACAGACTGAGGTGGATCTGTTGAGTAAAATTCAGCATCCCAATATAATTTCTCTCCTAGGTTACAGCATACATGGTGAAACAAGGCTTCTTGTTTATGAACTGATGCAGAATGGATCTCTTGAAACCCAATTGCATGGTAACAAAATTTATGTAATTCTCTAGTTGAAATTGAGTAGGAACAGCAAGAGAATGGAAGATGGCAACATTTATATATTTATTTTCATCGTCTTTAGGACCTTCTCATGGATCAGCTTTAACTTGGTATCTCCGGATGAAAATTGCTCTTGATGCAGCAAGGTGAGTTTATTAACACCCCCACTCTGTTAATTTTTAATTTTGATTATTGATACTTGGTATTAACATATTTGCAAGTGTTTGACCAGAGGATTAGAATATCTGCATGAGTACTGCAACCCACCAGTGATACATAGAGATCTGAAATCATCTAATATTCTTCTAGATTCCAACTTCAATGCCAAGGTAAAAATATATAAAATTAGAGGAGTTTCTGATCCTTTATAGTTGTTTTTTTTTTTTCTCTTGTCCTGAAAAATTGCTGATGTATGATTTAATCATATTCATTAGGATTTCCTTAACCTCTCTGTGTGTTTTGTTTGGATTCAGCTTTCCGATTTTGGTCTTGCTGTAACTGATGTCCAAAACAAGAACAGCATCAAGCTTTCAGGCACTTTGGGTTATGTAGCACCAGAGTATCTTTTAGATGGTATGTTAATAAAATTCTACTATTTCTAATTTCATGGCGAATAATTAATTTCCAGCCCATATACTTAATTGTTTTCTGTTTCCTTCCCCATTACACACTATGAATACTTGAGAGCACCAATAATGCTCTGGAATATTCCTGATTCTGATAATCATATAAAATTAACAGACCATTAGCTTAAGTTATCTTGAGCACATACCTGCACGTGTACTGTCACTGCATGGCACTGGGACTAATTATTATGTGAATCTTATGGAATAGTTGGCCTGATAGACTGATATGGGTGTAAACACTGGTGCTACTCATTCTTAAGGGTTCGAAGAACGATTTCAATTTACCAATAGGCTTTACTCAATATAAAAAAAAAATCCCAAAAAATAGAAATCATTAAGCATCATTGATGTACTATAAATTTATGGGGGGATATTGGTTTTTTTCAGCAAGGCTTGTGAGATGTTGTTGATATTTACATATTGGGATGATTTTTAAGCCTTTGTTTGCATTATGGATTTGGTTAGGGAAAGCAAAAGATAATCTAAAGGAAATTAGATTTCCTTGTTTGGTTTACATGGAAAACAAAGGGAACAAAAAATATGTGAAGGAAAGAAAGGGAGAACCAATTTTTAATTTTACATGTCATTCCTTTAATTTCTTTTCATTGCTGACAATTTTTTAAGTTTTTCAAAATTTTAATTATTTGAGGAGAAAAAAAATTGGAAATGCTTTTTCCTTCTCTTTTCCTTCTCCTTTTAATCACTAAATTTGTGAACCAAACTTGGCTTAAGAGTCTCATTGAAGGTTAATGCCTTGTTAGAAAGAGCAAGGCTATCAACAGAGTTTCTCATGACAAAAGTCATAAACTCTCTTTTAATAATTATTGGATTGAGACAGTTTTTGAAATTTGTGAAAAGTCAATCTTTTTATAAATTTCTCAATCCAACAGTCAAGAAGGAAAACTCGTGGCTCTTATCATAAGAAGGCTCTCTTAATAACTTTACTCTGTTAGAAAATAGGTGGAACCTACTGAAAATTTCCTTCTTGGTTATGGCATTTGTGATCCTAAGTTGGTGTCAGTACGGACTTAGAAGGCACTTCTCCGCTAAAAATATATAGATAAACACAAATTTTAGCATAAATTTCTGACGAGACATGCTATATTTATCCTTCTACTGAATTATTATAGTAGGTTGTTATGTTTAGAAGGTGAATTTTTGTTTTGATTTTTGAGTCCATGTTTTTCAGTGTGAAGATATTAGGTCCAACCACATTTTGAAGCATCTCTAAGCTCGGTGCATTTTTCATTTCTATTTTCTGCTAAGAAATTGAGAGTCTTTTATTTTATTTTATTTTTTTCCAGGTAAATTGACCGATAAAAGTGATGTTTATGCTTTTGGTGTTGTGCTTTTGGAGCTTCTATTGGGAAGGAAGCCAGTAGAGAAACTGGCACCATCTCAATGCCAGTCAATTGTGACATGGGTATGCCTTGATCTAACCCACATCTCTTCAAATTGTTTTTAAGCATGAATCCCAAGAAGGTTTCCAATTTTGAAATTCAATGCTATGGCCATTTATGACACGCAGGCCATGCCTCAGCTCACAGACAGATCAAAGCTTCCTAACATCGTGGATCCTGTGATCAGAAATACAATGGATCTAAAGCATCTATACCAAGTTTGTGAACTGAAACACTTGCAAATACTATTTTTAATTCCTAGAGATGCAAGGTGGATCAATATAAAACCAAAGCTGACAAGCCTGAGCAGATTTGATCATTTAGTGTTTGTTTGTGATTTCAAATTTTATCTCCCAACACAGACCTGAGCTGGGTTTTTGTAGTTCAATATATCACCCATTTTCTGAAAGAGAAATGAATCTAAGTGGGTACTGTATTGTCGAGTTTAATGCTGCTGGTTCAGGTCTGGTTTGGGTATATCAAATCTATGGCTCAGGTTTGGTTTGTTCTTGTATGGATGATCCAAGATGATATATGCAGCAGCCTTAGAACTTGTTTAAATGGAAGTGCAATCAATATGTTGTTGTGCAGGTTGCTGCAGTAGCTGTGTTATGTGTGCAACCGGAGCCAACTTATCGTCCATTAATAACAGATGTATTACATTCTCTCATCCCTCTTGTTCCGATGGAGCTTGGAGGAACGCTAAGAATTACAGAACATGCAGCAGCTACTTAGTCCCCATGGAGCTTGTGATGGAGCTTGGAAGAACACTAAGAATTACAGAACATGCAGCAGCTACTTAGTCCCGATTGAGAGCTTGGAGGAACACTAAGATTTACAGAACATGCCGCAGCTACTTGGACCCAACGCAACGCACCGCACCGCACCTTCTCTTCTGGTCACTCGTACTTGTTGAATGTGTTCTGCAGTGGATTGGTGGTATTCCAATTTGACATCATTTTTGCTTATCAATTCTTCTATGGCATAAATTTAGCACATACAAGGTGGTTCATTTCCTTGTGTAAGTAATGTAATGTAATTTCTTTGGTCATTTGGGTGAAGAGAAAATGGTCTTTGTTAGATTGAATTATTATTGTCTTGACAAGGGAATTTTGTAAATTGAAGAATTGATTTATACAATTTTTTCCCCTGCCCGTTTGTACATTTAAACACTCCCTTGAGAGAAAATTGATGATTGATTGAATCATTTCATTCATATATATATGAGTTCTTACAAATTTGAGATATTACTTTTCTTATGATAATGCTGCCTTCATTGCCCGCTTAATTCAACTGCTTAAGAACTAAGAAGCATGGACATGGACACGGGTACGACACGGACACGGTGACACGGCAAATTTAAAAAAAAATAGGACACGACACGGAAGGGATACGGCTATGAAATAATATATTAATATATATTCAACAAGTTAATCAATATTCACAATACCATAAATCTAATAATAAAAAAATGATAAATCATACAAATACCTCAATTTATTATCAAGCAATTAATGTATTTTCAAAAAAGATGTTCATAATATTCAAACCCACTACTAGAATCTTGTATATTTCTCATTTTTCTAATAACAAACAAATAAATTTAAATACAAAATATCAAATAAACTAACATGATTTTATGTTAAATAAAGTTTTATTGAATTTTTTATTTTTTTGTTTCTAAATTTACTATTTAGGAATTTTATCTTCCTATTTTTTATTTTTAAAATTTTTTATTTTAGAAAACACTATATTTATATAGAAAAGGGCATAATAGTCATATAAATGGTATATATGTCATTATAGTTATTTTAAAGAGTCAAGATGTCAACTTTTTAGAAGATGAGGGGCAGAAATGCTCAAAAAAATAGTTCAAAGGGGTTTTTTTTGTAACTTTAAAAAAGTTCAGGGATTTTTTTGCACTTTTAAAAATTACAAAATGTACCCCGCCGTGTCCCCCACGTGTCCTTGCCGTGTCCTCGCCGTGTCCTAAAAAAAAAATTCTAGGACACTTCTAAGGAGTGTCCGACATGTGTCTGAGTGTCCGAAAAGTGTCCGACACGGACATAGCACCCTTATACGAAGTGTCCGTGCTTTCGTGCTTTCTAACTTAAGAAGCTGTATTTACAATCTGTATGTAGGTTACCAAATAACATAGAGAAATGAACAATTATACTAATTTAAAGACATCAAATCACACAACAGATGAGATTATGCTGAACATGGATGGCTATGACAATAATTTGGGCATAATATCGATATCGTCATAATTGAATATATAATAGCATACATAGATCAAAGAGAAGCTTGAGGATTAATAAAGGTTCAGGTTCACTATCAGATATAAAAAATCTAAAAACCAATATCATCACATCGACTTCAAGTGGATACCAGAAAGATTGTGATGAATTAAATTAACTTGAATTGCACTCAAACACAAATTATACTTCAGCTTGACAAGAAGATATGACAAATAACTTGGATTGCACTCAAACCTATGAGATGTACAAAAAAATTACACCAATGTTTATCACATTAGCTGGCGATTAATCATTGTTCACTAAACCTAAAGCAACTTGTTGAATGACATCAACACTAAAAGATAAAACAAAGGCATACAACTGTAACAGAGAAATTATTAATCTGTATTTTTCATTCCACAAGAAAACTTAGTAAAGCAGGTATAAAAAACACATGCTTTACCTACTTAGTTCTGTGAATGATTTGAAATTCATAAAAAAATAATTTAGAAAGGGAAGTCTCTAAAACAAATGAGAATATGAACAATAATACATATTTTTCATTGTATAGCTGCCAAAGATACAGGTTCACCACTTTAGCAAGTAATTCACAAACTAAATAACTTGCAAAAAAAACTAGTCAAAGTTGAGTTTAGAAAGGAATACAACGCAAAATAATTTGTTTGACAGGTAAATTCAATGCAAACAAATTATGGGTGAGAACTTGGGAGTTCAACAAAGGAATGCACAAGCAAACAAATGATGAGTGACAACTGGGGAGTTCAACAAAAGAATGCACAAGCAAACAAATGATGAGAGTGAAAACTGGGGAGTTCAACAAAGGAATCCCCAAGCAAACTGATGAGAGTGAGAAAACTGGGGCTACCAACTTGAATGTTATCCATGTTCTGGAATTTTGGAGATTATGAGAAAATCATGAATACTTCTTTTGAAAATTCAATGAAATTAAAAATACTGAAGAATAAAGGAAATTATGTCTATAGACTATAGTATCTCATGACTTGGGACAAAACTCAATTATTTCTATAATATCAACAACTCCATCATCCTCACTATCCTCATAAGAAAGGGCCAACTGCAAAGACAACTTGCTTGTTCATACTTGAACTCTATAAACCAAGGTACAAAATACATTAAATAGATAGGAAAATGAGTGTGTGAATTCCGTAGGCCATACCAAAGTGGTACATAAATCTAGACCATCTCTACGCCACAGCTAGCCTATAAAGTTAAAGATTCAAGCCCATGTTTGCAAATTAAACATCCTAAAATAAATCACAAAACACAACCAGAATCATAATATCAACAATAATGCATGTTTTTCATTGTAGTAGCTGCCAAACAAACAGGTTCACGAGCTTAACAAGTAATTGACAAACTAAAGAACTTGCAAACAATTCATTTATGGTTATGGCAAGCAGTCAAAAATAGGATTTCTTTAAAATATTTCTTGATTTGGAAAAAAACTAGTCAAAGTGGAGTTAAAGAAGGAATACAATGCAAACAAAAGATGAGTTCAACAAAGGAATGCACAAGCAAACAAATAATGAGAGAGAGAACTGGGGCTACCAACTAGAATGTCAGCATGTTCTGGAATTTTGGAGATTACAAGAAAATTCAGGAAAATTTCTTTTCAAAATTCAATGAAATTAAAAATACTGAAGAATAAAGGAAATTATGTCTATAGTTTATAATTACTTGGACAAAACTCAAAAAATCATATTATTGGTAAAAATATCGACAACTCCATCATCCTCACTATCCCCATAGGAAAGGCCCAACTGCAAAGACAACTTGCTTATTCATACTTGTCCTCTATAAGCCAAGGTTCAAAAGACATTATTGATAAGGAAATGAGAGTTGTGAGCTCCGTAGGCCATACGAAAAGGGTTTATAATATGCGCCTCTAAGAGTTCCACAAAATTATGATCATCAGATGTACAAAGCTACACAAAAGAACATCAGAAATACTAAACTAGTACAAAGTATGCAATGCAATAGTAATGTATGAGCAAATACCCAAACAGTAGCATGAACTGAACACAACAAACTAAAGCAAAACCATTTTCGCACCGAAGAAACGAGCCCAACCCATCTTTCCAAGTGGGCTTGAAAAACTACCAAACAAGAAAACAAAACAATCATGAACTATTGAAAGGAAACAGGGAGAAGCCATCTCTCCAAACTAACCAAATCAAATAGAAGCAATGAAATATAACAATCACTAAGCAATATGAGAAAATGAACCTAACTTAAATTTACATTCTTGTGGATAAGGACAAGGATGATGATGAAGAGTCTTAACTTAAATTTCCAAATTAATAAAATCTCCCAAACCAAGCAGTGAAAACCATATTGACACCACATCAAGAAAATGAGCCCATCCTATATTACCAATATATAAGAACTTAGAATTGGGGGTTAGCGTTGGGTGGAGAATTCAAGCCCATGTATGCAAATTAAACAACCTAAATGAAATAAAATAAATCACAAAACACAACCATAACCAGACCTGTATGGAGAAATGAACATAAGCCATTTCCTTTCCAAATCATAAAAAGCCAACCATCAATTTATATGAAGCAAATAAGAATAACAAATAATTCTTATCAAATCAAATGCTCAGGAAATCATTACGGAACAATTTGAAGCTCAGAAAGTTTAATCCATGATTCCAGATTTATAAAAAAAGCTAGGGACAACATAACAAAAGCATCACCAACCACACGAACGCAGAAAATGATTGCAACCCATCAGTCAAAAAGCTAATAAACAAAGGTCTGCTCAAGGACTCTTATGAGTTCCTTACAATTTAAGTTGAATAAAGTACAAAGAATCAAGCTCTGTCTTCTTTGCATCAACTAAATCTCTAAATCCAAACAAAACAAGCTGAAGTAAGAAGCGAATTCGACTACCATCTCAGAAGCCAAGCTTCGTACGGCGCCAGTGCCTGCGCTTCGCATTGTACCTGAAGGAGATAAATATATATACATGTAAATTACATACATATATATATATATATATATATATAAGAATGAAGAAGAGGAGGATAAAGTGAGAACCTGATGGTGTTGTCGGTTCTGAGCCGGATCCAGTGAGGGATTGGCCTGTTTTGCCTCATCTTCTTCGCCAGCTTCTTCTTGATCCTGAAGGTCTTGTGTGACGGCTGCACATACAAATTCAATTTTAGAGAGAGAAAGTATAGATAAGAGATATAGTAGATAGACAAAGTATACAAAACTGCAGATTCACAAGGCCGGAGAGGGAGAGAGAGAGAGAGAGAGGGAGTCACCATTTTCGCTATTGGAGATCGGCCACAAGATTTGCGGAAACCCTAGTCTTACGCTTAGATAACCTTTGGCACATATGCCGGTGCATAACGGACCGGGCAGGGCCAGGAACCGAGACCCGAGCCCAACGGATTTTGACTGTTGAATGGGTCAGGTTAGAAGGCATTTTAAGTAACCCAAGTTCAGCCCTTGGGCTTTAGGAGAGGAGATTGTGGGTTTGGAATGGACTGGGCTGCGAGTTTGAAATGAACTTCAATTTTTATCTCAAAAATGACTTGATTTGGGTCGGACCTTCGAAAAACTTGTTGGAATGAGTTGGTGGCAAACATATTTATATATAGGAGTGCATAAAGAACCGTTGGAATCGGAACCAGAACTGAGGGGAACCGTACTGGAACAGTACTGAACCGTGGCTACGGTTCCGGATCCGGTTCCTAAAATTAGGAACCATTACCAACGGTTTCGATTCTGGTTCCAGGACTAGTAGAACCGTATCGGAACCGGAACCATTGGGGGTAACGGTTTCTTGGAATTGAACCGGAACCGAAACCGTTTTATATTAAATATGTGTATATATATAATTATTATATTATATTATATATATATATATATATATATATATATATATACATTACATATAATAATTATATACATTATATAATTATTATATATAATATATATACATTATATATAATTATTATATGTAATGTATATATAAATATATAATATAATATAATAATTATATACATATAATTATTATAATTATATGATAATATAATTATTATATTATATTATATATATATATACATTACATATAATAATTATATGTAATGTATATATATATATATTATATATATATATTTTGGATTTTCAAGATTCATTGAAAAAAAAAAAAACTAAGGAACCGCCAGTTCGGAACTGGAACCGAACTGAGAACCGCGGTTCGGTTCCAACCCTTAACGGTTCCGGTTCCGGTTCCGAAAATCAGGAACCGTTGGTAACGGTTCCGGTTTCGATTCCACCAAGAACCGTGGGGAACCGTACCGTGTGCACCTCTATTTATATATACAATTTTTAGAAGAAAAAAAACATATTTATACCTACAGTAAACAATATGTAGGAAAACAATTTAACAATCAGATTACTTCTTGGTGAGGTAGATATTTCACCCTCGTAATCTAATTGTGTAATGGTGCAAACGACCACATAGTTAACACATTGACTAATTTTCCATAAAGAATGAGATTTTATTAGTTTGCAACAAAGAATTTAATTAAAGAATGATTAGGACTTCAATCTAGTTTAATTAAGTCAAGTTTTTGACTGTTCAAGCTCGAGCCAATTCTAATGTGTTCTATCTTTGCTATATGCCTCATTTAGTTAATTTCAAGCTCAAAATTGAACTTGTTCTCAACTTAAGGTTGAGAACAAGTTTGTTTAAAAGAAAATGAATTATCCAAAAAAAAAACAAAAACACTAACAAAAGAACTGTGGTCAAAAACCCTAATTATTCTTCATTGGGTAAACATTTGTTAATGAACTTATTCATGAGCCTAACGAGTTCAATATGGTTAGTTGGAACTCGATTCTTTTACTTAATGAGTTCAAAACTGTTGATCAAGCTTGACCATTCACTTAATAGATAGACATATTAAACCGTTATCGAATCTAGTCCAAACTATTCATGAACAACTCTATTCACTTACTGTCACACCTGCTTCCGGAGCTATCCCCCACCACCACCATGTCGTCGGTTGTCGGGCTAAATGGATGGGGGATGACTTGACGTGTATAGCGACGGGGATGATGCATGTTGGATTTAATTTGGAGAAACAAGGGCCGAAAGAATATATTCTTGGAGTCGCCACCTAACATTGAGTTATGGTGTGTTAGGTCACTTGAAATGTAAGAGTATATGTATGGGTCATTTTGAATGACTACCACATGGTCTTTCAAGAACCAAATTAATGGATTTGGGAGTTTGGTTATGTATGGGGAATGTGTTAGGCACACCATAACATCCGTACCAAGTACAATTACGGTAACCTAGCTAATTTTCACGATGCTTGTTGTTTCAAGAATGATTGTGTTCATAAAGAGATCTAACACACACACACACACACATATATATATAAAAAGGGGAAGAAAGATAAGTAGAGTTTAGGGGAGGTATGACTGTACCTGGAGTTGCTTAATTTGCCTACGTATTTCGATTGAGGGAATCAGGTTAAACGTAGTTTGGAATGAAAAGTGTGAAGTGGATGAAGTAGTTATGATGAATGAATGGAGATAGAATGGATGGAAAGTTGATAGCGGGCTCGAAGCTAGGGTTACCTACGTATCCTGAGGCTGCTCAAGAATTAGGTCGAAAGTAGTTTGGTTGAAATAATGTAGGGGTTTAAGGTCCCCGTGATCGTTTATGAATTCAAGTCAAGGGATTTAGATGAGTTTAAGGTCCTCATCATACCGTTCATGTGTAGAGGTTTAAGGTCCTCGTCAGGCTATTCATATATAGAGGTTTAAGGCCCTTGTCAGACTATTCAAGTGATCGAGTTAAGGGACTCGGATGGGTTTAAGGTCCTTTGATCATTAATTGAATTTGAATTGAGTCAAGGGACTCAGATGGGTTTAAGGTCCTTATGATCATGAATCAAATTTGAATTGATCCAAGGGACTTAGATATGTTTAAGGTCCCCGTGACCATGAATTGAATTTGAATTGAGTCAAGGGACTCAGATGGATTTAAGGTCCCTATTAGGTTGGCTCAAATTCCTATTATAATTAGGTTTCACTCTTAAGGGGTTGACTCAAGTGGATAAAGAACTTGACCCTAATACCTAGCAAGTATTAGGTCTAAGGATCAATTACACTTGGGTGCAACACAATTATTTTAGGCTGGGTGTGTGTGTACCAACTAGGAAAAAAATAAGGTTTCCATTATAGAGTTCTATCTTGTCAAGTAATTTCTTAGTAGACAAGTATTGGTCTTAAGGAAAAAAAGTTCTTATTAGAAAATTCTTCGGCTCTAAGAAATTGAAATCCTTGTCTACCAAGAAATTAGATTTTAGGGTCTATAAATAGTTACTTATATTATAGGTTGAGACTCATGAGTAGAAAAGAAACAATACTCTCTTTGAAATTGAGAGGTCACTTTCATTATTTTGAGAGTGCACTTAGAGAGAGAATTCTTGTTTAGAATTTGTGATTTTCTTTTGAGTGAGATTAGGTGTATAAGAGTTAAGGGTTGAGAGTTGAGAGTTAAGCATACTCTTAATACAACTCTTCAACTTGTACCGTTATAATCTATCTAGTGAAATCAAGCTCTCCATGGATGTAAGCTTGTTTAGTCGAATCATGTATAATTCTTTGTATATTCTTGCAAATTGGTTCGTACTTGTTTACTTATCATCACATAGTGATATTTGGTGGTACGTGATTGGAGGTTTACTTTCTCAAAAAAATAGTATCAGAGCTTCAAGGTGCACACAAGGTGTTTGATAAGAATCTTATTTAGATTTTTCTTCATAACACGGGTGTTATCTGTCTTGGGCACTTGTGACAATTATGGCTGGTAATATTGTCACACAGTACATGGTAGAGAGATTTGATGGTAATGGTAGATTCACCCTATGGTAAAGGAGGGTGAAGGACATCCTAGTTCAACAAGGCTTAGTGCAGGCATTGGAAGGGAATGATGGAAAGCTAGAAAAAATGTCAGTTGATGATTGGCAGGATATAGAGTCAAGATGTGTTAGCACTATTTGACTCTGTATTAGGGATAACATCATTAACAATGTTAATGGAGAGGATTCGACACCAAAATTGTGGGAGAAGTTGGAGAAGCTCTATCTAACAAAAAGTCTCACAACTAAATTTAATCTAAAGTGGAATTTGTACGAGCTAAGATGAAGGAAGGCAAAAATCTCTTGGAGCACATGAATGAATTTTATGGAATTGTTGACCAACTTGAAAGGTCAATGTGAAAATTGAAGAAGAAGACAAAGCCCTATTACTTCTTACTTCACTTCCAGATTCCTATGAGAACATAGTAACTACCGTCTTTATTGGCAATGATATGCTGAAGATGGAGGAAGGTGAATCAACTCTCTTGTCCAATGACAAAACGAAATCTCATGTTGATGAGAATTCAAGTTCGGCTACTGTAAGAACCATGACCTTTTTGTCCGATTTTTCTTTATTTTTATTTATTGTCATAATAATGTTTTAAATGATTATTTATGTGTTTTAAATGTAAAATACATATTTAAAGAACTTATTTGAGGTTTGGAGAAATTTTCGGAGTGTTTGACAAAAGTTGACTTTTTCAAATTCGATTGACCCAGGGGCGCGAGCCCCGTGGGTAAAAAAAATTTAAAAGTGTAAAAATGACCCCAAATTTCACAACAAGTTAAGTAACTAGAAAAGAAAACAAGGAAATCATCTTTGATTCTATCAGCTTACCAACAATTAAAAGAACTAATTTAACCCTATACACCTTTATACACACACAGACACATACATCTAAACAGAACCCCAAAATTTAACCCTGACTGTCATGCCCCAAAATTCGAGTAACTAGAATCCCCATTCCGTGCCCAAATTTTCACTACAAGAAAGAAGGCCTTTTATGAAAGGCCAAAAACGCCGTTAAAAGGTATTCATGGCGCAAACTAGCCTCACGTCTATTAAGGTCCCATAAATACTCTTAATTTTCTTTGGCAAATAATAAATCTCGTAAAAAAGTAAAATATTCATCGTCAAAAAATATTTTGTCTACGTAAAAATTTTATGTACGAGAGACATAATTCCTCGTTCATAATTAATTTATGTGTTACATGGTCCCTCGTTAATAATTCTAAATATTCACGACACATCGTAGGAACTTGTGGAAAAGTTTTCTATTTGTTTTCGATGAGGAATGTTCTTTTATTTATGAGGTTTCTTGCCCCCCGTTATAACATATAAATTTTTTTTTAATAAAAGCACCATCAAATGCTAGGTACCTATTACTCTTCCACACATGACCTGTACTATCAACAATTCAACTAAACACTATGAAATGCTAACAAATCTCACTTAATGCCAATAACTGAACCAATACATTAAAATACACCATTAAATATATCTAAAGACTAAAGACATTTTCACAATTCATCAATGTTCAATGTGCCAAAATAATAATAAAAAAAGAAAGAAATATATCCATTTGTCACACTATCAAATTCCTAGAACTCCTATTGAACTATACTCCTCAATTTGCAATTATCATTCAATTCAAAAACCTTGCACTCCTACTTACTCCAATACATTGATCTTCACATTGTTCATTTCCTAGCAAAAGTTGACTTTCAATTTTCTTGACACTTTCTCCACCTCATTGTCCATGGTAGACATTAAACTGTATAAAATTCAAGCAAGTAGCTGCGTCACACAAGTCTCAACTTCAATATGCTAATAATGTTAAGAACTTGAAGGAAAAAAAATTAAAGAAAGAAAAAGAGTAACACTAAACAAATGACCAAATAGAACCAACTCAAGTGTAGATAGAAACAAAGTTGTAGATAGAAACAAAGCTGTCAGCAAAGCACTTCAAAGGATCACTATTCAGGTCAGAAGGCTTCATATAGATGCAATACAATTAGACACCTCATACCAGTAGGACCGAAAATTCTGATAACATTTTTTTTAAATTAAGCAATTTCAACAAAAAATTGGCAAAATCCATCATATGGCCTCCAAGGAACATACCCCATGTTCATGGAAATCACAAACCCACCATAAAAAAACAAACCACTCTGTCCACAAAATACTAAGTACAACAAATAACCCATTTCCTAGAGTAAACAAAGCATTCTACTAAGCTTCACTAAAACACAACCTGGAGTATTTTTGAAATAAGTCATCTGACTAATATCATCCCACATATCATCCCTATCCATGAACATAGCAATATGCCACCAACATAACAATAGAAGACAATAGACTCCAAAAGCTAACAAAATAGGGCACAGAGAAATCACCACACTGGCCAAACCACACACTAACAGTAACAAAAAAATCACAGCCATTATGCTAATCTTCAACAAATCTTACAGCCACAATCTCAACATGAAATAACAAAGCAAAAATAGGAAAAAGAAATCTACGAGTATGGATAAGAAAAATAGAGTACAAAACATGAATAAATGGAGTTACTTTAGAATTCTCCCAGGCAAATCCCATTCTTTCGATAACCATATGTTAGTCATGGAGTTAGGAACTTCTATAAGGGATAGAGTCCTTAGTGTTACTGAGTTTATCACTCCTCAAGAGTCTTGATATCAGTATATTTATTATTTAAGAGTTTAATCGAAATAGTATTTCATCTTCATCTCTTTTTCCAGAATACCTCATCTTCCCTTTAAATATATATATGAGAGTTTAATTTTATAATGGACAATAATGGATGTTATTTTATACTTACGTATGAAAAAGGAATAGAGATAAAATATAAGAAAATCATTTTCCAAAATACTAGAGCTAATATATTTGGGCTTCTATATTTTTATTATTTATGTGAAGTTATTGCTCACTAAATAACAAAACCCTGTGAAACAAGACATTACTGATTATGGGTTTGAGTGGGATGGTAGTACATACTAATAATGTCAAGTATTAAGTAGTTGACACATGATCAGAAAATTAACAATGAATTGGGTTAAACATTGTACCTTCGAGAGTTAGGGTGTTGTTATGCTTCTAACAAAATGAAAAAAGTTAATACTGATGATAATGTATATGAAAAGTTACCAAAATCTTCTCCTATTTTAAAGAACAAACATCAGCCATAGTGATAAAATTTGAAACACTTAAAGACTTTATTTGGTGAAACACTAGCAGCACTTAATGAAAATTTGCACTTAGAATATTAGTAGTACCCGATGGAAGTTTGCCGTCAAATTTCTAGAAAATCTACATCAAAAAATGCTAACATGTCAATGAAGATGCTAACATGTCAAAATCATTTTATAATCATTTTGCTCCAAAATCTCAAGCCTCAAGCTAATGATAAAAAAATTATTTTACCTGTCTCTATGTTTTACTTCTGACAGATTTTAGTTTTTCTGGTGACTTTGGACAAGGGATGTTTTCTTGCAAAAGAAAAGTTAAGAAATCAAAATTTTGCTGATTATTATCCTTAGAATGAAAATGAAAATAAAAGTAAAAAAGGAAAAAGAATTAATTCTACTTTGGAACTTAGCAAGATTGCATGGTCGAGTAACTGCCCTATGATCAGCCACAAATAGGGGCACTTATTGCTAAATCTAACATATATATTCAAAGATAACATAGCACAAATCTGACGGAACACTTTAGATTTGAACTCATTTATATATAACTAGTTAGGTTATTACGATGAAATCATATTATAACACAACTTAATTAGATTCAGATAGGATTAAGTCTAGTTTAGACTATATATATCTTCCAAATACACACACTCGCGTATAAGAAATGCAAAGATCTGAGCTATAGCTGTTAAGTTACAGTTGTTTTCCTTTGAGGTTGATCTCATTTATATATATATATATATATAAAAGAAGCTTATCTGTAGCTTTGTCATCCACTTGTCACTATTTGTTCTATGAAAATTGAGGCTCTGTTTCTGCAAATTCATCATAGGAGTGTAATTGCTATAATTATTTTGTGCACCTCAAAAAAATCCTGCATCATATATACAGTGGAAAGTTAGCTATTTCTCATGCATCCATTGATAGAATTAGGGAAGGTAGTTTATTCCCTTTCATGAATTGTTTGATGGAATTAGTTGATTGCTTCATATAAATAAAGAAACAAGCAAATGGTAGAAAAAGTACCCAGATCAACCAATGGAATTTTTTTTTAATTATTGATGTTATTGTATTCATGGATAAATATTGCTGAGAGCATAGCTACAATGATTCAAGACACAAAAGAATCATATTCCTAACACACCATATTTGGGTTTGGACACACTCCTCTATCCGTGCCTGTTGGGTTGAAAGGACAAACCACCTACCCCAATATAAAAAATAAAATAAAATAAAATAAAAACTATTATTTAAAACCACTCAGTATATTGAAATCTTGCTTGAGACTAGAAATATTTCTTACATAAGCACACAAGAAGGCACCAGGTGTTTCTAAGTTCTCCTTCAGAAGGGAAAGCTCACAGACTAGACAGCCATTATTTTGTTTAAATGCAAGCCAAAAATAATTTGTTCGTTGACGTAATGGCTTACAAGTAATATGACAATCCTAAACTTGTTTGCTATGACCTTGCTGATAGCTTGTGTTTGTCTAATCCACCAGTAAACAAACGTTGACAGTTTGTATCCTCTCGCTAGATGGAATCTCTTCGCTATGTAGAGAAGCCAATGCTTGCTTCCTACAATAATGGGAAAACACATTATGCCTTAACAAAATGCAGGCAGAAAAAGAAAAAAAAATGGACAACAAAATTGATCCCGGTCTTGAAAGATCAATCATTTGCCTTAATAACAAGTACGATAGAGAAAGTAAGTGTAGTAACCCTCGTGGACGGGTGTGAGTGGGTGGGTGCGAAGATAGACACTAGGCTGAGCTACAACACTGATAGGGTACAGGGTGCTCAATCCCACATCGCTTGGGTGTGGAGAAGGGGATGTGCTTATATGTAGTGTATTCTCTTCAAATTGTATGAGGCCTTTTGGGGTAAAACTCAAGAGCAAAATAGTGCGGGCTCAGGCCCAAAACGGATAATATCATACCATGTGTTGGAGCGGGTTATTACAGTTGGTATCAGAGCCTGAACCCAGCCGGAAGTGTGCCGACGAGGACGTCGGGCCTCGTAGGGGGGTGGATTGTAGTAACCCTTGTGGACGGGTGTGAGTGGGCGGGTGCGAAGATAGACACTGGGCTGAGCTACCACATCGACTGGGTGTGGAGAAGGGGATGTGCTTATATGTAGTGTATTCTCTTCAAATGGTATGAGTGATGCGGCTAAACTGTGATTATATTGCAAGCTTAATTTTGCCCAATTTATCAAAATATAATTTAACCACTCGCAAGAGCACGAATCTTTGTAGATAAGGTTCTATATAGAGGGTATCGATCCCACGAGGACTAGTCGCAATTGTCTTAAAGGAAGATTAACTCTACTTTAATTCTAAAAACAGGTTTTTGAGTTTGTGTTTATAAACTATTGCATGAATGAAATGACAAGAAAAGTAAAGAGTTTAAAGTTAGGAGAGAGAACTAGGGTTGGTTTCCACCACTAGCCATTCACATGTTCATAAGTGTAGCAAACATGGGATTCATTAATTAAATGCCTAACAATGTCATTAGGCTTGTGACCTCAATGACATATCAAAAGATCAATGTGTGTGCTAACCTATCATAATCCATCTTCAACAAGCATAGCTCTTCAACCTAACTAACTACCTAATTACTCTACTCTCTAAGTGAACACTACATGCATCCAAACTACCTTGTCTTGGCATGGTCTATACAAACTAACATCACACATTCATTTAAACACCATTATCTAGCCATCATTTGCACTTCTTGTGGAATATGCAAATGTTGTGCATTCAAGTGACAAAATCTACTCTAAGACAAGAATAAATTCCAAGTCAAATGAATATATATAAGAAATGTATTTGTGTACATATTCACTAGGCTAAATAATTAACATTTAATTACAAATCCCAAGTGCTACAAAAAGGAACATGTTTACATGGCTAGGGCTTCAACAACACCCTAGTATGGAAGTTAATTGCTCATGGTTGCCTTGCACCCTTCCATTGATGAAGAAAGTGAAGCTTCTTGGTCTGGTTCAGCTTCTCCTCTTCCTCTCCCGAAGGTCTCTCTTGAAGTATTCTGATGTGTATTGAGAGATATGTGAGATATGAGAGATATGACCCTTTTTGTGTGCTTTTTGGCTTCCTTTTCAACCTTGGGGCCCACCATATATATATATATATCACTATATATATCTCTTGTATCAAGAAGGCCCCCAAGAGTCTTGTTCAAGTCAGACAATCCCCCTAAGTCGTGCAAAAAGGGGGATTTTGTTGCAAGTGGAAAAGCAGGTGAGCAAGTGGCCAAGTGGATTCTGCAGAATCTCGATTGATCGAGATTGAATCTCGATTGATCGAGATTTCGATCAATCGAAATGAGATCTCGATCAATCGAGATTTCGATTAATCGAGATCAACATCTCGATTGATCGAGATGCCTTTGGCTGCATTTTCTGATTTCTTCTCTTGACTGCAGAAAGCTTCAAACTTTGCTCCATTTACTCCAATACCTATAAAACATCAAAAACACAAAAATACCGTAAACATATCTCGGTAAACGTAAAAACGGAACTAACATATGCAATAGAGAGGGTTCAAATTCATGGAATTAAACACTTATCACACCCCCAAACTTACATATTGCTAGTCCCTTAGCAATACGATATTACAAAAATGAAATTAACTATATTATACAAAAGTCGAATCATGCTCAGTCATCACTAGATAAAGGGCGATCATCCGTTCATTTCTCATTTGGCAAATGCAACAAGTATTACAGAACTATGTGGTCATTAGCCAAAATGGACTTTCACAAGCTATAAATAAACGACGGTCCCCACATAATGGCTAACCCGAGCAAACGTACCAATTTCGACCCCAAAATTCTCTTTGAAAAGTGAACATGCATTCTAACGCGTGGCTTTTGTCATATTTGGAGAAGAAAACGAACAAATCTATTTTTAAGAGAAAAACTCATTGAAAACGCTCGACACAGCCGTTCATTATCACAAAACATTCATTATTGCTCATGTGCGGATGACCGTGCAATGCTTAGCTCTTTTTGCTTTCTTGTAAGCCCATGTAGCGGCATTGGGCCAATGACTCCCAAACCAATTGGCTTTAGGGCATTAGGTGAAGAAACACCCCTCGGACTTAATAACCGAGCTTACAAGGCGATGAGCTTAAGCAAGCCACCCGCTTATTATTACTCAACCTTGCACACTTATACGCGAATATTCCCTGCTTTGAGGCATAGAAATCCGGTTTATTGAGTGAGAAGGCTTATTGCAGATTTTCTCTTTTTTTTTTATTTTTACAACAATCGGAAGAACTTATTCTTTAAGTTGTTCAGATAAAAACAAAAATTTACAAAATTCTCCCTTAGACTTATACCCCACAATTTAAAATGCATGTGTACGAATTTGTGCGGTTAAGGACAAATTTAGGGCAAGAATTGTACGTGCTCGTATTTGGACAAAAATGTAGACCGTTCTAGCCTACTATATAGCTTGCAAAAGTGCGGGTATTTACAATATTAAAGTTCTTAACTACCTGCTGCATTTACCTCGGACATTTATTCGAATGACTTCCTTTAAAAAGCAAGACATCATAGCAAGTATACAAAATATCAAGAAAACTGCTCTACAATGACACTCAATATAATGACTGAACATTGCATGCATATGCAAGTGGTATAGCATACCGCACCCCCAAACTTAAACGCAACATTGTCCTCAATGTGTGGACAAGGAGAACAAGGAAAAAATTTACCGGGATGGCAGAATGCGACAAAAATGGTGTTCCATAGTAGCGGTCATCCGGCAAATAAGAAAAACCTACACAGAACACCAACTGGATACCACGAGCATTAAAAGGAACAAAAATAGATAAACCGAACATAGTAAAGTAATTATGCACAAACGGACAATGTCAAGATCACTGCATATCTAAGGGTCTGAACTGGTGTTTCCCAATTGTCTAAGAGGTTTATGCGATAAGATATTGACTATCCAGGCATGCTAACGTATAGCACGCAAAGGGGCTACTTTTCTTTATTACCGCCATACTGTGTTGAAGCAATCTTAACAGTATTGGGAATTTAAACCAGGCGGTAATAAACGGAAATCATCAACTGAATCGCATATAACAATTAGACAAGTGGTACTACATACATAGTCAAAGTATAAAGAACAGATATATTGACAGAAAGCAAAGATAAAGATAGTAAAGATAACAGATGTGATAACAGAAAAGATAATTGTATTCCATCAATATATAAAATGAGTTCAGTACAAAGTGTACATGCATCGGGAATACTAAAAAAGAACTAAAAATGAAAGAAAACATGGCCAACATGGCCTATGGAAAATAAAGAAAGAAAAATACAGGAAATAAAGCATAAAGGACAAATAAAATGCAGCTACTCGAGGGCGGGTGGTGGTGGTGGTGGCTCGGTGGGAGTAGAAGTGGAGGCGGAAGCTCGACCTGCGAACAGGAACTGCAGGTCCTGCCGAAAGGCTCGAAACTCGTTTAGAATAGCCCTCTGACCCTGTGCCAGAGAAGAAATGTCCGAACGAATGCCCTCCAGCTGACTCTGCGTCACCTGGACATGCTCGTCAAAACCCTGCTGGAGCCGCTCTACGTCAGCCGCCAGGCAGGAGTAGCCTGTCGCTAGTATGTCATGCCGCTCTGCAGCCACATCCATCTCCTCCTCCTCCATCTCCTCGTCATCGGACTCACCCTCTGCAGGCTCGCCCTCATCCGTCTCCACCGGGGCATCCATATCTATATCATCTGGTGGATCACCCTGGTGGTCCTGCCGCTTTAAGTGTCGCCTCACCCGCTCCCAATGAGTAGATGTGAAACGGGTCGGCGGTGCCAACTGGATGTCAGTTTGACTGACCGGTATACTGGCACTGCTGAGAAAAGCGGCGATCAGGAAAGGGAAGGGAAGCCGCCAACTCACTACTCGCCTCATCCTCTTGTTGATGAGGCCATCCCAAACTTTGTACATCTGCCCCCAGATCAGTGATGGGACAGAAAACCAAGTGCCCGTGTGGAAAACATAGAGGCAACGGAGGAGGTTGCCCCTGCGCTCTGCCACGTGCTGCAGAGGACACGCGTTCTTGATGAGAACGGTGTCCAAGAACCAAAACCTGCTCGGGCACATCGATTTGGACGTGCAGTTGTGACTGGGCGTGGTAAACGCCCCGCCACACATGTCCATCACGATCGAGAACAGTGTCGTGTCTGCTGGGAGTGCGGCCCTGTAAAGTGGTCGACCGTCCTGGTCAACCATGTCCGGTGGCTGCTGGTGAGGGATGCCGAGCATCTGAGCAATACGGCTCGGTGTAATCGTAATAGTGACGGTGCCCACGACCGTCTGTAATGTATCTGGCGCGGTGCATGAGTAGGTCATGTGATCGTAAAAGACCTGCACTAAGCGCTCATATGCCACGTCGATGGGAGGCACACATAGTCGGTCGAGGCGACGCCTCCTGAGCTCGGCGACAGTCCACGCAGTGTCGGGACGACTCTCGAACTCTGCCAAGGTGAAAATCTGCTCCGAGTGAAACTTCCGAGACCGGAAGACTCGCCCGGGCACGTCTCTAACCACACCAGGGGCATTGTTCACCCTCGCAATAGTTTCGGAACAGTCTGCACTTGATTCCAAAAATTACGTAAATAAAAGATAAATAAGAAGAAAACTAAACTAAGAATAAACTAAAAGAAGAAAAATGAAAATGAGGTCCTAGTCCATGGTGCTGACAAGAATTCAAAAAGTCACTCTCAAAGAGGCGGTGCGACCAGATGCAACCGAAACGAAGGGTCCGCGGTCACAAACCGTACACTAAGCATTTGAAACAAAAAGAGTGCAAAATCTCACCCATACATGAATTCCTACCCCCCGAAACCCACAAAATCTCATTACAGATATCGCAATCTCACCCATCCAACCCAACATCATCTAACTATGTTTATTATGCCGTAAAATCATCAAAAATAGCGAGAAAGTATGCAAAATGTAGCCATGCATCACTTACCTCAAAGTGAAGAAGATGAACGGCACACGAAGATGAAAACCCACTCGCAGCCGCGAAGAGAAGATCGTGCGAGTGCTAGCGGCGATCTCGGACTGTGTCGAACGGCGGTGGATGATCGGCGATGGAAGATCACGTGCAGAATGGTGCTTGGAGGGCTCTGGATCGCTCGGAGAAGAGAAGGAAATCGGATGGTTGTTTTGAAATGAGAGGGAAGCCCAACGGTTTAAATACAACTTCGGCTCACGTGCAGGCATCGCGTGCATCTCGATTGATCGAGATGTGCATTTCGATCAATCGAGATTTCGATTGATCGAAATCTCACTTCGATCAATCGAAATCAGCTTCGATCGATCGAAATTCCTTCCTCGATCAATCAAAAATTCCTTCACTGAATCGAGTTTTTACTTCGATCAATCAAAATTTTAATTCATTCAATCGAAATTTTATTTCGATCAATCGAAATCCCATTTCGATCAATCGAAATCTTCAATCGATCGAAGACCTATCGAAGTGCAATCGAAGAATACTACCTCTCGGGACTTTTGGACTTCTCAAATCTCTGTAATTTTTCAATCAATCGAGACCAAAATCTCGATCAATCGAAATCTCAATTGATCGAGATCCTGTTTCGATCAATCGAGATGCTCAAAAACAGTCAGCTTGAGTTATGCTTCAGGGACTTGGATTTTTGGGAATTAGATACTAAGTTACTTAGATACAAAACCTACTTTGGATTAAAGGGACATCATGGAAGCATGATAGCTACCATGGCTTCGCCACCTTACACGTCTATGGCTCGACGTCCGGATCGGCTCACGAGTCAAAATATACGGGATCCGTCAAAGTGACGACATCCACGTATTCGGTAGTGACTTGATCATCCACGCACACTTTTAAGCGCTGCCCGTTTACCTTGAACAACGAGCCGTCTTTCAAGTCCTTCAATTTCACTACTCCGTGGGGAGCAACGGAATTAACCAAAAATGGACCATCCCAATGGGAGGGAAGTTTTCCGGGAAACAAATGGAGGTGGGAGTTGTACAACCATACTTTTTGGCCCGGCAAAAATGTTTTGACTCGAATATTGCGATCATGAAAGGCCTTGGACTTTGCCTTATAGATTTTAGCGTTCTCATACGCGTCATGTCGCAATTCTTCCAATTCATTTAATTGAAGCTTTCGATTAGATCCGGCCTTTTGCATGTCAAAATTGAAAGTTTTGGTGGCCCACATAGCTTTATGCTCCAATTCAACCGGAAGATGGCACGCTTTGCCATAAACCAACCGATAAGGTGACATTCCAATGGGAGTTTTATATGCGGTTCGGTATACCCATAATGCATCGTTTAGTCGCAATGACCAATCTTTCCGGTCGGGCCGAATAGTTTTCTGAAGAATGTTCTTAATCTCCCTATTGGATACCTCTACTTGGCCACTGGTTTGAGGATGGTATGGGGTGGCTACTTTGTGTGTGACAGAGTATTTGGTAAGCAAGGTTCGAAGGAACCGGTTACAGAAATGTTTACCTCCGTCACTGATGATGGCCCGAGGCGTACCAAACCGGCTAAAGATATTAGCTTGAATGAATTTAACCACAACTGCGTGATCATTGGTTTTGGTAGCAACGGCCTCAATCCACTTAGATACGTAGTCCACCGCCACAAGTATGTACTCATAACCAGTAGAGGGTGGAAATGGTCCCATGAAGTCAATGCCCCACACATCAAATATCTCAACAATAAGAATAGGGTTAAGCGGCATCATGTCCTTCCGAGACATCGCACCGAGGCGTTGACATCGCTCACAAGAGCGGCAGAATGAATATGCATCCCGATGAAGCGTTGGCCAGAAAAACCCGCATTGAAGAATTTTTGCGGCGGTTTTCTTAGCACTAAAATGTCCCCCACAAGCGAGTGTATGACAAAACTTGAGAATGCTTTGGAATTTACTGTTGGGTACACACCTTTGAATTATTTGATCGGGGCAATATTTGAACAATTGAGGATCGTCCCAATAATATGATCGTGATTGGGAGAGAAAATGATCCTTCTCTTGCTTGGTCCAAGAAGATGGTATTTTACCGGTTGCCAAGTAATTAACCACATCCGCATACCAAGGGATACTCTCTTGAGAGATGACAAAGAGTTGTTCATCCGGGAAGGATTCACAAACTGGAATGGAATTATGGAGGGATTCAACAAGAATTCTAGACAGGTGGTCAGCCACCACATTTTCAGTTCCCTTTTTGTCTCTAATCTCAAAATTGAACTCTTGCAATAAGAGTATCCATCGGATCAACCTAGGCTTGGTGTCCTTTTTGGCCAAAAGATGCCGGAGGGCAGCATGGTCCGAATAGACAATGACCTTTGAACCTAATAAATAAGCTCAAAATTTGTCTAATGCAAATACTACCGCAAGCAATTCCTTTTCCGTTGTTGTATAATTGATTTGAGCCTCGGAAAGGGTTTTACTTGCGTAGTAGATGACATGCGGCAGTTTGTCTACTCGTTGCCCTAAGACTGCACCCATGGCGTAATCGGATGCATCACACATAATCTCAAATGGGAGAGCCCAATTTGGAGGGATTAGAATTGGAGCGGTTGTAAGCATGGTGCGGAGTTTTTCAAAAGCGCTAAGGCACCCTTCATCAAAGGTAAAGCAAGACTCTTTTTCAAGAAGGTGACACAAAGGCCGAGAGATCTTGCTAAAGTCTTTGGTGAAACGGCGATAAAAGCCCGCATGCCCAAGGAATGAACGAATCTCTCTCACCGTTGATGGTGGAGGAAGTTTGGAAATGAGCTCAACCTTGGCTTTATCAACCTCTATTCCTCTCTTAGACACAATGTGCCCTAGGACAATACCCTCTTGAACCATAAAATGGCTCTTTTCCCAACTAAGAATTAGGTTGGTCTCTTGACATCGTTTGAGAACACAAGCTAGATTTTGGAGGCATGATTCAAATGAAGGCCCAAAAACGGAAAAATCATCCATGAACACTTCCAAGAATTTTTCCACCATGTCCGAGAAGATAGACATCATACACCGTTGAAAAGTCACCGGTGCATTGCACAACCCAAAGGGCATGCGTCTATAAGCAAATGTGCCGAAGGGACATGTAAAGGTGGTTTTCTCTTGGTCCCTCGGGTCTATAGTAACCTGATTATAGCTGGAATATCCATCCAAAAAGTAATAAAAACTTTGCCCGGCTAATCTCTCCAATATTTGATCAATAAATGGGAGGGGGAAGTGATCTTTCCGAGTGGCTGAATTTAATTTCCGATAATCAATACACACTCTCCATCCTGTGGTGGTGCGTTGGGGAACTAATTCACCCTTATCATTAGGTTGTACCGTAATACCAGACTTCTTTGGAACCACTTGAGTGGGACTAACCCACTTGCTATCTGAGATGGGGTAAATGATTCCCGCATCTAGTAACTTCACCACCTCCTTCATTACAACGTCCTTCATGTTTGGATTTAATCGACGTTGTGCCTTCCTTGAGGTCTTTGCATCCTCTTCCAAGTGTATGCGGTGCATACAAATAGAAGGGTCTATTCCCTTAAGATCTGCCACACTCCATCCTATTGCCTCCTTGTGCTCTTTTAGCACCTTTATAAGTTCCATCTCTTGATCATTGGTAAGATTGGAAGCAATAATGACTGGAAGGGTCTCATTAGCGCCCAAGAAAACATACTTGAGTGTAGCCGGTAGGGGCTTGAGCTCAAGTTGTGGTGGGGAAATTAAAGAAGAAGTTTGGGAAGTTTTGGACAAAGGGGGCAAGGGTTCTCTTGGAACTCTCCACTTAGGCAAATCTATGACAGTATTAACATCGAGCATGGAATTGACTTCACATATGGATTGCTCAATGTCAAAATCATCATAGTTGAAGTGATTTAGGCATGCCTCTAAAGGATCCTTGGAAAGAGTAGAAGGAAGTGCTTCTTGAACAAGGTCTTCCACAACATCGACACAAAAGCACTCACTTTCATCGTCGGATGTGTGGTGGGAAGCATTGAAGATGTTCAAGCGGACTTTTATATTCCCAAAAGAGATTTCCATCACTCCGGTACGGCAATTAACGCAAGCGTTTGCCGTGGCCAAGAATGGACGACCTAGAATAATAGGAATATGTCAATTTGGATTTTGGACCGGTTCCGTGTCAAGGACTATGAAGTCCACCGGAAAATAGTGATGTGGTTGAAACTAAATTATATTGTAAGCTTAATTTTTCCCTTTTTATCAAAATATAATTTAACCACTCGTAAGAGCACGAATCTTTGTAGATAAGGTTCTATATAGAGGGTATCGATCCCACGAGGACTAGTCGCAATTGTCTTAAAGGAAGATTAATTCTACTTTAATTCGAAAAATAGATTTTTGAATTTATGTTTAGACACTATTGCATGAATGAAATGACAAGAAAAGTAAAGAGTTTAAAGTTGGGAGAGAAAACTAGGGTTGGTTTCCACCACTAGTCATTCACATGTTCATAAGTGTAGCGAGCATGGGATTTAATTAAATGCCTAACAATGTCATTAGGCTTGTGACCTCAATGGCATATCAAAAGATCAATGTGTGTGCTAACCTATCATAATCCATCTTCAACAAACATAGCTCTTCAACCTAACTAACTACCTAATTACTCTACTCTCTAAGTGAACACTACATGCATCCAAACTACCTTGTCTTGGCATGGTCTATACAAACTAACATCACACATTCATTTAACACCATTATCTAGCCATCATTTGCACTTCTTGTGGAATATGCAAATGTTGTGCATTCAAGTGACAAAATCTACTCTAAGACAAGAATAAATTCCAAATCAAATGAATATATATAAGAGATGTATTTGTGTACATAATCACTAGGCTAAATAATCAACATTTAATTACAAATCCCAAGAGTTACAAAGATGAACAAGTTTACATGGCTAGGGGTTGAAACCAACACCCTAGTAGAAGAGTTAGTTGCTTATGGTTGCCTTGCACCCTTCCATTGATGAAGAGAATGAAGCTTCTTGGTCTGGTTCAGCTTTTCCTCCTCCTCTCCCGAAGGTCTCTCTGTCCCCTTTGTGTCTTAAGAGATATATGAGATATGTGTGGCTTTTTTGGTGCTTTTTGGTTCCTTTTTCTACTTTGGGGCCCACCATATATATATATATATCATTATATATATCTCTTGTATCAAGAAGGCCCCCAAAAGTCTTGTTCAAGTCAGATAATCCCCCTAAGTCGTGCAAAAAGGGGGATTTTGTTGCAAGTGGGAGAGCAGGTGAGCAAGTGGCCAAGTGGGTTCTGCAACATCTCGATTGATCGAGATTGAATCTCGATTGATCGAGATTTCGATCAATCAAAATGAGATCTCGATCAATCGAGATTTCGATTAATCGAGATCAACATCTCGATTGATCGAGATGCCTTGGGCTGCATTTTCTGATTTCTTCTCTTGACTGCAGAAAGCTTCCAACTTTGCTCCATTTGCTCCAATACCTGTAAAACATCAAAAATACAAAAATACCGTAAACATATCTCGATAAACGCAAAAACGGAACTAACATATGCAATAAAGAGGGTTCAAATGCATAGAATTGAACACTTATCAAATAGAATTTGTCCACTTGAATGATTACATCCTCAATTATGCCACGTGGTTGCTTCACCGAGCGATCGGCAAGTTGCAACACAACCGTGGTATGCTTGAGTTCCCCCAAACCTAGTTGTTGGTAAATTGAGAATGGAAGCAAATTGACACTAGCCTCTAGATCAAGAAGTGCCTTTTTAAAAGATTGATTTTTGATGGTGCACGAAATGGTCGGAGCACCTAGATCTTTGAATTTAGGAGGGGCTTGGTGTTTGAAAATGGAGCTTATGTGCTCAGTTAAGAGGACTTTCTTAGGAACATTATTCCTAGATTTGCGCTTTTGAGTGCACAAGTCCTTCAAGAATTTCGCATAGGAGGAAATTTGTCGAATAGCATCAAGGAGAGGGAGATTGATCTTTACTTGTTTGAAGATCTCCATCATGTCTTGAAATTTCTCTCCTTGCTTCCCTAAATGAGAAGGTTCCTTCAATCTTTGAGGAAAAGGAACCGGAGGTTCAAAAGAAGTGTCAAGATTTGGAATGGATGACGACACAACTTCACTTGCCTTTCCTTTTGGATTTAAAGGGATGATATTCACATTTGGATTTAAAGGAAATAATTTTGGATTTAATGGGGATTCCTTTAGATTTTTAGGTTGCTCTTGGAATTCCTTTCTCTCTTCCTCCCCTACCTTGGAGTTAATGATTTTACCGTTCCTTAAGGTTGTGATTGATTGAACTTGCTCCGGAGGAGCATTAAAAGTTGAAGATGATGGATCCTCAATCACATGGACACCTTTGGGATTCGCCACCGGTTGATTAGGCAACTTACCTTCTTCCCTTCTATTTAAGGCATTAGCTAGTTGCCCGATTTGAGCTTCTAACCTAGCCATAGATTGAGCATTGGCTTCAAGCTTAGAGATTGATTGAGAGTGAGTTTGTAATAATTGGGTATTGGCCTCAAGATTGCTTATCACTCTTTCTTCAAAGCTTTGGCTTCTCGGAGGAGGTGGTGGTTGTTGGTAATTGGTTCTTTGATTGTAAGGTTGAGGATTTGGCCTATAATGAGGCTGTTGAGATTGGGAATTAAAAGAATTTTGCCCTTGAAAAGAGGGACTTGATTCTTGAGGTTTCCATGAAAAAGCTGGATGGTTCTTGTAACCAGGATTGTACGTGTTTGAATATGGATCATTCATTTGTTTAGAGTACAAGGCATTCGCTTGCTCTTGAGCATAATCGGGAGATTTCCCGGCAATAGGACAATCTCGCACAAAATGCGAAGTGCTATAGCAAAACGAACACCCTTCCTGATTTTGGACAGATTGGTTTGGAGTAGGCAGCCCATTTTTCATGATTAAATCCATTTTTCGGGATAGGGCTTCTACTTGCATGGCAACCTCATCTACCCATGAAATTTCATGCACTCCTCTACAAGGTTGGGTGGCCTTCCCTTTCCTAGTGGAGGAGCGTTGAGCTGAATTGTTGCTTAGGGTTTGAAAAAGTTTCCATGCCTCATCGGGGCTTTTCAAAAGGTACCCACCCCCACATGCGGAGTCTATCATTTGTCTATGTTGCTCACTCACCCCATCATAAAAACTTTGCACAAGTTGCCATTTTGGGACAGCATGATGCGGACAAGATTTTAATAGATCTTTTAACCTCTCCCACGTCTCATGAATTGTTCTTGGTCAATTTGGGTGAATCCGATGATTGCTCGCCGAATATCACTTGTCTTACCCATTGGGAAGTATTTTTTCAAGAACTCTATTTGCATCTCCGCCCAAGAATGGATTGAGTTAGGTTCTAAGGAGTTGAACCAACTTCTAGCTTTATCTTTTAGGGAGAAGGGGAGCATACGCAGCTTTAGATCATGCTCCGTAAAGTGTGGTACACGAATAGTGGAACACACAGAAAGGAAATAATCTAAGTGCCGGTATGGATCCTCATTAGGGAGACCGTGGAAGTTATTAAGAAGATTGATGGTGGAGGACTTTATTTCGAATTGAGTTGCCACTACATCCAGAAATTGGATACATGAAGGTACTTCAAATGTAGTCGGAAGGTAAAAGTCCATAAGCAACTCTCCTTGAAGAGGTGGTTGTTCATGATTAAAAGGAGGTAGTCCGGGAGGTTGTCTTTCATTTGGGTCCATGTTTTCAGTCCTAGGCAATATAGGGTCCCTAGAGGTTCCTCTACGTTGTCTAAGTGTTCGTTCAAGTTCAATATTACAAGGAAGCAAAGGAAGTGACAATGACCGTCTACCTAGCATGCATTAACAATAGAACAACACCTCAATTCACAAAGAGAAATAAATTAAACAATAATATATACAAAAAGAATGAAAGAACTCAAACCACTAAATTAGATTTTATACTCACAAAGGGTTCCAACTTCAGTTCTTTTCGATGCCCGCTATGTGGTATACCTAAAATCAAGAAGTTTGAGCAATTAGAACAAAATATATACAAAAACAATGAAAGAATTTCTAGCCTAAGAATTAAACCAGATTTAATCTTCCAATGGCGACAATTAAACCGTAAGTCCCCGGCAACGACGCCAAAATTTTGATGCGGCTAAACTGTGATTATATTGCAAGCTTAATTTTGCCCAATTTATCAAAATATAATTTAACCACTCGCAAGAGCACGAATCTTTGTAGATAAGGTTCTATATAGAGGGTATCGATCCCACGAGGACTAGTCGCAATTGTCTTAAAGGAAGATTAACTCTACTTTAATTCTAAAAATAGGTTTTTGAGTTTGTGTTTATAAACTATTGCATGAATGAAATGACAAGAAAAGTAAAGAGTTTAAAGTTAGGAGAGAGAACTAGGGTTGGTTTCCACCACTAGCCATTCACATGTTCATAAGTGTAGCAAGCATGGGATTCATTAATTAAATGCCTAACAATGTCATTAGGCTTGTGACCTCAATGACATATCAAAAGATCAATGTGTGTGCTAACCTATCATAATCCATCTTCAACAAGTATAGCTCTTCAACCTAACTAACTACCTAATTACTCTACTCTCTAAGTGAACACTACATGCATCCAAACTACCTTGTCTTGGCATGGTCCATACAAACTAACATCACACATTCATTTAAACACCATTATCTAGCCATCATTTGCACTTCTTGTGGAATATGCAAATGTTGTGCATTCAAGTGACAAAATCTACTCTAAGACAAGAATAAATTCCAAGTTAAATGAATATATATAAGAAATGTATTTGTGTACATATTCACTAGGCTAAATAATCAACATTTAACTACAAATCCCAAGTGCTACAAAAAGGAACATGTTTACATGGCTAGGGCTTCAACAACACCCTAGTATGGAAGTTAGTTGCTCATAGTTGCCTTGCACCCTTCCATTGATGAAGAAAGTGAAGCTTCTTGGTCTGGTTCAGCTTCTCCTCTTCCTCTCTCGAAGGTCTCTCTTGAAGTATTCTGATGTGTATTGAGAGATATGTGAGATATGAGAGATATGGCCCTTTTTGTGTGCTTTTTGGCTTCCTTTTCAACCTTGGGGCCCACCATATATATATATATCACTATATATATCTCTTGTATCAAGAAGGCCCCCAAGAGTCTTGTTCAAGTCAGACAATCCCCCTAAGTCGTGCAAAAAGGGGGATTTTGTTGCAAGTGGGAAAGCAGGTGAGCAAGTGGCCAAGTGGATTCTGCAGAATCTCGATTGATCGAGATTTCGATCAATCGAAATGAGATCTCGATCAATCGAGATTTCGATTAATCGAGATCAACATCTCGATTGATCGAGATGCCTTTGGCTGCATTTTCTGATTTCTTCTCTTGACTGCAGAAAGCTTCAAACTTTGCTCCATTTACTCCAATACCTGCAAAACATCAAAAACACAAAAATACCGTAAACATATCTCGGTAAACGCAAAAACGGAACTAACATATGCAATAGAGAGGGTTCAAATTTATGGAATTGAACACTTATCAATGAGACCTTTTGGGGTAAAATCCAAGAGCAAAACCGTGCGGGCTTAGGCCCAAAGCGGATAATATCATACCATGTGTTGGAGCGAGGTATTACAGTAAGTGTCCCATAACTAGTTATGATTCTTTCTCGTGACTCTCTTATGTTACACAAAGTCTTATCTAGACTACTACTACTCATCCCTATAGCCTTAATCCAAGTGCTTTAAGGCTAGCTCAACTTAACTGCTTTTTGTAATAGTCCTGAAAAACTGCTTTTCTTGCTTCTTCCTTTTTTTTTTTGTTGCAATAATTTCATTTTATTAATGAAAGAAGGGAGTTTATCTCAATAAGACAAGTAGATATTGCTAGGAAGTAAGGTAAAAAAAGAAAGAAAAAAAACTATAGCATACTGATCCATCTGAATTGTGATAAAGAATTAGGATGACCGAATGATTTTGATTGCTCAATATAGCTAAAAGAACTTGGCCATGTCTTGCATATAGAGAAATGGAAAAATATTTTGATTCTAGAAGCCAATTATAGTCAAATTAGGAGTGGAAGAAACCTCTATTTGTTGTTTGTCAGTTGTTGTAGAAAGCAATTGAGGCCAGCTATTGGACCATCAGCTATCTTTTCACCAATGCTTCTGGCATTGTTTCATGTGGTCCTGTACAAATTGTGAAGCAAACAAGTTATGAACTTATTATCCAATAGTCATAATGATGCTTGTAAATTCACATAATTCTTAAGAAGAAGTTACGCAAATTCACAGAATTCCTGTAAATGACCTTTAGGTAAGACAGATGCTTGTAAATAGCCTCACTTCAAGTTCTTTGATATTCTTTCATTATCAAGAAAATTTAAATCATTGCTCCAACATTGGGTGACTTGACATGATTAATTGGTGACATCATTGTGTAGCCAAATAAAACACTTCTTTGAAAAAAATAATCTCAAGTCATAATGATGAAGCTTCTATGCAATTTTTTGAACCCTTTGGTGGAGTTAGTTCATATACATTAGAGCTTTTAGGAATATGAAAGTTTTATCATAACTCAAACTAGTTTCTAATTTTATATGTTAGTTCATTCAACTCTTTCCATGAGTGATAGTATCATTCGAGAGTATCTAAGCACTCTATATGTCATATACATGGCATAAAAGAGGAAGGTTAACTTCTTCCCATGCATTCTTTGTGATGAAATTAGCAAAGGTAGTTTCTTCCCGTACATCCATTTGATGGCATTGGCACTCTTTTTATTTTAATAGAAAAAAATTGTAGAGAAAAGCCTATAGTTTCATGCAATCTACGAATATTGGTTGGTCACTTCTTGATTTAGGAATATTGTGATCTGTTTCTCTCAATAACAAGTTTCAATGATGAAACATCTATGTCAACAACTCCTACAATTTCATAGTGGGGAATTTAAAATAATCTTTTGCTTTATATGGTGTTGTCCTCTGTAATTTTGCCACCATCTCATACATGTTTCCTTACACATGACAGGCTAATATTGAATTCACTATTACAAGCTTACTTTAAGAAACATGTCATATAGTATCAAATGACAGTAAATATGAAGGCAAATCTAGAGTTGATTGTATATGTAAATAAAAGAAACCAGGAAAAGTTGCTGATCAAGCGTAGCTATGAAGATGTCGAGGCACAAAACATCCCTTTCTTGACTCACCACTGACCATACCTGGGTTTGGTTTACACCTACCTTGACAAACAAAATTAAATGTCAAACCACTCATAGTATTAAAATTCTATCTTGAGAACTATAATATTACTCACTTAAAGAAGACACTAGATTGTTCTATCTGCTTCCCCAGAAGGGAAAGCTCATGAAATAGGCATCCCAAATAGCTATCTATAAGCTCAATTCAACAATTCTCTGTTCATTGGAGTGGCTTTTTACCGTCGTAGACTTGTTTGCTACTGCCATAGTGATAGCTTGTCTAATCCACCAGTAAACATATGTTGATAGATTATCCTTTCACTGTCTCTGGATTGAATCTCTATGCTCATTGGAGTAAGTCCAATGATTCCTTTATGCAATCATGGAAAAATATTACAATTTACCACTTAACAGATGAAGGTAGAAAAATCAAAAACAATTTGGTAGTGACCTAAATCAAGTCCTTTATTTCATAAAATAATGATTCACATATTTCTATACAAAAATACAGTCTTAAGAGAATAAAAAAGATTAGAAGATAAGTACTAATTTGTAGTTTCAATTCGTAGAATTATTTGTGAAATCTTGTTTGTGTTTACCAAATGTGTGCTCCATCAATACTTGCTTTGACTCTAAATTCATTGAAAATTTGTCATTAATATTACCATGAATCACATTATGAGACTAACCAATTTGAAAGATAAAATTAAATCCTTAAAGGCCCAAAAACCTTAAAAGCCAGATAATTATTGTAATACCCCAAAAATTTAGATGTCTATTATTTTAAAGAAATTAAATTTCTTTATATTATTACTTTATTTTATTAATTCATGTGAAATGCCTTATTTCTATAAATTATCATTGTAGGTGAGTTGCTTTTCTTTTATATGCATCTTATCATTTTATGTGGATTGCTTAGGTTTTATAGATTCCAATCATTTCATGTAAATTTCTCTGTTTATTTATTATTATTTTATCATTTTATGTGAATTGTTATTGATTATGTGTTGTTTTATTTAAATGCTTTGGTTTGGGCTAGGGAGGAATTTGGGCTGGAATATTTGGGCTAATGATATGTTTAAATTGTTGGGCAGGGTTATTATTATTATTATTATTATTATTATTATGATTATTATTTTATTTAGTTTTAGAAAAAAAAATCAATAATAGAATAATAATTAAGACAAAAAGGAAAAAGAAGAAAATTAGGATTTTTGCCGTTACTTTACGCACAGAACTAAGAAAGTAAATGAAAGAGAGAAGGGAGTGACGATCGGGTGAACAAGTTGATTCGTCAAAGAGGCAAGTTTGATTATTCTCTTCCCCTTTGATCCTGTATGCATAGTATAAATTTTTACATTTGTTTAATTGTGTTATGCGAGTATAGAATTGGGTATGTAAGCTGATGGTTTCCTGTTGAAATTTTATGTAATTCTATATAGTTGAATTCTTGGTACGTGTGCATATACATGGTTGCACTGTTGGAGATTTATATATATGTATAGCTGAATACGTATAACTTATATGTGTAGTTGAATACTTGGTGGGTGATTTTGATTAGTTTGTAGAGAAGCCTATATTGTGATATTATACATGTAAATATATATAGATATACATATATCATATATGTATAGGTTTACAAGAATATATATATATATATATATATATATTTATATGTATATATATATTTATATGTATAAGTTTACATGAATGATAATTTTCGTATGAACAATTTATATTGGATTGTTTGAATTTGATCCAAATAAAACATGCTCCTACCCTCTGTGAATGATCCTTTAGAGTTAGGATATAAATTGTGGAGGAATGTGGTTGAATTTAAAAAGATGGAACGAAGAACCCTAGAACCTAAGATTTGGGCCTTTTTGATTTAGACCATAAATGAAGGAAATTCTTATACCAAATGATAGCTTAGATCAAGGGGAGTAATTTAGTATATTTAAACATGGTCTTTAGCGGCCAGAGATGGCTCAAAAATGGCTGGGAAAAGGGCCATTCGAGGCTGGAGAAAACGCAGCCTAGCAAGGGCGCGTTTGGAAAAGATGGTCCAGCGGCAGCGTGTCCCCCACGCGTGCCGCCGGCTAGTGGGGGCGCATCCGGCCGGCGCCGGCAGGTGGCCAAAAAATGGTTTTTGGGCCCCACTCATGGGGGCCCACCTCTGGGTCCAATACGGGCCCATTCCGAGTTGTTTTGATATTTATTTTGTATATTTGAAATTTTTGGGAAAACTTGAAAATTTGGAAAAATTATTTTTTAAAAATACTTTTATAATTCTAAAAATTCTCAAAATTTTATGTCAACTTCCTGGGAGCTTAAGGGGCTTGGGGTTAAATTTCATATCGAAATGATTTACCATTGTCTTTAAATTAATTTTTAAAGTGTCTAAAAATTGGTTTTTTCGGCCTCATTAATTTTATAAAATAGTTAGAAATTTTCAAAACTTCTAAAAGTTTTACTGTAATTCTCTAGAGGCTAAATAAACTTGGGTTTAAATTTTCAACTCAAAATAATCTTTCCTTGTTGTTCAATTGATTTTTAAAGTGTCTAAAAGTTGGATTTTCACCTTCTTTTATTTTTAGAAAATATTTTAAAATTCCAAAAAATTCTAAAAAAATTTAGATAACTTTATAGGATTAAAATGCACTTGGGTTTTAAATTTCATGTGAAGATGAGTCTTCCTTGTGATTGTGTTGGTTGTAAAAGTATGCCTCGAATTATGTTTTGTTTTCTTTTTGCTAGAAAAATATTTTTTAAAATTCCCAAAAATTCTAGAAAATTTCAGTATGATTTAATAGGGTTCTTAGAAGTAGAATACGCCCAGAAACCTAGATAAAAGTTAGGTTTAGACTCCCTCGTATATTTGAGTGCATTGGAGGTTGAGTTGGGAAATTGCTTTTATAATGGATGTTTGAGTTATTTGATTTACTTGAATGTATTTTCCTTTAAGAATATAAATGCCAATCAAATACTTGATTATAGTTTACTTGTGAACGATTTGTCTTATGATGATAATTTCATGTTGGATAATTTGAAATACTGGTTTGTGCAAATTTAAATCATAATGCACCTTGTTTATTTTATGTTTCACATTGGAATGCATCTATATGTTTTTAATTGGCATGAAAGGATTGCTCAGCGTGTCAGGATCGCCCATACCTAATAAGGTATCTATGCATTTTATTTTGGTATGTAAGGATTGCCCGACGTGTCAGGATCGCCCATACCTACTAAGGTATCTATACATTTTTATTTGACATGTAAGAATTGTCTGGCATGTCAGGATCGCCCATACCTAATAAGGTATCCATACATTATATTTGGCATATCATAATTGCATAGATTGATAATATGCTTGCATATGTTTCTTGATTTCTTTAACTTAAAGAAAGTGTTCGTTTTAAATAATAAGGTTGTTGGGATAATGTATAAGATGAATTTTACTTTGAAAACATGAACTGAATAAGGAATATTCTGAATGGTTGCACCTATGTTTATCTTTTGTGTTCCTCACACTGACGGTATGTGTATTGGTTCTCTGGTTAGGATGTAGTAGATAGAACTTGCTCGTGGGTTTAACCCACTTTGTTGATATTTCAGGTCCCAGGCAGTTTCTCCCGCGATGATAGAGTACTAGGGTTGGTTGTGACAGACATCTACTCTCATCAGTCACAGGGTAGGAATCTATCTTTTTATTCAGGAGTAAAACTATGAACTCATTTAAAGGTTTTGGTTATTGGTTTTCAATTAAAGTCTTAAACTTTTGTTCATTCTAGTTAAGGGGTCCTTGGGTTACGGGACTTTCAAATTGTATTACCAGACATATAATTATTTATTTATCAATTATTTTAATTCAATGGGATTTTTTGTTCAGCTTTTAGTTGTTATTTTGTTGCTATCAGTTGTTAACATTCCTCAGGTTTTGTGTATGAGACTGGCCACCTCATGCGTGAAATTTTCTGGGGGGTATTTCATTTGGTATCAGAGCATTCCAAGTTCAAGTGTCCTAGGGTTTTAAGGGTCTATCGTAGGGAATCTTTCGCGTTGTGTCTTCTGATAAATAGGATTCTAAACATAGAGTTCATAGTGTTTTAATCTATCCTCGATGGTATTGATGTTTATCTATTTCCTCTACAGATGCCACACTATAGAAGGAGGAATGTGAATGATATTCTAGGTCAGGGTCATGCTCAGGGTGGAGATGCAGAGTTTCCTCCCGACTTGGTAACCATTATAGCACAAGCTGTAGCTACCGGAGTAGTGACTGCTCTTCAGAATCAACAGCCACCTTAGTAGCCACAACAGATGGCACAGGTTCAATTTCCTATGGAGCAGTCCAACACTTGGGAGAGGGTATAGGATTCCTTCACAAAAGGGAATCCGCCGGAGTTTTTAAGGTCTATAAAGGTTACCGAGGCGTATCAGTGGAGGAAAGATATTGAGCGCCATCTTCGCATGGTTACGTGCACTGATGTACAGAAACAGATGCTAGCTACATTTAAGCTAGTGGGAAATACATTGCAGTGGTGGGAGTCGGTGACTACACCGGAACAGCGGACCATGTTCACCTATGCAGATTTTCAAGTTTGCTTTGATGCTAAGTACTTTTCGTATGTAGTGAGGGCAGCTAAAAAGAAGGAATTTCTCGGGTTACAGCAGGGGGACAGAACTGTGGCAGCATATGAACATGAATTCACCAACTTATCACTGTTTGCACCTAAGGAGGTGGACACCGAAGAAAAGAAGCTGCGAAATTTTGTGAATGGGTTAATCTGGCCTATTGGACAGGTCCTTCTGGGATATCTAGTTTATACTACATATGCTCAGGTAGTGGATGTTGCATTGCAGCACTGTCAGTCGAGAAAAGATTACAAGAAAGGGCAGACAGAGAAACGACCTGACAGAGAATTCACTAGTCAGACAGTGGAGAGAAGGAATGAGAATGAAAGTAGACACTTTGAGAGGGGCAGTCATTCAGGGCAGCAACCGTAGAAGAGACACAGACCCAACGGTGATGCTCAGAGAGGGGGAGCCTCTACTCATAGGAGGCACAGTGGGGTACCACAAGCAGGTCATGGTCAGCAACATAGAAATCAGTTCAGGAGGTCTACCGGTGTGTTTAATGGAAACTGTTATAGTTATGGCGAGCTGAGGAATTCAGCTAGGTATTGTCCTAACAACAATCAGAGACCACCTGGTCAGCAGAGGCAGGGACAACAACCACCTTTGCCAGTACCACAGATTCTGCGGATACAAGCACAACATCGTCCAGCTTTACCTGTACCACCGCCGCCTGCAGGACAACCTGGATAATAGATGCATTATGGGAGAGTCTACAATGTTATGCCATATGATGTGCGGGCTCCTCAGGCTATTGAGGGTATGTTTCCTATCAATGGTAGACTGGGTCGCATTTTATTTGATACTGGTGCATCATATTCCTTTGTATCTAGAGTATTTGCTAGTTTATCTGGGTTAGATATTCAGCTATGTACTTCTCCACTCACTATATCTACGCTATTGGGGGCTAGTACCGTTCTACGAGAACAGGGTAATCAAGTCCCTATAGACATTGGCAGACTTAGATTCTTGGCAGATTTATTGATCCTAGATATGCAATCATATGATGTTATACTCGGGATGGACTGGTTATCACATTACCATGCTCAGGTTAATTGCCACGATAAGACAATTATTTTTGCCATACCGGGTCAGAAGATGTACTTGATTGCTATGCCGCAATCAAAGGGAGGGTCTAGTACGCACCTGTTCTTTATTAGTGAGGGTCTCCGGAAGGAACTATAGTATATTTAGATTCCATTCCGGTGGTGCGAGACTTTCAGGATGTATTTCAGGAGATCCCAGGGTTACCACCTAGTCATGAGATAGACTTTGTGATAGATTTAGCTCTAGGTACCAGACCTATTACTTGGGCTCCATACAGGATGGCTCCGGTGGAAATGAGGGAGTTGAGGGATTAGATTTAGCAACTTCTTAGTCAGAAATTTATTCGCAGGAGTACTTCACTGTGGGGAGCACCGGTGTTATTTGTGAAAAAGAAGGATGGCTCTCTTCATCTTTGCATTGACTATAAGGAGTTGAATAAGGTCACAATCCGCAACAAGTACCTGTTGCCTAGGATTGATGATCTGTTCAATCAGTTGAAGGGAGCCACCTATTTCTCAAAGATAGATTTGAGGTTCGGGTATCATCAGCTTCGAGTTAGGGAGCAGGATGTACCGAAGACAGCCTTCCTTATCAGATATGGGTCGTACGAGTTTCGGGTTATGCCGTTTGGGTTAACAATCGCCCCCGCTGTCTTTATGGACTTGATGAATAGAGTGTTCAGGGCCTACTTGGACCAGTTTGTTATTATTTTCATTGATGAGATTCTGGTTGACTCTAGGTCAGAGGAGGATCATGCCAGACATCTTCGTATTGTCTTGCAGACACTTGAGAGATCATCAGTTGTATGCAAAATTTGAGAAATATGAGTTCTAGCAGAGGGAGGTGAAGTTCTTGGGTCACGTAGTATCGGAGAAAGGGATAGCAGTCGATCCAAGTAAAGTGTCAGCGGTTCTGGAGTGGGGACAGCCTACCTCACCTTTAGAGATTCGCAGCTTTCTTGGGTTGGCTGGTTATTATCGTCGGTTTATTCAGGGCTTCTCTAAGATTGTTGGCCCGCTTACCAATCTCACTAAGAAATGTGTGCCTTTCATTTGGGATGACTCATATTAGGCGACGTTTGACGAGTTAAAGACCAGATTGACTACTACACCAGTTCTAGCTACTCCTCAAAGCGGCATTGAGTACTTGGTGTATACTGATGCGTCATTACAGGGCTTGGGATATGTATTGATGCAGGAGGAGAGGCCGATATCATATGCGTCACGTAACCTTAAGCCTCATGAGCTTAATTACCCGATGCATGATCTAGAATTAGCAGCTGTGGTTTTTGCTTTAAGGATTTGGAGACATTACCTTTTGGGTGAGACCTTCAGATTATTCAGTGACCATAAGAGTCTGCAGTATCTATTTTCACAGAAGGAGCTGAATATGAGATAGCGCAGGTGGTTAGAATTTGTGAAAGACTATCATTTTTCCATCCAGTACCACCCAGGGAAAGTGAATGTAGTAGCTGATACACTTAGTCGCCGACCCTATGCTAGTCTATCTGCCCTATTCGAGGTAGAGTAGAATGACTTGAGCAGCGTTGATGCCTTAGCTGATGCCTTTGTAGCATGCGTGGTGGTTACACCTGCAATCATACGAAGGGTAGTTACAGAATAGCTTATTGACCCACAGTGCGTAGAGAAGGTGACCGAGTTAAAATCTGGGGAGGTACCATTCTATACAGTGGGTAGAGATGGAGGATTGAGGTACAAGGGGCGATTGGTGGTTCCTCACAATGAGGATTTGAGGAGGGCAGTGATGGGTGAGTCCCACAGTTCTCAGTTGTCGGTACACCCAGGAGGGGATAAAATGTACCAAGACATGAAGCGGCAGTTTTGGTGGGCAGGCATGAAGAGGGACATCGTTATATTTGTCTCTAAGTGTAGCACTTGTTAAATGATCAAGATTGATCACCAAAGACCATCGGGGTCTTTGCAACCACTGCCTATAACGGAGTGGAAATGGGAAAACATCTCTATGAATTTTGTAATAACCCGCTCCAACACATGGTATGATATTGTCCGCTTTGGGCCTGAGCCCGCACGGTTTTGCTCTTGGGTTTACCCCAAAATGCCTCATACCATTTGAAGAGAACATACTACATATAAGCACATCCCCTTTTCCACACCCAGGCGATGTGGGATTGAGCACCCTGTACCCTGTCAGTGTGGTAGCTCAGCCCAGTGTCTGTCTTTGCACCCGCCCACTCACACCCGTCCACAAGGGTTACTACAATCTACCCCCCTACGAGGCCCGACGCCCTCGTCGGCACACTTACTTCCGGCTGGGTTCAGGCTCTGATACCAACTGTAATACCCCGCTCCAACACATGGTATGATATTGTCCGCTTTGGGCCTGAGCCCGCACGGTTTTGCTCTTGGGTTTACCCCAAAAGGCCTCATACCATTTGAAGAGAACATACTACATATAATCACATCCCCTTTTCCACACCCAGGCGATGTGGGATTGAGCACCCTGTACCCTGTCAGTGTGGTAGCTCAGCCCAGTGTCTGTCTTTGCACCCGCCCACTCACACCCATCCACAAGGGTTACTACAATAATGTAATACCCCGAAAAATTTGGACGTCTATTATTTTAAAGAATTTAAATTTCTTTATATTATTATTATTATTACTTTTCAATTCATGTGGAATGCCTTTATATGCATTTTATCATTTCATGTGAATTGTTAGGTCTTTATACAATTATTATTTTATGTGAATTGGTTGTCTTTATAAATTCTTTTATTTCATGTGAATTGCTCTACTTTTATTTTTATCAATTTATATGAATTGTTTATTGATTGTGTATTATTTGATTTAAATATTTTAAATGCTTTGGATTGGGCTTGGGAGGAATCTGGGCTGGAATGGTTGGGCTAAGGATATGCTTAAGTTGTTGGGCCATGGATATAGTTATATTATTATGGTTATTATTATTATTATTTTTAGTTATTTAGTTTTTAGAAAAAAAAAAAATAATAATAATAATAGAATAAAAATGATTAGGACAAAAGATAATAGAAACTAGGGTTTCTGCCGTTTGCATTACGCACAAAAATCAGGAGAGTAAACGAAAGAGAAAAGGAGTTCGGGTGAACGAGTGTTTGAATCGTCAAAGAGGCAAGTTTGATTCTTCTCTTCCCCTTTGAATCCGTATGCATAGTCTAGGTTTGAGGATTGTGTTTATTTTGGAAATTTGTATATAATTGTATGTTTTTTTTCTCTGTTGATAAATTTTGTGAGAATTAATTATGCTAATTGTATAGACATGTTGCTAGAAATTTGTATGCATTTAATTATGAAATTAAATGATTTTGCATGCTAAGAATAATTCTGTGAATTAAACATTAGGATTTTGGAGTTTTGGTACTGTTTTAGAGTATTTTTGCATATGTATATACATGTATATATGATTGTATAGGCGGGTGTATATATATACGAACATGAAATTTGGGTCTACTGTGTTTATCATTTTTGAGGGATTTTGTTCTAATTAAAAGGTAGATCTTACTTCCTAGAACAATCCTTGAAAGTTTCGTTATGAACCGTTGGGTAGATTGACGGGAAATTGAGTTTAAAATTTTAGATTTTCGAAACTTGAAATTGGGTGTTTTTGATTTAGTCCGCGAGAGGGGATAATTTTGGTACCAATACGTAGCTTAGATCGATACGAGTTCAATGGTATATTCATATGCGCGATTCGGTGCTCGGAAGTGATTGGAAAGTGATCGGGAAGCTCGGCCTCCATTGCTGGCCGCTGGAGCTTCAGCCGGGGAAGAAGGAAAAAAAAAAAAAAGAAAAAGAAAAAGAAAAGGGGCCACGCGTTCGCCGGCGCGTGGGGGCGCGTGCCGCCGACGCCGGTGACCGAAAAATTATTTTTGGGGCCCACCTCTGGGTCCAATATGGGCCCATTCCGAATTGTTTTAATATTTATTTTGTATTTTTGAAATTTTTGGAAAAACTTGAAAATCTGGAAAAATTATTTTTTAAAAATACTTTTATAATTCTAAAAATTCTCAAAATTTTATGTCAACTTCCTGGGAGCTTAAGGCGGTTGGGGTTTAAATTTCATGTCAAAATTATTTACCATTGTCTTTAAATTAATTTTTAAAGTGTCTAAAAACTGGATTTTTCAGCCTCTTTAATTTTAGAAAATAGTTAGAAATTTCCAAAAATTCCGAAATTTTTACTGTAGCTCTCTGAAGGCTAAATACACTTGATTTTAAATTTTCAACTCAAAATGATCTTTTCTTGTTGTTCAATTGATTTTTAAAGTGTCCAAAAGTTGGGTTTTTCACATTCTATAATTTTAGAAAATACTTTTATAATCCCAAAAATTCCCAAATTTTTCCTCTAATTCTCTGGAGGATAAATACACTTGGGTTTAAATTTTCAACTCAAAATAATCTTTCCTTGTTGTTCAATTTATTTTTAAAGTGTCTAAAAGTTGGATTTTCACCTTCTTTTATTTTTAGAAAATATTTTAAAATTCCAGAAAATTCTAGAAAAATTTAGGTAACTTTATAGGATTAAAATGCACTTGGGTTTTAAATTTCATGTCAAAATGAGTCTCCCTTGTGATTGTGTTGGTTGTGAAAGTATGCCTCGAATTATGTTTATTTTCTTTTTGCTAGAATAATATTTTTTTAAAATTCTCAAAAATTCTAGGAAATTCCAGCATGATTTAATAGGGTTATTAGCAGTAGAATATGCCCAGAAATCTAGATAAAATTTAGGTTTAGACTCCCTCATATATTTGGGTGCATTGAAGGTTGAATTGGGAAATTACTTCTTTAATGGATGTTTGAGTTATTTGATTTACTTGAATGTAATTTTCTTTAAGGATATAAATGCCCATCAAATACTTGATTATAGTCTACTTGTGAACGATTTATCTTATGATGATAATTTAATGTTGGATGATTTGAAATAACGATTTGTGCAAATTAAATCATAATGCACCTTGTTATTTTGTATTGCATATTGGAATGTAGCTATGCATTTTATTTTGGCATGTAAGGATTGCCCGGCATGTCAGGATCGCCCATACCTAATAAGGTATCTATGTATTTTATTTGGCATGTAAGGATTGCCCGGCGTGTCAGGATCGTCCATACCTAATAAGGTATCTATGCATTTTATTTGGCATGTCAGGATTGCCCAGCGTGTCAGGATCGCCCATACCTAATAAGGTATCTATACATTTTATTTGGCGTGTCAGGATCGCCCATATCTAATAAGGTATCTATACATGTATGCATATGTTTTCTTTATTTTGAACTTAAAGAATGTGTTCATTGTTGGATGATAAGGGTTTGTTGGAACAATGTATAAGATGATTTTACTTCTGAAAACATGAACTAAATAGGAAATGACTAGTATGTATATATCTATACCTATTTAGGTATCAAAAGATTAAATGATGGCATGTTAGGATTGCTTAAACTTGATATTATTTCATGTTATGTTATTTCTGCTGAACTTAAGAAATGTGATCACTTTTGCATAATAAGGATTTGGGTGGAATATTATAATTAATGACTGTTGTTTTGAAAACATGAAACTGGAATAAGAATAGCTTGTATGTTAAATCTATTATTTTCTTTTGTGTCCCTTATACTGAGTGTATGTATATTGGTTCTCTGATTGGGATGTAGTAGATAGGACTTGCTCGTGGGTTTAACCCACTTTGTTGATATTTCAGGTTTCAGACAGGTTCTACCGCGAGGATAGAGTTTTAGGGTTTGGTTGTAGCAGACGTTTCATCTCATCAGTTACTTGGTAGGAACTTGCCTTCTTCAAGAGTCATACTATGACCTTTTGAGACTTTGATTGTTGGTATTAATTCTAGAATTAAAAACTTTGGTTCATTCTGGTTAAGGGGTCCTTGGGTTACGGGACTTCCAAATTGTACTACCAGAATTTAATTATTTAGTTATCAATTATTTCAATTCAATGGGATTTCTATTCAGCTTTTAGCAATTATTCTATTTCTGTCTTTTGCATCTATACTTGTTGCTACCAGTTGTATGTATCTCCCAGGTTTTGTGTATGAGACTGGCCACCTCATGCGCGAAATTTTCTAGGGGGTATTTCAGATTTCATTATGGGACTTCCCACCTCATAGCGAAATCATGATGCTATTTGGGTGATAGTGGACAGGTTGACAAAATCAGCACATTTCTTGCCAGTTCGCTCGAGTTACACCTCAGAGCAATATGCGAAGCTTTACATTGCAGAGGAAGTGAAACTTCACTGTGTACCTTTGTCCATTATATCAGATAGAGATCCAAGTTTTGTGTCAGGATTTTGGGAGAGCTTTCAGCAGGCAATGGGTACAGCTCTACACCTCAGTACAACTTATCACCCTCAGACCGATGGTCAGACTGAGAGGGTTAATCAGATTTTGGAGGATATGTTGCGAGCATGTGTACTCGACTTCAAGGGTAATTGGGAGAGTTATTTGCCGTTGGTTGAGTTTGCCTATAGCAATAGTTATCAAAAGACTATTGGTATGGCACCATTTGAGGCTCTGTACGGATGACCGTGTAGATCACCGGTTTGCTGGTTGGAAGTTGGAGAGAATAGGTTTTTGGGTTCTGAGTTCATTAAGGACACTTCAGAAAAAGTTGCCCTTATTAGAGACCGTATGCGGACTGCACAGAGTAGACAGAAGAGTTATGCTGACCGAAGAACTCGTTCACTAGAGTTCAAGGTGGGGGATCAGGTTCTACTCAAGGTTTCTCCCATGAAGGGAGTTATGCAGTTTGGAAAGAAAGGAAAACTGGCACCTCGTTTTGTAGGTCCCTTTATGATTACCGATAGGGTTAGAGCGGTAGCGTATAGACTGGCGTTACCAGACACTATGCATAGGGTGCACAACGTTTTTCATGTCTCCATGCTACGGAAGTTCCTTAGAAATGAGGATACTTACCAGTACATTGAGGTAGGAGAGATTGAGTTACAGCCGGATGTAACATATATGGAGCAGCCTTATTATATTCTTGACCGTAGGGATCAGGTCCTTCGTTCTAAGACTATTCCATTAGTTCGAGTTCAGTGGAGCCACCATAACGAGGCGGAGTCCACTTGGGAAAGGGAGGATGAAATAAAAGCAAAATATCCAGAGCTTTTTCTTTCAAGTATGAGCTGAATTCCGAGGACGAAATTCCTCTTTTTAGGGGAAAAGAATGTAATACCCCAAAAATTTAGATGTTTATTATTTTAAGGAAATTGAATTTCTTTATATTATTACTTTATTTTATTAATTCATGTGAAATGCCTTATTTCTATAAATTATCATTGTAGGTGAGTTGCTTTTCTTTTATATGCATCTTATCATTTAATGTGGATTGCTTAGGTTTTATAGATTCCAATCATTTCATGTAAATTTCTCTGCTTATTTATTATTATTTTTATTATCATTTTATGTGAATTGTTATTGATTATGTGTTGTTTTATTTAAATGCTTTGGTGTAGGTTAAGGAGGAATTTTGGCTGAAATAGTTAGGTTAATGATATGTTTAAATTGTTGGGCCAGGATTATAATTATATTATCATTGTTATTATTATTGTTATTATTATTATTATTATGATTATTATTTTATTTAGTTTTAGAAAAAAAAAATCAATAATAGAATAATAATTAAGACAAAAAGGAAAAAGAAGAAAATTAGGATTTTTGCTGTTACTTTACGCACAGAACTAAGAAAGTAAATGAAAGAGAGAAGGGAGTGACGATCGGGTGAACAAGTTGATTCGTCAAAGAGACAAGTTTGATTCTTCTCTTCCCCTTTGATCCTACATGCATAGTCTAAATTTTTACATTTGTTTAATTGTGTTATGCGAGTATAGAATTGGGTATGTAAGCTGATGGTTTCCTGTTGAAATTCTATGTAATTCTATATAGTTGAATTCTTGGTACATGTGCATATACATGGTTGCACTATTGGAGATTTATATATATGTATAGCTGAATACGTATAACTTATATGTGTAGTTGAATATTTGGTGGGTGATTTTGTTTAGTTTGTAGAGAAGCCTATATTGTGAGATTATACATGTAAATATATATAGATATACATATATCATATATGTATAGAAGAATATATATATACACATATATATATATATATATATTTATATGTATAAGTTTACATGAATGATAATTTTCGTATGAACAATTTATGTTGGATTGTTTGAATTTGATCCAAATAAAACATGCTCCTACCCTCTGTGAATGATCCTTTAGAGTTAGGATATAAATTGTGGAGGAATGTGGTTGAATTTAAAAAGATTGAACGAAGAACCCTAGAACTTAAGATTTGGGGCTTTTTTATTTAGACCATAAAAAAAGGAAATTCTTATACCAAATGATAGCTTAGATCAAGGGGAGTAATTTGGTATATTTAAACATGGTTTTTAGTGGCCGGAGATGACTCAAAAATGGCTGGGAAAAGGGCCATTTGCGGTTGGAAAAAATGCAGCCCAGCAAGGGCGCGTTTGGAGAAGATGGTCCAACGGCAAGGCGTCCCCCACGCGCGCCGCTGGCGAGTGGGGGATCATCCGGCCGGCATCGGCAGGTGGCCGAAAAATGGTTTTCGGGCCCCACTCGCGGGGGCCCACTTCTGGGTCCAATACGGGCCCATTTTGAATTGTTTTGGTATTTTTGAAATTTTTGGGAAAATTTGGAAAAATCATTTTTTAAAAATACTTTTATAATTCCAAAAATTCTCAAAATTTTATGTCAACTCCCTGGGAGCTTAAGGGGCTTGGGGTTTAAATTTCATATCGAAATGATTTACTATTGTCTTTAAATTAATTTTTAAATTGTCTAAAAACTGGTTTTTTCGGCCTCTTTAATTTTATAAAATAGTTAGAAATTTTCAAAATTTCTGAAATTTTTATTGTAATAATTTGGTGGCTAAATAAACTTAGGTTTAAATTGTCAACTCAAAATAATCTTTTCTTGTTATTCAATTGATTTTTAAAGTGTCTAAAAGTTGGATTTTCACCTTCTTTTATTTTTAGAAAATATTTTAAAATTCCAAAAAATTCTAAAAATATTTAGGTAACTTTATAAGATTAAAAATCACTTGGGTTTTAAATTTCATGTGAAGATGAGTCTTCCTTGTGATTGTGTTGGTTGTAAAAGTATGCCTCGAATTATGTTTTATTTTCTTTTTGCTAGAAAAATATTTTTTAAAATTTCCAAAAATTCTAGAAAATTCTAGTATGATTTAATAGGGTTCTTAGAGGTAGAATACGCTCAGAAACCTAGATAAAATTTAGGTTTAGACTCCCTCGTATATTTGAGTACATTGGAGGTTGAGTTGGAAAATTGCTTTTATAATGGATGTTTGAGTTATTTGATTTACTTGAATGTATTTTTCTTTAAGAATATAAATGCCCATCAAATACTTGATTATAGTTTACTTGTGAACGATTTGTCTTATGATGATAATTTCATGTTGGATAATTTGAAATACTGGTTTGTGCAAATTTAAATCATAATGCACTTTGTTTATTTTATGTTTCACATTGGAATGCATCTATATGTGTTTAATTGGCATGAAATGATTGCCCAGCGTGTGAGGATCGCCCATACCTAATAAGGTATCTATGCATTTTATTTTGGTATGTAATGATTGCCCATACCACCTAAGGTATCTATACATTTTTATTTGACATGTAAGAATTGCCCGGAGTGTCAGGATTGCTCATACCTAATAAGGTATCCATACATTATATTTGGCATATCATAATTGCATAGATTGATAATATGCTTGCATATGTTTCTTGATTTCTTAAACTTAAAGAAAGTGTTCGTTTTAAATAATAAGGTTGTTGGGATAATGTATAAGATGATTTTTACTTTGAAAATATGAACTGAATAAGGAATATTCTGAATAGTTGCACCTATGTTTATCTTTTGTGTTCCTCACACTTAGGGTATATGTATTGGTTCTCTGGTTGGGATGTAGTAGATAGAACTTGCTCGTGGGTTTAACCCACTTTGTTGATATTTCAAGTCCTAGGCAGTTTCTCCCGCGAGGATAGAGTGCTAGGGTTGGTTGTGACAGACATCTACTCTCATCAGTCATAGGGTAGGAATCTATCTTTTTATTCAGGAGTCAAACTATGAACTCATTTAGAGGTTTTGGTTATTGGTTTTCAATTAAAGTCTTAAACTTTTGTTCATTCTAGTTAAGGGGTCCTTGGGTTACGGGACTTCCAAATTGTATTAGCAGACATATAATTATTTATTTATCAATTATTTCATTTCAATAGGATTTTATGTTTAGCTTTTAGTTATTTTATTTCTGTCTTTTGCCTCTATGCTTGTTGCTATCAGTTGTTAACATTCGTCGGGTTTTGTTTATGAGACTGGCTACCTCATGTGCGAAATTTTCTAGGGGGTATTTCAATTACACAAACTACAGAAGGAACAGGGGCAAAACCTCCAAGGAACAGGGGCAAAAACCAAAGCCAATCAAAAGTCCTATTGGATTATAAGTTATGACCTATCAAGAATTCAAGATAACTGCAATATGATACCTAACAAGTCAATTAACAATCAATTAAAAAATATATTTGATTTGTTGAAAGTTATAAAACGAGTTTTTTTTTTTCAATTTTGGACCTATTTAAGAGGACACTTAAGAGTTTTGTAAGCCCCTAACTGGAGGATCCTCTTTTGTAGTAGATTGAGGCACTGAGCCTTGACAAGCCAGGTTTTTTGGAGTCCAGGTTCGCTTTCAACAACTATGATTGCTTCAAAAATAAAGGGTGCAAAAAATGCTCAGCATTAATATGTTTATAAAACAAGGAGGGCACATCAATTCATTCCAGGTGTTCTATACTTCATTTTGAATCACCATTCAACCAATCCATAAGGAAAACAACTACAAATCAGAAAAATATCAAATATAATAATAGTGTTATCACTCACATAACTATTATGTGCATACCTCACACCCCCAATATTAGTGCAGGAACTTAATATGGTCTGGTCATTGTGAAGTCATGTAACAGTTCTAACTGAACTAGGAGAGTTATCAACTTCTATTGGAGGTGCATCTGGTTGATTTAAATAAAAAATGCGAAGTATTTTTTCAACACCACCAGTGAGTAGCAAGTGTGTATCCTGTAGTCAATCAACAAACTTTGATTCAGCTTACATCTATCAACATAAAAGGGAAGTAAAATGCATTGATACATATGAACAAATTCCCATCTAGGGACAATAAAGTAGTCCAGTAACATTTGATTGTTCTAGAGTAATTGATTGCAAATCCATAGTAGGTGAATCAACCATATGAAAGCAAAAGACGCAGCAACAAAATAAATTCACAATAATTTCGAACTTAAAAAAAAATGTAGATCAACATTTTTTGTATCAGCAAAAATAACCGATGCATAAGAAAGGAAATATGTGAAAAATAGATGTTATTATAACAACAAAAGGAACTAAAAACAACTTCTAAACAAAAAGAATGTAAACAACTTCTGGTCGACATATATATATATATATATATATATATACACACACACACACATATATACATATAGCGAGATGAATTTGAACCTGTAGAATGCAAATTTGAAGTTATACTCACAGTAATGAAACAATCGGACATAATAGATTTAGATTGAAGATCTTGTTTCGGGTGATTTGAACCTGGAAGACTAAGCTCCAGCACCAGTTCGGTAGCGATAGAGCCGTGGAGGATGGTGACGACACCGATGAAGCAGAGAGTTATGACGAGGATGCTGGTCGGAGAGATCTTGAGTCTGGGGAGCCGTCAATGCACAACTTGAGCACGTTGCTTCCCGAGTCACTTCCTCCTGCTCTGAATCTGGCGTAATCGCTGGAGGAACTCGAGACTGACTGACATCATGTACCAGCAATCGCAGTGACGAAGCGGCACGATGCCATACTGATAGCCTCTCGACATCTTTCAATCGCGCCCAGAATTGAAGTAACTAAGTGGAAGAGAGAAAAGCATAGAGAGAGCTCACTTCTGCCATTTGGAAACAAAATCAGATACTTCCCCCTAGGGTTTGGGTTAAGTTTCTATATATATGGATCCAGTTTTGCTAAGGACTCAAAACTTAATATAAAATAAAATGGGTCTCTTCCCATATACATATATACCTAAAACAATTTGAATTATTTTAAAATTAATAAACGGGTTTAGCGGGAGTGGTGAATTTAAGAGCCGGAAATTTTATTATGTATTGACGTCGAGCTAAAAACTCCGTTGAAGGGTAATTTTTTAGTACTTATTTACGGGAGTCTTAGGTCTCCGTTAAAGTTTAACATTAATTATCCCGTTAATATATGCAAACATTAATGGGGTCTTTCAGACGCCGTAGAAACTTTCTTTTACGGGGATTTGATTAAAACGTAGTGAAAACTTGAACTTTTATGAATCAATGACGAGAAGTCTCTTGTGAACCTAGTAAAAAGTACTTTCTACGAGCCAAAATATAGGAATGTCGTAAGTACTCTGTCGTAAAAACCCATTTTTCTTGTAGTGTTTGAGTGTGAACCCATCCATTAACCCAATGAACAACACATAAATCTCATATTTGCGGAAGTGTCATTATAAGTAAATAATTAAGCATGTATAATTTAAGGTCAAATCACTCCAATGGACCCCACACTTGGTTACACATACATTTAAATTCACTACTTCAAAGCGTATTGCAGTTGAGCTCTATGATCGATCGTACCATGGGTTAACGATTGATCGTAAAGCCACAATCCATCGAAGATGTATCGTAACATCTATCGAAGTACATTGGTTTTTAATTTGAAAATCAATCCCTATAGCTCCAGTTCACGATTCATTGTAATAGGAGCTATGATCCATTGTAATGGAGATTATGATTAATTATAGGCCCTCAACAACAAATTGGACATCTAATAATCACTTACTACTAAGCATACATTGATCATCCATCTATACACATCTAATATAACCCAGAGCATGCGTAGAAAATATCAAAACTATAATCGGACCTTAATTACATAATTTGCATCGGATCAAGTCCGGAATGTACATAAAACATCCAAGTTCCCAAATTTACAATTACACATCCCCATTTTTATTTGGGTTAAAATGGGGCTGACCTGTTAAAGTTAAATAAAAATTGTACTATTTCGTTTGGAGCTACTCGAGTTGGTCTTTGGATCTAATGGATTGAGCAGGGTTGTTTGGTTCAATTTCGGGTCAGAAATGGGTTGGATCGAATTGGTATAAAAGCCGGCCCCAAACCCCAAATCGCGCATAGAGAGAGTGAGAGGCGGTGACCCTAGGGCCTGAGGCATGACTAGAGCCATGCAAGTTTTCTTAAGTTCAAAGGCTCATTCGCTTTATCACATTTGTTCAATTCATTCATTCATTACAAATAGATGGCTTTTTCCCTTAGCATATTGAAAATATATTTTAACCCCAATGCATGATTAAATGTTTTTGGAATATTGATATTGAGATCTTCTATCTCTCCCCCACATTGTGAAACAAGACCAAAGCCAACTCTTGACTTCTGCACACCATTATATGGTACGTACATTTATTGTGTACGTTATAGAGAGAGAAGTTTGTGTAATCTCATTTTTCTTTTTTATCAAGAAGATTTTTAATCGAACTACAATCCTGTGTTTTTAGCCCTTGTGAGTATTCGCACTAAATGAACTAATTGTTGTCTCTTTTGTGGATGGATATGCTAATCTAAATTATTGTACTACGTAATTTGGTTAATATATTTACTACTTGAATGAGATATGGTCAATCTGAAAATTTCTCGCATTTAAATCACACAGATTGGATAAAAGATTGTTGTTTGTCTTCCTAACATAACATGCATTTGACAAGTTGAAAATTGAAAGAAAGTAAGTTGTCTCTCTCTCTCTCTACAATCTACACACACAAGGCACCGAAGATATTAATTAACATCAACCTTTCTTTCTGCATCTATCTATCTGGGAGATTTGCAGTTCCTTGTCAACGCACAAAAGGAATAAGAAGGTACTCAGCATAGAAAAGCTGCAAAAAGACAATAATACCATTGAACATGAGTTGTGGAATTTAGAATGAGAAAAACTATTCATGTAGACTCGATCTATGAAGTACGTGTTTAAGGTGAGAAAGCTACGAAAACTAGATAGAAGGAAAAACAATGGTGAATCACTAATTTTGTAGTCGATATGGCTGGCTCCATATCTATGGCACCAATATCTCTCATATATATATATATGTATATATATATATATACACAGGGCATAGCCACATAGGCACTAGTGGATACATTAGTACCCACTTAATTCTATAATTTTTTTATATATAATAAATGCAATTTTTTAAGGTTTAGAATTATAATGACCTATTAAATATGAGTTATGTACTCACTTAATTTTATAAAAAAATAAATTATAATCTGAACTTTTGCGTTCGTACCCACTTGTACAAATTGTTGGCTACGCCAGTGCGGTGTGTATATATATATATATATTGTTCATTGTTTGAGAAGTTATGATTTGAATGGAAAAATAAAGTTAGTATAGTATAGATTCAGTTACCTTCCATATGAACATGTAAAATGATGTTACTGATGGCTTACTGGCAAGATCAACAGAACGAGCTCGGAACAATAGGAGGGAAGCAAGTGCAGAGTGGCCTAATACCTGCACCAAAGGTATGTATGAATTTTTGAGGTTATCACGTAAAACAACCATAAATTTAAGTATAGTACGTAAAAGTAGTTTATATATGTAGAGTAGTCAAGTGTGGACATACAGTGACAAGCTTGTTAGCTAGGAAGGAAGATGAAGCTCCTATTACTATGGCAGCTCCATATGCCATCAACAACATGCTAATGCAAAGCCAAAATACCTTAATTTACAAAACACAGACACAGCTTGTGAATGATTGTTGAATCTCCATCACTAAGTCAATAATAAGTAATATATATATATATATATATATATATATATATATATATATATATAATGGAAAAATGAAATTAAACTAGTATGTATTTTAGTAACCTACTGTTTCTTGTCCCAGGCTGACACTGAATGATTGAATGCCGAAATCTCTATCACCATCCACGTCGGGTATGTCCTGTATAAAACAATTACATACATACATACATATGCAGTCACCAATATTCAACATGCAGTTACTTAATGTTATTCCATGCATCATCGATCCTATGTGATGTATGGGGTGCTTAACAAACAATGATTCCAACATTGGGCAATCAGAGATGCATGGTTAACCCTACAACATCAAATGCTTAATTAATTCCCATTTAGGTTTACCTTGAATAATGCTATAACCGTGGAGAAGAAGCACATAAAAGCTACTGCAAACAGCAATGACCTTGTAAACATTGTTGGCCTACCCAGTACATATTTCTGCAGTGTATATATATATATATATAAATATATACACATACACACACACACAGGTTGTCACTTAAATTTTAGTTAATCAGAAAATGAAAGAATATATATATATTGGAGGAGTGGTACCTGGATGTGTAGAAAGAAGGCAAATTGAACCACAATTGCCCTCACAATGATGATGCATATTGCCGCAAGGAACGCATTTTTTTTCCATCTGAGTAAGGGAAGCTACGTACAACAAGCACCAAAAACAGAAACTTCATGCTCTTCTGATATATATATATATATAAGCCTGACTAATTATTATTATTATTAACAATACGATGATAAAAAAGAGTGAAAAGAAATAACTATATATATATATATATATATTAATTAATTACCTCCACAGAATATGCACTTCCAAGTAGAAAACTTATGAGAAGAGCGGAAAACAATGGTGGAGACTGAAACACAATTCCCATGCTCAAACTCTGAAATATATATATAATTTCATTTCATTTCAAAATAATTATAGAAGATGATGATACATACATGATCCTTCCTGCATGACATGACATGCTGCAATTATATATCTACTGTATTAGAAATACTAACCATCAATAGAAACGTGGAAACAATTGTCATTCCAAATTCCACAGAAAATTCTCCAGAAGCCAGAGGAAGATTGGGTTTGTTAACCTAATCAAAACAGATACATACATACATACATGTAAACATTAATGGAAAAGAAGCTTTTGAGTCCCATCAAACACAATAAATATATATTATGGTGGAAAATTATCCAATTAAATAATTAATTACCTTGTCTATTTCGACATCGAACAATTGGTTTAGTCCCACAACATAAATGTTCATTGATATAGCTGGAATCAGTGCCTACAATTCAATAGAATTACAGAGAGCCATGTAAATTATTAATTAGTACCCATGCATACCAGCCCATTGAAGAATTAATTTTGCTATTATATATATATATATATATATATATATATATATATATATATATATATATATATATATATGTTAGCAAACAAAGCTTACCTTCAATAGTCCCTGTAAAAATAGTGGAGACAGAAGATCAGTTGCTGATTCTAAAGGGAGTAGAGAAACTGAAGTTATTCCCATAACCTGGCAATCAAAATGCATTAATTTTTTTCAATTCAATTGTTATTTAATTATTAAATTTCTCAAGAAATTAATCTGAGACGACCATGAACATGAAATCAACTCACTCACTGTGCCTATTACAGTGTGGGGACGAGAAAACCTGTAGAATGCATTCAATTGCTTACAAAGACTTCTATTCAGAAATGTAGTAGTAGTAGTCTTCGTCGTCGTCGTCGTCATCAAATGATCGTCTTCATCATCATCCTTGGCCGCATTCAATTGCTGGTATTGATCTTGGACTAATAATCTACACTTTCTGGTTGTTTCACTTCTTCTAAGACGATGATCATCAGATAAACTAAATCTCCTTTCACAACATGATCTCAATAACTTCTTGTACTGCCATTTCCTTGTAACATTCTGTATAAGCATTTTACCTATACATACAAGTTCAAACATAGATACATACATTATAAAAACACTACCCGAAATATCAATGGTTGACTCTGTACCCTTTCCAAATATCTCTGACTATAATTTTTATATAAAATCCATTAAAATATCAATATTCACTTTTAATTTACACAACCTTTTCATTTCACATCAGTTTTTTTTTTCCCCATAAATGAGGTGTTGATTGCATTGAAGAGATTAACAAATCAGTACAATGGATAAAGAGGGGGCATTCCCCCCTGTACATCAATTTGGGTTTCTAATTTTTATATGAAATATAAGAATATTTACTTTTAAAAAAATAATATTTTACAAATTTGTTTTCTTTAAAAAATTGTGATTCCCAAATTCAAAAAATACTCTGAAAGTTCAATATATATTAAATTTTAATTAAAATTAATGATGAGTAAATCAAGAATAAAACATAAAAAATTATAATTTCAATTCAAATTGAAAACTTATAAAAGATTGTGGAAAATGTTATGAGTCATCCGTCTTTAACAGACTAAATTATGTTTTATTGATAATATTTTCTTTCCACAATCAACTCATATTTTTGCACAGTAAAACCATGAAATGTCTGGAACCAAATTAATTAAGGAGGTATGATCATGAATAGTAGAGTTAAAAATAACACACACACACACGTGTATATATATATATGTGTGTGTGTGTTATCTGTTTGTGTGCGCGTTAGAACTGCATCCCTAGAATTTTAAAAGCTGAATTTTGTTACAAACCGAAGATTATATATATATATATATATATATTGAGAATAAAAACAGAACAAAAAAAAGGGTATCTTGACCTAATATTCTCAATCTGTTTGAGGGCTTTGTTGCAACTACATTTAACTATGTTGTCGTCTATCTCGGGCATGCATATCCTCATATAACAAACAACGTTGCCACGTTCTAAACTTATGGTTCTTCACTAAATTACGCCACCAGGCAATATTTTTCAAATTATTTTCTTATTCATTATCATTGTTTTCTTTTTCTTTTGTGATAATGATTAACCCAATGCGCAAGTTAGGAAAACCACCAACAGATATATCTTCAAATGAGTAGGGTTTGATGAAAGAAGAAAATACGTAGAAGATAATTTTGTGTTATCAAAATATAATTAGAATGGTAATCTTTATAACATATATATAGATACATATATATATAGAACTGAATATATTATTCATCTGTCATATAAATGAAGAAGTATGAATAATCAAAATTATGGGTTTTCGATGATTTTAATTTCCATGGTGAAGAATGGATTAATTTTTTAATCAACCCATATACGGATTTTTTTTAAAAAAAATAAAATAAAAGTTTACTACCATGAATCTAATATGACCAAATTTTGAAAAGAAAAAGAAATATCTATTTTTGTATTTCTTCTTATATTTGAGAATTGAAGGCTATGGAAAATGAATTAAATAAGCAATCAAGAAGCCAGGAAGAGTAGTGGGAAAAGAAACAGACTTACCTTGAACTTGAGGAGGAAAATGACTTTGTAAAGGAGAGAAGCAACATGCATTTGAGTAAAGCATCTCTCTTTCTCTGTGATGAAATATACATACACACAACTACATATATGTCCTATAAGTATATATAAGCTATTGAATTGATGGGTGGTGAGTACACCTTGCTGGTGTTCTGGCGGCACTCGCCATTGAGCATACATTTGGCGATACTGTTTGGTTTTGGATATATGGATGGGACAATACTTACCTACTTATCGGTGTGTAGGTGAGCCATTCTGATCACTGATATGTTCCAGTAAAAAAATGAACACATCAACTTTAATTACAAAATTAAATTTAAAATGCAATAAATAAGTATACTAAATGAGATTTTAAAATACAATAAATAAGTATAATAAATGAGATTGAATGCATTTATTATACTTATTTATTATATTTTAAAATTGATGTGTTCATTTTTTATTGGAACACATCAGCGGTCAGGAGGGCTCACCTATACGATGGTGAGTAGGTAAGTATTGTCCATATGGATGTTACGTAATGAATTCTCACCTACACACACACACACATATATATATATATATATATATATATATATATATATATATATATATGTAAACTAATTAACTTTTAGCCGAGAACTCTACGTCCATCTTATCATAATTAATTAATAATAGTATTTATTGAATGTTTCTTAATTTTTTCTCCAGCTAACAAGTCCTACGTCTACCTTATAATTATTTGTAGAGTAAAAGTTATTATCAAATGTGTAGTGAAAAAAGTGTCCATCAATTGAATCGTTAAAGTTTCACTTTTTCAGACGAGAGTGATTCACTTTTTCAATTCGGTTATAACTATTACTATACATTTCATTACTCATAAATAAATATTGAAAGTTTCTCTCTCTCTCTGGATGTAAACTCCTAATCTATACCTACCTGCATACATGCTCTTAATAAATTATATTATTTAAAAAAATTCTTTCTAAATAGCGCACAGTTAATGCCATTTTATTTATTTAATTTATTTATTTCTATTATTATTATATTATCTATATATATCGAGCCCTTTTATTATTTCTAGACATTTTTAATAATTTTATATTGATATTATTTTTTATATGAGTTAATACATTCTAAATAAAATATAATTATTAATATATTCCTAAACGTTTTCTTTTCATGCAACAGGACACACGTGTTGCAAATGTCACAACATTGCCCAAACGTTTCACATTATTGTTATATTTATATTATTTGTTATACGAGTTAATACCTTCTAAATTAAATATGGTATTAATATATTCTTAAATATTTTCTTTTCCTATCAAATGACACAAATGTTGATTATTAATAAGAAGGCGATATTCGCACTCTCATTTTCTACGTTTGCACTCCTATTTTAAAGAAAATGACATTTCTCACCTTAACTTCACAAGTGAATGATTATTTTTTTAAAAAATTACACTACTACCATTTCTGATATTCTCTCCTTATCTCTAATATTTAATATTTTTAGTCTCTTTTAACAGGTTTCCAAAAAAAAAAATTACACAAAAAAAACTCAAAAAATAGTTATTTTTTTCTCTTTTGACAAGATCTAAAATAAAAAATATTATATAAGTACCAAAAAATTGTTATATTTATTAAATAAAGTATTTCTTTTGACAAGAACTGAAAAAAGGACCCAAAAAAAGTTCTCTATAGGACCCAAAAATATGAGTATACTACACAAAAAAAAAAAAAAATTTCTTTTTATCTCTGATGAATAAACTATCTGATTTGATAGGACCAAGAAAAAAAGTATGGTATGCAAAAAAAAAAAAGACCCAAAAATAAGTTTTTCCTACTATCTCTCATATGACAGCACTAAAAAAAAAAGTATGATACATAAAAAATGATCCAAAAAAAAAGTTCTTCCTATTAAATAAATACAAAATAATAGAGTATCCATTATCTCTTTTAACAGGATCCAAAGAAAAAGGGTTATCACTATTGAATAAATTATCACTTTTGACTGGATAAAAAAAAAAAGTACCAAGAGAAAAAGTTCTCTTTTGGTTGGAACCCAAATGATATTACTAAATGAAGTAAAAAGAATTAACATTTATTGTATAAAGGTTAGTTATGGTATTATAAAATAAGGGATGATGCATTAATGAGTTTATGGGCCTTCTTGTCATCTTATTTAAAAGAAATAGGTTAATGGAGTGCAATCGTGTAAAAGTGGAGTACGGATATTGCCTCTCATTAATAATTGTATTTTTAAATATTTCTTTTTCCTTAACAATACCCCAAAAGACACAGGTTTAGCAAAAATTTCATATATTGTTAAAATATATTATTTCTAACATATCTCATTATTATACTATGCTACAAAAAATTCCAGAAAAACATTGAGGTTTTTTTTTTTTATTTAAAAAATACAAGGCGATGTTAGGAGATTGTTGAAAAAGAAGAGGAGTTTGAGAACTCTCAACTAATCAAATTAAGCGTTGGATTGAAGTCTATAGCAACAGATTGATGACCTTCAATTGATGTCAAAGAAAAAATAATCTATTGGAGAAACACTAATCTCTTCCAAATTGTCAATTCTAAATCACTAAATGCAAAAAGATGGACTCGATGTGTTTTTCATTTCTTTATCAATTTGTATAGTTGACTTAAATTATTATTTTTTGTACACAAAACATTCGATCTTTGTAATGAAAATTCCAAAATTGTTAAATGTTAGTCCAATATTAGAATTCTCATTGGATTACAATGCATGGTAAACACTTCATTATTATCTAATATTTTATTAACGAATTTTCTTAATCTCTCTCTCTCTATATATTTTGATCAAATCAGGTGTTGATTGAAGTGTGTTGTAACGGAGTGGCGATGTTGAATTATTGGCAAAGAAAGTATAATATTTTGGAGAAACACTAATCCCTTCCAAATAGTCAACTCTTGAATATAAAACGCAAAGAGATGGACTCGGCTTTCATTGTTTTATCAATTTGTATTGTTGATTTAATCTTCAATATTATCTAATATCTAATTCACCAAATGGTTTTTCCAATGTAGTTCACTTTTGGCCTCATTTGGATATGATGTGGGACAAGTTAGATCCTCTAACATTCTTCTTCACTTGAACTCGCAATGCCCTCGTTACAATCGGACCACATTTCCTATCCGGTGGTCCCTCTTCTAGGCTAGGCGCTTGGCTTTGATACCAAATATAATAGTCTAAGTTGTTAGATAGTGTTGCATATCTACCCTTATATGTCCAAGTCTTTCCCCATCTGTATCTAATGTGGGACAAGTTACCCTTTCTAAGAGCTTGTGTTAGTATTAGTTGACCATCTATTGTTTTACAAATTCTAATTTAATTAATTGTTCAAAGATCTGAATTGTCTTTGCCTTGCCTTGTTTTATTTTGATAGTGAGACTTGATTTAATAAACTAGTTTATTTTTGTTTAAAAATTATTATTATTATCACAATAAATTTGATTTATTAAATTACTTTATTTATGCTTTCATTGAGATTTTCAAGTTATTCTTCAAGAATATGAAAAATGAAGTTCCAGCAAACAAATCAAAAAATTAAAGATGGAAACAAATTTATGTTTAACATAACAAAAAAACATTAAAATAATTTAAGAAAAAAATAACATTAAAGTATTTCAAATTTTTTCTGCATTAGTAAATCATTTCTTGATATATATATATATATATTTAACTACGATTTTTTTCTCACGTGCAACGCACAAGCCTTTTCCTAGTATATACAAATAGGCAACTCAGACTACTTTTATTACCATTTTTTTATTTTTTTATTTTCTATTGGGAAATTTACTTTTATTACCAATCTTTCATCCATTGATTGTTACAAAATTGAATGTGACTAGTTTATAGTATATAATTAGAGGAGTGGGCGGCAATCCCAAGACGTCGTACATGGTGTGCTTTGTAAATAGTTTTGTAGTGCAGAGGCACGACATTATGGCATGGGAGACATGAGGGTGATAAAAAGGTTAAAAGAGCAAAAAGAAAACTACTTCAAATTGAAGTAAAAGCTCAAGAAACTGCATAAAAAACAAACTCTCATTTCTTTTCTTGTGATACATGCATATACACATATATATGTACATGTACATGTATATATCTTTCCTGATCCGGCGGCAATATTCACAGAAGCTCATGCACTAATTAAGTTTGCCCTAGTTTTTATTTATAACTAATTAAAATGGTCACAAAAACCAGATCGAGAAGGTTGAGCAACAGCTATACCAATGAAAGTTCAAATAATAATACCACTACAAGAAAATGGACTTTTTAAGACTGGTAAAAACGATTTTTACGACTGTTTTGCCCCATCGTGATATCCGGTGTCGTAGTTGGTAAGAGCTTTTCAACCACGGGCTTAGCCCGTGGTAGAATCCTACTTTCCACGGTTCCACCACGGGCTATGCCCATGGTAGAAAGTCTGTTTTCTATAGCCCATGGTGAAAAGTCTGTTTTCTATCAATAAATTATTTTTCTACCACAGGCCAAGCCCGCGGTTGAAAGTTTTTTTTCTACCACAGCTTAACTCATGGTTGAAAGGTTGTTTTCTACCATGAGCTAAGCCCGTGGTAGAAAGTTTATATATTTTAAAAAAAAATTTAAAATATATATATGCTTGCTTATACATTGTTCCTATCAATCACAAACAAACAAATATTCAACCAAAGTGAATTTTTTTTTTTATAAATATATAAAGAATGTACAGAAAGATCCAAGTGGGGGTAATACAAAGAAAATAAAACAAGTCCAAAACTAACGGTAGTGGACTAATAAAAATAAACAGCAACTCACATAAATTAAGTAGTAGAAGAACATCTTGAATTTTAATCTCATAGATATCCATGACTTCCCAACAAATTAGCTTGGCATCCTCTTCAACTGATCTAGCGTGACCATCATACGATCTGATGTTCTTTTATTCCATATAAACCATACAATAGTAGAAAATATCCTCCTAGCAATCCTCTTAACAGCAATAAAAAATTTCATATTCAAAAACCATTCCATTAACTGCCACAGTGATTCATGAGTCAGCATGTTCCATGACCATTGGAAAAATATGATATGACAAGTTGTTTCCCCCTTAAAATATGACAATTTAGAGCATAACTAATTAATGATAAGAATAACGATTTCAATCTAACAATGAACCTAGTTTTCATATATTACTATCTTATGTTAAAAAATTAAATAATTCATATATTTAGAGCTATCTCAAAAACATCACATTTTAAATTAGATTTTTATTCTTATTACTTTATTAAGAGAGAGAAAGAAAGTGCAATGAAATAGGACAATAGAGACTTAAAAGAAGTAGAAAATGAAAAAGAAGTATTTTTTTCTCCTATTGTTTATATTGTATATATATATTATGGAATTAAATAGTTAAAAAAGGACAATGAGTTCCCAAACAGTATAAAGAAAAAATATCTTATTTAGTTTAATTGAGAATATCTTTTAGGGGTGTGGATTGGTCCAGAAGTCCAATGTCACTAGTGAGCAGCCCAGGTACTGGATAAGAAAAAAAAGAAGATGCAAATTGCAAAGATAAAACAAGCAGATAACTCATTCAATGTCTGGAGCATAAAAAATTCGAAATGATATGAAAAACTATAATGGTTTTATGATCTATAAGTAATACAACAAACAAGAGACATAAGGTAACATAATTTACAGCTAAACAAGTAATGTGAGATATAAATTTGTAATTGACATATTTCGATGATCAAAACTGATTGATCGAGTTGTAATTTTTGATTTATTCTTTGTATCGATCATCGACATCTTCAAGCTGACACTCAAGTGCATGGAAGCTGACAAATCAGTAAGAACACCATATAGTACAGGTAAGTATGGTGAGGACACTCTGCATTTTTTAGTTCCGAGCCTATTTTGAAAAATCAGGGTTTAAATGAAAATTTTAGGGTTTTTCAAAGTAAGACCGGTCCCCAATATTTAGGATCGGTCCAACTTTTCTCAACAGTTTAGTTTTTGCAGGTTTTCAAAAAGTCCCACCGGTCCTATTTATTTGGCACTGGTCCAACTTAGCCTGTTCCAAATAGGAAATAGATTTTGACGAAAATTCTGATTCCTATTGGGTTTGAAACTTCTAGGAAAGTTCTATTTTGGTATTCAACTTCTTTTTCAAGTAGAATTAGGACTTCCTTGCCTATATATATGTATTTATATTTTCTCTATAGAAGACGCCCTGGAATATTATTTTTAGAGAGAGAAAGTATATACATTATAATTAAGCTTTATATATTTTTAAGAACACACATCCATACTACACGAGTGATTTTTAGGATGGCGTTCTACTTCTAATTAGTTGCTCAGAGACTGCATCAAATCTATTTGCTAATCAGAACATTGGATTGAAGGTTCTTCGCTTGCTTGCTTGCTGAGGAAAAAAGGTGACCAGATTGCACTACGAAGGGAATAAAATACTTGCTGAGTATTTTGGTTCTTCCAACAACTTTTCTGTAAGGGTGGTGACGTTAGCCAGAAGTCTGCAGCAATTAGATGTGTTGTCGCAATCATAAGCCTGAGGTATTTCGTATCAGATCCTTGACAGAGTGAAGAGAGGTGTGAGATTGAGACAGAGTCTGTTGTACTTTGCTTCATCATAGTGAATTGGTTCCCTGAGGTGTGTCGCCTCCCTCTGTGGTTTTTCCCGCCTTGGGTTTCCACGTATATCTGGTGCATTCTTTTCTTTACTTGCACTTTATTTATTTGCTTGCTTCAATTGTTTAATTAATTGGACTTAAAATTGAATTCATTAAAAATTAAGCAAATGAGCAAGTGATCCTATTCACCCCCCTCTAGGTTCTAAAATACTTTTCGCAACCGCTTCCGCACCGCGCAACTCACAATTGGTTTCAGAATAGTGTTCTCTAATTTGTGAGTAGTTCTTTGCGAAGTATTTTTAAAAATCAAAATTTATTTTTGTTTTTAAAAATTATCATGGAATTTAGTATGAAAGAGGGTGGATCGATTCAGCGAACTCCTTTATTTGATGGTTCAAATTATATTTTCTGGAAGTTTCGCATGAAAGCCTTTTTAAAATCTCAAGGAGAGAGAGTTTGGATGGCTGTAGAGAATGGGTATAAAATTCCTACCACTACCACTGGTGATGGTGATGCTGTTGTGACTATAGAGAATGATAAGGCAAAATGGTCTAATGCTGAACATGAAGATGCCAATAATAACAACAAGGGTTTATATGCTATATTTAATTCTGTTGTTCCTTTTGAATTTGCTAGAATTTCTGCTTGTTCCACTTCGAAAGAAGCATAGGATATTTTACAGGTAAATCATGAGGGTACCACCAAAGTAAGGAGATCTAAGCTGCAAATGTTTGCTACTAAATTTGAAACAATTAGAATGGATGAAGATGAGATATTTTTTTATTTTTATTCTAGGCTTAATGATATTGTTCAAAGTAGTGCTAACCTTGGTGAGAAAATTCCTTCTTTTCAGATTATTAGAAAAATCATGAGATCATTACCTGATAGGTTCCAAGCCAAGTTGGAAGCCTTAGATGAGAGCAGAGATGTAGATTTTATGGAGGTAGCTGAGTTAGTTGGATCAATTCAAACTTTTGAGATGAAATATCCAAACCTTCAAAAATAAAAAAATTTGGCTTTAAAAACATCAAGGACTTCAAAGTCTTTAAGTTTGTCAAATTGTTTAAATTCTTCAAAATCTGAAGTTGAAAAAATTGAAAGGTTTGAATATGATTCAGATAATGATGTTGCACTCTTTGCTAGGAAATTTAGAAAGATTCTTGAATATGAAAAAGGTAAAAATTTGAGAAAAGAAAATCCTTCTAAATTTCGAAATCAAAGCTCATCATCCAAAGGTAAGGAAAGGAAAGAGAAAAAAGATGACTCTAAGAAAATTGAGGTTACTTGTTGGACATGTGGTGGTAAAGGTCATACATCTAATCAATGTCCAAGTCCTAAGAAAAATAGCTTTAGTGTAAAGAAAATTTCAAATAAGAAAGTTATGAAAGCTATTATTTCTGAGTCTGAATATTTTAACTCTGATAGTGATTCTTCTGTTGAGAATGATTCTCTTGCCTTTGTTGCTTTATTGAATAGTGATACTGCTAATGATTTTTCTTCTGATGTAGGTGAAATAGAGATGTATACTACTCTTAGTCAAGTAGGGTTTGACGATTCAGAAGTTGAGCAGTCTGATGAAGAACCATGTGAAAGCAAGCTGCTAGAATTTTTCGAAAAATTGCTGGAAGCTTATCATAAAAAATCTGAGAAGCTAAAGCAAGAAAAATTTGAGAAAGAGACTTTGAAGAAAAAGAATGAAGATCAAGTGAAATTGATTGAAGAAAATAAAGCTGAAATTCTGAATCTTCAAAGCAAAGTCAAGTTTCTCGGAAGCGAGGTAAGTCAAGCTATTTCTACTAGAGATTCTCTTGTTGCTAGAATTAATTTTCTTAAGCCTGAATTAAAAAAATCACAAGAGAAATTAATTGATTTTACTTCTGGACAGATTAAGATTGATAGCATGATTAGTGTTGGTAAGCCTGTAGGAGATAAGACTGGATTAGGTTTTGTTGGGTCATCATCGAAGGGAAACACTATTTTGTTAAACCAAAGAATTTCATTGTGTCTGAATCCAAACCGAAGTCTTAAGTCGAGTCTGTGCATGCTAAAGTTGTGTCCAATGTGTTTTATTGTTCTTTTTGTGGTAAGACTGGACATAGTCAACACTATTGCTAAGAATATACATTCTAATTCTGATTTTCATGTGCATAATTCTTTTGCTAAGAATAGGGTTCATGCTAAAAAGCCACATTATTGGAGCAAACCCAAAAATTCTCAAGATAAAAAGAATTCAAATAAAAAGAAGAATGTTTTTGGTTCTCCACAATTCTTTCCTGATAAATTGCATGTTAAAACTATCTGGATGAAAAAGGAAGATTTGGAGAAGTTTCTGCCTATTGATACTATGGAATTTATTCCTAATAGGTCTTTGGGTGCAAAACCCCCTAACTAGGTCATTAGGACTTTGATGGTCATGAACTGAGCTTATGTTTATTTATTTGTTTTCCATTGGACCATATTTTTTTTGGTTAGGTTTTGTTTATTTTTAGTAATAATCATATGAGATTATGAGAATTGTATTTTTCTGAGAAATAATGTGATTTCTTTATATTTGTTTTTAATTTCACTTTAATTTGTGAATGTATAATTGAGATACTTAGTTTATCAATGAATGAAGTACTTGATTTTATGATCTAAACATTGATGAACAATGTGATGTATTTATTTCTTTTTAGAGGTAAATCTTCTGAGTCCATACAATTTGTGCACTAGTCCAACTCTGAGAGAATTGATTGAAAACTAATGTGAAGTTGACTAGAATATATTGTATGAGTAGCATTGAAAGCTTAAATGATCAATGAAAAAAAAATAAAAAATATATGTTTTTATTCAGCATGAAAAGAAAAATAAAAAAAAAATTTGCTGAATATCTAAGACAAATGGAAAAGGCTACCTTCGAGATGTGTTCGTAACTTCCACTACAATGTAAATCTCCAATGAGATATCTTTAAAAATTAAAGAGTTGTTTTGAGGAAAATAACTGGCTGCCTGTAAGAGTGAAAGTCACCGTCTTAGAAATAAAAAAAAAAATTATGAAATTTAATGAAAAAAAATGTTTGATCATGTGTAGTTATATTTGCTCATTATCCAATATGTTTTAGAAGATGGATCAAAGGAATTTGATTAATTTTTGATGAAGTTGGATTGCACACACACACATGGATTTATTCGATGAGTTTCTAAAATTTTATAAATATTTATGTGTTGGAAGTTGTGTCTTGATCATGAAATTGAGAATGAATTTTATTGATAAATTATGGGTTTTAAAATTTTGCATTTATAAATGTTTGAAATTTTTCAAAAATTTTAGAACTCATGTTATTCTCTGAAAAATATGCTTTAATTATTCTCATAAGATTATTCATGTTTTATTTTTATTTTTGTTTTGTTTGAAATTTTTTCAAAAAATCCAAAAATATGTTTCATATTGATTTTGTATTTATTTTTCACTCTTTATGTGCTTAATTGTCAAATTAGGATTGAAAAGATGTGTTTTTCGTGAATTAGAGGTCCAAAGTGCAATTTTTCATAATTCACAAAGTTGGATTGGTCCCCAAATATGAGGACCGATCGCACTTAGCGGATGCCTAGTTTTGATGAAATTCGCGCGCGTGCCTTAATTTTTAAGTGGCATTCTTTGTACACTCACACGCACACTCATATCTCTTAAACTCTCACCCTCAAGCTCTCTAAAACACTCCAACTCACTTTCACTCTTCCTCTTCTATATTTCTTATGATCATTGATTATTGGAGGTAGGATTTACTTTTAAAGGTTGTTGGTTGATTGATTGTTGAATTGGGTGATATTGTGCAGACAAATATCTTTAAAATTTGAAAATTTTAGCCTTGCACTCCAAGTGTTTGATATAATTCTTTAATGGAGGTTGTGATCTTGTTTATACTTCCATTCATTGTGACTTTCATGATTAGGTCTAAAAGAGATAGGGGAGTGCTTTTAAAAGTGAAAGAAATTTTGATTTGAAATATCTTGGTTGAGAGTCCTTATGTGATTTGGGTAACATATTTGGATGTTTTATCTTTCATAATCAAAGTGTTTGTCATTATTATTGAGGTGAATACAACTGTTATGACTCAATTGTTGATATTTTTGATCTTAACAAGTGGTATTATTTTGTAATATTTGAGGACAAATCTTGATAGACCACCTATAGAGGATAATGATTCGAGCTTTTTGAGTACCCAATGTATCTTTGATAATGGACATCATTCACTCTCCTACATCACTGATGATAACTAGTTTTTAAGGGTTTAATGTTTTAATGATTCAGACTAGTTCATCTGTTTGCTAGGTTTATGTTTTAGACTTGGTTCTTTTTGGATACTCATGGTGTCTTTGATTAGGTTGCATGTTGATCTTATGGATACCATATTTATGGTTGGATCATACTTTTGTGGACCTTGATGCAAATTTTAATGGATGGAGTTAAATGTTCAAGGATATCTTTTTGATAGAAGTTGATATCTAGTTTTTGGAGTTCATGATAATGATGAGGATTAGGTCTTGATGATAGACTTAGTTATGTTTTGCTAGACTTTGAGTAGTTAACTCTATTTTGTTTAGGTTTGATGCTTGATCTTGTTATGTTTTGTTTATTCCATTAACTGATATGTTTTGGATATTTATTTGATGAGTGATGATGATTTTTGTTTCATTGTTGTCTTAATCTCTCTATATGCTTCATGATTTATTTGATTATAAAAATCTCTTGGATATTTCTTTGTCAATTTGTTCCAGAAAGGGGGAGATGATATTGTTATGTGATATTCTTTGACAAAGGGGGAGATATATTTTTAAGAGATTAAGGGTGAGATATTTTTTTTGAGATATTTAGGATTATATTTCTTTATTAAGTTTTTCACAGGTTGTGTTGTTTAAGTGATGTGCAGATACAAGTTTTATTCCCAAAACAATCTTGAACACACATGTGAAGCTTCATTGGTTCAGCTATATTTCTATGTATTTTTGGGCAACATTGTAATCTAATTTTTCCAATGGGTTAGGTTATAATTGCCTAGGTAGTTTTGTCACGAAATTGCCAAAGGGGGAGATTGTGAGATATAAATTTGTAATTGGCATATTTCGATGATCAAAACCTGATTGATCGAGTTGTAATTTTTGATTTATTCTTTGTATCGATCATCGACATCTTCAAGCTGACACTCAAGTGCATGGAAGCCGACAAATCAGTAAGAACACCATATAGTACAGGTAAGTATGGTGAGGACACTCTGCACTTTTTAGTTTCGAGCCTATTTTAAAAAATCAGGGTTTAAATGAAAATTTTAGGATTTTTCAAACTAGGATCGGTCCCCAATATTTAGGATCAGTCTAACTTTTCTCGACAGTTTAGTTTCTGCAGGTTTTCAAAAAGTCCCACCGGTCCTATTTATTTGGCACTGGTCCAACTTAGCCTATTCCAAATAGGAAATAGATTTTGACGGAAATTCTGATTTCTATTGGATTTGAAACTTCTAAGAAAGTTCTATTTTGGTATTCAACTTCTTTTCCAAGTAGAATTAGGACTTCCTTGCCTATATATATGTATTTATATTTTCTCTACAGAAGACAACCTGGAATATTATTTTTAGAGAGAGAAAGTATATACATTATAATTAGGGTTTATGTATTTTTAAGAACACACATCCATACTACATGAGTGATTTTTAGGATGGTGTTCTACTTCTGATTAGCTGCTCAGAGACTGCATCAAATCTATTTGCTAATCAGAACATTGGATTGAAGGTTCTTCGCTTGCTTGCTTGCTGAGGAAGAAAGGTGACCAGATTGCACTACGAAGGGAACAAAATACTTGCTGAGTATTTTGGTTCTTCCAACAACTTTTCTGTAAGGGTGGTGACGTTAGCCGAAAGTCTGCAGCAATTAGACGTGTTGTCGCAATCATAAGCCTGAGGTATTCCGTATCAGATCCTTGACAGAGTGAAGAGGGGTGTGAGACTGAGACAGAGTCTGTTGTACTTTACTTCATCATAGTGAATTGGTTCCCTGAGGTGTGCCGCCTCCCTCTGTGGTTTTTCCCGCCTTGGGTTTCCACGTATATCTGGTGCATTCTTTTCTTTACTTGCACTTTATTTATTTGCTTGCTTCAATTGTTTAATTAATTAGACTTAAAATTGAATTCATTAAAAATTAAGCAAACGAGCAAGTGATCCTATTCACCCCCCTCTAGGTTCTAAAATACTTTTCGCAACTGCTTCCGCATCGCGCAACTCACAGGTAATACAAAGCAAGTTATGTAACCTCCTAGGTAGAGCCAGAACCCCAAAAATCAAAACAATCTATTTGTAAGCTAATGTATCAAAGCTTGCATGACAGTCACAAAGCCGGTAATCAAACAAAAGCACAATTCGAACCCGCAAAACTCAATACCAAAAATAGCAGGACAAAAACATTGTACATTAAGTCAATTGCAGTAACACTTGGCTAAATTTAAAAATTATTTACAAATTAAAAAAGAAATTTCCTCCTTTCTTTAACAGAACATACCGATGGTTAGAATTGTTGTCACAATTTCCCTAAGCTTGAGTTTGTACAGGATCGTGGTCTTACAAGCCACATTAAGATCAACCATCAGGAAAAGACAGGCTGAAAAGCTTGGTGAACGTCAGCCCCATTTCTCTTCCTTGTTGTAGATCCCTACATATTATTAACACACCATTTCACATATATATTAGTAGAAAAATCAGCAGCACAAGAGAGACAGATATTACTATTTAAAACTAGAATATATATTAGAATATTCAGGAAAATGAATGATATGAAAGAAAATTCACTTAAGCTTATTTACATCCAAACATAATAGCAACAATAACAATCTTCTTTGAAAGATGTAGCTAGCAGAATATGGGAATATTCAGATGAGTAAGTAGGCCAACTTGATTCAATGTATGAAAAACCAGTTAGAATTCTATAAAATTCTTGACCAAATGGCCAAGGATACAAATGGTGAAGAAATATTGATGTTCAATATATAGAATTGCCAAGGATACAAAAATTTGGAATCCATTTTCATCTGCCTAACTTGTATGGCTCACGAATGCTCCTGCTTGCCAATCACAAAAAATATATTGGACCAAGAAAATATAGAACAAATATAGACACTTAAAGAGAGACAACCTCTTACATAATAATACACATTACAAACCTAGCTTTTCTTTTGTAATCACAAAGCATATATGAGCTGATCTAATAAACAACACAAGATTTCTCTATTTTCCCAAGGCAAAACCAAACAATTAGTAACCCTTTAACACAATTTGGACCAGCCAAACAAAGCATAAGCATGAAAATCCAAATCCTCACCAAAATCTAAAACCCACTAGGCAAATAAGGATTCCTCCTCCACAAAACACAAAGATTATTTAAGTGGAAAGTCAATTCCTCAAAAATAATCTAGCCAATGACCACAAAGACAAATATTAATAAGAGGTAAATAAGAGCCGCAAAAACCTAGTCAACAACCATATAGAAAGGTCATATTCTTCTCACTAGCTTCTACAATTTCTTTTTTCTTCACTTCATCATAATCTCTCAAGCTTCTCGACGACTCTGTACAAACCATCTAACACATTTGCTATATACAGTCAAGAATCAACCACTCACCCTATAATATAATAATAATCTGATTCCATACCAGATACCTCTCTATGGACTAGAAATGGAAGCTTATTGTCTTGGTTCTCTCAAATACCCAAGAAGCATTTCTGCTTGCAAAGCCAAAAAAAAAAACCAACAAACAATTAAAATTCAGCCCCACATAGAAACAAACAACATGCAGTTTTCATGCATATAAATACAAGCAGACAGACAATATATCATAGTCAATGAAAGTTACACTCTGACTTTTTGAGCCATAATTTGTTTCTTGCATCAACCTTTAACTCAACAACAATCATGTAATTGTCATTACAATATATGAATAACAATCGAACCAATACAGTGGTGACTATCCATTATTCAGGTTTTTAACCGAAGTATTAAACTAAGCAATTACTTCAGCAAAATTAATCAAACAATGTGTCCAATGTGCACAATTTGTAGTTCATAAAAGTTAACACAATGATTTGATATGTTATACAAGTACATAACTCAATGGGTAATTGGATAAAATAGAATATTTAATCAAACAATGTGTCCATAATCCACAATTTGTAGTTTATAGTTCATAGAAGTCAACACAGTAATTTGGTATGTTGTAAGTATAAAATGGGTATCTGACTTCACTCACTAGTCACTATAGATGAAATCCAATTAGGCCCACAAATTTAAATGAAAATCAAGATCAATCAATTGCATAATTAAGCCAATTTAATAATATAAATATATATATAAATATGTATTAATAATTCAACTCACCACTCACTCACTGAGTAACCAATTAGACTCATAACCAAAACAAGCTCACCTTGTGCTTGGTTCTAGCAATCCCAGACTGACAAAGAGCAACGAAAGGAGGAATCCCACCTTCCCTCACTAGCAATCATCTATTCCTCACACTATCAGTACACAATTGCAACAGAGTCAGCACCGCAAACTCCTTTCCTTTTACTGACCCGTCCTTGATGGCCTCGACAAGCGCTAGAATCCCCCTTCATCCACAATCGCTGCCTTCCCCTCCTGAATCGCTGCCAAGCTGCTCAAAACCCCCATCGCATTTTTCATCATTCCCGTGCCCTGCTCCACCACCATTCCAACAGAGGCCTCATCGTTCCGGCGCTCACTGCCTTCTCTTTATTTAGCTTCACATAGTAGAGCTTGTATAACGTCGTGAGCGTGTCTTTCTTCCCCCAATTCGACCCATTTATCAGCAGATCTGCTAGATTACTTTGATCAAGAATACATTTGAGAACTAGAGAGTGACACAACGAGCTCCAGATGAGATTTCCTTTTTCAATCAACAAAGGATAGATATTTCAATGCCTCTATAGGCTGTATCACCATACCATCTTTCAACTATGAAGAAGACAACAGAGAGGGGGAGAGAAAGAGGGGGTTAACATTGAATGCTCAAGAAGGATGGGTTTGCTCACAACGGCGATTTGGAAATCAATCCCCTGGAGGAAAGGGGAGAGAGAGAGAGAGAGAGAATTAGGGCTTCCGTATTCCATTGGGGGAAGTTTAACTTTCTTAAAAAAAATACAACGCCAAGTCAAATTAATTCTTTTTAAAAAATATGACCTTCCATCACGGACAACACCCATGATAATGATAAAATTTTCCATCACTTTCCACCACGGGCTTAGCCCGTGGTGGAAAGTTCACTTTTCACGACGGGCCTAAGTCGACCGCGGTAAAAAATTCTTTCTATGACGAGCTACTTAGGTCCGCCGTAGAAAGTCACTTTCTACCACGGGCTACACGGACCCACCGTAAAAAATCACTTTCCACCACAGGCTACATGGGCCCGCCATAAAAAGCATGTCATTGAAAACTAAAATTCTTGTAGTGTACGTTGCATTCAATAATATATAATAAATGTATATATAATATTGTCTCACGTGTGGTCATGTTTTTCGACTTGAATCTTTTGCTTTCATTATTTAGAATTATGATATCAACTTAGGACACTATTAATAACAATAAATTAAAGATAAAGAAAGTGTTTTGCTTCTTATTACCATGAGGACTTCATTGGGCATATTTTGTCCAAATATATCTAACACATTTACCGTAATTGTGACGACCTTTGCGGGTAGGTGTGGTATGTATGTGTGTCATGATTTCACATCGCTTGGGTTTGGTGAAGTGCTATATGTATGTTTATCACCATTTTATGACATAACGCGTTTTAAAGTCGTAATAGTCGTGAACCCATTATAATTCTATAGTTAAGCATACTTAGCTAGGAGTAGTACTAGGATAGGTGACCTTCTAAAAATTCTCTAGTCTAGGAGAGACAAAAGCAGACAATATTGTGTCGGACAAAAGTGAGACGTTACAAATAGTATCAGAGTCAAAGCCCATTCGGAAGTGTGCCGGCAATGACGTCGGACCTTAAGGAGGTGGATTGTGATGACCTCTGTGAGCGGGTGTGGTGTGGGTGAACACTAGCAGGCTGTGGGTGTCATGATCCCACATTGTCTGGGCCGGTGAAGGTGAATTGCTATATGTATGTTCATCACCCTTCTATGACACAACATATTTTAAAGTCGTGATAGCTGTGAACTTATCAGAACTCCACATTTAAGCATGCTTAGCTAGGAGTAGTATTAGGATGGGTGACCCCCTAGAAAGTCTCTAGTCTGGGAAAGCCAAAAGCGGACAAAATTGTGTCAGGATATAGTGGGGCATTACAAATGGTATCAGTGCTAGAGCACAGTCGGAAGTGTGTTGATGGGGACATCGAGCCTCCAAGGGGGGGTGGATTGTGACGACCTTTGTGGGCGGGTGTAGTGTGGGCGAGCACTGGCAGGCTATGGGGTCTAGTGAAGTGTTATATGTATGTTTATCACACTTTTGTGACACAATATGTTTTAAAGCCATGATGGTGGTTAACCCATCAAAACTCTACAACTAAGCATGTTTAACTGAGAGTAGTCCTAGAATGGATGACCCATTGGGAAGTCTCTGGTCCGGGGGAGCCAAAAGCGGACAATATTGTGTCGGGTAAGGGTGGGGCGTTATAGAAGTAGTGAAGGAAATAGATGGTTAATTTTGTTGGAAAGTTTTTCAAAATTATAGATAATATTGTGTCGGGCAAGGGTGGGGCGCTATAGAAGTAGTGAAGGAAATAGATGGTTAATTTTGTTAGAAATTTTTTTAAAATTATAGACAATATTGTGTCGGGCAAGGGTGGGGCGTTATAGAAGTAGTGAAGGAAATAGATGGTTAATTTTGTTGGAAAGTTTTTTAAAATTATAGACAATATAGTGTCGGACAAGGGTGGGGCGTTATAAAAGTAGTGAAGGAAATAGATGGTTAATTTTGTTGGAAAGCTTTTCAAAATTATATATATATTTTAAACTTTCAGTTGTGACTTTTTATCTCCCCTCATTAGTTACAAAATTAAACACTCATAATTGGTTGATTAATTACATGATTAAATATATCATTTAATCATCCATTAATAAGGAAACTTTGGGTTGCTTGTAACTATTCTTTCTTGGGATTCTGTAATTAATTCACTATTTATACCTGTTATAACTCTTGTCTCTTGGGTTTCTATCATTATATTTATATTTAATCATTCATAAATGACTTGTAACTCATGACTCTTGGATTTTTTGATTAAATATATTATTTAATTACCCATAAATAGAGACAATAAATATGGAGTCTATAAAAGAAGGCCTAGGGTGAGCCTATACAGAACACATTGACAATTTAGTAGTTGAGATGAGTCCAATGTATAGTGAATGAAGTTACCAAGTTCAGAGAAATTCTGGTGACTTTGTTGAAGTCTCCGATGACCAAGTCCAAAATCTAGCGAGATTCTGATGAACTTTTAGGTGGTCAAACTCAATATTCGAGATAGGTGCCATTGGAGGTTTGACAACATAATTTTGAAATTCTGATTACTTATCTGGTAATGAAATAATGAGAATTCTAGAAATTCTATGCTGGTAATGTTTCCAACTTCTAGAGTCATATATATATATATATATATATATATATATATATTGATATATATGTTTGAATATAATTTTTAAAATTATATTTTATTTTGGATGAATGATTGGATAGGGATGAATACATGTGTTCAAAGAGGGTGCCACTTTATGGGCATACAAAATTTTGAATATGGCTTAGTTGAATCCTGAAGATGGTGCTGCCATTTGATATTCTAATTGCACCTAGGAGAGACTTCAACTATCTTCAAGAAGCGATTACGCGCCTCTAAATCTTGATTTGAAATTATTTATAATTTATTAATTATGTTTTTCGGATATTATTATTAATCACATATTTGTATTTATATGATGATCTACTCTTAAAATTGAATATTGTAACTTTTGATTGTCTAGTTCCAACAATTTGAGTATAGTTGTCTTATATTTTATTATATGTGATAACTGACACATGATTCTATAATCAAATTTTGTGATTTTTGTGAGGACAACCTTTTAAAGCTTTAGCACGTAACGCTCCATCTAATCAATTGTCATGTTTAGGGATCAATGAGGAGATTGTAAAAGAAGTCTATTGCTTTTCCCAGACACGTGTGATTGGTGGATCGAAACTAAAACATTTCTCTATATTATGATTAATAAAAAATCATTCAAGATCTATGAATTAGTGGGGGATCAAATGGTGATATAAGAGGAGGACTCTTCAACTTCTAAAGTGGGAAGCACTGTCATAGTTTTCGGTAATGTGATTTCTCTAAAGGATGTCTTTAGATCTTTGATGATCTTTTTGCTAAGTATAGCTTTGAGGTGAGTTTTTGATCACTTCTTCATCCAAAAATGGTGTGCTTGTCAGAATGAGCCACTCCATTATCAAGGCATGATAAATTTAGGAAGGAAATGATTGTAACTGCATTTCAAATTCTGATATGGGGCTTTAGTGGATTTCAAGAGAATTGTGGCATCGTTATTTGTCTATAAAGTTTCTAACTTAAAATTTTGGCATGAAGAATCATTTGGAGGCCAATTTGATTTTAGAAATCAAAAGTTTGAGGTTCAAACATGATTTAGCACTTTTGCTACATAGCTATATCAAGATCAATCTAAAAAAGTTTAATCACTTTTTAGATGTTGCAATTTATACTCCAACTGACTCAATTGTGAAGTTGATTTATAATTTAGATGTGAGTCTTGTCTTTATTCCTCTTGTTACTAGTGTGGGATAGTTTATAATCAAGGCAGTTCAATAAATCAACTTGAAGTCTCAGATTATTAGTGGTGCTTATGATACAATGTACCGCATCAAGATTGACATAGCCTTCATAGTGAGTACTTTGAGCAAGTACATAAGTTATTCGAGAAGAGACCAATGCATTTCTCTTGTGATAATTTTAGGGTGTTATGAATTATGGGTTGCATTATGGCAAAATCCCATCATTCTTAATGTTACTTAGAATTTTGATAACGATGATTCCTTATCTATAATGGCTTGGATATTCACCTTGGGTAGAGTTGGAATTTATCAGCAATCAAGAGGTTGAATTGCATAACTCAATCCTTGATGGAATCAGAGTTTATATCATTTTCTTCTACTGGTGAGGAAGTTGAGTAACTATGTAAGAGCTGTGACCATTTTTGGTCAGTTTTTCTTTATTTTCTTTAAATGTCATATAAATATTTTAAATGATTATATGTATATTTTAAATGCGAAATACATGTTTGGGGACCCTTATGTAAGTCCGAGGAAGTTTTGGAGCCCAAAAAATTCAAAAGTGTCAAAATGACACCAAATTTTGAGGTTAGCTTAAATAAAATACTTTTTGAATTATGAAATCAATTTTGAGTCCGTAGAAGTTTTCAAAACTGAAAATGGAGCTCGAAAAAGTACGGTAAGCGATTAGTTGCATTTTTGTAAATAAGAGAGACTAAGTCAATAAATAAAATATAAAACAATTCAGCACATTAAGTCTCTCATTGTAGCAGTTGATTGAGAGGATTATATATCCCTATATTCATTTTCTTCCTTCTTCATTGAAATTGAGGAGCTTAGAACGTAAATTAGACAACGCTGAAGAAGAAATAATTGATCTACACGACTAGAGCTTGAGTTTGAACCATTCAAAGTTAAATTCGGACAATGTTGATTTTAATGAGATTTAAAAAATTAGGAATTTTGTTTAGAATCTCTTCTAACCTAAGGTAGGGATGTCTAATCCATGAAATCTGGAGTTTGTGTGAGTATATTGGTTGTCTATGAAAACTAATTGATTATGTGGGTATAATTAGATATTTTTATTAAAGTTAAAGCATGCTAGATTATACAAGTGAATGAATTCTGAATGTGAGGTGATATAATTATGTGTTTATAAATGTTACATGTGATTATATGGAATGTGAATGAACAATGTGAGAGAATTGTATATTTTTTATGTGTACATGAGAATATGACCCTTATGTGTTTAATGAATTGCCTTAAAGAGCATATTGAATGTAAAGCATGTTTTTATCATTGAAATAATTGCTTTGACATGGGAGGATGTAGACATAAGCATATGTATTGCACATACATTGGGCTAAGGGTATATGTGGAGAAAGAGAGGAACATCAGATGGATTGACAAAGGAGGCTGATAGCAACATCATCGGGTGGGCCGACAATGGAGTTTAGATGATCAAAAAGAGAAAGGAAAACAAATATTGAGTGGGCCATCACTGGAGCTCGTATTCTAGGTCGTGTGTGTGTGTGTATAGGACACTTGGGTGGATATGGCACTATGCATATCAATACTTGATGTGTGACATGAATATTTGTATATAAAAATTATGCATGACATAATGACATGATTGTTGGAGCTCATCCTATGAGTATTAACTTTTTTTTAGGAAATGATAAAGATGTAGCAGAGCCTTCCCAACCATGAGTTGGTGTAGGCTGTTGTTAGCTTTCTTTTGAGAAACACTTGCGTTTTATATTTGAGATGCATGTCCGGGCATGTGGACTATATGTACAATTTTCATCTTTTATATGTTCTTTCGTATTTTAGAAACATGCTTATGATTATGTTTTTATGGTTTTGTTTTACTCATGGTATTGGAAAAATGTATAGATGTTAAAATTTTGAATTGAGGATTCTATGTCTTCATTTATGGTTTATTTGGGTATGTGAGATCATTGTAGGAATGATTAAGTTGATGCATTGATGTATGGGAGAATAAGGCATGAGAATGGACACTTAACAATTCTGCAGGAAAACTGTTTGAGGGATTTCAATTGATCGAAACCTTTGTTTTAATTAATCGAAGAATGTCGATTAATCGAGGATACTATCAAAAAATTTCAATTGAATTGTGAGCAATTCCAGTAGGGTTTTGATAGCACTTCGATACATGGTCGATCAAGTAGTCTTCAATTGATTGAAACCTTCCTTTCGATTAATCAAAATGTGAGGGTCTCGATTAATTAAAGTACACAATTTGATTAATCGAAAGGTGCACATATGGGGTTTTTCAAAAGGGACCTAGGTATGTATGTCTTCAATAAAGGGTACACGTAGTATACTTGAAATACCTATGCATGTATGTATACACTATAGTTATAATAATGGTTAAGCTTCCACTAATTTATGAGATGATGATCTAGATTGGTTGGTTATGATGATGATGTTTCGAATAGGAACCGAGGGTGATAAATGGTAGTTTGTCACAATTGTTCCGGTCGTGGGATGACGATTGGGCATTTATGACACCTCACTACTTGGAGTTTGAACTCTGACCAAGGAAGTCCTAGCGGTCCGGAGTTTGGGGAGTGAAGCTAAGGAGCATATTGGAGGATATTCTAATATTGAGTAATCTCATGATGCCCTTGACAATATTTTGTGACAATAAGGTTGCAATGCTTTAAGCTAACAACGAGTGTTATAATAGAAAATATAACCAGATGAGATTGAAGCACAATCATGTGAGAGGGATCCTGGTTGATAGAGTTATTACTATTCAATATGTTAAGGCCAAATCTAATTTGGCATGTCCACTGTCAAAATGTGAAGGGACCTTGTGTCCAAGATTACAGTTCGTTATGTAAAGGCTAAAACTAATTTAGCAGATCTACTATCAAATGGCATGTGAAGGGACTTGTGTCCAAGACATCTACAGGGATTGGATTAGAGCGTATAATCGATAATATAGTAATGTTATAGGAATCCAACCTAATGATATATCTCCTAGGTTCAATGAGAAAAATAAGTAACATAACAACTTGTCGGATCATATCAATGTTGTTTTCCATATGGTGATTTTTGTGCTCGATCATATATGTTAGGAGGTTGAGACTTGAATCTTTTAATGAGTCTATATATGGGTTTTTGATTGAAGTTATCATTATTCAGTATATAAAGGCCAAATCTAATTTGGAGATTCCACTGTCGAAAGGAATGTGAAGGGACCTTGTGTCCGAGATTACACTTTGTTGTGTAAAGGCCAAAGTTAATTTGACAAATCCACTGTCAAATGACATGTGAATGGACTTTGTGTCTAAGAAATCTATAGGAAGTGGATTAGAGCCTGTAATCTGTAATGTTGTAATATTATGGGAACCCAACCTATTGATATATCTCCTAGGTTCAATGAAAAAAATAAGTAACATAACAATTTGTGGGAGGACATCAACGTTCATTTCCCTATGGTGTGATTTATGTGCTTGATCATATATGTTAGGAGGTTGAAACTTGGATCTCTTAATGAATCTATATATTAATTTTGGATTGGAGTTTACAGGACTCCTGATAGATTCACCGAATAATTTTGTAATAAGGAGGTTGAGACTTGATCTCTTAATAAATCTATATATTGGGGTATACATGATCACTTTTGATAGATTCACCATATAATCTTACAATGAGGATGATGAGACTAAGTTCTTTGAATGAATCCATAACCGATATTTGGTTGGAGTGTTCAAGGTCACTTATGCACCGTCTAATCTTGTAATGAGGAGGAAGAGATTAAGTTCTCTTAATGAATCTATAACTGGTATTTGGTTGGAGTGTGCAAGGTCACTCTTGATGAAATTCACCATCTAATCTTGTAAGGAAGAGGATGATTATAGGTTCTCTTAATAACTCCATAACTTACTCTTGATGGACACACCTATCTGAGTGTGGAAGTGGGGTCGCTTCTATAGGATCTGGATAGGCTTGATCCTTAACGATACTTAGAAGTATGGATGTAAGACACATGGCCAAAACATGTCAAAGCTTTCGTATTTCATCTTCAAACATGTCACGCCCCAAAATTTGGACAACTTGGACTCCCCTGGTCCAAGCCTGAATCCCGGGTAGTGAGGTGTCATGGCCGCCCGATCGTCATCCTATGATTCAGACAACCATGATAGATACCGTTCATCACTCTTAGTTTCGATTCGTACCACCAAGATCGTTACCCACCATGGAAGCCTTACTACTCTTACTATCCCAATTCCCAAACCGGAATGCCATATAAAATCAATCAAACTAAGTTATCATTTCATACATCAACGAAAGCATTATTCATACATCAATATCATCATATTCTAAAACTACTCTCACTACATGACCCTACCAAACTCACCTTGCACCTTAACTCATTCCTCTCAACCCACTCAATATTAGAGAATTACGATGCATCGCCCATGATACGTAACAAGTTGCAAAACCTATTAGAATTTTAACCAAAACTCCCTTATTTTTTAATACATCATAATACGTGTTATAATGCATCACAATGTGTCGATGCATCGTAATGTGCATTACAATCCATCGTAATCCTATAGTCAACTACTTCTCAACAAGCAATACTTGGTTCGTTTGTCACTTTCTCAACTCAATTATCCCCATAATCATCATACATACATAATTGAAACATAAACAGAACCTAGAATGATCAATTTCAAAGTTTAATACTTAACAGTGCTCCAATACCGAGCATGAAACCAAAATCATAATGCATAACTATAACATTTTTTTAAAATACCAAGGAACATATACAAGAGAAAAGCTTTGCATAAAGTCCACAAGTCGGACATGCATTTTAAACGTAAAACACAAGGTGTTCTCAAAAGAAAGCTAACTACAACCCACACCAACTCATGATTGGGAAGGCTTCGCCACATCTTTGCATTACCTGAAAAGGAATTAATTCTCATGAGATGAGCAACCACACGCTCAGTAGGAAAGTCTAAAACACAATTTCGCAAATAGAATGAATACCATATAACATATAAATTATTTTATTATGTTAAGCACAATTCGCGTACAAATATCCATGCTAACAACCATGTCGTGAATGTAAATACCATACCATGCACTTGTACCCAACCTGTACTTCATACACATGAATTCTATCGCACTAATCATGGTTCACCGCCCATAGTGCTAGCGATAACAACTAGCCTGGATCATGACTCTTGGCAATCCGGTGCTTGCAAACTTTTTCACAACTCACACCTGGATTTTGACTCATGGCTATTTGATTTCCACACCCCTTTCACATGCATATGCAATGCATGAGAAATTCCTACCCTCATGCTCATGTTCACATCATCTTATTTCGAAGCATTTATATAAATAATAAAAACATGCTTTATATCTAATCATGCTCTTTATGACATTTCACATTCATCATGCTTCATAATTATTTAGAACAATTATAAACATATAATCACATTATTCCATATTAAATATTCATTGAATGGTATAACCTAGCGTGTTTTAGATTGAAAAATATCTAATTACACCCACATAACCAATTTGTTGCCATAGACAACCAATATACTCACACAAACCTTGAATTTCATGTGATAGGCATCCTTACCTTTATTTAAAAGAGCTTCTAAACAAAATTCTCCAAATTCTCAAATCTCACATAAATCTATGTTGTCTAGATTTAAGTTCAAATGCATCAAACTCAAGCCCTTGTCGCGTAGATCAATTCGTTCTTCTTTAGCATAGTCCAATTCACACTCTAAGCTCCTCAATTTAAATGGAGAAGGAAGAAGAATGATATAGAAAATTTTAACTCTCTTAATCTACTAAATATAATGAGAGAATGAGGGTTGTGTTCTCCTATTTCTCTTTTATAGACGTAACCTCCCTTATTTACAACAATGTTGCTAGTCACTTACTAAACCTTCCCGGACTCCGTTTTCAATTTTGAAATTTTATGCAGAGTCGAAATTGATTCCATAATTAATCAAATATTTTATTTAAACTAATCTCAAAATTTGGTGTCATTTTGACAATTTTGAATTTTTCAGTCCCACTAGAACTGCGTCCCGAGCTCGCCTGACCCTAAAAACTCAAATTTCACCAAACGCTCCCAAAAATTTCTCGTACTCTTATACAAGTTCTCAAACATGTATTTCACATTTAAAACATATATATAATCATTTAAAACATTTATATGTCCATAAATGAAATAAAAAGAAAATCGGCCAAAAATGATCACTGTCTTTACCCTACCCAACTTAAAAGGATTTCATCCTTGAAATTAAGTCATTCGTAATCGTTCTTTTACCCCTCGCACGCAATGAGTCAACTTGACAACTACTTAGACCAGACACATTATAAGAGAAGTATTAATCGAAGAAAAGGTCTAGCCAAGCCATTTCTCATCACTAGTCCCAACCTCAACAATACGTCTTTCTTGTCCACTTGTACTCTTACCAAACTATCACCATGTACACATGCTTATCACAAAAGATGTCATATTCATAACACATATCTCACACCACTAGAGTCTAACAAAACTAATACATTACACACTTATTGAATCAACCCCAAGGTCTAACCTCCACCTAAGGTTTTCAAGTTTGATTGAAGAAAGACTACCATACTCACATAATCTATCATAACCCATACATCAACCATAATACCGGCATTCCATTTAGGGTGCATTCCATAATCCCGTGCATTTGCTGAAGCAAACCACATAGATCTTGTGCCCTTAACAAAACAAGTCACATTTTTCGTACACTAACAAGCCACATAATGCTTGTGCACTTGTCAAACAAATCACATAAATCTACCCAGTTTCATTGACTATCCATCCAATGGAACCCAATACCGCACTTAGGGTCTTACACCTTACCACTTCCATAATTCCATCATACCTAACACTTACCATACAACTTACCATGAGACTTACACAAACCATACACATTATTTCTTGACGTATAACCCGTCAATCCTCTATCAACATTAGAAGAATTAAATCAAATATAAGCATTTCTTTCTGACTGTTTTTATAGTACCCCTCAAACACACTCTATCTAAAACTATAGTAACATCTACTGGCCTATCGACACTAATAACCTCATTCACCCAACTAACCTCCAGTCCCAATGCCTATACATACGATGCAGTAATAATACAAAACATCTAAATCAATTTAAACACTAGCCCATGAGCTAAACACTAAAAATATACATGCCTCAAAACAATGAAGGTCCAGCTAAAATGTCTACATTAGTAACATCATACACCCTACCTTGAGCCTTTGGCTCATGTTGTTCACCACCCTAGAAATTAGACTACTAAGTAGAAACACCTGGGGTAAATCCCCTCACTGGTCGTGCACTCTAAGCAGTCATAGCTGGTTGAGATGGGGGTAAAGTCCTAAACCCTGACTGTACCGTCGTCAATTGTGTTATCCTCTGTTGTGAACTCAGCTCACTAGTCACACTTCCACCCAGTTGAGGACAATTTCTCTTCATGTGCCCTTGCAAATCGCATTCATAACAAGCCCCAGCATTAGGCTGACTCATAGGACAGCCCACCTTAACATGCCCCAACTGTTTACATCAAAAACACCTCACCCCTTCCTAGTAAGATCCCAATGGCATAGGAGTCGTAGACACAGATTGCATCATATGTCACCCTACTGATCCCATTAATTATGAAGGACCACTTTTGAACTTCTTCCTTACTTGAACCTCAAAAGAATTACCCATGTCCTTACTCTGCTTCCAACCCTCCATTTTCTCCTTCATATCCTTAGCCTCAGTCTCAACCATCAAAGTTTCTCTACTACTTTGGTATACACCTTTATGCCTAATATCAACACCATTAGCCTGATGGAACGGTGAAGGCCATTGACAAACCTCCACGTCTTCTCCTCCTCATCCCTCACCATTTCAAGTGTAAAGCGTGAGAGAGAAATGAACATGTCCTCATATTCAGTTACAATTATGTCATCATGAATGAGCTCATTGAATTCTTTTCTTAATGCCCTCTTCTTTGGACTTAGAAAGTAGTGGTCAAGGAAAAGAGTCTTAAACTCTTCCCACCCCATGGTTTTCATATCATATCAGTCACTCACCGACTTCCACCATAGTTCAACACCCCCCGATAACAACTAAGTAACAAGTATCACCTTCATCCCATCATCGGGAGTAGACATCATCTTTATGTGCTTCTTTACTTGCACTAACCGATCATCTGCCACCAATGGATTTGAGCTTCCCTCGAAAGCAGAAGGCAATAACTTCTTGAACCTGGTGATGAAATTAAAACATCTCTCACTCTCGGTCTCCTTTGGTTGTAAAACCAGTTGTTGCGTACTTCAGTAGCCGCAGCCCTCACAAAATCCCTAAGAGTTGTGGTCATTTTTGTGACCAAGTAGTTTCCCTTAGGAACCCCACCCCTAACTGCTTGTAATGTTTCATTATTTTGAGGTTATTTAAATGAGTCATTTATTTATTTAGATTGATGATTTGTGAGTGTTTTAAATATTTTAATTTAAATTTTGTCAATGTGTTTATTTATGTTTAATTTAGATGTTATTTGTGTGGTATTAAATGCTTTGGTTGTTTTAAATAAATATGTAGTAGTTTTATTAAATGTTTTGTTTTCTTTATATATATATATATTTGGACTTTTATTTTTATTGGTGAGGGTTGGACCTTTTATTTTTCTTTTATTTTGGGTTGGGTTTTGTTTTACTGTATATTTGGGCTTATGGATGGAAGGGATATGTTTATTTTATTTAGGCCCAAACCCAAATATGTATATTTATCTAGAAATTTCATTATATGTATATTTTTAGAGAGAGATATATAAAGAGGAAGAGAGGGAGATAAAAGCCCTAGGGAGGATTTGAGAAGAGGAATTGAAGAGGATCGTGAATTTGGGCAAATGGATTTGAGTTTATGTGATTTCTACCTTTATTTTCAAAGAGGCAAGTGACTTTTCTTCTCTTCACCTTTGAATTAATAAATTTTAACCCCTAAAATCATATATATATATATATATATATATATATATATATATATATATATATAAAGCATGAATGTATTGTGTTAAACTAGGGTTTCGTTTCTATTATATATATTGAGATAAACTCAGGTTTTGTTCTTGGAGATATGTATATTGAGCAAAATCTAGTATTTAGTTTATGGAATTTGCATATAGTGAATTAAATCGTGTTGTATATATTTACATTTAATTTTTGTGAATAGTGTCGATGTCCAGAATTTTTTGGTGAACGTATTTTGACTTCAAGAGACTCATTCAATCAAAAATGACCCAATAAGCAAAACCCAGTAGATTTAACTACTGGACCATGTCATTTTTTTAACTAAAAACCCTCATCTAGGTCTCCAAAACTACGTTTTTTAATCCTCTAGGAAGACTGCTGAATATTTTAAGAATTTTGTTTGTGGACCAAACAAACTCAGAATTAGCTAAAATTTCATATTTAGTAGTTTTTAATTATTAGGTTTCTTATTTATTTATTTTTTAGAATTTTTGGAGAAAGTTTTATTTTTAGCGGTTTCCTTGTGGTGTTAGTTTCCTTTTGGTTGTTGGTTTTCTTGTGCTATTAGGATTATGATTTCTTTATAATAAATACATATATTGTAGAGAGCAGATCGTGCAACCCATTCAATTATCAAGTATTCGTGAACAGTGTCGTGAACAGTAACCCCATGAATAGTGTCGTGAACAATGTCAATAAATAGTATTTTATTTTATTTTATTTTATTTTATAAATGTAACTCCTTTCACTTGTCTAAATTAATTTACCCTTATGAATTAGTGGTATATATCATTATATGTTTATGCTTCTAAATATGTTAGATTGTGGAAGGATTATTTGTGGAGGCATGTTAGGATTGTCTAATACCTAATAAGGTAATTGTTTAGTATGTATTCAGGCATGTCAGGTCAGGATTGCCATACGGAATTGGGAGCTAGCTAATAAGCAGTTTACCAATATATGTACACAACATGTCAGGATTGTCCTACGAAATTGGGAGCTAGCTAATAAATAATCTCACCAATATATCTACATGGCATGTCAGGATTGCTATCCAAAATTAGGAGCTAGCTAATAATCACTCTCACCAATATATATACATGGCATATCTGGATTGCCATATAGAATTGGGAGCTAGCTAATAAGCAATCTCACCAATATATATACATGGCATGTCAAGATTGTTATACGGAATTGGGAGCTAGCTAATAAGTAGTTTCACCAATATATATAGACGGCATGTTAGGATTGCCATACAAAATTGGAAACTTACTAATAAGTAGTCTCACCAATATATACATAATGTTAGGATTGCCTTTTTATGATTATATTTTGCTATTTTTCGTTATTATGTAAAATTGTTCATCAATTGTGTTATAAGCATGAATTTTGTGTATTTATTATGTAATTTAGGTTGGTTGGATGGGAGATGATTGGTTTATCGATTCTCTGATTGGGATGTAGTAGAGAGGATTTGCTTGTGGGTTTAACCCACTATTTGTTGATATTTCAGGTCATAGGCAGTTCCAGCCACAAAGTTGAGTTTGAGATTCTTCTTAAATTCATGTGTCTACAATCTATTCCAGTTTTTTAAGAGTAGGGATTAAATTTGATTTTATTTTTTAGTTTATTAGACTATGGTTTATTTCTAGTTTTGGATATAAGGGTTCTTGAGTTACTGGATTCCCGAATTATATTTAATTGTGGATTTTGGTATATACTCCGAATTAAATTATAAATTAGTTATGGAGATTTAAGGTTCGAAATTTATTGTTTATTAGATTTTTTTCTGTTATTAAATTCCTTTTTTATGGCATCTTGTACTTTATGCTTGTTTATTATCATGTGTTGGTATTTGCTAAATTTTTTGTACAAGCCTGGCCAACTTATGCATGGAAATTAGAGGGTGTCACACTGCTCCTCCACTGCGTCTAGGTGGCCTAGTGCTACATAGCTAAGAGATAGGTTAACAACAATAAATCAGCTAAACATTTAACACATAGACATGTTTTTCAGTTAAACACTTAACATATAAACATGTTCTAAAGTCAACACATAACATATAACAAATAACATGCATTATCACATAAACATTTAACATATAATCATGTAAGCATACTTCTCATACATATCAGTTCATAAATCAATTATGTTATGTCTACACACATTTCTAGGTTTTCAAACTTAAAGTTTCCAACCATTCCAAATCCACACGTGACTCGACCCTTACCTTTCGTCCTTAGGTATTCAAACCTAATGCTCTGATACTAAGTTGTCATGCCCCAAAATTCGGACCGCCTGGACTCCCCCGATCCGAGCCTAAATCCCTAGTAGTGAGGTGTCATGATAGCCCAATCATCATCCCACGACCTGGACAACCATGACATATACCATTCATCACTCTCAGTTTTAATCTGTACCACCGAGATCATTATCTATCGTGGAAGCCTTACTACTCTTATTATCTCGATTCCCAATTTAGAATGCCATATAAGATCAATCAAACTAAGTTATCATTTCATACATCAGCGAAAGCATTATTCGTACATCTATATCATCATATTCTAAAGCTACTACAAGACCCTACCAAACTCACCCTACACCTTAACTCATTCCTCTCAACCTACCCAACATCAGAAAATTAGGATGCATCGTAACTGAGGTTACGATACATCATAATACTAAGATGCATTACTTATGTTATGTAACAAGTTGCAAAACCTACTAGAATTTCAACCAAACTCCCTCATTTCTCGATACATCATAATATGTGTTACAATACATCATAATGTGTTGAAGATTGTAATATGCATTATGATCCATCGTAATCTTGTGGCAAGCTGGTTCTCAATAAGCAACATTTGGTTCATTTATTCCTTTCTCAACTCAATTATCCCCACAATCATCATACATGCATAATTGAAACATATATAGAACCTAGAATGATCAATTTTAAAGTTTAATATTTAACCGTGCTCCACTACCGAGCATGAAACCAAAATCATAATGTATAACCATAACATGTTTCCAAAATACCAAGGAACATATACAAGATAAGATCTTTGCATAAAGTCCATAAGCCAGACATGCATTTCAAATGTAAAACATAAGGTGTTCTTAAAAGAAAGCTAACTACAACCCACCCCAACTTATGATTGGGAAGGCTCCGCCATGTCCTTACTATTACTTGAAAAATAGTTAATCTTCATGGGATGAGTAACCACACGCTCAGTAAGAATATCTAAAACACAATTTCGCAAATCAAGTGAATACCACATAACACATAAATCATGTTATCAAGTTAAGCAAAATTCGCATAAAAATAACCATGCTAACAACCATGTCATGAATGTTAATACCATGCCATGTACTCATACTCGACCCGTACTTCACACATATGAATTCCATCGTTCTAACCTTGGCTCACCGCCCACAATGTTAATGATAACAACTGGCCCAGATCCTGATTCTTGACAACCCAATCTACCATAACCTCTCTATAGTACCTCGGATCTTAACTCTTGGCAATCCGGTGCTTACAAACCTTTTCACAACTCACACTTGGATTCTGACTCGTGGCTATCCTGTTTCCACAACCCTTTCACTTGCATACCCACTCCATACATATGCCATGCATGAGCAATTCTTATCCTTATGCTCATGTTCACATCATTTCATGTCAAAGCATGTAGTTAAACAATAAAAATATACTTTACATCTAATCATGCTTTTTAAGACAATTCACCAAACACATAAGTGTTACATTCAAAATTACACATGAAACACATACAATTCTCTCAAATTTTACATTTATCATGCTTCATAATCATTTAGAACAATTATAGACATGTAATCACATTATTCCATATTGAATATTCATTCAATGGTATAACCTAACATGCTTTAGATTGATAAACATCTAATTACACCCACATAACCAATTGGTTGCCATAGTCAACCAATATACTCACATAAATCCCAGATTTCATAGGTTAGGAATCCCTACCTTAGTTTAGAAGAGCTTCTAAATAAAAATTTTCAAATTCCCAAATCTAACCAAAATCTATGTTGTCTGAATTTGACTTCGAACAAATCAAACTCAAACCCTTGTCACATAGATCAATTCATTCTTTTTGGCATTATCCAATTCATGCTCCAAGCTCCTTAATTTTAATGGAGAAGGAAGAAGAATGATATAGAGATTTATAACTCTCTTAATCAGTTGAATATAATGAGAGAATGAGCGTTGTGTTCTCCTACTTTTCTTTTATAGACTTAGCCTCTCCTATTTACAACAATGCTAATAGTCGCTTACTAATCCTTCCCGGACTCCGTTTTGATTTCAAAAACTCCTACAGACTTGAAATCAATATTATAATTCATCAAATATTTTATTTAAGCTAATATCAAAATTTGGTATCATTCCAAAACTTTCAAAATTTTTGGGCTCACCGAACCTGCGTCTCGAGCCCGCCCGACCCTAAAAACTCAAATTTCACCAAACGCTTCCAAAATTTCCCGGACGCTTATACAAGTCCTCAAACATGTATTTCACATTTAAAACATATATATAATCAATTAAAGCAATTATATTCCAATAAATGAAAATAAAAAGAAAATCGGCCAAAAATGGTCATGGTATTTACAGAATAGAAATATGTGTGAGGTAATTCTAGTTTGTGAATGTGGTTCTTGATTCAAGACTCTATTCACCAAGTTCTTAGATAATCCTAGAATATCTTCACTAAGTAATGGTTCAAGTCCAAAAGACACCATTATTAACCTGTACCAATCGTCCAACAATTATTTATTAAATTTTAAAACAAGTAGAGGACTTTTGGAACATGTTTCAAAATTATATATATTTTAAACTTTCAGATGTGACTTTTCATCTCCCTTCATCGGCTATAAAATTAAATAGTCATAATTGGTTGATTTATTACGTGACTAAATATATCATTTAATCATCCATTAATAAGGAGACTTTTGGGTTGCTTGTAACTCCTGTCTCTTGGAATTCTGTAATTAATCTATCATTTATACTTGTTATAACCCTTGTCTCTTGGGCTTCCATCATTATGTCTATATTTAATTACCCATAAATGATTTGTAACTCCTTACTCTTGGATTTTTTGATTAAATATGTTATTGAATCACTTATAAATAGAGACCATAACTATAGAACTTATAAAAGGGGGCTTAGGGTGAGCCTATACAAAACACATTGACAGATTCAGAAGTTGAGATGAGTCTAATGTATAGTGATTGAATTACCAAGTTTAGGAAAATTTTGGTGACTGTTGAAGTCTCCATTGACCAAGTCCAGAATCTGGCGAGATTCTGATGAAGTTTTAAGTGGTCAAACTCAAGATTCCAGAGAGGTTCTAGTAGAGGTTTGACAACAAAAATTTAGAATTCTGATCATTTTTCTAGTAACAAAATTATGAGAATTCTAGGAATACCATTCTTGTAGGGTTTCCAACTTCTAGGGTCAAACACACACACACACACACATACACACACACATATATATATATTGATATATATGTTTGAATATAATTTTTTAAAATTATATTTTATTTGAAAGAATGATTAGATGGGGATTAATACACTCTATGGACATACAAATTATTGAATATGTCTTAGTTAAATCCCGGAGATATTACTGCCATTTGATATTCCGATTACACCTATGAGATATTTCAACTGATCTTCAAGAAGCAATTACATGCCTTTAAACCTTGATTTGACATTATTTATAATTTCTTAATTATACTTTTTGTTATATTATTATTTATCACATATTTGTATTTATGTGATGATGTCCACTTATAATTGAATATTGTCACTTTTGATTGTTGGATTCAAACAAATTTAAAATTGTTATCAAGCCTTTTAAGATTGAATCACTATTGAATAGCATTCATGGGCACTCAAAATGTATTATAGTTAATTATGTTTGGCAACACCCAATCAGCGTGGTATTGAGAAAGTACCATTGGACTATAACCCAATGGTTAATATATATATGCAGCTATAGCTATGTTTATTTTATTTTGTTATATCAAAATGTCAAATTATTCAGGCTTAAAATGAATTAATTGAAATTGAATAAGGTCTATGAAAAAAATCACATATATTTTTCAGATTTGAAAAAGATGTATAACCAAATGAAATATATTCCTATTATGCAATATAATGATGATAAACAATATAAATAATTCAAGTACAATATAAGGAGATAAAGATAGAGAAATAAAACACAACTGACATGGTGATTTTTGTGAGGTTCGAAATTCCTACTACTTGGCTCAAGATCCCTCTTGAGACTTCTCGAATCCAATATGACATCTCTTTATAGGTGGAGAACAAACCGTTTTGTTGACCTTAGGGTTTCAACCCAATGTTGTTTAGGTAATTTTGATGATTATAATCTATTAAAGTATAGATCCAATAAATTTACTTGAGTGTTCATTTTATAAGGTATCACATTATCTCAAGTATCTTAGAGGCCTTAAACTTTAAAGGAATTAAAAAAAGATATATGAAGCCACGTGATCATAGAACTCAAAGATTAAAAATCAAGATCAATGAAGAAGTTGAAGTGAATCACAGCCATATAATGATGAAACCCAAGAGTTTAAATATTTAAAGATCAAATGACTTGGGTAGTTTAGTCTTGGTGAGTGTATATGTAATCTTTGTAAAGTTATTTTGATGTACTGTAGAGATCGATTTATTTTTGACTGATTTTCATTTTTCTTATGATTTAATTTCAAAAAGGAGATGTGAATATATATGTATACTGATGTATGAATACTAATGTGCTAGGTTATATGCATATTTGAATTATATGTAAGATTTGACATATATGTGATTATATGTGTTTATGTGGTGAGAAATTCATGGTATGTACCTTTAGAACTAGCTTGTGTATTTGAGAAGCATGAAAATGATATGCTAGACATAATATGTTAGAATGTATATATGGGGTAATTGTGAGAAAATGAAAAAAATGGACTGTGCATGGAATGTCAAAGTTGTCCAACCATACTATGTAAGTGACATTATTTTCCTGTGAGGTATGACTGTCGGAGTGGTCCAATCATACCAAGGGTAAGGCCTAGAAATGAATTATATCCATATTTGGTGACTGTCGGAGTTGTCCAATCACCTTTGGGCAAACCAAAATATTGCGAATGAAGTATGACATTGTTGGAGTTGTCCATATCATACAAATGTATCGAAGGTGCCCAAGGTCACATGATCGTCGGGACGGTCCAATCATGTTGGGGTATCAGATTAGGTCCGAGAAAGAGAAGTTATATCTTTATGTTTATGTGTTTTGATTGTTAATCATGTTGTATGGATTAAATGCATATTTATTGAGATTGAGTTTTGTTACTTGAGCATGAGACGTAGTAATTGATTTACATTATTTATGCAATTATATATATATATACATATATATATATATTGATGTTAGGTTTTTATCGCTTTTTGAACATGTTAAAAAAATTATGATTTTAAAAAAATTATGTTTGTTGGATTTATATATGTGCTGAAATTGCCATATGAATTGTTGATTTCTGTATGCTAGTTGGAGCATGATTTCATTATTGTGATGTAGTTAAATTGTATATTTTGAGAATATATGAGAATCGACCTGTTGAAATAGTGATAACATTCATTGTACCTTGTTGAGCTTTAAAGTTCACACTCCCCCAAATTTCACAGGTATTGCTGATGATATGGAGTCAGCTAGGGAACTGATAGTACTGGTTGAAGATATTGTGATTAAATTCAATAGAATTTAAATTTGTGTCAAGAATAGTAGATAGATGATTTATTTTTTGAATTAAATGCATTGGACATTTTATGTTAGAGGAATCCTTCCAGTTGTAATTATACATTTGATTTATGTATGAGATGTTTAATTAGAGTCCAGTTTATTTAAATTGGAGAAGTGTGATCTTCTTCAAAATAAAAGAAAATTTAGATTGTAAGGATGTTGATAATTAGATTGTGAGTGTTTGACTTTAATCACCCTCAATTTTTGGGACTCAAAAATCAGGGCGTGACAACATAGTATCAAAGCTCTAGATTGGAATACCTAAGGACGAAGGGTAAGGGTCAAATCATGTATTGGTTTAGCTTGTTGTGAGTAATCATAATAAAAGATCAAATGTTAGTGTGCAAAACTAATTTCATTTAGCAATACTCCCAAAGTTTGTTGAGTTTAAAATTTTGACTTGGTGTTAAGTCTTGTTAGTGAGCAATGATGAGATAATGCGAAGAAGGTTGTGAGTGTTTGAGTCCTTACGAATACTTAGGGGCTTATGTTACATGATTAATAAGTGTTTTGCAAAGGTTGGCAATTGAGACTGAGGTAGGAGACAAGGAAGACATGTTGCCAGAATTGGGCTAAATAGGAAAAATGGCTTAGCCAGACATTTTTCTTAGACTACTACTCCTCTTATAATACGCCGGCTCTTGTGGTTGTTGAGTTATTTTGTCTAGGTAACGATGGGTACTAAAGGATTAGTGATGAAATGATTTCGAGTGTGGATGATTCCCAATAGTAGGGAGGTATCACTGTGAAATGATTGATATAACTAGTCAAGGATGCTACCTTAGACTATAGATATGGACAAATTCGTAGGTGTCCACCAATATGTACAAAGGATAAAAGTAAGTTGGTTTGAACCATTCTTGATGTTGTGTATTCTAGTATATGTTAGTATACTAGGGGAGCTGGGCTATGTTTTCACGCTTGTTTAGGAAGAGGATATACCAAGACCGTATGTGGTCAGAAGTATTTTCTTAGTTTCTAGCTCGAGAGTTGAGGCATTAGTTTGTTGGATGCGTTATATGTCATATCATGCATAGTGTATGTTTTATGTGATAAAGTATGTTGTATATATTATGCTATATGAAATATGTGATTCATGTGACTGAGCATTACACTTTAGTATTTCGTTTTACATTGTATGACTAGTAGTGATATGTAGTCACCAGTTAAAAATTTTGGTTTTTGAGAATTGGTAAACCTAGGTAGAGGTTTGAACTTTAGCGGATTGTGATGTTGAGGTAGGCATGTTGTGATAGATTTTGAGGCTATGAGTTTAAAGTTATTGGGAAAGGTATGGTTTACTTTAACATATTCCAAACAGAGAGTATGGTGGTGATTCAGGTTTGTATTGCAGTATTTGCATGACTATTGAGGATATAGTTCAATCCTTTGAGTAAGCCAATTGGTGGTATTGTGATACTGAAATTTTAGACAGGGTATGTCTAAGGTGTACTATTGAGATAGTCGAATGGATGCTTGGGATTGATTTAAACCTTTTGAGTTAATGAGTATGTGACGGTTTGGACGTCTGAAAGTAAAACGTTTGGTTTATGTGAAGATGAGCAGAAAGTGGTATGATTTTCGACTAGGGTATGACTGTCTGAGTTGTCTTATCATACTGAGGCTAAGGTCTAGAACTCGGAGTTATCCATAACCTTGTGAGCGTTAGACTTATCCACTCATAATTAGCAAAACTAACATATTGTCGGGGTTGTATGATCATTCGGAATTGTTTATGCAACTAGTGACTGTTGGAGTTGTCCAAAAACATTAGCAAGATCATTCCGTTGGTTATACTACTTTAGAGTAGTTGAGATGCACTGATTGTGCTAGACTATAGTGTTGAAAGTTAGGTGTTATGAGTGTAACGCTTGGTGATGTATGGAATTATGAAGTTATGACCTCTATTCATTTTATAACGTTATGCAGATGATTCTAAAGGCTTAGAATGTGGATGGATGTGAATGAAAAATGATTGGGGGTATTTAGGAAGAATTGGTATAAATGTATGTTTTGGTATACATTCATGAAATGTGTGATTTGGGTTAAATGGATGTTGTTTTAGCTTTTCAATATGTTGAAAGGTTATGTGAAATAGGCCTAAGGGCTTAAAAGGTTAAGTTAAGGAAAACTTGTTCAAATTGTCTGTTTTGGGTCTTGTTTATGACATGTATGGACTGTAGCACCTGTGAGTGATGAATGCATGATTTTCTTGAAGTTTAATCATGTTTAAGCTTGGGTATGAGTTGATAATTTGATGGAATGCATTAAGGCTTGGATTATATAGGTTTTGGGCTATGCGGGGGCGAAAAAATTTCCACCAACAAGAAGAAGGCACCTAAACATGAGAATAGTCAACATGATACACATGACATGATTTAGGTCGGTATTGAGAAAAATATGTGGTTAACGTGGATATCACACGTGACAACTACAGTCAACCAATCAAAGAAAGATCTTCAAATCAAGTTCAAATTAGAAAATATTAGATTCTTTCCTTAAGAGAAGGGATTGATACAAATCAGCCTCAAATGAAGGGAGAATTATAGAATAATCGACACCAAATCAACACTAGAATGGAAGTACATTTAGTATAAATATGTATAGAAAATCCTATGGAGTGTGTGTGTGGGTTGGGGGGGGAGGGGAATACTGATTCTTGTATCCAGTCATGGCTAGGCCAGTGAGATTATGAGTGCAATCCTTGTAATATCTCATGAAATATAAAAGAAAGTCTCCTCTTATCCATGGATGTAGGCTGAATTATCCCGAACCATGTAAATCCTTATTGTCTATTATTCTCACATTTATTTTCTTGAGTGTTCTTTGTGCCATCAATTGTTTGACTTTTTGTTGGATGATTTTTGTACTTACATTTTGGCATTGTTTGTAGGAAACGATATGAATTCCCTCATTTCATTCACAACCTCGCATTCTCTCTGGCAAGTAGAATTAGGTCAATCCTCCGGATCTATATTCAGAGGTTAACCGTCGGACTCATAAGAAGAATATAGAGAGTGTGTTATTGGAGTCTGACAACAAGACTTTCAGTGATTTCTTGAGACTGATTGGGTGTGGAATCCAATTAGTTTGATCAAATTCTTCATCAATGAATCACTATAAAGATAAGTTTTTTCAAAGCCAAGTCATGCTCTTTCTATATCTAAAGTATGGAGTATATATATATATATATATATATATATATATATATATATATATATATAATACTGCAGAACTACATATTACCTACTTTGTAGCAAAATATGGAATATAATATCACCTATTTATACATGTGTTTGTATGCAATTATGTATGTATAAAAAAGTGGATGAATATATTGAATGCTCAAATTATATGTATTAAAATCTCTTCAATGTGTATAGACATTATATAGATGAGCAGTTACTGAAACAAGGTTATTAGGGTAGTTGGGAAGCATTAAATGCAGAAAATAGTTGTTGCACTTAAAATCTGTTAGCATCGGCCAACTAATGAACATTGTTTCAGTCAGCTAAAACTATTCTTCGGTCGGCTGAAACAATGTTTCAGCTTCCTCTATTTTGTACGCCTACTGGAATGAATCTCAATTTCTACTAACCGTCTGATTGGTTTCATCAGGCAGCTAATAACACTATTTCGATTGGCTGAAGCTACGTTTCGGCCAACTGAAATAATGTTCCAACTTCCCCTGTTTTGTACAACTTACTAGAATGAATTTTAACTTCAGTCAGTCGGCTAATGGAAACCAACAGGTGACCGAAACTTTACAAATGAGTGAGTTTGCCATTTTTGAGGGATTCAAGCATTTAAACACATTTGTAAGTCCATGAAGGAATATGAATAATGTTCAAAATCTATTTGTAAGTTTGATAAAAGATCAAGTATAAATTGGAAAACATTTTTATGCATGATCTTAAAAGATTTAAGCTTTAAAGGAATTCAAAAATACTTTGACATTAATTGCTAAGCACTCACCAACCTATCCACCATTTTCTTCAATTATGGATTGAATGAATTAGCCTTTGAAGATGAAACATGCTTCTTTGCTTTGCACTCTTGAGCTTGATAGCTTTTGTCAACTTGAATGCTTCTATTTTGGCGATCTTGAATTTCAATACATTTGTAGATGAATGAGATAAGCTTTTGTGCTTGGAGTATTTGGAATTTGATGTTGCTTCCTTGAGTCTTATCTTTGAATTTGATCAACTAGCATAATAACTCAATGTAGATATTAGTGCTAAAACATAATTAATGATTTGTAAGCATCAAAATTACTATATTACTATATTACATATGAAGGATAGTAAAATTTAAAGCATAAGCATCAAATCCTAGTATGTAGAACTAAATAGCAAAATAAGATAAGACATTAACATTAACATTAACTTCAAATTCAAAATAACATCATATTTTCTCCCCCTTTGTCAAATAAAAAAGAAGGGAGGTCCAAACCATAGCAGAGGCTCAAAAGATTTTTTGAATTCTTTCCCACCTCTGCAGCTACCTCTTCTAACCGCTTATTAAGCTTATCCAACTGACTTTGTTAAGCTTTCGAGACAACAAGCTCTTCAACCCATTTTGCCAAAACATTCAATTTCTTCTCATTTCTTTTGGAAATGGGAAGGTTCTCAGCTAGCATATCCCGTATATCTTGCGAAATGGGAAATGCACCAACTACAGGCGGTGGAGGAGGAACTTCAACCTTTATAGGCTCTACTCTATCGTTGTCTTCTTCTTCTTTTTCTTCATTTATTGCCTCTTCCAAGGCAGCCCCTTCCACAAACTTAGGGTCATACCAAAATCCATTTCTATATTCCTTTAGCTTCATTATCTTTAGTATTGTGTAGTTGATTTTTTCCCTAGGTCCTTGTGTGTAGGAATCAACAATGGAAAAATTGATGCCTTTTGTTATAAAAATCCTAGTGAGAGGCATGGCATAGTAGATATGGACACCACTTTTCTTGCAATCAAGCATGTGGTGGTAAAATTAGAAGAGAGAGATCAAATCTCTTACCATTGAAAACACGCCACACAAGAAAAGCTTCCATGTATAACATGTCCAAACATCCACCTGAATTTTGAAAAAAATAAATATATGATAATGTTGTAGACAATTCAGGCTTCCACTGTCAATTGACTAGATTCCAGTTTGATGGTATTAGTCGTGGTCTTGTTGTGGCTCATTTAACGAATGACATCCAAAGGATTGAATCCTTCTCCTTCATACCAAATGTGAGAGATATAGTATTGAATACCTCCTTCCGGTAAGTTAAGAAGTCGCCGGATTCCCGCTTAATTAAGAAAGATATTTGTCCCGACAATGAAGGAATAAAGAGTTGAGACTGGAGCATATTCTACTAGTTTTAGGTGAGTCTAGAAGACCTTCACCAACTTAGCGTAGAATGGGATATCCATGGAGATAAACTCTCCTAGTCCAATGGCATCAAATAAGTCATATCTATTCAAGTGTAGTGATACGCATTCAGAGCGAGTGAATACCTTTCCTCTAGCGATAATCCGATTTAGAAATTTCTTCTCATATGTCAATCATTGATTATTGGTTTTGAACCATCAAATGTGTTGAATGACCAAAATTGCATCTATGGGTGGTGGTGGAGGATTGGCCAGCTTCATGGTCATGAGAAAGCTTGGCTTTCTTTCTTTGAGTTTCCCGCAATGGATTTCTTCTAGGAGGCATGATAAGTGATGATTTGAAATGAGATTGAGAGATTTCTTTGAATTAAGAGATGAAGAAAATCTCAAATCCATATATGAACACTTAATAGATTGAACGAAAAACCTAAAAAGGAATGAATTTGAACCCAAAAAAAGGTTACCTTAGTGTCCGCCTATGATGGAGGAGTGATTTGGTTCAGTCGGTTAGAACTTGGAGGGAAATGAGAAATGAAAGAGAAACTAGGGTTTTGTGACTTAAAATTGCCCATCTTGCAATTTTTGTCTGCTAAAGGATTTCTTCGGTCGACTGAATATGTTTGAACAACTGATATTCCTATCAGATAATTGATACTTGCCTTATTTCAATGTATTTTAAGAGCCATGGTTTGGTCGGCTGAAGTTCCTTGTCAGATGGCTGATGGATGTATCAGACAACTAATATATGCATAACTTTAATTTTTGCAATTTTTGATCACTTCTTTCTCTAAAACCATCCTTATTTCTTTTCTGAGGGTATTGAACCTATCTTCTTGGAGAGGTTTAGTAAAAATATCAGCAAGTTGCTTATCGGTATTGATAAAAATGAGCTCAATATCTCCTTTGGACACATGGTCTCTAAGGAAGTGGTACCTTATCTCAATATGCTTTGTTCGAGAATGTTAGATATGATTTTTGAAAAGACAAATTGCACTTGTATTGTCATAATATATAGGTATGTGATCAAATGTAAGACAAAAATCTTATAGTTGTTGTTTTATATAAAGCGTTTGAGCACAACTGCTTTCGGCGGCTATATATTCGACTTTTGTCGTTGATAAAGCCACAAAATTTTGCTTCTTACATGACCAAGAAACAAGTGAGTGTCCTAAGAAGTGACAAGTGTCGCATACGCTTTTCCTACCAATTTTGCATCTGGCAAATTCGGCATCCGAATAGCTAATGAGATCAAGGGAAGTATTTCTAGGATACTAAAGTTCTAAATCAATAGTGTCACTTAAGTATTTGAAAATACATTTAACGACATTCAAATGCGATTCTTTAGGACAAGATTGAAATCTAGCAAATAAGCAAACACTAAACATAATGTTTGGTCTACTAGTGGTTAGTTACAATAGATTTCCAATCATTCCTCTATATTTCTTAATATTGATATCCTTTCTTTTTTCATCTTTATCTAGATTAGGGGAGGGACTCATTAGAGTCTTGGCATGTTTAGCTTCCTCTAAGTGAAATTTCTTTACCAAATCCTTAACATACTTAGATTGGCAAATGAAAATGTCATCAAGTGTTTGTTTGATTTGCAAACCTAAGAGGAAGTTGAGTTCTCCCATCATGCTTATTTCAAACTCTTTTTGCATTCTAGAAAAAAATTATCGACATAACTTGTCATTTGTTGAACTGAAAATGATATCATCAACCTATACTTGAATGATCAACAAATTTTCACTTATGGTTTTGGTAAAGAGAGGGTTATTAATTTTTCCTTTAATTAAACCATTTTTAAGTAGAAACCCACTTAATCTCTCATACCAAGCACTTGGAGCTTGTTTTAAACTATATAGGGCTTTTGCCAATTTGAATACATGATTTGGAAAATCATGATTTTCAAAACTTGGTGGTTGTTCAACAAACACTTCTTTTTCTATTAGGCTATTAAAAAAAGCATTTTTGACATCCATTTGATATAACTTGAAGTTCTTGTTGGATGCAAAAGAAAGTAACATTCTAATGGTTTCTAATCTAACTACGGGTGCAAAGGTTTCTTCATAATTAATTTCTTCTTCTTGATTATAATATTGAGTGACAAGTCTTGCTTTGTTCCTAATAATGACACCCAATTCATCCTTTTTGTTTCTAAAAATTGATTTGGTTCCAATGATGGTTTTATCCTTAGGTCTAAGAACTAAGTTCCAAACTTGATGATAAGTGTTCAATACTATGTATTTGAACCCTCTTTATTGCATATGTTAGTCCCATTTTTACGTTTACCGAGATACGTTTACGGTATTTTTGTATTTTTGATGTATTGCAGGTCTTGTAGTAAAAGGAGCAAAGTTTGAGGCCATTTGCAGCTAAAGAGCAAAGTTCAGAATTAAAGCTAAGGCATCTCGATCAATCGAGATGTTGATCTCGATCAATCGAGATCTCGATCAATCGATATTCCAATCTCGATTGATCGAGATTCTGCAGAACCACTTGCCCACTTGCTCACCTGCTCTCCCACTTGCAACAAAATCTCCCCTTTTTGGACGACTTAGAGGGATTGTCTGACTTGAACAAGACATTTGGAGACATTCTTGATATAGTTGGTATATATATTGATATATATATATATATATATATATATATATTTATGGTGGGCCCCAAGGTTGAAAAAGAGGCTATAAAGCACACAAATAAGTCATTCTCTCATATCTCTCATACACATCAGATATACAAACAGAGGGATTCGGGAAAGGAGAAGGAGGAGCTGAACCAGACCTTGAAGCTTCATTTTCTCCATCAATGGAAGAATACAAGGCTGCCATGACCAACTAACTTCTCTACTAGGGTGTGGTTGATACCCCTAGCCATGTAAACTTGTTTATTTTTGTAGCATTTTGGGATTTATATGTAAATGTTGATTATTTAGTCTAGTGACCATGTACACTAATACATTTCTTTTATATATTCATTTGATATTGGTTTTATTCTTGTCTTAGAGTAAAATCTATCTTGTGAATGCACAACATTTGTTTCTTCCACAAGAAAGGCAAATGATGGCTAGGTAATGGTGTTTAAATGAATGTGTTGTGTTCGCTTGTATAAACCATGCCAAAATAAGGTAGTTTGGATGCATGTAGGTTCATTTAGAGAGTAGGAGAGCTATTGTAACGCCCTGATCACCCGACTCCCGGGAAACCGGAGGTTAACCTGTCCATTAATCCCAATGGACCCATTTCACCCTCTATAAGGTACCATGCTCTGATACCATTCTTTGTCACGCCTCGAAACCCGGACAGTCGGGACTCCCCCAGACCAACCCTGAATTCTGAGTGTGAACCCGTTCACTCAACCCTGTGAACCCTTAACCACACTTACACATATGCATTAGTATCAAGGTTTGATACCATGCTATAATGTCCCGATATGTAACTCTCAGAGAACCGGAGGCTAAACTGTCCATTTAACCCAATGGAGCCTCATTACCCTCATTTACCCCGAAAGCTTAACTCAATTGTTGTATATGAATGCACCCAATTCCACCTTAACCAATCCCCATGGGCCCTACATCAAATCATACACCTTAGTGAATGTTTACTTGGCCACACCTTTGAGAATCACTCACTTTCAAGCCTCAAAAATTTCTGTATTTGGAATCTAGAACTGAAGCTTATACCATTGGATAGAGAATCTAAAAATACTCAAGTTCAAAAAAAACCACACTCAATTCCGATCTAGAAGAAAGAAATTACGTCGAAATGAAGTTTTGAAAAAAGCTGTGAATAGTAATCTCGATTGATCGAGATGGGATCTCGATTGATCGAGATTAAATCTCGATTGATCAAAATTCAAGCGAGATTTTTACCCTCTCGGGACCCCAGACCTGCAATATCTCGATTGATCGAGATTGGGGTATCGATTGATCGAAATTCCTCCTATCTGGACTCCAAAAATCACCATAAATCATCACCCTTTTGATCAATTGAAATGGGGACTTCGATTGATTGAAATGGGCACCTCGATTGATCAAGATTAAATCTCGATTGATTGAAATGCACCTCCTGGGACTTCCAACAGCCCTATACATGGTCCACACGAAGCCCAATCAACATTCTATCATCTTAGAACCCCTCAAACATGATTAATAACATAAATGAAAGGTTCCAACATCAATCTCACACTCAAGATCATATTCATAATTGAATTATACATCAAAATGAATCATTATCCTCCACAACCACAATTCATTCACAATGAAAGCATCATCAAATGAACAAGATATCACCATGCGCACTACATAATTTAAACCGTTGTCTTTTCACACCCAACAAGTTTATAATCCAATACATACATCAAGAGTACATATGTCCAAAGTACAACCACAACTAAAAAGGAAGTCACATGCCACAAGCCGGCATGGATAGTCACAAAATGTGCAACATCCAAAAGATAGCATAAACACCACTAGAGTTCCACTTGGACCCTCAAGTATCATCCGTCATCGGCGCCTTATCTGTAAAAAGGGTTTATAATAAAGGGTTGAGCACCACTGCGGCTCAGTAAAGGTTCCCCAACCCTTCTAAGTGCCGACCCGACACGACCTACATGAAATGCATATGAATACACTACATGCCACATCCATAATCTCACAAACCAATCAACAAATGCAATTAAAGAAGATTGCATACATCATGAATCATGTATAACATGTTCAAACATACAAGCATTAAGAAAGGTAAATGCTCTCTCTCTCGGTCCTCATTCGATACCCTACATGATTGGTCCGCTCCGAGGATCATGTAACCTTGGACACCTCCGATAACTATCCTATGACCGGGATAACTCCGAAAGGTCATTCTACCATAGCAATATATGGGATTACCATAGAGTGAGGGGGCAACTCCGAGGCTCACAAATCATGGACATTCTCCGATAACCATCTAATGACCGGGACAACTCCGAGGGGTCATTAGTATTGGACATACTCCGATCCTAGGCATTAAGCCTTAGTATGGCGGGTCCACTCCGAGGGCCATACATAGTGGGTAATTTTACCACATTTCACAACACGGTTGGACCACTCCGAAGCCCCGTGCACCTCAATTGCGTCATTTTTCCCGCAACTTCCCACATATGCAATATGAATGCATAAACACATGGCATTTTATTTTCATGCACTACTCATGCTCATTGATACTAAAAAGAAGTAAAAAGCATGTTTCTCACCACCACACACCACATATAGCACATATATGTATAACACATGCATATATCATCTCATATGCATACAACTTCAAAATTAGCATATTTTACTCATGCTACATTCAATGCATAATTTTAGCACATAGAACTAAACATGCATTCAACAACCACATTCTCACATATAATCACATATATGACACTTGGTACACATTTTTCACATATACACCAAATTAAGCACATAATGCCTATGTATCAATTTCTTACACTTACATACTTCAAACCCACATGCTACCACCAACACAATATACACAATTGTGAAAAGATAGGACTCTAGAGAAGAAGAAAACATAACTTTCTACACCTCTCACCATCCTAAAACATGTGAAACACAACCTACACCTCTCTTCTTCACCCGAAACCCTAGAATCGACAATTAGAAGAGAAGAAGAACCCCTACCTCGAAAATGAAGGCCATACAAGCACTTCCAATATTCTGTCCGAGTCCAACCTTGCCAAAAGATGATTTTGTTCGGTTCAAACCGAAGCCCTAGCTGTCCCCTACGCATCTCCCTTCTTCGGCAGATCACGAATCACACCCGAAGGCCTCCAAAATGTAGAGAGAAGGTAGAGAGAAGAAGAGGGAAATGTTAGCGAGAGAAGGATCCGTGTGAAATGGCTGGAATCAACCTCAGCCAGATATTTAAAATATCTAAGGCATGGAAAATGACTAAAATGCTCCCCGACCACTTAACGTACCTTCCCGGGCTCCTTTTTCGATTTCGAAAACTCCTACGGTCTCGAAATCACTTCCTCTACTCTCTAAACATTTCATCTCATCTATTCTCAAAAATAAATATTTTCGAAAATTTTTCGGATTCTCGGGCCCACTTAAGTCGCATCCCGGGCCCCGATTTGACCAAAAAGTCAAACTTTTTTAAATATCCCAAAAACTTTCATAAACCTCACATTAACCTTCTAAACATGTTTCCCACTCTTGAAACATCCATAACATCATTCGAAACGTATTTATAGCGAAAATGATGAAAAATCGATAAACCGGCCAAAATTGGTCACGGTCTCTACAGTTATGCTTATTGAAGATGGATTATGATAGGTTGCACACACATTAATATTTTGATATGTCCTTGAGGTCACAAGCCTAATGACATTGTTAGACATTTAATTTATGAATCCCAAGCTTGCTACATTTATGGACATGTGAATGGCTAGTGGTGGAAACCACGCCTAGTTCTCTCTCCCAACTTTTAATTCTTTAAATTTATTATTTTTACAATCATGCAATAGTTATAAACAAAAATTAAAATCTTGTTTTTAGGATTAAAGTGGAATTAATCTTTCTTTAAGACAATTACGACTAGTCCTCGTGGGATCGATATCCTCTACATAGAACCGTATCTACAAAGATTCGTGCTCTTGCGAGTAGTTAAATTATATTTTGATAAAAGGAGCAAAAAATAAACTTACAATATAATCCATTTTTAGCTACACCACTTGATTTCTTTCAAATTGATTTAGCTCTTCTTGCATTGCACAGATCCAAGACTCATCATTTTTGGCCTCACAGAAGTTCCTAGGCTGAAGTTGAGATACAAATGTTGAATGATTGCATATGTTACTAAGTTTGGATCTTATGCTAACACATTTGATCTATTACTAATGATTTGATCTATTGGGTGGTTTTGTACAAACTTCCAACTTTTAGGAAGGTTATCATTTCCTTCTTCTAAGGTATGTTTATCACTAGATTTATCCTTCAGGGAATCATTAAGTGTTGGCGCGCTCATTATTCTTAGTCTCAATGTTAGGGGTGCTATTTTTCTCTTCTATCTCAATAACTTTATCATCATGTAGAGCTCTTTTGAGAGGTAGGGGTAGAGATTCATCTAATACGACATTTATGGATTCTACAACCTTTAGTGTTCTTTTGTTAAACACTATAAGCTTTGCTTCTAGATGAATATCTTAGAAAAACACCTTCATCATATTTGACATCAAAATTTTCTAAATTGTCTTTGTCATTTAAGACAAATCATTTACACCCAAACACTTTGAAGTAGTTAATGATGAGCTTCTTCTCATTCCATATTTCATATGGGATTTTATCAAAGATTTTTCTAATGATAACTCTATTTATCACATAACTAGAGGTACTAAGTTCTAAACATGATTTCTTTCAAATTGATTTATCTCTTCTTGCATTGCAAGGATCCAAGACTAATCATTTTCGGCCTCACGGAAGTTAATTCTTAGGCTTCAGTTGAGATACAAATGTTGAATGATTGCATATGTTGTTAAGTTTGGATCTTATGCTAATACCTCTGGATGGATCACCAATGATTAGATCTATTGGGTGATTTTGTATAAACTTCCAACTTTTAGGAAGGTCAATCATAGAAAAGTGGAGTGCAAATATTGTCTCTCTTTTTATTTAAGTAAAACTAAACTTTCCCTTTGATTTTAAATACAATTAATTTTTTTTCAAGATAGATTTTATTCATTGATATATTGTTTGTTTCCAATCTAATAACATAAATTTTCTTGTTCTATTCACATACGGAGTACATTTGTTCGATACTCTCTCAATAATTATATTGCATCCTAAACTTTCTACTTCAAAAATAAATATTGATTAATTTATTTAACAGGAAGAAACAATATTTTCAAACCAACTACAAAAATTATTATGAAGAATAAAGTAGAACAAAAAAAATTCACATTACCATGGACGTACATTAGGGTTGAATGATTCATAGATTTTTAAAATTTCTTTAATACTATTTGTCTTAATAATTTCAATGACTTTCTCTAACTCGGACTTGCATTTTTGCATTAAATGTAAAAATTTCTTTAATATCTTCCATTTTTGCATAGAAAGAGGGAAGATGAAACGTGAGAGAGAAAAAGTATTTTGGCTCCAAAGAGAGAAAAGTTGTACTTTGATGCCAAGAATCTTAATCTTATCTCTTAAGAATAATTGGAGTATTAAAAATATAAAAATCAAAGACTTTATTGCATAAGGATACTTCTATAATTTTATTTTAAAAAATAAACAGATGCATTGCCAAAAAATATTGATAGAACCCTGATATCAACTGCCTAAAAATTATATAGTAATTACGCATAAAGTTAGGCATGGGCCCAAAGAAGAAGGTGGTAACGGTTCACGAGGAATATGAAAGTCATATGGTACTTTTTGTTTATAATTCTTTGATTTTGGTAATCACAAAGCTGGAAAATAGTCATCATATAATTTTTTATTATGAAGTTGATCATTATTTTTTTGCAACGGTCCATGGGATTATGAAAAATAGTCATATGCTACTTTTTGTTTATAATTCTTTAATTTTGATAATCACGTAGCATGAAAATAGTCATCATATAATTTTTTATTACGAAGTTGTTCTTTATTTTTTTCCTCGATACATGAAGTTCATAATTATACAACATATACGAGTCACATCACAATTTGCCAAATAATAGTGATTAGTTTCAAGCTACTATAATAGTTTCATAGATCATGTGCTTGACAATTATATATATATATATATATATGATCTTGTTCTATAGATTATATAATGTAAAACCTTGCAACACTTAGCACACACTGTTAAAAAATTATCTTTCTTTGTGTTTTTTTTCGTCTGGCGAGTAACTTAATCTTCCATTTGAAAGGAGATATTCCTGTATTACAAAACTTGATGTATGTATATTGTATATTTATACACACATATAAATAGTGTCATTTAAGAAATTAATTAAGTTGATTGAAATTTATAGTTTAATTATGAGAAGAAAATAATTAAGATGCACATGGGGCTGACACATCATGGCTTGGCAATGATGAGCCAGCTTGACCACCTCCGGAAAATTTGAGAGGACCAGTCTATGCGTATCCCATGGTCTGCGGGTGACTTTAGTGATCCAGACAAACATTTTCCATCACATCACCATCCTGCCCAATTCATCCCTTCTTTCTAGCTTTGCTTGTTTCTCTACGATACCGCGTTTAATCCTAACAAAAACCGTGTTAAACCCTTAACTCTTTCGTTCTCTGCCAGAAAGATATTAATAAGGAAGATGAAAAAAGTCAAGGAAACAAATCTTCCTTATATATATATATATATATATATATATATATATATAGAGAGAGAGAGAGAGAGAGAGAGAGAGAGAGAGAGAGAGAGAGTGTGTTGTGTGTATTTTCTCTTAAGAAATGACAGGAATTGAATCCTTAATAACATTATCCGTCCTTTTAGCTCCGGTTGAATTCCAACACAAAATTTGGAGTTGGAATTCACGCTGCACTTACTTTCTTGTGTGTTTGAAATGCACATCATTTATCAATATATATAATTATTTTAAAGATTAATGATATTAACTTTTTTACAATTAAAAATATTAGCCCGTACATAAAATAATAACTAATGAGCCATTAACTAGACTATAATTAAAATATAGGGTAAAATACACTCACATCTCCTCAAGTTTGCATTCATATACATAGTTTGTTTAAACCTACACTCCATTTTTTATCTGTACAGTGCCACCAACTAGCATGTAAAATTACAAAGTTACCCATCAATATAATAACTATATTATATTTAAAAATCAAATAAACTTAAAAGACCAAATTAACTTTTAAATAAGGATGATAATGACAATGCACCATGTCCATTTTTCTCTTATTCTCAAACTATTTATTGCATTAATCTAAGAAGTTATAAATGGAATATATTTTTATTATCTTAGATATACTGAAAGATCCATGTTAGAATTGTGTATTGGACTGAACACATATTAAAATTTTAATTTTCTGAATATTGAATTAGTAGGTTCAATACTTGTTACTTGAAATGAAATAGTGTAAAATTTTTAGAAAGACTTAGGCTTCGCCTTTGGTGAAGGCTAAAATTTTTTATTCATCTTTGACTTCCATCTAACTGCGTGCATATATTTATTTTGGTTAAAGTTGTTGCCTTTATATATATATATATATATATATATATATATATATATATATAAGCTAGGCATATCCTTTAAAATTTTTGTTCTTTGCATTCTCCAACTATAGATGCTCTACTGCAAATTTCTTACGTGTGCTCTTTTTAAAATATTTTATGTCTCATTGGTAGGTTTTTATTTTTTATTATTTTATATTATTGTGAATGTTATATTATGAATTTGTTTTTTTAGATCCTAGTTAAAGTTGTATTTTTCGTTAAAAAGAAGTCCTTTCTAAATAAAATGCTAGAAATTAAAATATTAGAAATTATTTGGATGCTAGAAATTAAAATGCTCTATTATTTGGATGATTTTCTTCTAGATAAAATGTTAAAAATTAAAGAAAGAAAATATGTCTTAATGAAAATATTTTTCTTGAATTGTTATCTTCGATTCTTTTTGGATCTCAGTGACTACATAATTTGAATGAAGGTTAAAATTGAAGCAATGGTAGTTTTGTAAAAGAGAAAATGTAAAATTGGGGGCAATATGGTCTTTTCAGTTAGTGAATGAGTAAAAAAGATATTTTGCACAATGTCAATATATTTTTTAACGAATGAATGATAGTTGGAGGTTGTGTGCATTCACACCTCAAACCTCAAGGCGGTGTGAATGTAGGTTTAAACAAACTATGTATATGAGTATCTTTAGGAAAAATCTTAGGAAGTATGAGTGCATTTTGCCCTAATATATATATATACACAGACACAATAAAATAAAAATTCGAGTTGAGGTTTAGGTTGAACTTGAATTGCTGGCATCTTAATTCAAGTCTAACCTTAATTAAATTTGAGTTATATATTTTTTAAATTTAAGTACAACTCTAATTGTAGAATTAATAGATAATTAATTTAGACTTTCAAATTAGCGAGTAAAAATCTTCTCCATTAAGATTTTCTCACAATCTCTCTAGTTGTTATGTTTGTAAGTATTAATATTAACTTACATTATTAAAATGAGTCATTTAAGCGAAAGAGAATACGACATTTTTTTAATAATATAATATTATTTAATATTACTGTCGTTACCTTAATTGGTCTCATTCAATATAATATCGTGCGGAACGGGCCGGTGTAAAAATGGTTCCAAATTGGCACCCACAAGTGGTAGGCATGCATGTGTCCCATGTCAAGGAGTGTGGCTTAAAAAAAACGAGACTGACGGATGTGATGTCTTTGGCTGATGGAGACATCTAATGCTGTTATACCAACACATAATCTCAACTTTGTTCAATGTATATGGTTTGTCTGTAAACGTTACACACGCAACATATATATATATATATATATATATAGAGGGTAGTAATTCGTGTTCTCTTATCGTGTTCGTATCATGTCGATCTATAAGTATTCTATTATACAGTTCAATCATAATTTGACCTATTTAATAATTGTGTTAAAGACATTCAACACTAACTCAATCCGTTTATTAAACGTGTTATCCGTGTCGACCCGTATAACCTGTTTAATAAATATGTCTTATAATAACACGACTTGTTTAATACTCCCTCCGTCCCATAATTTTAGTCCACTATTCTTTTTTGGGATGTTCCAAAATACATGTCCATTTCCTAAAATGGATTATATGATTCCTAAACTACCTTTTTCAAACTCTACTATCCTAAAAGTGGGATCCACCATATAATAATAATATTAATTTTTAAAGAAGGACTAATATGTAAATTCATGCATTATTACACTAAAAAGTGGGTCCCACCATAAAAAGTTGGAATCTTTAAACATGCCAAGAATTATGGGACGGAGGTAGTAACATTTTTAACCCGTTTAACTTGTATTATATGAATTTCTCAACCTCTAAAAATCTCTCTAAAAATCATATAAAAAATAAAGTATATATTAATACATAAATCCTAAAATCAAACTATATTATAAATTTTGTATTTATATATAAATTCAAAAACATAGTAAGGCGATTCAATAACTGAAAAGACACCATAACAATCTCATTCTTGTGTTTTATGACTATATCACTCATGTAAACAAATAAATACATTACAAACAATTATAATATATATAAATATATAAGTTTGTATAAAACCATAATATATGAATAACTCATGTCGTAATCATATTGTAATTGTATCACGGGTTAGATAGCTTAAATTCAAACTCAACTCAATTATTGCGTATGGTGTTCGTATTAATTCATTTATTAAACGTATCGACTTATCTCAAATTCAAACCCAAATTCACTTAATTTGTGTCGTGTTTAAATCGTGTTGTCGTGTTGTGTCTAATTCTCACCCCTGTATGTATATATACAAATTCACGTGTATGTTTGTGAGTTGTGAAGCATTTAAGAAGGTAGAGCGGAAGAAGCGGCGTGACATGGAGCGGACCGCGTCAGGACATGAAAGGTTTTTAGACTTTGGCTAGCGCTGGCTCGTCATCCATGTTACAGTAAGGTCCCACATCACGCGTCTGCCTGTGGGTCCTATAGCTAATTCTTCATCTTTTATAGTAACACATACACTTCAAACGGTCTGTGCATGTGCGACCAACCAAGAGAGAGAGAGATACACAAACACATTGTTCTTCAAGTTTTTAAATTAATTTGCAACTCTCGTCAATTTTAAATAGTACTAAAGCTTCGATCGTTTAACTCGTTTGAGGATGATATATGTATAGACCTCATGTGATCATGATCTTCAGTTTTGTGGGCCCAGAAAAATTAACATAGTACTGGTAGACTGGTAGTTGCCAGCCAGTGCCAAAACATAGTTTAACGACTCTGGCACAAGGGAGCATATATATATATATATATATATATATATATACCAAACAAACAATATATATAGTGAGAGAAAATACAAATGTTTTAAATTTGGTGTGGATGGAACAAAGATAGATAAATTTATGTAAATAATTCAATTGGATTGTGTGGTGATACAAGGAAACGGATGGTCAAAAATAGCGACTCTTGAGCTTAATGAAATACAGTACTATTATTTATTGTAATCATGTGAAGTGAATTTGGTGGCTTGGGATTTTGTTCTACCCAGCTAGCTATTTGGTAGAGTATTCAATTAATTACACTATCTCACTTGCCAACTGGTACCTAGTAGATAAAGTAAAAGCCTCATACTCTTCTTGTGGGACCAATTTGCTTAATTTTGGCTCCTGATGAAAAGGCCAATTAAGAACAAAGACTCAAGAGTACACTGTCTTCAACAAACCCAACTATAAAAACCCTGCCAAGCCCTTCTTTCACCAACAACCACACCACCATTCTCTTGCTTTGCTTCATTCTCACTTTCAGGCGTTTCACACTTTGCCACAATTAAGAAACGTTTCGAATATCAATTTACGAGTACCATATATATATATGGGCAGGCCACAACAGCGATACCGAGGGGTTAGGCAGAGGCATTGGGGGTCTTGGGTGTCTGAAATCCGCCACCCTTTATTGTAAGCTGGTCTCATTATTGAGCAATGCGCGTAGGAATCATTAATTAATTTCATTGGACGTTTCATTGTTACTAAATTAAGGAAACGTTTCTTTTGTGCGTGCAGGAAGACTAGAATTTGGCTAGGGACTTTCGAAACGGCGGAGGACGCCGCACGAGCCTACGATGAGGCCGCGAGGCTAATGTGTGGTGGGCATTGGAATGGTAATGGGAGAGCCAGAACCAACTTCCCCTACAACCCGAATGTGTCATCGTCCTCGTCCTCGTCGTCGAAGAAACTTCTCTCAGCTACTTTGATAGCCAAATTGCATAAATGCTATATGGCTTCACTGCAGATGACCAAAGCATCATCAGTGCAAGAGCATCAAAGAAATGCTGTCACTGCGAATATTAATAATGCCAATATTAATATTGTTGGGAGTGTGAGCAAAACCGAAATGTGGTCAGCAGAAAATTATAAACCAATGGCGGTGTCAGTGTCACGGTCACAGCAGGACACTAATTGGCTTGTCAACAAAGTTCCAGTGGAGAATACCCAACACTTCAACCCTCTTGAAGATCACCATATTGAACAAATGATTGAGGAATTGCTTCATTATGGGTCCATTGAGCTATGCTCTGTTCTCCCACCTCAGCCTATGTAACCTACCCTAGTGTGTGTCTATATAAATATATATATATATATATCTCTTTGTATTTCTATCCTAATTAATTCCTACTCATTTTGCTAATTTAACCCATTTTTCTTAACCTTTTCGGAACCACCTCTTCAAGTGTATTTATTAGATCATCTTAGTTCCTAGAATTTCAGTTTCAAGAGGGTTATCCATTGAAGATGCTATATGTAGTCTGAATGTACATTGTACTATATACTTAATATTTTCATAGATCATCATGTCTTGGTCTTGGACAGCCAATTAATTATGGGTAATTTATTTTCAGAATTTTACCATCTAGAAGAGTTGAATTGCCCACTGTCAGAATGATGTCATTCACCTAATTTCATTAGTAAAAGAAAAGCAATTAACAATTCACATCAGTCACTTCTTCTTGTCTGGCTAATAATGTTTAATTTGTACATTTTGGAACCAATTATAGCTCGACATGTGGTGGTTTGGTAGTGCTTTGGTTAATTTCCTTTCAGTTTGTTTTCAATTTTTGTGGACTAGGTCTAAGTTCGTGATTTGAGACTTATTTGCCATTTTTGTTTTTATTATAATTTGAAATGATCTCGAGACATGTATCACGAAATAAGAAAATCACATTGTTTAGTATTCTACTATTCTTGAAACTCTCCAGTAATGGACTCAATCAAGAATATCAATAACACCACACCCGTAAAATATTGAAATGGAGCCTAACCCTAGATTGAGAGATCTTTACAACACAATTTCCAAGATTGGTTTTCTATTTTAGAAAATCATAGATCATGATTATGATGGTTGTGTATCAAACCCTAACTTAAGAGGACTGGAATAAAATTACAGATTTAAGTTGAAGATTTTTGAATTTTCTTCTTATTTGTTCAACCTGCTTTGGATTGAATATAGTTTAATGGCAACTTACAATTGACGGAGGAGGTAATATGAGATTCAGAGTCACACCAAACCACTATTGAAGAAGATAACTTTCTTTACTCACTCTTTTCAACATCTGTTCAGAGAAGGAAATAAAAGAGAGGAAAAAAAACGTCGCTAACAAGGATGCTGCCACGTCTTTCATGATAAACATCACCAAATTCACATCGTGATGTTAATTATTTTCCTATAATTTTTATGAGCAATGTACACGTCATGAAAACATTTCATGAATTTTTATCTTGAATGATGTGGCAATTAAATGGTGAGTTAGTATTGGTGGGATTCCCCCATACACAGAATGTCAATGGTATTATCACTTGCCACATCATTCATAAAGGCAATTCATGATAAAATTTCATGACGTTTAGCATTTCTCAATTTTTATAGTTTGTTTGTTACTAGCTATTTTTTATTTTATTTTAAAAGAAGGTTTTTTCAGAGTTAGAATTGCTATAAATATAATAGTAACTCTTCAATAATACTAACAGTTAAGAGTTTTCTTTCTTTCTAACTCACTGGATTATTATAAGGGTTTGATTAAAATTAATGTTGTTCTTTTTTAATAAACCCATTTTTTTTCTTCATATTTTTTAGACAAAGCAAGTGATGTGAATTGTTAAAACTGAATTGTACTGTGGATTTACATGAGTTGAATATTGCATCAATTGGAACATCTTTGAGTTTCTTCTTAAAAGGACATTCTCAAGTTTCATTTTGTTCGGTCTTAATTAATCAGCCAGACAGGTCAATTGATTATTTGTGTTTGCGGGTATGCTAGAGCTATGGTATCAGCTTGATGTAAACAGTTGGTCGAACAAAAATATCTCATTTGGAGGTCTTGTTGGATTAGACGATTAGCTAGGGAGAGAGAATACGAAACTCCTTATTGAGTTCTTTTTTTGCCTCAATCAAGAGGAATTTTAACTGCGCACAAAGAATTGCGAGACTGAATCGTAGCAAGGAAGGAGGTAGAAGGAGGGAGATAGTCATGAGGGAGGTAGAAATTGAGGGAGAGATAGACAGATGGGCTAATCAGAGGAGGTCGAGAGCAAGAAAATTGGGGGAGATGTAGATCGAGTGAGATGCAGAGCAATATTTTGGAGAATATTGAGGGAGAGAGACAGATTACACATGATGCAATTGTTTAATTGTGGTTGTTAGAACCATTAATATAGAGTCATATTCATTTATTTATAGAAAAAGTTTACATCACTGAACTTAACCTTAAATTACAAGATAAAACTGGAATGAAAAGAAATATAAAATGAATATCAATGCACGTGTCTTCATGCCCTAAGAATGTAACTCTTTTCATGTTAACCTCCTTAGAGTCTAAGTTCCACTCGACTTCATCTTTACTGCAGCCTCTATTTGTACAGAATTCATGATTGACCAAAGTCTTCCACTGCAGCCCGAGTCCATAGGAGTCCTCGCTCAATACCACCTAATTTATGTATATACACAAGTCATGTTTATGTATAGGCTGTATAATTGACTTTGTAGTTGTACTTTCATTATAAGCATCCTTATCCATGGGCAATTTTACCAAATCAACCTACTGTTTATGGTCGTCAGCCTTCATAGAGTCTTGTTTAAAGCCTAACTCTTCATAGCCTACATCCATTCCAGTCTTCCACTGTGTACCAACCCAATTGGAGTCCCAATTATGTTGGACTCCTTGTTTCAATCTCGTAAAAGACAACTGTGTAAATATATATATATATATATATATATATATATATATATATATATATACGCATAACCATATATATATACATGCGTTAGTTTATTTTTTAGGACAACTTGCTAACATTCCTCAACCCTTTAGTATTTTATTAGAGATGGGCTCTTAGTCAACCTTTAGTTCTAACGACATATCCCTTGGCTACCAAGTGGCGCGAAGATTAGGTACGAACAGTCGCTCCCAAAATTCAAATACTTGGGATAAGCTATCTCACCTTAGTCGTACGAGTCACAAGGAATTTGAATTTTGAACAGTGCCTTAACCGTTTGGTTTCCCCAACAAATAAGAGAATCTTCGTTTAAAAGGTAATAACTACTTTAGCGATTCAAAACCCTCACCATTCGCTATATAAGCTCAGCCACTATCTTTTATCTTTTCACAAATCTTCAGCTTTTTTCAACTGTAATCTTACCAGTCACCACAAAACAAAACCTAATTTCTTTTGTGCAATAACTCCATGGCTCCTAAATCCGCAGATCTGGCTCCCCCCTCAGACGATCCTTCTCATCATGGCACACAAGCCGAGACGTCGATGACAATGATCAATACTATAGCTCTCAGCCAGCTCCATTTGGACATTTTAGTTGACTTTCCAAATAATTCCAAGGGCCTTGGCCCTGCTTTCGTGAAAGAAATGCCTTTTGCGATTTTATCTTTTTACCCCATAGTGGAGAAGCACCTTATGATCCAGAGTCTTACGATTATCAACAAACCTCCCACCACTAATTTCTACCTTAGGAGCTGGCATTCGATCAACTCTGATTGGAATGCATGGGTCGATCGCTTTTCTGTTTCTAAAGGGAAGCTATGGAAAGCTTGCGGCATCTACGACACTATCCAACTTAGTACTCTGCCCATGATTCAAGATAAATACCTTCTCTATTCTGCCTCTCTGTTCTGGTCGATCACGACCAACTCTCTCCACCTGCCCTGTGGAATATTCTCCCCAACTATCAAAGATATTTGTATGTTGACAGGGCTGAAAGTGGCTAAAATTGAGGCCAGTTTTCTCCTTCCAGAGTCGATAATGGTATTCGACTACCCTACTAAAATCACAGGGAGTAAAGCCACCGTTTTGTCCTACAGCCCTTTTATGAAGGCCACTAGGAAAACCACTAGGTCGGTCGAGAATGACGAGCACATCGTGTTCTTGCTATACTGGCTCAACAAATTCCTTCTCTATGGCCAGCCCTCTAGGTCACAAAGGACGTACTTGAGATTGCATTGGCTCTGGCCGAAGGTAAAACCCTTTTCTTGGCCCCTTTTGTCCTCTCTTATATCTACAGAGGTCTTACAACCTACTATTGACCCATTATGTCCATACAGGAGGACCTTTCTGGCTACTCCAGATTTGGCTGAGGGCTTATTTTCCTAAGCTTAGTGTGAAAGTATCCCCCTCAGCCAGTGACTCCTTGGTTTCCTTTTCTTATGTTTTGGCTTTGCCCACGGCTCAATCCTTCAAGGATTGTGTTGACTTTTTCTTTCATTGCCGTCATTGATTGACATCCTATTTGCTTCCCTTTTCTGATTTGCCTCAGACTCCTATATGGCTTCAACCTCCCATCAGCTCCTCTACTAAACAAGAGTTAGATGACTACAATGCATCTTAAGCTAGTTTCTTGATAGGCTGAGACCTCTATTACAGCTCTGCCCCTCTACACTTACTTAACAGTCGAGTAGGAGCGAAATTCTACAACACTGCTCAGCTAGTGAGGTAGTTCAACCTTGTTCAGATGAACCCCTTGCCTCTCTATCAGGCTTACAACCAGACCTTTGAGAAAATGGTTCGGTTACAGGAGGCCAGGTATGTCCAAGATGTATCAGCCAAGAACAAAAATGCTATAGACCGATTTTGGCTTCAACCCTTCACTCCTCGAACTCAGACCGATCCTTCCATTGGTACTTGGTCGACTTCTCACATTGCTTCAGCCATGGATATGAATGAGACCACTCTCTTCTATCATATTACCAAATCTTTCAAGTTTTTAGCCGTCAGTTCTCAAAAGGATCATTCCTCCCCGGTAGTTTCTCCCAAAAAAGATAGGAAGTTAGCCGCAAAGGCTGTCACAATGCCCTCATTACCGGTGCTCCAAACACTACCAGGACCAGATGAAAATTCAAACAAGGTGATTTTTGAAAACTGATTCTTTGTTTTACTTTTTATTTTTTGGACCATTTTACTCAACCTTTCTATTCTTCTTTGCAGCCCAATCTTCCAGCCACACTATCAGTGATCAGTCGATCGACCTCATTGTAAATACAGACCCACAAGCTAAGGAAATTCAGAGTCAGCCTTTGCCCAAGGTTGAGGCTCCACAGCCTCTACCCCCTAAGGTAAATCCTTGAACATCAATCATTTGCTATGCTTCCCAAGACCGTTATAACTGTTCTTTTGTTTTAACCCAAAAGAAAGAAAACTATAGCTAAAGGGTCATTGAAAGGCACCAAGCTTATCAAGGACTACTCCCCAGACCCAGAACCGGTTAAGATGATAAACCTTTGGTCAAGAGAGGCAAAAAGGTGTTGAGTTCCATCCCACAGGTACTTCCTGTCTTCCCTTACCTAACTAGTCTATTGGTTATTATTTGAACCATATTTCTCACTATCCCATCTGCAGGCCAATATTAGTGTCGCAATTCAGAGTCAGCCTCTTCCTACAAAAGAAGAGGTCGATTTACGTCCTCCTGTCTTGGACTACAGTGGCAAATTGGCCAAGGACACATACCATTCTATAGCATCTTAACTAGCCCAACTAGAGACTTCAGCCATCGAAAACATGGTCACTTTACTAAGACTTTCTTTATGCTTCTAACTCTTCTTCTGTTTTCTCACAGTACCTTCTGTTTTAAAAAATAGGTCCAATTTCTCTCTTCACGACCTGCTGGTGTATCCTTTTTAGTCATAAAAAATTATCTTTAGTATTTGGTGCCCTCAGTCTTAAAAGACAGTTCCTTAACCAGTACTAGTTCTCCTGTTACTCTGCCTCCTTCTACCCAGACATTTGCAGAAGCTAAAGAGGCCCTCTAGAAAATCTTTGAACGGGATCTTCTGGATCTTCCATTCATGGCAGATGAGATCTTGACCTTGTTAGCCACCATCAACTTATACGGGGACTTTTTCCTGGTCATGCAGGCTGCAGTGGCTTCTTTCTAAGTATAGTTGCCTGTAATGGTTGACTCCATCTCCGAGGCTACAATGCACTTTCTCAGTTTGAAGAAAAATATTAGGATGAGAAGATATTGGGCGCCAAAATTCTGGAGATCGCGGCTGAATTTGACAAGCTTGATCGAATGAATGATGGACTTGGAAAGGAAGAATAGAGGCTTCAAGAAGAGCTTGCCCATATTCATTCTACCAAAGCTGATGTTACTTCTAGGCTGATACCTTGCTAAAGAAAATTGACAAGCTTGCCCCTCAGCATATTGCCCTGAAGGGCGAGCTTCCAGAATTGCAAGAGAATAAGGTTTTGGTTGAGCTCGCCCTGCAACAAAATAAGCTCTTCTAGGAAAACATGAGGTCAAAATTTGACGCATTGTGAAGATTAATTGGACTGGTCTCTACGAAAAATATTTGTAATCTTTTGAACTATGGGCTATAACTGATGACTTTTTAATATGGTTTCTTTGGTTATTTTATGAAAAGTACTCACTATTAAGCACAAAAACATCATAAAAAACAAACTTTAAGACCAAAAAGAAGAAAATCAAAATAGAGAAACTGTAACCCTATACTACTCTCAAAAATTTCGTTACTTACTACTCCCAAATAGATCAAGTGGCCTGGCTAGACTTTTCTTCCAGCCGCTCAAATATAGTTTACCGATATTCATTTAGATAAATGCCATTGATCGGCCTAGGATGAACTTCCCCATTCAAGTCTTTCAATCTATATGCTCCTTGATTAACAATTTGATGAACGAAGTAAGGGCCGTCCCATTTTGGGGACCATTTACCATAAGCTCTGTCATGTTTCCCAACTGGCAAAATTACTTTCCATACAAGGCCACCTTCAACAAATGAGTTTGGCCTAAATCTTTTGTTATAGGCCTTCATCAGTTTTCACTTATGGGCTCTAATGTGATCTAAAGCATCCAAGCGTATATCATCCAAGTCCTTTAACTTGATTAGCATAGTGAGATTGTAATTGGCTGGTTGTAAATTCTGCTGTAATACCACCCTAGTTGATCGGACATTCAATTCCATAGGAAGAATGGCATCATAACCATAAGTCAACAAGTATAGAGTGGTGCCTGTACTTGTCCTTTTGGAATTGTTGTAAGCTCAAAGAGCTTTTGACAACGAATCATGCCACAACTTTGGCATTTCATCGATTATCTTCTCAATAATCCCAATGAGCCCTTTTTTTGAAGCCTCAACCTACCCATTACCTTGGGTGTAATAGGGAATCGATGTCACCATCTTAACCCTCATTTTTTCTCCACAGGCCAGCACCTCTACTACTCTAAATACGGTTCCGTTATCAGCCATAATAGACTCTGGAAGGCCGAAGCGATGAAAAATATGTTTTTTAATAAAATCAATCATTTCCCCCTAGTCCACTGACTGATAAGCCACAACCTCTACCCATTTTGTAAAATAATTCGTAGGTACAATGATCCAATGGCGTCCGCCTGCTGACGGTGGGTTGATCTTGCCAATAAGGTCGATGGCCCATCATCTGAATGGCCATGGTTTGATAATTAGTTGCATTTTCCTGGCAAGGACCCTTTGAATTGGCCCATACTTTTGGCAAGCATTGCAGCCTTTAGCATACTCTATGTAATCTTTTAAGATCCCTGGCCAATGATACCCATACCTTCTTATCAACCAACACATTTTTATCCCTACTTACTGAGCCCCATAAGTTCCTTCATGGACTTCAACCCAAGTCCTTAAGGATTCTGTTTTACTAATGCATTGGAGCATAAGCCCATCTTCTGCACTCTTTTTATAAAGCTTATCATCTAATAACAAATACCTCACGACCTTTCTTCTGACCTTTCTATTCATAGGCCTATTAAGAGATTTTTGAAAAATTGATCAAATGGTATCTCTAGTCATTATCTTCTAGTGAGTCGATGTCTACTACAAACGTGTCAGCCATGGTTGTATCCGTGCCTCTGTCGAAGGAAGGCTCCTTCGTGATACTCTGATTAGTCTCTTAGCCAACCCTTCCGGGACCCTCACCCTTGAGGTTATCTAGGCTAGATCATTTGCCTCTTTGTTGAATTCCCTTGGTCGATATTACAGTTTGACAGTGTCAAATTGCTCCACCAATTGAAGAGTCAATGAATGAAACGGTCTCAACTACCAAGTTAGGCATAAAAAATCTTCAAATATTTAGCTAAAAACTAGATTCGAATCACCTATGATATGTATAACTTTAACTGACATTTCTAACAGGATTTCTAACCCAATAATCACAGACTCATATTCTGCTTGGTTATTGAGCACTTGAAATCCAAGAAGAAGGAAAATGCTACCCTCTTCCTGTTTGGAGAGATGATCATTATTCCTGCTCCAGCACCATCATTGGTACTAGAGCCATCAAACATTAATGTCTGAGGCGTCAAGAACAAGGCTACCAATTCTAGCTCATCAAACATTAATGTATGGGTCGATGTTAGTTGACAGGTGGTCAGCTAGAAACTTAGCCAATGCCCTACCCTTGACTAATTTTTGCGGGACATAAACGAAGTTAAATTCCATCAAGGCCAACGACCACTTGCCTATTCGGCCCGTGATCAAAGGCCTTGATAGCATGTATTTGATGAGGTTGGTTTAGCAGATCATATAACCTAATACCGGCATTATGTACGATCTTAGCTTCATAACAAAAAAGTATAAGGCCAGACATAATTTCTCAATTGACGTGTACCTACACTCGACTAGGGAAAGAACCTTGCTTAGATAATAGATAGCTTGCTCATTTTTCAACTCATTATCCTGGGCCAACATGCCTCCAATTGACTCCTCAACTGCTAATAAATAAAGCTTCATCAGCCACTTTTTTCTCTGAGGCATTATAATTGGTGGATTAGCCAGTATTCCTTTATTATTTCGAATGCTTGTTGGTGTTTTTCATCCCATATGAACTCCTTTTGAGCCTTATTTTCAATAGAGGGGAAAATGTGTGAATCTTCCTAGCACAATTCGAGATGAATCGTCTTAGGAAGTTTATTTGGCCGATGAACCTTTGGAGCCGTTTCTTACTATTGGGTGCCATGACATTCATGATTGTGTTGGCTTTGTTTTGATTGACCTCTATTCCACGTTGATGCACCAGAAATCCCAAGAAATTCTCAGCCGATACTCCAAAAGCACACTTAATAGGATTCATCTTCAACTTATGAGCCTGCATTCTCTCAAAGGAGGTCCTAAGTTGTATCAAGTGCTGTCTTTTAGTTGATGACTTTACCACCACGTCGTTTATATAAAATTTCATGAATTAGCCAATCATATCGTGAAATATGGTGTTCATTGCCCTCTGGTAAGTGGCCCCAGCATTCTTCAAGCCAAAGGGGTCAATGCAAGAAGAGATCAAGTTTTAGAGCCAAGTAATTATGATCATAATGGTAATTTAGATGCATTGTAATTATGATGCATCACCAAAACCTACTGCAGACAGCTGTCAACAAAGATATTTTGGGCAATTGGTCACTTGTCAACAATCATCTCCAAGAAGCTTTTGCACATTATTTTATATATATATTGAGTTGAAATCAGATGTAAAAACACTTTTTCATTATATAGTTAGATATAGAATTTAGTTTGTAGGAGAGAGGAAATTTTGAGTTTTAGAGAGAGAAGTAAAGTTGTAGAGAGGGAAAACATCAAAGGAGATCTTGACAAGCCTTGAAGACCATATGGAGCTATAATCATCTCTGTTTATAGAGTGCTTCCTCACCATCATAATCAACTAACTTCTTCTCTAGGGTTTAGATACAACCCTAGCCATGTAACTATGTTCCATTTTTAATGAATTGAGATTTTTATGTATATTTGTGTATTTGGACTTAGCCTTGAGCCTTGTCTTCAATACAAGTTTGAAAATTCTTTTTGTTCATGTGTTTCAATTCATCTTTCTTGTATTAGAATTTTAGGTTGCTTCACATGATCCTCAAACACTTATATTTCCACAAGAACTATAAGTGATGGTTTTGTACCTATTTTTACTTGAACATGTCAATTTTTGACTTTCATAATCCATGCTTAAAGAAGGTAATTTCACTACAATTAGGTTAAGGTAGTTAGGTAGACAGAACCTTATTTTTTCTATTTTCTTTTTAAAACCCTAGAATTAATAATAAAATACTAAAAGAAATAAAAGAGAAATAAATATATATACATGTATATATGTAAAAATATATTTAGCCTAACACCTAAACAATTATAACACAATCATGTTTAGCAATAATCCAGCCCAACTCAATAATCCAACCCAAATCCCCCCTAGCCCAACCTGAAAAAGAATTAATAATAATAAAAGAAAATAAAATAATCTGGTCCAACCTAAATATAATAAAATACCCGCATATATTTACTTATAAAAAAATACATCTAAAAGAAAACTGCATACTTATTAAAGGCAACCAACCACTTCATATCACATAAATTAAACATTTATTTTAAACATAAAAGAAAAGATATTGACAAAATTTACCTAAAACATTTAAAACACTCACAAAGTAAACAATTTAAACAAATGAAAAATTCAAATTAAATAACCTCAAAATTACAGGATATTACATTCTTCCCCCCTAAGAAAAGAAATTATTTCCTCGAAATTTATCCCATACCTTAATTAAAAAGCTTTGGATACTTTGCTTTTATTTCATCCTCCCTTTCCCAAGTGAATTATGCCTCATTGTGGTGGCTCCATTGGACACGTACTAAAGGAATAGTCTTGGAACAAAAGATCTGGTTCCTACTGTCAAGAATACAGTAAGGTTGTTTCACATATGTTGCATCTGGTTGTAACTCAATCTCCCTAACCTCAAGTAAAACCTGGTTCCTCATCCCTAAGGAATTTCTACAACATAGACATATGAAAGATATTGTGCACCCTATGCATTGTGTCTGGTAACGCCAATTTATATACTACCATCCCAATTCTGTCAATGAAAGGACCCACAAAATGAGGCGACAACTTTCCCTTTTTTCTAAACCACATTACTCCTTTCATGGGAAAGACCTTAAGCAAAACCTGATCCCCCACCTTGAATTCTAATGCCCGAGTTCTTCGGTCAGCATAACTCTTTTATATACTTTAGGCAGTTCGCATGCGGTCTCTAATAAGAGAAATTTTCTCTAAGGTGTCCTTAATGAATTCAAGACCCAAGAATCTATTCTTTTCAACCTCCAACTAGCACACCGGTGACCTACATGGGCAACCATATAAAGCCTCGAATTGTGCAATACCAATAGTCTTCTTATAACTATTGTTATAAACAAACTCAATAAGTGGCAAATAACTCTCCCAATTACCTTTAAAGTCGAGTACTCATGCCCGAAACATATCTTCCCGAATTTGATTAAACCTCTCAATTTGACCATCGGTTTGAGGTAAGTTATACTAATATGTAGCACCATACCCATAGCCTGCTGAAAGCTCTCCCAAAATCCTGAAATAAAGTTCGAATCTCTATCCGATATAATGGACAAAGGCACGCCATGAAGCTTCATTATCTCTGCAAAATAAAGCTTTGCGTATTGCTCTGAGGTGTAATCCGAGCGAACTGGCAAGAAATGGGCTGATTTTGTCAACCTGTCCACTATAACCCAAATAGAATCAAGATTCTGCTGTGAAGTGGGAAGTCTCCTAATAAAGTCCATAGAAATGCTCTCCCATTTTCACTCCGATATAGGTAGTGGCTGCAAGGATCTTGGCGGTCTCTGGTGATCAATCTAGATCATTTGACAAGTGCTACACTAAGAGACAAATATAACACTGTTCCTCTTCATGCTTGCCCACCAAAACTGTCATTTCATGTCCTAGTACATTTTATCCCCTCCTGGGTGTACCAAAAACTAAGAACTTTGGGCCTCACTCATCACTGCCCTCCTCAAATCATCCTTGGATATAATAAAAGGGACAAGAAAATAAAGTATATAAACTCAAAAAATCACTATATGGACTTAAGCAGTCATCTAGACAATGGTATTATACTTTTCATAATGCTATTACCATGTATGGATTTAAAGCAAATGATTTTGATCATTGTGTATATTATTGGAATAGTGGGAGTAATTTTATTATATTATCTTTGTATGTAGATGATATACTTATTGAAGGTAATGACATTATATCAATTGAAGAAATTAAAAATTTCTTAAAGAGTCAATTTGAGATGAAAGATATGGGTGAAACATCTTATCTTTTGGGGATACAAATAATTAGAGATAGAAAATCAAAAACATTACAACTATCTTAAGAACAATATTTTGAGAAAATTATTAAAAGATTTCATATGAAAAATTCAAATCCCACTAATACTCCTATTCATCAACAAATAAAGCTATCTAAAAAGATGTGCCCATTAAATGAAGAAGAAAAGAAAAAAAATGGAAAATACACCTTATACACAAGCTGTAGGTAGTATTATGTATGCAATATTATGTATTAGACCTAATATAAGTTTTGCAGTAAGTGTAGTTAGTAGATTTTAAAGTAATCCAGGTGAAAATCATTGGGTTACTGTTAAAAGAATTTTAAGATACATTCAAGGTACAAAAGAGTATAAGTTAACATATCAATCCAATGGTGATGATTTATAAGTTGTTGGTTATTTAGATTCTGACTTTACAGGAGATGTGGATGATGGCAAATCTACATCAGGCTATGTGTTCCTTTCAGGTGGAGGAGCAATTTCACAGTGCAGTAAAAAACAAACTTGTGTGGTCAAAAGTACAATGGAGGCTGAATATATATCATGTAGTAATGGGGCCTCTGAAGCTATATGGATAAAAAGATTTCTTAAAGATCTAAAAATTAAACAAGTAGCAAGTAAACTTATAAATATTATGTGTGACAACCAAGCCACAATAAGTACAATTAAAAATGGTGAAGCTGGCTCAAACAGAAAACATATAGATCCCCAATATCATTATATTATTGATGTATTTCAAAAGAGTGAAATTATGATAAATTATGTTCCTGCAAAAGATATGATTGTAGATCCCCTAACAAAACTTATTACATCTGATGAGTTCAAAAAACATGTTTGTTCAATGGGGATTCAAAAATGATTAAAAGATTTTAGGTCTATTGGCCAAGTGGGAGATGTTATATTGAGTGGTCAAATAGCCCTCAAATTTACTTCATTTAATTTTTGGGTTGTCAATAAATCTTTTGTACGAATTTACATATATATATATATATATATATATATATATCTGTTTGTATTTATCTTATTTATTTACTAACAATTATATTTGTGTTCACACATATTGAGGAAGGAATTACAGAGGTGTAATTGGCCAAGTTGGTTGATACTTGATTTGGTCAAAATCACTTTTAAGTGGTTGAGATAAAATAGGAGAACAAATATCTCCTACTCCCACCTAAAAAGAGAACGTGCATGTGGATGGGGGTAATGTGGTTAAAAACGGATTGTATAGCCATTAAAAATAAAAATCACTCTCTTTTAGTGGAGGAAGTGGTTCACTAATATAGGAGTGTTAAATAACCTCGATCTGTATCTATATATATAGATACGAGTGATCAGTTTCAATGACAGATACAAAGTTGAGAACCCCTTAGTGGTGGTGAAAACCCATTACAATCCAAGCACAAATATACGCATTATCTCATTAATGTTAGAGGTACCAACGACAACGCTAAAACATGTAAATGACTCTTCTATACTTCATTTGTGTTTTTTGTCTTGACACTTTGCTATTTTCTTAGCCACAGAGTTCTGCAACTGCTTGTCTTCTCACTTAGATTTATTATCTTTTAGTTTTTTGGTACCGGTTTACTTCTGCAGGTCAATTTTCACTCTTTTATCCACGCCTTTTTCTTTCAATGTCACTAAGTGATAGTGATCGTACTCATTCTGATAATCGAGAGACCACCATGTCTAACTCATCTCTTTAAATCATAGAAATTGCCCAACTCATAACTACTGTAGTCGCATCTGATCAGGGTGTGGATCTGCTACTGTGCTCAGACAATTAGTTAATATTTAAAAGATTCGAGGGAAATGTTTGATTCCCAATGACATTATGATGAAGAGTTACCCTCTAGATTTCGATTACAGCACTAGTGAAGGACTTGAAAGGGCAACGCTCTTTTCTCAGCTTCTCACCTTAAAACTTTTAGATTTCTCCTTCATCTATTCTTCAATTTCATTCTTAACTCCCCGCAAGCTCCAAGCTCTTGCTGCTCAAGCTTCAATTGAATCTTCTCCCTTGTACGTGGACTCAGACCACTCTTCAGACTCAAACATGAAGACGCCGAACCAAAAACCAAGAGAGGATCTTCCACCTCTGGCCAACTCAAGGTCAAAATACTGAAGGGAGGTCGAAGGCTAAGCATGACAGACATAAGTCTGCTGCCGCCTCTTCTCTTCAAAAGAGATCTTCTTCTGGTGTTGCCCCTTCATCAAAGTGCCAGAAGCTGATGGTAGATGCCATGAAGGGACAGGGTTCATTTTATTTTGCTCTGACGCTACCAGTATTGTTGCTGATGCGTTCATTGGCTTATCCGAATAGTGGATTCCTGACTTGAAAAAGTCAGATGAGTCATTTATCATGGTGGGGGATTGGTGGGCTTGGCATGTATCAACGCTTCTTGAAGATTTCAACTTTGAAGATCACTGATGGCTTCTGGTATGGCTTTGACCAAAGCAAAAAACCTGAGGCCAAAATGTGACTATCAGGATCCTGACGACTTTGATGCTGATAAGGGGATTGAACCATTTGGGGAATATGGTATTTCTGAAGCCAGCGAATTAAAGAGAAAGTTTGTTGATTTTCTCAAGGGTCTTGCTCAACTTTTGCCCCTGCTGCTCTTGTTATCGCTCTTTCTCCTTCCCTTTAGTTTGATTAGATCACACCAGAAGTACCAGTGTAGGCTAAGAAGGGAACCATGATTGTTGACTCCTTTGATTAGGATTTCAATAAGAAGGATGAGGCAGCACCCAAAGAATGACTTCTTTTTCTTTGTCTTTTTGTAATGCTTAGTTAGAGCTTCAAGTAATAGTTGTATTTATTTATTTTTTATAACCAATTGTCCGATTAGTATCAAAGTTTCTTTTGCAGTTTTAATCTTTCGAGCATTTTTATGTTGAATCTGTTAAATTTCAATAATTGATATTGCATAAATATCATGAAAATAGAAAAACATTTGGCAAGTTAGGCCATGGCCTCACTTAGTAAACAAGAATTATATCCCAATTTTGTTCATCACTTAGGATTTTAATGTGAATGATCGGCATTCAGCACATGATGCCTTAGCTTCGATTTATTGAGCGATTTTTGAGGCCTAAGTTTTTAAGCTGTCAACACATAATGCCTTAGCCTTTCCTCTTTAGGCAACCGACTAAGAATGTTAGTTGCTTCTTTTTGTAAGTGATCGGCCATTGAGGCCTTAGCTTTTGTGGGCTCAATGCTTATTTTTTCTTTTTAGGTGATCGACTTATAATGCCATTTGCCTTTTTGTTTGTAAGCAATCAGTCATTGAGGCCTTAGCTTTTGTGGGCTCAAGGCCCATTTTTTTTTCTTATTAGGCGATCGGCTTATAATGTCAGTTGCCTCTTTTTTGTAAGCGATCGGCCATTTACACCTTAACTTTTGTGGGTTCAATGCCTATTTTTTTCTTTTAGGCGATCGGCTTATAATGCTAACTGCCTCTTTTTTATAAGCGATCAGTTATAGAGACCTTAGCTTTTGTGAGCTCAATGCTTATTTTTCTCTTTTTTAGGCGATCGACTTATAATGCCAACTGCCTATTTTTGGTAAGTGATCGGTCATTGAGACCTTAGCTTTTGTGAGCTCAATGCCTATTTTTTTCTTTTTAGTTGATCGACTTATAATGCTAGCTGCCTCTTTTATGTAAACGATCGGCCATTGAGGCCTTAGCTTTTGTGGGTTCAATGCTTATATTTTCTTTTTAGGCGATAGACTTATAATGCCAACTGCTTTTTTTTGTTGTAAGCAATCAGTCATTGAGGCCTTAGCTTTTGTGGGCTCAATGTCTATTTTTTTTCTTTTTAGGCGATCGTTTTATAATGTCAGCTACCTCTTTTTTGCAAGTGATCACTTTATGGGCGATCTTTTATTTTGTAAGCAAAAACCGATAAGAGAGTGGCACTATTCATATATTGCACAGTGCCTTACATTACCGCAATTTTAAGTTCACCTTTTTTTCATTTTATCTACAACAAAGCGCGAAAACTTTTCGTCGATGTGGGACCACGCCAAACATTTAGAGGAAAACCATCTTTATCTATAAAAGAAAGCTTGGCAGAGATCTTAACAACATTTCCCTATTATTTAGAGTAAGTGAAAGTCATACTGTTGAAATTTAATTTTTGAGCCTAACATACTGAATTTAAACTCTGTGAAGCTTTGTATGCTCCTTGTCCAATCGCTTCAATGATTGACTATTTTGTAAGTTAAAAAGCCTGACAAGACATCAACATTGCTCATATCTTTTGACCGATGCCCATGCCTTACCATGACTTTGACTTTAGTCTTTATTTATAATAAAACACGAAACTTTTTCTCTAGTGTGGGGCCATGCCCATTCCACCTTTTGACAATGAATGGTTTAAGAGAGACTATCATTACTCTTGAGGCCAATCTTTGCAACAACCTTAATAACACTTCCTTATTACATAAACAAAGTGAAGGTTGTATTGCCGAAATCTAAACTCTAAGTTTTTAACATACTGAGTTTAAATATAATATCTCTTCAAATGAGTTACATTCTAAGGCTTGTAAATTAACTTGTTATTGCTAATTATGCAAAGCCCATAGGCCCCCTTTCTGATCACTTCAGTGATTAATCACTTTGAAAGTAAAAAATCGGCAAGAAATTGGCATTGTGCATATCTTTTTGCACAGTGCCCAAGTCTTGCCACAACTTTTGAGTTTGATTTTACTCTTTATTTATTACAAAGTATGGAGCTTTTTTTCTCGATGTGGGACCATGTCCTTTCTTCTTTTTGACAATGAAGTATTTTAGAAAAAGGTACTTCATATTAAAAAACTTTCCTATTATCAGGAAAAGCGTGGGACACATTGCCCAAAAGAAGAATCTAATTCTGATAGACTGAATTTCAACATAGTAGTACCTCCTCAAATGGGTTGCATTCCAAGGCTTGTGAATTGACTTGGCATCGGTAACTCTGCGAAGCTTGTATGCACCCTTTCCAATCACTTCAGTGACTTCATATGGATCTTCCTAATTTGTCCCAAACCTTCCAACATTAAGTTATTATGTGTTATCGGTGACTTTCCTTAGTACCCAGTCCCCCACACCAAATGTTTGGTGTTTTACTTTTTTTGTCATAATTGCTTTTGACCATCCTCTGATACGATGCCAGTTTGATCTGAGCTGCCTCCCTTCTTTCTTCTAGCAAATTTAGGTTTCGCTCCAGCTGTTGATCGTTATGCCCCCTTTCTAGCATTTCTGATTTGATCGTTGGGGTAGACAACTCAGTTGGTATCATTGCTTCGAACCCATAGGCCAAACAAAACGGACTTTCTCCGGTTGGTCGTCTGGGCGTCGTTCGATAGGCCCAAAGTACTTTGGGCAGCTCGTCCAGCCATTTGCCCTTTCGGACTTCCAATTTCTTTCGAATTCATTCAAAGATGGTCTGATTGGTTATTTCTGTTTGGCCATTCCATTACGGGTATGATCTCGAGAAAAATTTCTGGTTGATGTCATATTCTCTGAAGAACTTTTGTATTGACTGATTGTCAAATTTTTTAACATTATCCATGATGATGGATTTTGGCAAACCGAATCGACAGATAATGTTCCTCCAGATGAACCTTTTTACTTGTACGTGAGTGATTGTTGCATAGGCTTCTGCCTCAACCCACTTTGTGAAATAATCTGTTACTAACAGGACGTACTTGTTGTTGGCGACTTTAGGGAACGGTCCAACTGAATCCATTCTCCACTTTGCAAATGGCCAAGGGCTAGCCATGGTGGTTAGATCTTCGAGGGCTGATGGGGTATCCTTGCATGTCGCTGGCACTTATTAGATCTTCTAGTATGCTCTTCGACATCTTGAGCCATGTATGACTAGAAATACTACTGGATAATGGCCTTATGAGCCAGCGATCGCCCTCTTGAATGATTTTCACATACACCCTCATGAATTATGGATAGTATTTCTTTTGCTTTTGAAGGTGCAACACACCTCAAGTACGACCATGAGAATTACCTTCTGTAAAGATGTGCACTAATCATTGCATATCTTGATGAATTCATTCTGACTTTCCTTGCTTCTTCTTTTGACGTTGGCAAGATTCCACTGATGAGATAAGCCTTTATGGGATCCATCCAACTAGGTTGGTTCAGTAAAACCAGTATTTCTTTTTGGACATGAATGCTAGGCACTTGCAAGGTGTTGATCGGTACTATCTTGATCAGGTCTGGCCGTGTTGATGAAGCCAAGCACGCTAGCTTATCAGCTTCCAGGTTCTAGTCCCTTGGGATTTGAGAAACCTTGACTTGGTCGAATTCCCTGAGCTCTTTTTCTGCCAAGTCTTTGTAGGTTTTTATGCGGTCATCTTTTGGGAAGTAATGCCTACTGTTTCACAATTAGTTGAGAGTCACTAAAAACTTGCAATTTTTTTACCAGGAGTGTCTTTGCTAGCCTTAGTCCTGTTAATAAGGCTTTATACTCAGCTTCATTGTTTGATGCATGAAACTCTAGATGGATTACTTGTTGTAGAGCAGTTCCACCAGGAGTTTGAATTTTTGCGTTGATGACCCATTGACATGAAGCTTCCATTCAGTTTGAGCTAAGATTCCTGGCTCTTCATCATTTTTTGGCTCATACTCAAGTAGGGAGTTTGCCACTGCTTGTCCCTTTATTGCAGTCCGAGGCTCATAAATTATGTTATAAGCTCCTAACTCAATTGCCCATTTGGTAATTCTTTTTTACTGATCAAGCTTATGGAGAATCGTTTTGATCAAAAATTTGGTTGGGACAACAATTGGATGAGCCTCAAAATAATGCCTCAGTTTCCTTTTTGATTGGACTAGGGCTAGTACGCTCTTCTCAACTTTCGAGTACCTTCGTTCTGTCTCAGTCATGGTTTTACTTGAGTAGAACACTGGGTGTTGCTTTTATTGAATTCTCTAATTAGGACTGCACTTGTGGCTGTTCAGGATACTACAAGGTACAAGTACAAAGGTTTTCCTGCATTAGGCGCTGAAAGCGTTGGTAATTGGATCAAATACTGTTTAAGTTTTGCTAAGGCCTCATTCTGTTCAGCTACCCATACTCCTTTGCCCCTCATTCTGATGGTATCGAAAAAAGGCTTACAATAGTCAGAAAGTCGAGAGATAAATCTACTCAAAGCAGCGATACGTCCCGTTAAAATTTGAACATCCTTGTGAGTCTTTGGTTCCTCGTTTTGAAGAAGAGTTTTCACTTGAACTGGACTTACTTCTATTCTTGTTCAATTAACTATGTGCCCCAAGGATTGTCCTGAAGAAACCCCGAATGAACACTTTGAAGGGTTCAACTTCATGTTATGGTTATGTAAAGTGTCGAAAACCTCCTACAAATGCTTCATGTGATCTTCCTTTCTGAGACTTTTTACCACCATGTCATCTGTCTATGCTTCAATCGTTCGATTTTTCACGTTTTTGAAAACCTTGTTGATTAGATGCTGGTAGGTTGCACAGACATTCTTCAGTCCGAACGGCATCAACTTGTAGTAATAAATTCCTTTCTCAGTAATAAAAAGATGTTTTTTTTTCATCGTGAGGATTCATCGGAATTTGATTGTACCCAGAGTATGCATCGAGGAATGTCAACTGTTTATAACCAGTTGTGGCATCAACCATTTGATCAATTTTCAGAAGAGGAAAACTGTCATTGGGCTAAGCTTTATTCAAGTTGGTGAAATCTATATAGATCTGCCACTTGCCATTCTTTTTCTGCACTACCACCATATTGGAGAGCTAATCCAAAAATTGCACTTTCTTGATAAAACTAGCCTGGAGAAGCCGATCTAACTCTACTGCTATGATTTGATTTTTTTCTGGAGCGAATCGTCTCTGTCTTTGCTTCACAGGTGGGTGGTTTGGATTGACAATTGAGTGTATGACATGTCACTAAAGGATCAATTCCTAGCATGTCCGCATGATCCTATGCGAAGAAATCTGCATTTTCTTTTAGCAATTGTATCAGCTGCGTTCTTTCTTCTTTGCACAAAAAAGTCCCAAGATTTGTAGGATCTATTTTGAGAATGATCTCAACTATTTCGAGCAGCTCTTCAGTCAGCTTGTCTTTCTCGTGCTCTTCTGGAATGCTTTTCGGCAGAGATTTCTGTAATTGTTATTTGGTTTGATAATTTTTCACCATATTCCCTTTTAGCGCTAGAGCGTAGCATTTCTTAGCATCCACTTGGTCTCCAAGGATATTGAACATATCTCTTCTATTCGGTGCTATACATCTCATTAGCTAGTGAAGTGTTGATGGAATTCCTTGCGTTCGGTGTATCCCAACCTCTTCTCATTATCATACTGTAGGAAAAATTGAAATTAACAATAACAAAAGACTCAATCAGGGTTCTGGCCACTGCTGTTACTGGGAGTTCTACTACCCCAGTTAGAATGACTTGTCTTCCATCGAACCTTATCAGTGGCTCAGTAGTTGGCTTAATACACTTTACCCATAGGCCCATTTGTTAGAAAGCCCATAAGGTTAGAAAATTTACGCTGCTTCCCGCATCAATCAAGATCCTCTTTACTTTGCAAATGGATACGATGAGACTAATCACCAGCGGATCTTCGTGGGGTGTTTGGATCTTGCTCATGTTTTCATCCGTGAAAACGATTGATACCTTAGCTGAACAACTATGCATTAAGTAAACCTCCCCAATTCTTTGCATCTTCTAGGCGCTCCTTAGGTGTGATCGCCTTTTCGATTCGCTTTCTTGATCCAATTCCGGTCGACCATAAATAGCGTTAATGATCCGAACTGGAGCAGGGTTCTGATGTCTGTTCGACTTATGTTGAGGCCCCACTTGTTGCCTTAAACTTCTACATTCATTAGTAGTGTGGCCAAAGTCACTATAGAGCGAACAATGCTTGTTCTTATCCCTTTGCTCTAAGGGTTGCCTGATAGTCGAAGGTAAATGAAAAATTTCTTTGCTGTTGTTCTCATAATAAAGTCTGGCCAGTGATACTTTTAGCGGAGTGATCCTCCCTTCGACCCTTTGCTTTTTTACTGGTTTTTGCATAAATTACGGAGCAGCTCGGGGTGGCTTCAACTTAGCGATCTGGCTCTGTCTACTGTCCCACAATGATTAAAGTTGATCGCTATTTCCTGACAGTTTCATCCTCTTCTATCTCAAGTACTTCTGAGATTGGAAGTTTTGATCACCCATATTTCTTGGAGCACATTTTACCAAAGATCTGTGAAAATCCTCCTCAAGTAGTACTGATATTTTGAAAGCTTCTATGGCCATAGTTTGATCGCATTGGTGTATCATTGCCATCTCCAAATTAAAGTGGGTCAAAAAGGATTTTAGAGTTTCTCCCTTAACCTATCTCGTGGTGAATAACGAGGAGATGGTCCTCCTTCGTTCTTGATTTCCAACGTACTGAGCGATGAACAGCTCGTAAAGTCTTGCGAAGCTCGAGATTGAGTGAGGCAGTTGTTGCTTAAACCATAACAACACCGGTCCTAATAGGTTGGATGGAAAGATTTTGCATATGAGTGCATCGTTCTCCGCATCCAGTGTCATTTTCTACTTGTACTGATAGATGTGTTCTACAGGATCTATTTTTCTATCAAAAGTAACAAATGTAGGCAGGGTAAACCTTCTGGGCCTTTTGATTCCGACTATATTTTTGGTGGAAGGAGACTCGATCCTGTTGCTTGCGAATGCTCGGTTAGCTAGATAGCAGGATCTATTACCCTTTAGTTCATCGATCTCACACTACATCTGGGCTCTCTATTCCGGGCAGAACTGTGTGGGATTGATTTGATCTTCAATGACCCAGTCAAGGTGTGGATCACTCGCCTATGGGTTGGTTGTGATGAGACGCACTCAATGAGTGGTTACTCAACCAGCTCATTCATTCCGCTGTCGTCCAGGGTCTCTCGCGCTTTTAGCGCATTCCACCCTTGCTTGGAGGTCAGCAATCTATTGGTGCAGAGCTTCATTCTACTGGATTAACTGTTGAATGTTCAACTGCGCTGGTGGCTCCCAAATGTTTTGTTGTATCGGCAACACCTCCCTTTGATTCCTACGGGGTCTCCCCAAATTCGCAACGTCATAATTGTTTCTTTGTGTATCCACCATGACTATGACTTTTTCAAAGGTTGAATAAAAAACGATATAACGCTTCCCACTAACAGCACCAAAGTGTTAGTACAAAAAATTGTTTGGCTAATTTTGACCAATCGATCTATTAAACACACCTAATGATTCAATAATACAATATTTTTTCAGAGAAAGATGATATTTTTTCATTAATATTTTCCTCTATTTTTACAAGTTGAAATTCGAATCCTTGCAAGACTCAAATTTCTCTATTTACAACTTTCGTTTCTCTCAAGCATATGAATTCCTAATATAATTTGGACTGATGTCTAAGTTAGGCCACTTTAACCCTCAAAAGGGAGGCCTAACTCATTCTTTCTTTGGAGACCATTCTTTGGAGCTTACTTTTTCTTGTTTTCTGAATTTGGGCTTAATCTCTTCTTGGATTCAGCCTGTTCATCCTTTAGTAAAGCCCATACAGCCCATGCAAACAGTTAAGAGATTTTTTCCCTACATATAGGTTTTATCAGAAGGTTCTAACACGCTTAATTATCAAAAGAGTAATGCTACGATGCCTGACTCGATTTTTTGGCGACTCCAATAAGCAGTGTCCAACAAAGATTCTTACATAATAATCAATAAGATAAATTCTCTCTCCTCCTACAGTGTTTCAATCAATGTTTAACACTTCAATCGGTTTTAAAAACCGAACGGTACTTTTATCATTTTCCTTATCAAAAATATTGTAGGCTAAAGCACTTTTTCAATTTAAATGACTAGTCAAAAGAAATCACATCACATGGGGATCCAATATTTTTTCAAAATGCATAAATAAGAAGTCTTCTAAACGAGTGGCCTGGCTCACCAGCCAGAATACTTGTTGGAGTGAGAAGTGTCATGGTCATTCCAGTTAATCCATGGTTATATATGTTAACAACCACCTACTCTAAAAGCTTAAGCTGTTAGAGAGGGTGCAACTTAAATATTTAAATCCTCAACACGTCCCCTCACGTGTGGCCTTTTGTTGATTCAACACGTGTTTTAATTTTTAATTAGGGTGACGGTGAGGTTCGAACTCAGGACCTTGCCTACGGCAGAAACCTGCTCTGATATTATGTTAACAACCACCTACTCTTAAAGCTTAAGCTGTTAGAGAGAGTGCAACTTAAATATTTAAATCCTCAACAATATATATATATATATATATATATATATATATATATATATATATAGGGTAGTTCTTTTTCCCAGTCCATCACTCTACTGGCTGCTGGGCGAGTTGAGGGGTCAACCCTAGCACAATTAAGGTATAAAATAACAGTTCATGCACAAATCCAAACCCATTGAGCACAAACCAAGCCTATGAGTTAAAGGTTGGGTTTAGGTTCTGGTCAGTTGAGTTAGGCTCAGGTTGAGCTTTATTTACTAATATTCAATAAGAATATTTTTACTAAAATTAATATAGACCGAGTTTGGATTGAGAGTTGGGGGTGTCTGACATCACTATCCAAGTGCAGCCCGAAGAAACGTAACCTTTACCTTTCTATTAACACATTAGTAAGTCACTAACAATGCTTAAATCTTTATATAATTTAGTTTATAGCTTTGTTATCTAAAACTTGTAGTTTACAAAGTGTTATATAAAAGGGTATATATATATATATATATATATATATATATAACTCAGCTAGGCAGGCAGCCTTGAGCCTGCTTGGGTGGGTCTCAACTCCCAAGTAGGAAGGAAGGTCATACTCATACTGATGCAATAGTATCTGTTGGCAATGTATGCTGCCATCTAGTATCATCCAAAAATCCCAGCTAAAATAAAATAGATAGACAAGAACAATTAAAATTAAAATGGCATAGCATAAAGTTAATCACATCTTTGATTCCATTTTCCATGTTTTAGACCATCCACCACTATCAACTGAGAACTAGTTATTTGCAGTTTATTGTTTTGTTCATGATATTAATAACAAAACAGTCACTATCATAAAATTGTATACATCTGAAAATCAATACTGACAAAAGTCTGCCTATTTTGTCCAAACTACTATTTGTTTGAGATCGATCAATAAGATAAAATAATTTTGTCATTCCTCCCTATCTATCTAATCTAATCTAATCTAATCCAATCTAATCTAATCTAATCTAAAGATCATTCGTAACTTGGTTTGAGGATCCAACACTCTAATATCCAGCCTCAGAATCTTTCGACAATGCAAAGAAATATTTCATTGAATTTGAAACAGAATCATCATACTTGGATGGTTAGACCAATCACATGCTGAAAACAAGTCTAGCCGACAAAGTTTTAATGGGTGGTGGGGGACTGATCAAACTACCAAAGGATCCTTTTTACTATAAGATAGACAAAACATCTCCCTCTCAATAATGATAAAGCAACTACGAAGCCACACACCAACCCAACAGCCCATGTGTACATCCCACCAATTTAATGGCACCAAAATTCACACACCCATTTGCTCCTTATCAAAACATGAATCCTCATCTTTCATTTTCATTCTAGGAGGTAGAGGAGATACCACTAGGCTATGGACCTTGATCAAAATATGGGACCAAATGGGTTAGAAAATTCTTTTGGTTTCAAGAAAGGGGAAAGAAGCCTCAATCAATCATCATCAATGGAAGTGTGTGTGTGTGTGTCTATATATATATATATATATATATATATGTAGCTAGAGAGATTGTCAATTCAATAGAGGAAGAACATAGATTGTTTATTCAACATAAAAAAATATATACCACTTTACATAAACACAAACATGGAGACATTTTCCACGTAGCTGTTTCTGCTTTCATTGAAAAATGATTTGCAGAACCAGATAAGAAGCTGAAGAAAACAATTAAGTTTTGTGATTTTCCCCATCTATTGTTGTTTCTTTTTTTAATCTATAATCCTATGTAAGTTTCAATACCCAACTGCCATTAAAGTTTCATGGTTGAGGGTGAAGAAGCATGGAATAAAGATGAAGATGGGGGAAGAAGAGATCTTTGTCGTCTGCTATTTCTGAATGTAGAACCTGAAGGATGAGATGACAAAGAATGCTGAGGATTAGGAGAAGATATGAACCTACTTGAATTGCTTCTCAGCTTCATCTTCTCAAAAACTCTATCTTCTGCTTTAACATGTCGGATCTTCGTCTCATTCAAGCCCACCGGAAGAACACAATTGCAGAAAGAACCTTCAAATTTTATCAAATCAACATCGACTATTACAAATCAAAGGATTAATGAAAATGTGTTAATTTTTTTTCTAGACATGCTTGTGTCTCAGCATCTATTGTCAACCCTATTGTATTCATGACATATGAATTCTCAGTACAGACTTGATTTATCTAAAACACCTTCATCAATCATAAACATTTAAGATATAAGGTTTAACCAGTAAAGTTTCATTTAAAATTTCTTTACATTTTTCTCAAATTCCCAAGTCACAACAATCAAGGTACATGTGATAATCAATTAAGTCAGCCAACCAGATCTAAAATCTGAGCATATCATTCCGAAACATCCAGATTTTCAAACACATTAAAATTTGATTTAATGGGACCACTAAAAATTTGGTGGTCCCAAACCCATATGATGAAATATGGGCATGGAAAACTGTGTATTTATCTTTTTTTAAAAGCATACAGTGGCTTGATTCCAAGCTCTGCCACTAGAAGGTCAAACTAAAACTTGGAATAACAAATGATGAGTAAGAATGAAGGTTGTTAAATAAAATACAGAGCATGGCCAATGTTAACCATAAAAAAGAAGCTATAGGAAATGCAATAAACTTAGGAAGCAACCAAAGTGGCTGTGCTAGAACAGTAACACTGCCAAAAATAATATGCACAGGGACATGTGTGTGTGTATGGGCAGACCTATTCATAACATAAGAGCACTAATTCAAATCCCAGAAAATGCAAATTATTAGAATCATAACAAGCTTCTCACCAAGTCGAGCAAGTCGATTAACCCAGCTAGGGATGGGTTTCCGAGTCAATTGGAGACAGGCCTCGTTGCAGAAGTGGTTGCAATTCTTGGCGATAAGATTGTAGGTGTTTCCTGAGTACTCCTCTGCAAGTTTCTCCATTAGTGCACGGACCTCTTTAGGCCCCATATCTGTTCTTCCTATCAAGATCGATTTTCTGAATGTGAAACCAGGACACTTCTTTGGTTCCACTTCAAATATCCCAGTCGTTGGATGTTCATGAGCACCGAATGCATATTCAACCCCATGAACTAACAAAGGAAATACAATGAAATCTGAAATTCAGCAACACAAACCAAAAAATTAAAGCAATATATAGATTTCTTGTGTTCCTCTCGTCTCTTTGTTGCCAATGGATGGTCTACTTTAGCTAGTAAGTTTCTAGCTTAGATTATATCTTTGGTTGCTTACACTAAATTTTTCATAAGTAATTCACTATCTGTATTGGTTAGTTTAAATTTTTCAGGAAAAATGTAAATGGCAATCAACATAAGTTAGATTGATCAGATCTCTCTAGTCAAAAAACCATTTTAAGCAAGCATAGCAAAGTTTTCTAGCCATCACATTCAAAATAAATAAATAAAGAAACAAAGAAGATAAAGCAAATCAATTGAGATTATATGTCTTTTGGCAACCAACTGGAAGAGCATAGAAAAAAATGTTCTCTTGCTGGATTTTTGTTTTGGTTGCAGAGAAAAAGTAAAGAAAGATTTTTTTTTATTATTATTTTACAGACTGATTTTTTGAACTTTAATCAAATCAGAACAAAGAGAAGCATATACTACGAAATTCAAAACTGTTGGCTACGTTTTTGTTTTTCAAATTTGTTTTTAAGAAAGATTTTTATTTTACAGACTGATTTTTTGAGCTTTAATCAAATCAGAACAAAGTGAAGCATATACTACGAAATTCAATGTTCTTCTCTTTTATTCTTAAATTTATTTTCATCTCATATGTTGAGCAAACAGTAAGATTTTGTAATTGATTCAGATCTATCCAAAAGGAAAACAAATTTGAAAAAAAAAACGTAGCCAACAGTTTTGAATTGCACTCTTGATAAGTAATCAAACAAAGCAAACCCATTTATACAATTTGTTTCTGTAACTAAACTTTCCTTTTGTTTGCTGAAAATATGTTGGACAAGGCTACTAGGAGTAATTATTCAGTATCAATTATAATCTCTCATTGAAAAACAAAAACAAATTTACATATCCGACTTGACCTAAAATAACTTAGTTGTTGTTAACCTCTAATATTTTACATAGCAATAGCAAGTGGATAAGAAAAGATTATGAAATTTCAAGTTTATTTTCTTTTCCTCAATTTTCCCAGGAACCAAACAACAGGGCTAGCGTTTCAAATCTACTCAACAGTCAACGCTATATATGTATACAGAGCAATGAAGAATTTGAGTGACAGATTAAGTGAAGAAATCTGAATTCAAACCTTGTACACCGGAGTGATAGACACCGAGGCCGAGCCAGTAAGCATATCCGTTGATGGGAGTAAGATCGTAGACGCTGAGGTAAACCGGGACTTTCCCGGTCTTCTTTTCCCGGGAAATCATTCTACATAACATTCTCGCTTTCCAAACAGATGTTTCAAGAAGAGGAATTTCAGTGGCAAATTGGGACTCTGAATTAGTCCACCTAAACTATCTTTTGAATTTTTTTTTGAAAAATACCAGGTATGTTTCTATACTTCCAAGAGAATTTTATTGGGAGAGGAATCTATTTACACACATGGAGTATTTAACTTAGGATCCGTCGCCGGCTGAAAGCGACTTCAGTGTCGATTATCGAGGCCACTTTTCAAAACTAAAATTATTTGTACTAAATTTAATCTAATTTTAATTTTAAAAAGAAAAAAAATTTAGATATACTTTAGTTTTGATTTTCTATTTTTTAAATTCTGAAAATAAAAAAATTATACAAAAACATGTTTGATTGGCAATTTCTAAAAATTCAATTAAAAAAAGTATATTTTTACGAGGTACAAGTGCAACCGAGAGTGGGCCTTAGTCGGATGATGATTGCAATGAGAAAATTACAACAAATATTGTCCACAAAAGTATACGGGCAGGTCCAATCCTTTTGAGGCTGACGATTGAATATATAAAATGTTAAAGCTCTTGATTGCACTAGAGATTGATGAAGACCTAAGGGTCAGCATTGCTGCACTTCACCTCTCAGCAGAAGCGGACCATTGGTGGAAGTTCGTTGGAAACATTCGCAATACAGAGGCAATGGAATGAGAAGTGTTCAAAGGGATGTTTTTCAAGAAGTACTTTCCAAAACCGGTGAAAGATTGGTTGAAACAAGAACTTATTGATCTCATACAAGGAGATATTAGTGTGATTAAGTATGAGACTGAGTTTATTTCTTTGGCTCATTTTGCCCCGAAAATTGTAGGCGGTGAGGAGATGAAGGTAAAACGATTTGTTAGAGGATTTAAGAATTCCATAATGAGGCGAGTGTCTATCTTAGACTTAAAGATCTAAGCCGCAGTTATGGAGAGGACTTTAATAGCTGAAGAGGATGATAGGGATGTCCAAAGATTGTAGGATTCCAAGGGAAGACTCGAAGTGTAAGGTCATATTCTGATACTCAGACAAGGAAGAAGCACAGGGGTAACACCTCATTTTCTTAAGGACATCAGATTCGCTCAGCACCATCAGTGCCCTTACCCACGGGATCCTCATGACCTATGGTTTTGTGTCATTAGTGCCAGCAACCAGGTTACTTTAGACGTAGGTTATTTAAATACCAACTTACCAAGGGCCCAAGACAAGTGAACCAAGCCCAACCCCAAAGCTAGCCTACAAAGATAAAGCCTAGAGCCATACACCTAGGGAACCAACATATGACAACCCATCATAAGAAAAACCCACCTCCTGCTTCAACAGATAATCTTTGGCCCTATACGGATAAGCCCAATCGGATAAAGGATAGAACCAAGGCCCAAGAAAAGAGACTATAAAAGGAAAGCAACCCATATTGTAAGGAGAGAGAAAAATACCTGAGAAAAGAAAAGACAGTAAAGGGTAAAGAAAGTCGTGCAGAATCAATATCTATTGGCGAGTTTATCTTTCTCGACTAAAGTAATGAAATTAAATTTGGAACATTAAGTGTAGGTTGTGAAGTGATTTGTGGAAGTATCCCATAATCAAGTATACAGTAATCTTAAAATTTACACTTCGGCACCGTTTGTGGGAACTGACGAAAAGAGTCATGCGATTATTGTATCAATGATCATCAGACCACGATGGTACACTCCACGCAGGCAACTGTTTATGCTGAGGATTCTTCTCGGTCAGATAGGGGTGAGGTTGAACGTGCGAGCACTGAAGTGTTAAGGTACCAGGTGGCAACCTTACAGTAAAAAAATGTTGAGCTTTGGAATGAAGTGCAGGGAACTCGGCACTCGCCGCTAGGTTCGCCCGACCACTCCAGCAACCGGAATGAGGAGAACTCGCGCTGCGAGTGGGTATGGCAGCACCTAGACAAGGGTTGAGGGAATAATGGGCCGGCCGATCTGACTCCATTGTGTTCGGCATAGAGCAAGTCGCTCCAGCGGCAAATCTAGAGAGAAGTCGAGATTATCCGCAGAGATCTTAAGTTTGAGACCCCATCGGATCTTGCCGCGAAAGTTATCCGGGGTGTGCTGCAGTCACCTTTTACGGACCACATTATGAGTTCGGACATGCCACCAAAGTTTAAAATGCCTGTACTTTTCAACTTTGATGGACAAACCGACCCAATCGAACATATTTACCACGTGTAGCAACGAATGACACTGAACACCAAGGACGATGAACTAATGTGCCACGTATTTTTGACCACTCTGAGTGGTCCTACATTGGTATGGTTTAAACAACGTCCAGTAGGATCGATCTTCAATTTTCAAGCCTTATGTGAACAGTTTATCACACAGTACATGGGGAATCGAAGGTAGGAAAAAATTGTCCCCTCTTTGTTCACCTTGAAGCAATACAGGGGCGAGTCCTTACGGGTGTTCTTGTCACGGTTCAATATGGAGATATCCTTGATTGACGGTTGTGATCAGGGTACTGCAGTAGAGGCTTTTCAAGTGGCCATGAACAACGGCACTGACTTCTATAGAGTGTTGTTGAGGAAATCCCAAAGGACATGCGTGTGTTAAATCATAAAGCTCAAGGGTATATAGCTGTGGAAGACGATGAGATAAGATAGGCATGACTGTCCACCTTCATCACAGTTGCCTCACCTAAAGGAAGGCTCTCGATGAGTCCGCTGAGCGTTCCACGCTTGCCTTCCCCGTCGGCTAGTCACCTCCTAGAGAAAAAGCAAAGGTCGACAGAAAGGTGACACCCTTGAAAGTAACATTGAGCTGGCTATTTCAAGAGATGGTACGCAGGGGATCTTTCAGAATCCACCCCCCCCTGACTGCCCCAATTGAGACTAGGGATCGAACGAAACACTATGCCTTTCACAAAAATATGGGCCATACCACGAATGACTATTGAAACTTATGTAATCAAGTGGAGCTCCTTTTGTCCCGGGGAGAGCTCTCCAAGTATGCCTTCCAAGAGCCAACGACTCGATCTGTATTGCAACGGGCGGAACAGAAGACCGGCATGGTCGACACTCCCACCCCAAAAATAATTGACACTATCCACGGACATTCGCTCATACCCTCACCTGATCAAAAATTATTCGTCACAGGATAATGTCTGAGCAACACATCCATAGGGATTGCCATATCCTTTTGTAATTTCCCTAAATTAAAGGCATCACTCCGACCCTTAAAATTAGAAGGCTCCAAATCCACAGGCCTTAGACTAGCTACCTGAACCACTGAACTAGAAACATCAGCCTAACCGATGCCACCCTGACCCCCCACCAAACACTCCAAAACATCAACTGACCCACCCTGTCCCCTCACCGTCTCCCCCACGACCTCCACACTCCTCCACCCCCAGAATCTAAATTAAACTCATAACTAGAGTTACCCTCACTCTTAGTGCTAGACTTGTCACTATATGACGTGCTCTCCTCCCCCCTCATCACAGTGACACACCGCGAACCAAAAATGAAAAGGAAAACAGAAAAACAGGCAAACACTGACCTTAAATGGAAACCAAAGGGAGACGCCCAAAACCCTTGAACCAAAGTGGAGAAACTCTGTGGCAAAATTAGAAAAATCCTATCACTTCACATCACATGATATATATAGGCGATGCAGCACCAGTTTGGAGATACAGCTGAGTAAACCCAAAGGTCAGAACTGTTTGGATACGCGAATGACTCCAATTTCCTCAATTTCACTTCCCAAAAATGGATAAAAATGGGGTCGAAATGTGGATCCAGGTTATTTAAATACTAGCTTACCAAGGTCCCAAGACACGTGAACCAAGCCCAACCCAAAAGCCAACCCACAAAGATAAAGCCCAGACCCATACACCCAGGGAACCAGCACATGGCAACCCATCATGAGAAAAACCCACCTCCTGCTTCAACAGATAATCTTTGGCCCCATACGGATAAGCCCAACCGGATAAAGGATAAGACCAAGGACCAAGGAAAGAGAGTATAAAAGGAAAGCAACCCATATTGTAAGGAGAGAGAAAAATACCTGAGAAAAGAAAAGACAGTGAAGGGTAAAGAAAGTCATGCAGAATCAATATCTATTGGCTAGTTTATCTTTCTCGACTAAAGTAATGAAATTGAATTTGGAACATTGAGTGTAGGTTGCGAAGTGATTTGTGGAAGTATCCCATAATCAAGTAGACAGTAATCTTCAACATCTACAGTTATTATAGGATTGAGTGCCCTCATAGGTAGCTAGTGGCTCTTAAGGAGCATCAACGCCTATGTCTCACTCTCTTCTTGGAGGCATTTTGCTATATGCATAACAAAAAAATTTAGAACCAAGAATTCATACTCTTACACCATTCTCACCATGCTTACACACGTCATGTCAATTTAATCCACAAAGGCATGTTATGAAAATGTAAACACACCAAATTCCACATAAGCAATTTACAACGTCAAGTACAAATCCTTATGTTCTGATCCTTAACCTCAAATGATCACTAAACCAAGTCTCACCCTTCGTCCCTTGGTATTCTAACCTAGAGCTTTGATTCCATTCTGTACGCCCCAGAATCCGGACTGCCGAGACTCCCCCAGACGAACCCGAATCCCGAGTGTGAACCCGTTCACTCAACCCTGAGAGTGACCTCAACCACCCTCATGCGATAGTATCAAGCTCTGATACCATTCTGTAATGCCTCGGTTTCTCAACTCCCGAAAGCTCGAGGTTAACCCCGTTCAATAAGCTTAATGGACCCTCATTAACCTTGATTACCACAGAAGCTTAACTCTATTATTGCACAAATATGTGTACAAATCCACTTTATTCAATCCCAATGGGCCCTACCTCAACTCATATCACCTTAGTAGTAATTTTATTTATCTGCACTCTCATGAATCACTCACTTCTAAGACATAACACTTCGTGTGCTTGGAACCTGAAACTAAGACCTACACCATTGAATAGGGAATCCAAATATAGTCAATTTAAAAAAAAAACCACATTCAATTTTGATCCATCGAAGTGATGACTTTAATGCATCGAACTGAGCACTTTGATGCATCGAACAAGTATTGAAAAATCAAAAATAGCTCTCAAGACTTTTACATTCCAAAATCCTACAGATTTTTTGATACATCAAACTAGGAACTTTGATGCATCGAAGTCTTCGATGGATAGAACCTGGAAGTTCGATGCACCAAACTGCCCAAAAACTGTAACTATGCAAATGGTCTTTTTTTGACATTCTAAATCTTTTCTACCCACATAAACCACTCTTGCAACCTTCAAATTATACAAAAAATGAATTTACATCATTCATAAGTTTGAAATCATGCTCATAATCAAATTATACACCAACTTAAAATGAAGTTTCATGTCACAAGCCGGCATGGATAACCACAATAAATAGAATATCCAAATGTATAGCAAAAATGTTACTAAAGTCCCACTTGGACACTCAAGTTACATATATTGTCACGCCCCAGAATCCGGACCACCGGGACACCCCCGGACCGACCTCGAATCTCGAGTGTGAACCCATTCACTCAACCCCATGAACTATCTCAAGCATACTCATGCGATAGTATCAAGGTTTTATTCATACCATGCCATAACGCCCCGATTTCCCCACTCTCGGAAGACCGGAGGTTAACTGTCCATTTAAACCCAATGAACCCTCATTACACTCATTTATAGTGGAAGCTTAACTTAACTGTTGCATATAAATGCACACAACCACTCCTCAACCAATCCCCATGGGCCCTACATTGATTCATACACCTTAGTGAACCTTTACTTGTCCACACTTTCAAGAATCACTCACTTTCAAGCCTCAAAACTCAATGTATTTGGAATCTGAAACAAAATCTTACACCATTGGATAGAGAATCCAAAAATACTCAATTTCAAAAAAAACCACACTCAATTCCGATCTAAAACGAAGAAATTACGTCAAAATGAAGTTTTGGAAAAAGCTGTGAATAGTAATCTCGATCAATCGAGATTCATCTCGATCAATCGAGATTTTGACCCCATCAATCGAAAAAAACAGTCTCTCGGTACCTTGGACCTGCATTATTTCGATCAATCGAAATGGGGACTTCGATTGATCAAAATTACCCCATTCTGGACCTCAAACACACTCAGATTTCACAACCATTTTGATCAATCGAAATGGGAGTTTCGATCAATCGAAATGGACATTTCGATTGATCGAAATGCACTTCCCAGCAACTCCAAAACACCTATACAAGATCCATTTGAACTCAAATCTCAACCAAATCACCTTGGATCATTCATAAAACATATAAATCATCCCCCAATGATATAATATCATACTCACACATCAACCTACACATTTGAATCTCAAATCTTGTATAATCATAGAAAACTCATCCTAAATTCTCAATGCACATAAAATTCAAGTGCATAAACCATCCTCATTTTTCCAAGGATCATATTTATCAACTCATACATACAACCTAACTCACACATCAAAATCCTACAACCGTGATTCCAATATAAATCTACTCTTCAAACCCGTCATATCCAAGAGTTCAAGATATAAAAGACAAAAAGGATACATTCATCCATTTAAGCTCCAAATTCATATAAAATCCATGAAACCATACACATAAGGATTCAAATGAATATACAAGTTACATATACCGTGAATGTAACTATAAGTCAACATAATCCACATGCCACATGCCGGCATGGATAGCCAAAAACATAGTCCATACATATATCTCAAAAGATCCCCAAAATGCACCAAAATGCTCCAAGTAAGGAAGCAAACTCTTTTCATCCATTCTCGGCTTCTTACCTGAAAAAAAATGTTTGGGGGAGCGGGGTGAGCAACACTGCGGCTCAGTAGAGATGCCCCTCCCCTCCTAGGTACCGACCTGACACCGACCTCCATGTCCCTCACTACATGGTATGTAGAATGCTTTCATGCACACGACAACATACAATTCAAGTATGAATGCACTCACTCATGTATCATGCTTTTCAATACATATCATTGCTATAACAAGCCTAGCATGCATTCTAACATTCAAAACAACACATGGTCACATATATGTCATAAGGCATGCATATCACTCTCATTTGCCTACAAACCACAACCTAACATATTTTGATCATGCTTTAACAATGCACACAATTGCTATAAAATAACCTAGCATGCATTCAACATTTATACACACACACAACCAACATATAATCATATGATTGCACCCCAAAATACACATAACCTACATATGCATATAATACACAATATAGCTAATCATGCTCTCATTTTGCACACTTTGCACATATTCAACCCACACATCATATATTCATCAAGATGGATCTATCTAGCATGCATAATCACAAGGGAAGAGGAAATATAAAAATTCAGCCCCTTGCCCATCTCTCTCATATACAAACTCAACCGAAAACCTCTCCTAACCACCCAAAATCCTAGAATCGACAACTAGAAAAGAAGAAACATCCCTACCTCAAGATTGAAGACCTTCCATGCACTTATCAAAATTTCCAGCAGGTTCCACCTTGCCGAAACACGAGTTTGTTCGGTTCAAATCGAAACCCTAGCCGTCCCCTACACACTTTCCTTCTTCGGCGAATCACGAATCCAAGCCGAATGCACCCAAAATGTAGAGAGAAGGTGGAGGGATGAAGTGGGAGAGATTTAGAGAGAGAGAGAGTCGTAAGAAATGGCTGAGATATCTCAGCCCTAGATATTTATAATATCTGGGGTGCCAAAAGACTAAAACGCCCCCAAGTCACTTAACGTACCTTCCCGGGCTCCTTTTTCGATTTCAAAAACTCCTACGGCCTCGAAATCGCTTCCTTAACTCATTAAACATTTCGTTACACTCAAAATCAAAAATAATTATTTTCCAGAAATTTTTCAGATTTCCGGGCCCACGTGGACCGCATCCCAGGCCCCTGTTTGACCAAAAAGTCAAACTTCTCTAAATTTTTCGAAATCTTCCAAAAACTTCATAACATATTTCCAAACATTTTTTCCACTCTCGAAACATCCAAAACATCATTCGAAATGCATTTATAGCAAAAATGATGAAATTTTTTAAAAATCGGTCAAATTTGGTTCCAGTCTCTACAACCTCCCCACCTTTAAAGAATTTCGTCCACGAAATTAGCATCATACTCTAAATTGCAAGAGTGTTGTCACTAAACCTTCAATGACCTTCCCTATCTTCCTTCTATCACAGGAAATAATCATAACTCGCCGGTATCCAACACGCGGCTTCCATTCTGTAACCAACAAGGTTCTTGGTTATCACGTCACACCACCTTGCGCCACATTTCACAAAATATCAAACTATTGGCATATCTCAACGATGTCCAGATATCTCCAAAACTGTAGTGCCATCATCTACTGTAACTAACACAACCATAAAATATCTCCCAAACCAAGTTTAGGAAGATCAAAACTATAACCAATTTACTTTCCAACCTACCCACTTTCCAATCAGTGAGACTATGCATAAGCATCCCTTTCTAGTAATTCACCCTCCTTGAATCACAATTCTCAAAGTTCTCACACCAGACAATACCATGTTCATAATCCCAACTTACACATTTCATCTATGATCTGAGGCCAATGTTTGTTAAGGATTGATAACTCAATCTTGGGCTGACTCGATCACCTTTCTCCAACACTCATGAAATCTTTACTCCTGAAGTCTCATCATGAATCCTTGGATCCTTTTAATTTCATTGGTACCACAAGGTACGGTTCACAAGTAACAAAAATCTGTGAAAATCCCTATCGTCCACGCCATGATCCAGTCATGTCCCAAAACTAATCAAATCACATATGACAATCGAAACTCAATCTCTCAGGGTCACAACACCCACAATGATACATCCATAGACTAAACTGTCTCTCATGATGAAAATCTCGCATCAACAAGTGCGTCAATAGATAAAGCTGCATCTCGATGACAACAATCACACTCTCAGGTGTGTCAAATGGCTAAACTGCCCCTCAATAAAGATCACAATATCCAGGGGTTGTGTCCATAGATAAAACTGCGTCCATAGCAACAACAACCAATCAACAATAGATGAGCTAATAGACAAAGCTGCGTCCCCCACCACTGATGCGTCAATAGACAAAACTGCGTTTGAGTGACAACACCAACCACATATGCGACAATGGACAAAACTGCGCCTAGAGTCACCACCACTTGTCAATAGACAAAACTGCGTCTAAGTGACAATGATTGGGTCGATAGACAAAACTGCATCCATACGACTCCGATCCTCAACTGATGTGCCAATAGACAAAATTGCGTCTAAATGACGACACCACTCATATGCGACAATGGACAAAACTGTGCCCAGAGTCACCACCACTTGTCAATAGACAAAACTGCGCCTAAATGACAAGAATCTCAACTGATGTGCCAATAGACAAAACTGCGTCTAAATGATGACACGACTCATATGCGACAATGGACAAAACTGCGCCCAGAGTCACCACCACTTGTCAATAGATAAAACTGCGCCTAAATGATAAGAATCTCAACTGATGTGCCAATAGACAAAACTGCGTCTAAATGACAACACCATTCATATGCGACAATAGATAAAACTGTGCCTAAATGACAAGAATCTCAACTGATGTGCCAATAGATAAAACTGCGTCTAAATGACAACACCACTCATATGCGACAATGGACAAAACTGCGCCCAGAGTCACCACCACTTGTCAATAGACAAAACTGCTCCTAAATGACAAGAGTCTCAACAATGGATGGGTCAATAGACAAAACTGCGTCCATATGAGACCGATCCTCCAACTGATGTGTCAGTAGACAACACTGCGTCTCAATGACAGCACCACAATGACCATCCCAAAGTCTGTAGCCTTCCAAGAATATCACATGTTCCCTTGAGTACTCTATCATGTACTGGAAATCATAACCTCAAGAGCGGTTTAAACTAACCTACTCTTGTTATCACAATCTCAATCATACACTCATTTATGAGTAAGAGTTGCCATACTCACCACATTTGAATTTCATTTTCTTATCTATTGATACTCATCGAATCAATCCCACACTCACTTGGACCTGACACATTGTAAGAGAAGTACTAATCGAAGAGAAATGGCTGGCCAGGCCTTTTCTTCCCGCTAGTCCAACCCCAACTACATGCCTTTCTTGTCCCTCACACGTTTAAATCCCTCAAACTTGTAATCACAATTCAATCCCCATGAAATCACTGCTCAGGGACTTTCTCAAAGTCCTAAGCTCTCATAACTGGAGTTTAACATAACTCCTACTTCTCAACTATCATTAGCTCACTCAAGCTCAAATATTTGGCATGTCTCAGCAAATCTCCAAAACTGGAATCCCTAGGCGATAATAACACGCCTAACAACTGAACCCCATGTACGGTTCACTTTCACACCCTCCGGAGCACTCGCTCCCTAGAGTCCACAATCTTTACCTCGAGACCTATCCGGTCTACCTCTACCTTTAGTCTAAGGCAATATCCTCGACCAATTACATCAATCACTCACAGTGATACTTCCCTATAATTGAGATCATCAGTACTCAAAGTCATTCCATCATTATCAACCATGATTTTTTGACTGGAATGCATCTTAGGCATAATCCAAAGTCCCGTGTATCGTTACAATCCACATCAATCTCATGCACTTAACATAACAAGCGCACTAACTAGAGTAAGGCACATAAAGGGTGCACTTACCCAAACAAGTCACATAGTTCGGCCCAGTTTCATAGGCTATCACCCAATGGAATCCAATTCTAAGTCTAGGATCTTACATCCTACTAATCTAACAATCTCAAAGTTTATCACCACATGTCTATTTCAACATCATTATCAGCTCAATCTTTCAAACCTCTACCTAGGTTTACCAAAACCCTCAAAATTTGGGACTTCTAAGTAGTGAGTACATGTCACTACTAACCACGTGACGCATAATAAAACACTAAAATGCAATGCTCAGTCACATAAATAGCATATTCCATATAGCACATAACATATAACATGTTAAATCAAATAAACAAATACAATGCATGATATGACATATGGTGCATCTAAATAACCCAATATTCTAGCCCTCGGGCTATAACTAGGAAAAATACCTACGACCACGCACAGTCCCGGAACATTCTCAGCCTAAGCAATCGTAAAGGCACGACCCAGTTTCCTTAGTATACTAACACATACTCATGATATGCAACTTAATATACTTGCATAATTCATCATTATAACTCATAAGTTAGAGATCGTGAATATACCTCAATCACTGTGGACGAGTCTTTTGATACCTGGACTGCTGTCTTGAACCACTAGGATGGTTCCTCGTACTTGCTCGCAAAACTTGAGCAGACTGCATTGGCGGGGGTGGCGGCATTACAACTGAGTCAAGTTGACTTGCCAAAAACTGATCGGTGCGGTTAAGAGACTCTGTCCTACCCCTGCACCCTGTCCTTGAGGACAATTCACTTTCAAGTGACCAGTCTGATGACAGAGGTAACAAATCTGTCCATCTGCTGGTGCCAAATGTATGCTGGGGCACTCAGACCTATAGTGACCCAGCTGCTGACAATGATGACACACTCTCCTTGACCCGACCGACTGTATAGACATGGAAGTCGTAGGCACTGAATATGTCATCCGCTGTCCCATTGATCCTTTAGATCGATAAGGACCACTTTTATGTTTCTTCTTTGGCTGACTCTTGGAAGAATCGCACCTTTTCTCATCCTGTACCCTTTGATTGTCATTACCAAGCTCTTCTGCTATTAGTGCTCTTTCCACCACTGTAGTATAGCTTGTCAATCCCAGAATTCCAACTTTATCTCGTAAATAGGGTCGGAGACCTCTTATGAACTGTTTGACCTTCAGCTCTTCCGTTGGAATCATCTCTTTCACAAATCGAGCCAAAGAGGTAAATCTGGTCTCATACTCCATAACTGCCATATCCCCTTGAAGCAAATCATAGAACTCTCGCCTCATGCTATCCTTCACTGTTACTGGAAAATACTTCTTGAAGAATAATATTTCAAACGTATTCCAATCCATTACCTCAATGTCATGGCGGTTCCCAATAGACTTCCACCAATGTTTGGCCTCACCCTTAAGGTAATGGGTGGCCACTTTCACCTTTAAGTTCTCCTCTACCTCAAGTACGGTAAGGAGTTCAACCATCTCATCTATCTAATTCTCAGCCACCATAGGGTCAGCCCCTCCTGTGTACGATGGCGGATTATGCTTCCTAACCTGCCCCAATGTCAACATCATCCTACTAGGAGCTGTTCTAGGTCGAGCCTGAGTCTCCTCTTGTGTTTCCCTAGCAATTTTCCGTATAGTCGCAACCATGTCATGCATAGCTTGCTCTTCACTCATAGGGATTGTATCTCCCCTTTCACGAACTCTCCGTGGTGGCATCTTGCTATATGGACAACAAGAAGACACTTAAATCCCAAACCAAATCATTCAAAAGTGTATGCTTATACTAAACATGAAAGCATCAAATCATATTTCATATGTCATTGCAAAAGTTGTATTTCCAATACAAAACCTCAAGTCAAAACCCTTGACCTCAAATAAACACACATTCAAATTCTCACTCTTTGTCCAAGGTAATCAAGTCTATGGCTTTGACAAGCCCTATGTCAATACAAAGTTCCAATCCAACACGTGAATGGACCTCACCATTCATCTTTGGGTTTTCGAACCTCATGTTCAGATCATCAAACCCCTTTCAAGCTTCAAAATGTAGTTTAGCCCTTTTTTCGTCGTCCCTAGGTATTCAAACCCGGTTAGGCTCTGATACCATGCTGTTGGTATCAGAGACTTGATCTAACCCTCATAATTCCAAATGTTATCTGAACACCACCCGTCATCCCTAGGTATTCTGACCTAGAGCTCTGATACCATGTTGTCACGCCCCAGAATCCGGACCACCGGGACTCCCCCGGACTGACCTCGAATCTCGAGTGTGAACCCATTCACTCAACCCCATGAACTATCTCAAGCATACTCATGTGATAGTATCAAGGTTTTATTCATACCATGCCATAACGCCCCGATTTCCCCACTCTCGGAAGACCGGAGGTTAACTGTCCATTTAAACCCAATGAACCCTCATTACACTCATTTACAGTGGAAGCTTAACTTAACTGTTGCATATAAATGCACACAACCACTCCTCAACCAATCCCCATGGGCCCTACATTGATTCATACACCTTAGTGAACCTTTACTTGTCCACACTTTCGAGAATCACTCACTTTCAAGCCTCAAAACTCACTGTATTTGGAATCTGAAACTGACTCTTACACCATTGGATAGAGAATCCAAAAATACTCAAGTTCAAAAAAAACCACACTCAATTCCGATCTAAAACGAAGAAATTACGTCAAAATGAAGTTTTAGAAAAAGCTGTGAATAGTAATCTCGATCAATCGAGATTCATCTCGATTAATCGAGATTTTGACCCCATCAATCGAAAAAAACAGTCTCTCGGTACCTTGGACCTGCATTATTTCAATCAATCGAAATGGGGACTTCGATTGATCGAAATTACCCCATTCTAGACCTCAAACACACTCAGATTTCGCAACCATTTCGATCAATCGAAATGGGAGTTTCGATCAATCGAAATGGACATTTCGATTGATCGAAATGCACTTCCCAGCAACTCCAAAACACCTATACAAGATCCATTTGAACTCAAATCTCAACCAAATCACCTTGGATCATTCATAAAACATATAAATCATCCCCCAATGATATAATATCATACTCACACATCAACCTACACATTTGAATCTCAAATCTTGTATAATCATAGAAAACTCATCCTAAATTCTCAATGCATATAAAATTCAGGTGCATAAACCATCCTCATTTTTCCAAGGATCATATTCATCAACTCATACATACAACCTAACTCACACATCGAAATCCTACAACCGTGATTCTAATATAAATCTACTCTTCAAACCCTTCATATCCAAGAGTTCAAGATATAAAAGACAAAAATGATACATTCATCCATTTAAGCTCCAAATTCATATAAAATCCATGAAACCATACACATAAGGATTCAAATGAATATACAAGTTACATATACCGTGAATGTAACTATAAATCAACATAATCCACATGCCACATGCCGGCATGGATAGCCAAAAACATAGTCCATACATATATCTCAAAAGATCCCCAAAATGCACCAAAATGCTCCAAGTAAGGAAGCAAACTCTTTTCATCCATTCTCGGCTTCTTACCTGAAAAAAAATGTTTGGGGGAGCGGGGTGAGCAACACTGCGGCTCAGTAGAGATGCCCCTCCCCTCCTAGGTACCGACCCGACACCGACCTACATGTCCCTCACTACATGGTATGTAGAATGCTTTCATGCACACGACAACATACAATTCAAGTATGAATGCACTCACTCATGTATCATGCTTTTCAATGCATATCATTGCTATAACAAGCCTAGCATGCATTCTAACATTCAAAACAACACATGGTCACATATATGTCATAAGGCATGCATATCACTCTCATTTGCCTACAAACCACAACCTAACATATTTTGATCATGCTTTAACAATGCACACAATTGCTATAAAATAACCTAGCATGCATTCAACATTTATACACACACACAACCAACATATAATCATATGATTGCACCCCAAAATACACATAACCTACATATGCATATAATACACAATATAGCTAATCATGCTCTCATTTTGCACACTTTGCACATATTCAACCCACACATCATATATTCATCAAGATGGATCTATCTAGCATGCATAATCACAAGGGAAGAGGAAATATAAAAATTCAGCCCCTTGCCCATCTCTCTCACATACAAACTCAACCGAAAACCTCTCCTAACCACCAAAAACCCTAGAATCGACAACTAGAAGAGAAGAAACATCCCTACCTCAAGATTGAAGACTTTCCAAGCACTTATCAAAATTTCCAGCAGGTTCCACCTTGCCGAAACACGAGTTTGTTCGGTTCAAACCGAAGCACTAGCCGTCCCCTACACACTTTCCTTCTTCGGCGAATCACGAATCCAAGCCGAATGCACCCAAAATGTAGAGAGAAGGTGGAGGGATGAAGTGGGAGAGATTTAGAGAGAGAGAGAGCCGTAAGAAAAGGCTGAGTTATCTCAGCCCTAGATATTTATAATATCTGGGGTGCCAAAAGACTAAAACGCCCCCAAGTCACTTAACGTACCTTCCCGGTCTCCTTTTTCGATTTCAAAAACTCTTACGGCCTCAAAATCGCTTCCTTAACTCATTAAACATTTCGTTACACTCAAAATCAAAAATAATTATTTTTCAGAAATTTTTCAAATTTCCGGGCCCACGTGGACCGCATCCCGGGCCCCTGTTTGACCAAAAAGTCAAACTTCTCTAAATTTTCCGAAAACTTCCAAAAACCTCATAACATATTTCCAAACATGTTTTTCACTCTCGAAACATCCAAAACATCATTCGAAATGCATTTATAGCAAAAATGATGAAAATTTTTAAAAATCGGTCAAATTTGGTTCCAGTCTCTACATATATCATTGGCGCCTTATCTGAAAAAGAGTTTAGAATAAAGGGGTCAACACCACTTCGGCTCAGTAGAGATACCCCAACCCACCTAAGTGCCGACCCGAAACAACCTACATGAATGCATGTCACTACACACATATATTATTCAACATACATCATGTTCGTTCACAACAATGCATATATAGGAATGCATTAAACACATATCACACCTCACAATTTAAAATAAAAGCTACATATCCTTGTCACTCTCTCGGACTTAACCCGATATCCCAGAATACATCACCACATCCCGAGCCCCAGTTTAACCAAAAATGTTAAACACGTTTCCACACTCAAAACATGTTAAACACCACTCAAAATGCATTTATGGTAATTATAATGCAAAAATTGCAAAATCGACAAAAATTGGTCAAGGTCTCTACATTTCGATTATGCAAAAAGTACATTTCACACAATCAAAATTTGCAGTCCACAACAATGTTTGATGTCCATATGTAGCTACATGTGGGGCCCATTGAGATTAGATGATGTTGAGTTGTGCATATACATGTGCAAGAATGTGAATAAGCTTCTACAGTAGTTTAAGTGATTAAAGAGTTCATTCAGACTTAATGGACTGGTTCACTTTCGATTTTCGGGAGTCAAAAATTGAGGCGTGACAGATATAGAGTCAAAGAACCATTGGAGTTAGTACATACTTGTAATACCCCGTAATTTGAGGATAATTAATTTTGATTTTTAATTATTTAAATTATTTATTTTTGTGGTGTTTTAAATTCTTTAATTAATTTTTGTCAATGTCTGTTCTTTTTGTTTAATGTTGATGGTTGATTAATTTGTTGCTAATTGTTGATTGACTTTAAATTTTTGTGAAATATTTGTGTTAAATGTAAATTTTTTTTTATATAAAATATGTGGGTTATTGGGCTGTATTCTTTTATTTTATTTTTTATTTTTTTCAGTTTGGGCTAGACTATTGGATTGGGCTATATATATATATATAGATGTGGACTAAAGAAGAATGGATTGGTATAAGTTTTGGGGTGGATTGGTGGCTAGAATAAGGCCGGGAAAATGGCTGGAATAGTGGATGCACGGATACTGAGAGTTGTAGAAGAAAAGTGGAGAAGAAAGGGAGCAGGGCGCGCACGCCCACGCATGCTGCTGGCGCGTGGGGCGCATGTGCCCTGCTCCGGCCACTGGTGGGGAATGAAAAAGTTTCAGTTTGGTCCCACTCGTCGAGCCCAACCATTGGGCCCAGTTTGGAATATTTACTTATTTCTTTTTTATTTTTAAATCATTTTTAAATTCCAGAAAGTTTTTGAAAATTCAAATTCATCTTTTTAGGACAGAAAATACATGGGACTTAAATTTCAAAATGAAATAAGTTTCCCTTGTTGTAGATTTAGTACAAAAAGTGTACTTTAAAGTTGGAATTTTTATTATATTTTAAATTACCGAAAAATTTCAAAAAATTCTATAAATTTTAATAAGACTTTTAAAGACAGTTTATGCACGAAAACCTAGGCTAGAACTAGGTTTAGATATATTTGATGTTTAAATTGAAATGTAGATTTTTGTGGGGTTTTTGTTTTTAATTAATTACTTATTTTGCTTTAATTGTGTCTTTGCTATGATAAATGTACTTGATTAATTGTATGATGTTTAAATCAGTATATGGGAGTATGTTAAACATGTTTACTTTCATGGTATGTTGTGTTATTTTATTTGTTTAATTATTTAATGTGGCATGGTTTTCATGATATTAATTAGCATGCTTTTATGTATGTTAGATTATTAATTTAAAAGTAATATGGAGGCATGTCAGGATTGCCAAATACCTAAGAAGGTATTCAATGTTAATAAGGGAGTCATGTCAAGATTGCCTAATACCTTCTGTACATTATATTTGGAGGCATGTCAGGATTGCCAAGCATGTCAGGATTATCTAATACCTAATAAAGTATTTGTACATGATATTTGGAGGCATGTCAAGATTGCCTAATATCGAATAAGGTATCTGTACATTATATTTGGAGGCATGTCAGGATTGCCCAATACCTAATAAGGTATTCATAAAATACGGGTATATGCATGTTAGGATTGCCTAACACTTAATAAGAAACTTAGTTATGTGTTAAGGCATGTTAGGATTGCCACTTGTTGGAACTTAGAAATCTGTTCTGCTTTACTGTGATAATGAATGGGTTGATTAGAACATAGTTCTAATTATTTCTAAGATAGAAGATTAGATGATAAGATGGTATATTATATCTATATGTTTTTATTGGTCCCTCATATAGAGGGTATATTTATCGATTCTCTGTTGGGTGGTAGTAGAGGGAATTTGCTCGTTGGTTTAACCCAGTTTGTTGATATTTCAGGTCCCAGGCCGGTTCCACTGCGATGATAGAGTCTTAAGTTTATAGAGTGTGGCAGTCATTTATTCTTTACTAAACTTCAGTGTAGGGACTTAGATCTTTTCATAAAGTATTTACTTTTATGATTTTTGGTTAAGGGGTCTTTGAGTTACGGGACTTCCACTTGTTCGAACTTAGAAATTTGTTTTGCCTTTATTGTGATAATGGATGGGTTGATTCAGAACATAGTTCTAATTATTTCTGAGACAGGAGATTGGATGATAAGATGGTATATTATATCTATATGTTTTTATTGGTCCCTCATATAGAGGGTATGTTTATCGGTTCTCTGTTGGGTGGTAGTAAAGGGAACTTGCTCGTTGGTTTAACCCACTTTGTTGATATTTCAGGTCCCAGGCCGGTTCCACTGCGAGGATAGAGTCTTGAGTTTATAGAGTGTGGCAGTTATTTATTCCTTACCAAACTTCAGTGTAGGGACTTAGATCTTTTCATAAGTATTTACTTTTATGATTTTGGTTAAGGGGTCCTTGAGTTACGAGACTTCCATGTTGTATCATTCAGAATCGTATTATGTTTATTTAACATTATTTATTATTTCAGTTAGACTTTCTTTTCAGCATTTATAATTATTTTTCTTTTGTCCTTGTATTCTATGCTTGTATGCTATTAGTTGTAGGTATCCCTTATGTTTTATGTGTGAGACTAGCCACCTCATGCATAAGATTGTAGGGGGTATTTCAATACTAATGTATGTGGACCTTTAAATGTGCAAGCAAAAGAAGGGTATGAGTATTTTATTACTTTTACCGATGATTACTCCATGTTTGGATATGTTTATCTAATGCATCACAAGTCTAAAACTTTTGAAAAATTCCAAGAGTATCAAGCAGAAGTGGAGCGAAAATTAGGTAAACACATCAAAATACTGTGGTCAGATCGTGGAGGGGAGTACTTCTTGGGATAGTTTAAGGACCACATGGTTACTGAGGCTATTGTTAGTCAGTTGTTTGCACCGGGTTGCCCTCAGCAGAATGATGTAGTAGAAAGAATAAAAAGAACATTACTTAACATGGTTAGATCGGTGTTAAGTTATTCAACATTACCTCCTTTTTTTTGGGGTTTAGTTTTGGATGTAGCCACTTACACACTGAATCATGTTCCATCTAAGTCAGTACCTAAGACTCTTTATGAGCTATGGATAGGGCATAGACCTAGTCTGACGCAGTTCCATGTTTGGGGTTGTCCTGCACATATGCAGATAAGACAGATGACTAAGTTGGAAGCAATATCAAGAGTGTGTTTATTTGTAGGCTATCTAAAGGAAACCAAGAGTGGTTTATTTTATGATCACAATGATAGGAAAGTATTTGTTAGCACCAATGCTGTATTTTTGGAGGAAGATTATATTATGAACCATAGATTCAAAAGTAAAGTTGTACTGGATAAGATGTCAGATTCCTTTAAAGAACCAGTGGTAGATAAACCAATCATAGATAATAAGACTAATGGAACAGAAGAGCCATCACTAGTATGCCTTCATCTTCTAGTACACTATGCCTTGTCGTAGTGGGAGAGTCTTACAACAACCCGACAGATACATGTTTCTGGGAGAATCTTATGAGGTTATCCCTAATAAACATGAGTTGGATCTGTTGAACTACGAAGAGGCCATCAATGATGTGATGCAGAAAACTCGCAGGTTGTCATGAAATTAGAATTGAAATCTATTTATTCCAATCAAGTTTGGGAACTTAAAAAACCACCTACTGGGATAAAACCCATCGGATGTAAGTGGATCTACAAAATGAAAAGAGGAATAGACGAAAATATTGAGACATATAAAGCAAGGTTGGTAGCCAAAGGCTTCACTCAACGTGAAGGGATTGACTATGAGGAGACATTCTCACTGGTAGCCATACTAAAGTCTATTCGGACTCTTTTAGCCATAAGTGCTCATTATGATTATGAGATATGGAAGATGGATATTAAGACGACATTTTTAAATGGCCATCTGGAAGAGGACATCTATATGAATTATGAAACAACCAAACAAATTTGTGGTGAAAGGTCAGGAGGACCTAGTGTGCAAATTGTAGAGATCTGCTTATGGACTCAAGCAAGCATTTAGGAGCTAGAATATGCATTTTGATTAAGCAATCAAGGCATTTGGTTTTGATCAAAACATTGATGAGCCTTGTGTGTACAAGAAGGTACAAGATAGCATTATGATCTTTCTTATTCTTTATGTGGATGATATTCTACTTATTGGAAATGATGTAAGGGCATCATCATCAGTAAAAATTTCGTTGTCTAACCATTTTGACATAAAAGATTTGGGAGGAGCCAGTTGTATCCTTGGAATTAAGCTTTTGCGTAATTGAAAGAAAAGGATGATTGATTTATCCCAAACTGCATATATTGATGAGATTATGGTCAGGTTTGTTATGCAAAACTCCAAGAAAGGTTTCTTACCTTTCAGGTATGGAGTATCTCTTTCTAAGGCTCAATGTCCCATGACGCTAGAAGATGAAGAAGAGATTTGACAGGTACCATATGCTTCGACTGTAGGTAGTCTCATGTACGCTATGTTATGTATAAGACAGGACATATGATCTGCAATGGGAGTTGTCAGTAGGTTCTAACCCTTGTCACTGGACTGCGGTCAAGAGTATTCTCAAATATTTGAGAAGGACCAGGGATTATATGCTTGTCTATGGAGGTGATGAGCTAGTACTAGTTGGTTATACAAATTCTGAATATGCCAAATGTGATGAAAGTTAACAACTTTATTCCATTCTTCAATATTAAACAAGCCCAATCCACCACTAATTTTTGGTTAACATACTTGATCCCAAGATACCCTAGCAATTACATTATGGAGGGCATTTCAAGACCATAGAAAGCTCCTCCATATCTAATTTATTTGCTTGAACACTCTTTGGTTGTACAAATAGGTTGGACCGATAAAGTTTAGTGTTGAAAAGGATAGTTTTAATGAGTAAGGATCTTTATGTATAAGATAACTATCTATTAATCCAATATTCAACCAATGAGTGATTCTATCAATTGAGATTTGCAATGGATAGCCTTGAGGGGAACTAAAAGGTAAGTGATAGGAATGGATTCAATGTGAAAGCCAAATAGTTTAATGATATGGTCTTGAGGGGAGTGAGATTCTAGAAAATAATATAGAACCCTTTTAGGTACTACAACAAAATAGGTTTTTAGCCACGAAATTTTTTGTAGCAAATTGTCAAAATTTACCAAAAAATTCGTCACATTGATAGTCGCAAATAGCGGCTTCTCTAATTGTATAATGCAAAGACACCATATTTTCGTAGCAAATAATACATCATTAGCAATGAAAACTTTTCGTAGCTACCCCAAAGGGTTGGTTCAAGTGGACAAAGAACTTGGCCCTAGTGCCTAACAAACATTAGGTCTAAGGATCAAGTCCTCTTAAGTGCAAACAATTCTTTGGGAGTGGGTGTGTCAACCAACTAGAAAAAAAAATTCATAGCAAATATAAATCAGTATTTTTAAACATATATATATATATATATATATATATATATATATAAACTGTAATTATACAAAATTGTGATTTGTATAATCATAGTTTTTATAACTTTTAATTTTTTATTATATAAGATGTCATTCCATCGTGCTCATATACAAAATAAGTTCATTATCAAAATAAATTCGTACAAAAATAACCGTAACTTTTATTTCATTCACAAGTTATTCAAAATGGCATCAGCCAATATGCAGAAAACATTCCAATAAGAACGCTTAGGTTGATGACAAATTTCTTTTGTCAAAATCAAGGAAAAATTTTACTAAAATAAAATAATATGGAAAAATATAGTCCGTATATGAGACCAAAGTCTAGTCAATGTGAGTGAAATCTAAAAAGGAATTTACAGGCTGATGGCAATATCTCTCTCTAGTATTAAAACAAAGAAACTTGAGTGCATTGTTAGTAGAAAGCTGAAGTTACATTTAACATTAAATGGGCCTCAAGCAGATGTGCTATAACTTTTAATAACTTGACCTCATATATTGTCATGTCCATCACCAAAAGAAGAACTGTTTTCCTTTAATGATTTTTAAATATTTATACAAACCCAAAAGATTTAGAAAGGTAATTCATTTTCCTGAATAAAGAAGTATCATCAGACTAATACTTGGTGAGGAGAATTTAATGAGCAAAACCAAACACTAATCTGAAGGAAAATGATAAAACAACCGAATCGGTATTAGTACCGACTCAATTATTCATTTAAACATGTTGGAGGAGAGAGACATTATCCTTATCCATTACTTATTAAGAGTTGGGCACAAGTGATTGGAGTGCAAAAAAAATCAATCCACGAAAATGTGAAGATTGTATTGTATGTATGTGTTCTGCTCATGAGATGAGAGTTCATTATATATATGTTCAGCTTACATATTATTATATGAGCCATTCGAAATCATCAGTACAGGCAATTGTAGACAGAGATAAAGTGAATGTTTGTAGTAACATGGCATTTCATAATCAGAACGAACACTAATAAAATGACCACTTTTTCTATCATGAATTCCACAGCAAGAGCCAAGAGCTCCTCGCTCTTCAGAAACAGTTTTAACTAAACAAATGCATGCCTAAACTCAAAAGGTGAACACAAAATATTCTTGATGAGGTAAGAGTTAGGACATATTTACTAATGAAATTAAACTCATCCAGTTTTGCAGTTCTGAATTGATGGCATAGCAACCTCAAACTTCAAATGGAAAAATATTGATTTATACACAAACAACCAATCATTCTACAATTAGATCAAAAACTTCAAAAAGCCTTTCTCTTTCAATAAATTAGCAATATGAGGGAGGTCATACATTAAGTCCTTTTCCAACCTTAACCCCCCCCCCCACCCCTCAGCTTTCTTATCCTCTGTCTGCAAATATTCAATTGCCCAAAATGGTGGGCCTTCAGCAAATTCCAGTACATAAACAACTTTATAAATATGACGCAACATGCAATTTTTACAGATTCCATGAAAAGAGATGCATCATATCATGATAATAAGCTTATAAAGACAGATGTTGAAAACCAGGTAACATATGCAGGAAGAAACCAAGAAACAAAATAACTTGTTGTATAGTTGCACCAACTCTCTGTCACTGAGCTTTACTTCAGTTCAGTTCCTCTATATTCAGGTAGCAGAACAGTAGCTCCTTCGTTCACCCTAACATGACTCAGTTTTCCTTCCCATAGTTCAGCTGAATCCGCAAGCACAAGAAAATATTACCAATTGAAAATGGACTTTGATCAATTAGTTACAAACTCATGTCCTCCAATAGAAAGCAGAAATTAATTTTAAAATATACAAAAGACCTAAAGAATTACAACACCACGAAGTCTATACCAAGGAAATGAGATTACTTGAGACAGAGTTAAGGCCTAAAATCATTGAAAGATGAGAGGTTATAGGCTTTAGGAACTAACACTATGTAAATGGTGTTAATCTCCTTCAATATTTGATTACTAGTGAAGAGTTCTTGGACTGCTTGAATGAAATCATCACCGGTGATGGACCAACATTGTTTGAAAAAGAATGAATTATAGCCATCAAGTCCGAGGGGCTTGTTACTATCAATGGAAATTTGACGATGTTTGATCTCATACCTAGAAGGAATGGAAGATAGAGAAAACATGCATTCTTGGGGAACATATTTTGAAATTAAGTGAGTTAGATCTTGAATATCAGGGTAGTTTGATGGTTGAGAACCAACGAGGCTTTTGCAAGAACATTAGGCTTCTTCCTTAACTTGATGGTTACCCTCAAAAAGGTTACCATCAGAGTGAATGTAACGACCCAAAATTTTTATTTTTTTTCTTTTGAATTATGAGAAAAGGTTAAGTGAATTTTTTTTAGCATGACTAGTCGCCTAATGACATGCTTAATGGACTTAAATAATCCTTTCTATGTTTTTAGTTACGGGTGTGGGGCCAAAATGGGTTCAGGTAACCCTGGAAATAACTGCGGACTCTAGGGAGTGGCGTGGGAGTATGGATGTAAGTTTAAGGTCATAAGTGAAGTTTCGAAAAGAGAGGAAATGTTAGTTTACAAATAAGTGCAAATAGACCATAACAAGGAGCTAATTGTAGAGAGATGGAGGGTTTAGTTGCAAAAGAGGAAATATATGATATATAAAAGATATATATGTGTAAGGAGGAAAAAGAGATTAGATTTTTCTCTCCCTTCTCTTTCTACATCCGGCTCTCTCTCTCTTTCTCTACAAGTTCTCTTTTTCTCCTTCTCTCTACAATTTTGGGGCCAAGAAGTGAGATTTGAGGGTAAAGCAAAGAACAAAAGTTGTTCCCCAGACTCTCCTCTTCATTTTGATCAATAGAAAGTTGACATTGGAGGAGTTTAAAGCTTGGTGAAATTTGGGTCTACCACTTCTGAGCTTGGATTTGGAGGTAGGGGTTGTTCTTCTAATTTATTTATGGATTCTAGTGTTTCAGGAAAGCTTGTGGGCTAGGGTATTGATATATTCAGGTGCATCACATTCATTTATATCTGTTGTATTTGGTTGTGTCTTAGGGTTGAGGGTGTCATCACTGGAGTCACCATTGTCCATTGATACATCGGTTGGGGGTAGGGTTACCTTGGATAGAGTGTGTCGGTCTTGCGAGATTGAGGTTGCTGGGCGTTAGCTAGTGTTCGACTTTGTGTTGCTAGACATGACCACTTTCGATGTCATTCTAGGTATGGACTGACTATCTACATTTAGAGCCATAATTGATTGTCTCTGTAGGAGAGCGATAGTGTGCAAACCTGAGGGTGATTACTTTTATTTTGTGGGAGAGCGGGATGATTTCTACGTTCCGTCTTTGCTTAGTTCCGGTGTGTGGAACGGGGTTGGATATTTCCTAACTAGCTTATTAGCTGTGGTGGATGAGATTGTGACAAGTGGAGGATTTTCACCCGTGGTTAGTGAATTTTTAGATGTCTTTCCAGGGGACTTGACAGAATTACCTCCGATGAGAGATGTTGTGTTTAGTATTGATCTTGCTCCTGGTACCACACCTATCTCTATGGCACCATATTAGATGGCACTAGCATAATTGTTGGAGTTGAAAGATCAATTGCAAGAGTTGTTGGATAAGGGATTTGTACGACCTAGTACATCGCCTTGGGGAGCTCCGGTCCTATGTTCTAAAAAGAAGGACGGATCTTTACAGTTATGCATAGACTATCATAAGTTGAACCAAGCAACAGTTAAGAACAAGTATCTTTCGCCAATGATAGATGACTTGTTTGATCAACTTAAGGGTTCGACTTATTTTTCGAAGATCGACTTGAGGTCGGGGTATTATCTATTGAGGGTAAGGGAAGAGGATATTCCGAAGATAGCTTTTCAGACTAGATATGGCCACTATGAGTTTCTAGTGATGCCATTTGGATTGATGAATGCACAGGCATCATTCATGAATTTGATGAACCGAATATTTAGGGTATACTTGGATAGATTTGTGGTGGTCTTCATGGTGACATTCTTTTGTATTCTTCTTCTATGGAGGAGCATGAAATCCACTTGAGAATAGTGTTACAGACATTGAGAGAGCACCGTTTGTATGCCAAATTCAAAAAATGTGAATTTTGGCTAATGGAGGTGAAATTCCTAGGACACGTGGTGTTGGAAGGAGGAGTATCGGTAGACCCTTTTAAGATTGAAGCAGTAATGAATTGGGAAAGGCTTAAGAACATATTTGAGATATGTAGCTTCTTGGGATTGATAGGATATTACCAGCGCTTCGTGAAAGACTTTTCGAAGTTAGCGGCGCCAATGACCAAGCTTACTCATAAGGGGAGTTAGGTTTGAGTGGAACGAGGCTTGCGAGCATTCCTTTATGGAATTGAAGCGTAGATTGACTAGTGCTCCAATATTGATTATTCTCGAGCGCAGTTTGGGTTATGTCATCTACTGTGATACTTCACGAGATGGTTTGAGATGTGTGTTGATGCAAACCAAGAGGGTTGTTGCATATGGTTCCTAGCAGTTGAAGATCCACGAGAAAAATTACCCGACTCATAACTTAGAGTTGGCGGCGGTAATTTTTGCTTCGAAAACATGGAGGCATTATCTCTACAGAGAGAAGTTTGAGGTTTTCTCTGATCATAAGAGTTTGAAGTGCCTTTTTTTACACAAAATGACTTAAATATAGGACAGAGGAGATGGGTTGAATACATGCAAGACTACAACTTTGACCTTCAGTATCACCCAGGAAAGGCTAATGTGGTTGCCGACGCATTAAGCCGGAAGTCACATGGCACTCTAGCTAGTATTGCTATCCATGAGTGGAAGATGATGGAGGATATCTTAGAAATGGGATTATGCTTTGGTGAGAGTGATGGGTAGGCTACCTTGTTCACACTCATAGCACAACCAACTCTAGTAAGTAGGGTGGTTGAGGAGTAGAGGCATAATAGTGTGTTAGAAGGCATTCGCACTCGGATCACGGGTGGCAGAGCAGTGGAGGATTGGATTATTCATTTAGACGAGGGTCTGAGATTCAAAGGCATGATGGTTGTTCCATTGGCTTGTAGGGATAAGGTTCTGAGAGAGTTTCATAACTCCAGGCTTGCAGTACATCCCGGTGGTACAAAAATGTACCACAACCTTCGTAGACAGTATTGGTGGAAGGGTATGAAAAAGGATGTCGCACAGTTTGTGGCAAGGTGCCTCACTTATTAACAAGTGAAGGCTGATCATCAGAGACCGGCAGGTTTATTATAGCCCTTACTGGTAGCCTTGTCGAAATGGGAACACGTCACCATGGACTTTGTGATGGGGTTACCTAGGACATGGAAGAGTCACGACGCAGTTTGGGTCACTTCCTTCGATTCGAGTGATTGACGATGTGGATACTTTTAGTCAGTTATACATTGATCAGATTTTGAGGCTGAATGGAGTGCTAGTTTCTATTGTATCTGACAAAGATCTGAGATTTACCTCACAATTTTAGTAGAGTTTTCAGGCTGCACTTGTTACAGACCTCCATTTTAGTACAGTTTTCCATCCTCAAATAGATGGTCAATCAGAGCATACCATACAGATCTTGGAAGATATGCTTAGAGCATGTGCACTTGATTTTTAAGGTAGTTGGGAGGAACACCTTCCATTGGTGGAGTTCACATACAATAATAGCTACCAAGCTAGTATTGAGATGGCTCCATTTGAGGGTATGGTAGACCTTGTAGGTTGTTGGTTTGTTGGACAGAGGTCGGAGAGACTGTGGCGTTAGGGCCATATATAGTAAGAGAGACTACGAAAAAGATAAAGATCATACGACATCGTTTGCTTACAGTAGAAAAGCAATGCTGACAGAAGGTAAAGGCCTTTAGCATTTGAGGTGGGGGACCACGTCTTTTTGAAGGTCTCACCACGACGGAGTTTGATCAGGTTTGGGCATAGCGGGAAGCTAACCCCACGGTTTATCGGTCCATTCAAAATATTGGATCGTGTGGGTGAGGTTTCATACTTCTTGGCATTGCCTCCACAGTTGTTAAGCATGCATAATACTTTTTACGTTTTGATGCTGAGAAAGTATGAACCGGATCCTTCACATGTGTTAGATTGGACATATCTTGAGGTAGAGGAGGATGTGTCTTACGAGGAAAGATCGATACAGGTTTTGGATACTAGGGAACAAGTGCTTCGGTGCAAGACCATTCCATTGGTTAAAGTCCTTTGAAGACATCACAGAGTCGAGGAGGCTACGTGAGAGGGATAACAAGAAGTCCGCTCACAATACCCCAAGTTGTTTACTTCTTGAGGTATCTTTCTAATTTTAAGGACGAAATTCCTTTAGGGTGGGGAGGTTGTAATGACCCGAATATTTATTTTTCTTTCAAATTATGATAAAAGGTTAAGTGAATTTCTTTTAGCATGATTAGTCACCTAATGACATGCTTAGTGGACTTAAATGATCTTTTCTATGTTTGCGGTTATGGGTGTGGGGCCGGAATGGGTTTGGGTAAGTCGGAAAATAACTACGGACTCTAGGAAGTGGTGTGGGGGTATGGATGTAAGTTTAAGGCCATAAGTGAAGTTTTAAAAAGAGAGGAAATGTTAGTTTGCAAATAAGTGCAAATAGACCATAACAAGGAGCTAATTATAGAGAGATGGAGGATTTAGTTGCAAAAGAGGAAATATATGATATATAAATGATATATATATACGTAAGGAGAGAAAAGAGATTAGATTTTTCTCTCCCTTCTCTCTCTACATTTGGTTCTCTCACTCTCTCTCTCTACAAGTTCTCTTTTTTTCCTTCTCTCTACAATTTGGGAGCCAAAAAGTGAGATATAAGGGTAAAGCCAAGAACAAAAGTTTTTTCCCTCACTCTCCTCTTCATTTTGATTGGTGGAAAGTTGCCATTGGAGGAGTTTGAAGCTTGGTGAAAGTTGGGTCTACCACTTCTAAGCTTGGATTTTGAGGTAGGGGTTCTCCTTCTCATCTATTTATCGATTCTAGAGTTTCAGGAAAGTGGTAAGAGTTAAGGGTGTGTATTTATGATTTAGAGTGGTAAGAGGGGAGGGATGTGGTCTTCTTCTACTCTCTTTGGTCTCTATTATGCAATAGATATGTATATGGTAGTATGCACGGTATAAGGGGTGAATGTGCGAGAGATGTTAGCATGTATGCTTATATGCTAGATTTTGTGCACATATGTGAAAATGTGTTATATTGAACATCTATGTATTATATGTTGTTAAGTGAGTTAAATGCATGCTCTCTTTATATAGAAAATGTGTGTATTGGTGAAGCATGACTAAAATGTGCTTAGGTGAAGTCTTGTGGGCATATGCTAATTGTGCTAGGGTTTGCATATATAGGAATATATATATATGGGTTGACGAATATGAAATGCATGCTATGTTCCTATATAACTAGCTTTTGTATTGTGAAACACGAATCTTAAATGCTTGATGTTTATATGTTTAAAATGCATATATGGGTCCGTTGTGAGGAAACGGGGAAAAGTGGTAGGATTGCCTAGAGTAGGTCAATACTCGGTGAGGGTGTTGGAGTGGTTAAGTCACCTTAGAGTAGGTAAATACTCGGTGACGGTAGTCTACCCACCTTGGAGTAGGTAAATACTCGGTGGGGATTCATAAAAGATGCCCAATTATTTCAGAGTAGGTAAATACTCTGTGAAAGCCCAGAAAAGGAAAATGGGGGCCAAGGCATCTTGGAGTAGGTAAATACTCGGTGACGGTGGTCTACCCACCTTGGAGTAGGTAAATACTCGGTGGTTGAATTGGAATGTTGTGAGAAGTGTCTCGGTTTCATGATTTGGTCAAGAATCATGTTAGGGTATCGGGTTGAGTCCGGGAGAGAGACAAGCGTATGATTATTGCTTTCATTTGAATTGGGAAGCATGTTATGTGTTTAATGCATTTATATATATATATGCATTGTTATGACCGAACATGATGTATGTTGAATGATATATGTAATGTGGTGACATGCATTCATGTAAGTCGTGTCGAGTTGGCACTTAGGTGGGTTGAAGTATCTCTACTGAGCCGCAATGGTGCTCACCCCTTTATTCTAAACTCTTTTACAGATAAGGAACCAATGACGGATGAGACTTGAGTGTCAAAGTGCAACTCTAGTAGCATTTTGATACATTTTGGATATTGTATATTTGGTTATCCGTTCTGGCTTGTGGCACATTGATTATGAATTTGTAGTCATGGTTGGATTTTTTAGCATTTTTGGACCTTATGCATGAAATCCTTGTAATGACTATAAACTTGGAATCCATATGTATTACGATTTATTCTTGGACCAAACTTAATTTATGGTGTAATACCCCGCTCTAACATATGGTATGATATTGTCCGCTTTGGGCCAGAGCCCGCACGATTTTGCTCTTGAATTTTACCCCAAAATGCCTCATACCATTTGAAGAGAACATACTACATATAAGCACATCCCCATTTCTATACCCAGGCGATGTGGGATTGAGCACCCAGTACCCTGTCAGTATGGTAGCTTAGCCCAGTGTCTGTCTTCACACCCGCCCACTCACACCCGTCCACAAGGGTTACTACAATTCACCCCCTACGAGGCCCGATGTCCTCGTTGGCACACTTCCAGCTGGGTTCAGGCTCTGATACCAACTGTAATACCCCACTCCAACTCATGGTATGATATTGTCCATTTTGGGCCTGAGCCCGCACGGTTTTGCTCTTGGATTTTACCCCAAAAGGCCTCACACCATTTGAAGAGAACATACTACATATAAGTACATCCCCATTTCTACACCCAGGCGATGTGGGATTGAGCACCCAGTACCCTGTCAGTGTGGTAGCTCATTCCAGTGTCTGTCTTTGCACCCGCCCACTCACACCTGTCCACAAGGGTTACTACATATGGATTGTAAAGTTATAATATTTTCTTGTGTTATAACTTTATGTATGGACTTTTCTCAACTAGATGAGTTGTGAATGAAGTGAGTGGATATGTGGATTGAAGGGATGGACTTTAATTGTGTTTTGAGTAATTATGCTTGAAGTATGATTTGAATTGAATGGATTATTTTGGAATGAAAAGATATTAAATTTATGTTTTCATTCAAATGTTGTAAGTTGTGTGAATGTTTTGATGGTAGTTGAGGGATTGAAATAGCCATTTGGGGGAACACATGCCCAAAAGTGTTCATGTTGGATCCATAGAGTGATCATAGGATTTTTTATTATTTTTAGTAGATTTTAATCTTGATTTAAGTCATGCTTTAAGTTTGATTATAAGTTGGTAAGGTGATTGAATGCTTTGAGGCTTCAACATTCAGGTTTTGGGTTGTTTTTAGCACTTTCAGTCGCCTGGCTCTACATCAGTCGACCGAAAGTGCAATATGTCGAGACTTTGCATTTTCTATCAGGTTTTAGTTGACTGAACGGTGTTTTGGTTGACTAAAAGTCCTCTTTTGATTGACCGAAACTACCCATTAGTCGACCGAAGGGAACCTGGACAATTCTATCTGCATCCGAACTTCAAACGAGTGTAATTTCTTCGTTTGAGATCAAAATTGAGCACCGTTTCTTTTGAAATTGATTATTTTTAAATCCTATATCCAATGGTGTAGGTTTTGGCCTTGAGGTCTGGTCACCCAAGTTTACATGTGCGAAAATCTGCGGGTCGCAACTAGTTGGCTATACAACCGAGGCATGGTTTGGGGCCTATGGTGGTTGATTAAGGTTAAATGATGCATATTTATATGTAAGATTTGATTTAAGCTTCCATGGTAATTAAGAAGAAAAAGGAGGGTTCATTGGAGTTAATGGACGGGTTCACTCTTAGTTTTCGGGAGTCGAAAATTGGGGCGTGACAGTCAAGAATATTCATTATCTTCCTCTAACTTTTATGATTGAGAACTAATGGACTGGAATTGGGAATTAGAGTCACAGGGTTTAAGCTTTTGGTTTTGATCATCTTCTAACACATGGAATTTGTTATTGGTGAAGATAAGGCTATCAAGTTTCAAGTCAACAAAAAATTGTTAAACAAAAGTTAGTTACGGTGGTGGTGGAGTTGTTGGATTTATAGGTTTTAACGGAGTTAATATATGTTGAGAATGTAGTGTCTATGGCAGGTGGAGTGGATTCAGATAAAAAGAGGTTATTTTGGAGTTTTAGTGGATCTGGGATAGGACATTGAGCAGTGGGATGATTTAAATGGTGGTCTAAACTAAGTTGAGCTAACTGAGTGGGGGGAATAAGCTGAAGATTATCCACTTTAATTATGGTGGAGCTCCCAACATGCTTATTAGATGTATATGAGGTTGGATCCTTCTTATAGGTTGCATGTCCATCACAGAATTTGAAGAATTCTTTAGAATCCATTATTGCACACTCCTTAGGCGGGATTTAGAACGGTGATTAAATGATTTATAGACAAAACAAACTTGGGGTTTCCACTGGTACTCCACATCTAATGTATTTATCATCAATCTTGAGTTGGAATGATTCAACAAGATCCTTGGAAGCATCAACCTCAATGCAAAGTCGAGCAAAGTTAATTCTTTTATGGTTTCTGCCAGTTTATCTTCAAATAAAGGCCTATAACTTTACTAGAAAGTAGAAACATAACTAAATCCTCGGGTAGTCTAATACTCAAGGGGAAGATTATGGAGCTTCACCCACACTGGTATTTGGGTGTAAGAATCCTTAGAAAATTGCATGTTAGGGTGTCATTTTTTAAGGATAAGAGCTCTACCACCAAATAACCATGGCCCCCTCAGAAATAATTTGATTACGATCTGATTCCTTCTCAAACTTGAACGGATAGAAGCCTTTGTCATCATCAAAGATGTCCACAAGGCCACAATTAGCCCAAACTTTGTTGGCTATGAAAGAGATGAAAGTGTAAGGAAGTCTCTTCTGTATGGTGTAACCTATTTGAGAATAGTGGGCCAAGGGTATTCTAAGATGGGAAAGTTACCTTGTTGGAACGTGTAAGTCAACTTAATATTTGCATGGTTACTGACAGAAAGGATGGAAAGATAGGCCTAGTCTTTTATTTTAATTAATATTTTGGTCAGAGTGGTCCTCTGGAAGTGTGAAATGCAACCCCCTAAGAAGGTTTTGACTAGTCTTGGGGACCTTAAGCAGATGGGGAGGAAGGTGATGTTTAGATGGGAGTTGAGATGAGTAGTACTTGTTGGTTTTGTTGCCCCTTGAATCAGCTTCTGCCTATTGGGCTTGTTTTTTTAGTGCTAAAATATGTTTGACAGCAAACTCCGTGGTAGCAATTTTCTCTTTGGCAGCCTTTCGCTAATTCATGAGGTCAAAAAAGCTTTCTAGTTGGAATCTCTTGTACTATATTATTGGCCATTTCAGCCACCTTTCTATCTTTAGTAGCTTCCAAGTCTTGTTCTCCAACATCAGAGTTAGGTAATGGTTCGAGATTAGGACGGCTTGGAACATAGGGTGGTAGAAGAATAATGTTTGGAGCCGTAAATTGTTGGTTGATATGGGTATGGGGATGATGATTTTTGGCATTTTTGTTGGTTCTAGGCATGGATTTGGGTAAGGGAATAGAGTTAGTAGACACTATGATTAGAAGAAAGATTAATATCCTATGTCTACAAGAAACTAAGTGGGTAGGTGAAAAAGCTAGAGAAATTGAAGGATATGAATTATACTATACCGGAAAGACTAGACATAGGAATGGAGTAGGGATAATCATAGAGAAAAATTTAAAAGATGATGTAATAACCGTTATTAGAAAAGAAGATAGGATCATATTAGTAAAACTCATATTAGGAGGACATATAGTTAATATAATTAGCACATATGCACCCCAAGTAAGATTAGTTGACAATATTAAAACACTATTTTGGAAATATATGGACGAGTTGATGCAAGGGATACCCGAAGGAGAAAAAGTGTATATAGGAGGATACTTTAATGGCCATATAGGAAAAGAGAGCGGAGGCTATAAAATGGTACTTGGTGGGCATGGATATGGAGATAGAAATCATGCTGGGGAGACTATCTTAGATTTTGCTGTATCATATAACCTTATGATTAGGAACACATTTTCTATAAAAAGAGATGAACACTTAATAACTTTTAAAAGTGGTTCAAATGTAAGCCAAATTGATTTCTTTTTAAGTAGAAAGGCAGATAGACTAACAAGCAAGGATTGTAAGGTTATTCCCGGAGAAAGTGTAACCTCACAACATAGGCTTCTTGTCTTTTAGATTTATGTATAAAAGGACAACCAAAAAGGAGAAAAGGACAACCAAAACCCAAGGACTAGGTGGTGGAATTTAAGAGGGGAGAAAATGATTTTATTTAAAAATAATATGTTAAAAGAAGCAACATGGAATGCAGAAGATGATACAAACTTAATGTGGAATAAGATGGTCATATATATAAAAGGAGTGGCAAAAGAAGTTTTAGGAGAATCAAAAGGAACGGGACCGTCATTTAAAGAAACTTGGTGGTGGAATGACGAGGTTGAAAAAAATCGTAAAAACAAAACAGGAATGCTATAAAGTTTGGCAGAAAACTAGGAATAGTGAAACCTTTAACAAATATAAAAAAAACAAATAAAGAGGTTAAGAAAGTTGTAAGTGAGACAAAACATAGAGCATATGACGATTTCTATTCTAAACTAGGTACAAAAGATGGAGAGAAGAATATATATAAACTTGCCAAGCTAAGGGAGAGGAAAACTAAAGACTTTACCCATATTAAATGTATTAAGAGTGAAGATTCACGGGTTTTAGTAATGGATGATGAAATTAAAGAAAGATGAAAAATCTATTTTGAGAAATTGCTAAATGAAAACCATACAAGAAGTTTAGGCTTAGAGGAAAATGTTATAGATATTATATTTTTCGTAGAATTAAGGAGTGGGAGGTTAGGAATGCTTTAAGGAAGATGAAATCAAGGAGGGCTTTAGGACCCGATGGCATTCCTATTGAGGTGTGGAAGTGTCTAGGAGAAGTTGGCTTGTCTTGGTTAACAAAATTGTTTAATAAAATTATAACAACTAAAAAGATACCAGATGAGTGGCGCCAAAGTTTTCTTGTACCTATATATAAAAATAAAGGGGACGTACAAAGTTGTAATAATTATTGTGGTATTAAACTAATGAGTCACACTATGAAACTTTAGGAGAGAGTGATTGAACAACGCCTAAGAGGAGAGACGGAAGTGTCGGAGAATCAATTTGGATTTATGCCGGGCAGATCAACGATGAAGGCTATTCACCTGTTGAGGAGACTAACGGAAAGATATAGAGAGAAGAAGAGAGATCTCCATATTATTTTTATTGATTTGGAGAAAGCCTATGATAGGGTACTCTGAGACCTAATATAGAGGGTTTTAGAAAAGAAAGGAGTCACAAAGGGATACATTGACACAATAAAGGATATGTATGATGGGTGTGTAACTATAGTGAGAACGCTTGTAGGGGAAACAAATGAATTCCCCATCACTGTAGGCTTACACCAAGGGTCAACATTAAGTCCATACCTCTTTGCTTTAGTGATGGATGAGCTGACAAGACACATCCAAGATGATATTCCGTGATGTATGTTGTTTGTCGATGATATTATTTTAGTTGATGAGACTAGAGAAGGAGTTAATGCCAAACTGGAGGTTTGGAGAGAAGCTTTAGAACTTAAAGGGTTTAAGAGTCAAAATAAAACTGAATACATAGAGTGTAACTTTAGTAAATCTAGAAGGACAAATGAGGATGTATTGAGGATTGAGAATCAAGAGCTACAAAAAAGTGAACATTTTCGCTATTTAGGCTCAATTATTCAAGATGAAGGACAAATTGGAGATGACATCAATCATAGAATCAAGGCAGGATAGGTTAAATGGAGGGGTGCATTTAGTATATTGTGTGATAAGCGTATCCCCTTACAATTGAAAGGGGAGTTTTATCGAACAGCTATTAGACCAGCCATACTTTATGGTATCGAATGTTGGGCAGCTAGGCAACAACATTTGCATAAAGTAAGTGTTGTAGAAATACGAATGTTGAGATGGATGTGCGGGAAGACTAGAAAGGATAGAATTAGAAATGAACACATTCGAGAAATTGTTGGTGTAGCACCAATTGGAGATAAAATGAGAGAAAATAGGTCAAGATGGTTTGGACATATGCAAAGAAGACCTTTAACTACGCTGGTCAGAAAAAGTGACATAGTCTAAATTGAGGGCAATGCTAGGGGAAGAGGAAGGCCAAAGCTAACATGGGTAGATGTAGTAAAGAAAGATATGATTGCATGTGGATTAACTAAGGAGATGACCTTAAATAGAGTGGAATGGAAACAACGGATTCATATAGCTGACCCCAAGTAATTGGGAAAAGGCTTAGTTTGTTGTTGTTGTTGGTGGTGGTGGTTAGTACTTTTCAAAATAATTATTGAGTGTGATAGTGCTTTAAAAAAAAAAATAACGGTGCAAATGTACAAAAGTGAAATGAAAAAATTAGTTATTAGCAATGCGTGCATATATGTACATAGAGATATAGATATGGACACTTTTATGACGATAACCCACTACATGTTTAAAGAAAATGTATAACATTATTTTCTCTTACTTCATAAATAAAATAAGAGATTAGGGACACTTTTGTCATTTAAATTTCTATAAAATAAAATAACGAAAGTACACTTATCAAACAGTGGAGTGAAAGTTATAGTATACATATAGTTCAACATGCAATTTTTGGATTGTGTCTTGTTGTTGGAATGAGTCAATGGAGGCATGTTATGTCTAAAAATGAAACATTAGCAAACATTTGTGACTACGTTCTTTGAATGACCCAAATCGTCTAAAGACAATAAATTTTATTCCCCTAAATGAAGAAAAATTATGAACCATCTCATCTTTTGTTCCATATTAGAAGATAATAAAATTATGGTGGGTCTTGATTTTTGGTTTACTTTTGTTATATTTTGTTCAATAGATAAAAGTAAGTTTTATTGATTAAAAAAATAAAAACAGTTAAAATTAAATAACAAGGGTTTGTAGAAGTAGGGAAAAAGAAGAAGAAGAAGAGAGAAGAGATAGAATTGTTTTGGAAAAAGATGAGAGACAGAAAAATTAGGGTTTCGCCAGACCTTTCACCTATTATATATTAAGTAGAAAAAAATACAATAGTGCCTTTAAAGAATAAAAGAAATAACAACATGATCTCTAATACTCCTCCTCAAACTGGAGCATACAAATTAAACATGCCCAACTTGGAACACATGCGGTGAAAAGCTAGATAAGAAAGCGGTTTTGTAAGAACATCACCTAACTAGTTTTTAGAGCAAATATAGGAAGTAATAATCTGCTTCTGCATTAGCAGATCTAGAATAAAATGAGAATCTACCTCGATATGCTTGGTACGTTTGTGAAAAACGAGATTGCTAGCAATAAAGATAGCAACCTAACAACTGTTTGCTTTTTGCTGCACCAAGTAACAAGATTGCCACCAACAAAGGTAAAATAACCAGATGTAGATCGCCTATCAGAACGATTGTCAGCCCAATCAGAATCACTAAAATCAATTACAGATAAGGAAGAAAAGGGTGTATTGATGTGGCTAAACTCGGATTAAATTGTAAGGTTAATTTTTGTCCTTTTTTTTTTATCAAAATATAATTTAACCACTCGCAAGAGCACGAATCTTTGTAGATAAGGTTCTATATAGAGGGTATCGATCCCACGAGGACTAGTTGCACTTGTCTTAAAGAAAGATTAATTCTACTTTAATCCTAAAAATAGGTTTTTGAATTTTTGATTATAAACTATTGCATGAATGAAATGACAATAAAATTAAAGAGTAAAGATGGGAGAGAGAACTAGGGTTGGTTTCCACCACTAGCCATTCACATGTTCATAAGTGTAGCAAGCATGGGATTCATTAATTAAGTGCCTAACAATGTCATTAGGCTTGTGACCTCAATGACATATCAAAAGATCAATGTGTGTGCTAACCTATCATAATCCATCTTCAACAATCATAGCTCTTCAACCTAACTAACTACCTAGTTACCCTACTCTCTAAGTGAACACTACATGCATCCAAACTACCTTGTCTTGGCATGGTCTATACAAGCAAACATCACACATTCATTTAAACACCATTATCTAGCCATCATTTGCACTTCTTATGGAATATGCAAATGTTGTGCATTCAAGTGACAAAATCTACTCTAAGACAAGAATAAATTCCAAATCAAATGAATATATATAAGAAATGTATTTGTGTACATATTCACTAGGCTAAATAATCAACATTTAACTACAAATCCCCAAGTGCTACAAAAATGAACAAGTTTACATGGCTAGGTGTGTCAACCACACCCTAGTAGAGGAGTTAGTTGGTCATGGCAGCCTTGCACCCTTCCATTGATGAAGAAAGTGAAGTTTCTTGGTCTGGTTCAGCTCATCTTCTTCCTCTCTCGAAGGTCTCTCCTTGGATGGTCTGATGTATGTTGAGAGATATGTGAGATATGAGAGATATGGCCCTTTTTGTGTGCTTTTTGGCTTCCTTTTCAACTTTGGGGCCCACCATATATATATATATATCAATATATATATCCCTTGTATCAAGAAGGTCCCCAAGGGTCTTGTTCAAGTCAGACAATCCCCCTAAGTCGTGCAAAAAGGGGGATTTTGTTGCAAGTGGGAGAGCAGGTGAGCAAGTGGCCAAGTGGATTCTGTAGAATCTCGATCAATCGAGATTGAATCTCGATTGATCGAGATTTCGATCAATCGAAATGAGATCTCGATCAATCGAGATCTCGATTGATCGAGATCAACATCTCGATTGATCGAGATGCCTTTGGCTGCAATTCTGACTTTTTCTCTTCAGCTGCAAATAGCTTCAAACTTTGCTCCATTTACTCTAATACCTGCAATACATCAAAAACACAAAAATGCCGTAAACATATCTCGGTAAACTCAAAAATGGAACTAACATAAGCAATAAAGAGGGTTCAAATGCATAGAATTGAACACTTATCATGTATACAACAGGCCATTCTCAGACACACCCTTTTAGATAACGCAGAATTCGACCAACAGCTTCAAAATGTGGTTGACGAGGAGTATGAATATACTGACTAACTACAACAACATAAGTGATATCAAGACAAGTAAATGTAAGATAGATCAATTTTCTAACCAAGCGTCAGTAGCAGCCAACATTGTTAAACAATTCCCTATGTTCACCGTCTAGTTTAACCATTGAATCCCTAGGAGTATCAACAGATCTAACACCTAAGAGACCGGTCTTAGAAAGAATATCAAGAACTTGTTTTCACTGAGATAATGAGATGCCCTGATGAAGCTAAAGCTATAAACGTTCACACACGAACAAGATAAACAACTTTGCATCCACAAAGTTAAAGAAAATTTCAAAGCAATTGATATATTATTGATGAATTGATTGATTGATTCTCTGCCCCATGGCAGTTCATAAATTTATAATAGAGAAATCTTAATCGTAATAGTACAATGAAACCTAAAAATAAAAAGAAACTTGAAGAAATCCTAATCCTAACAGGAAAAGAAAATCTATTCCAAAAGGAAACTAAAATAAAAAATAAAAAAATTACTAAAATTGTTCTTCATCAGTCCCCTCCACTTTAAGAAAAGAAAAACTTGTCCTTAAGTTTAGTTGTGAAGAAGACGATTTATCATATATGAGAATGAATAGAATTTTATACCACGCAATACTTGATCTCACAGCTTCATAAACATCATTATTTCTCTTCAAGCAAATTGACCAAATTTTAGCATCGGCAATTAAAAATATTACTATGTCGTGTATGTTCTTTTGACAAGTAATGAAGTGGATGTTGGCTAAGCAAGCAACTTGGATGAAATATAGAACTATACTGGGACCCGCAAGCTTAAAATAACTACTCACCATGTCTTTGCTTTTGCTTTTGCTTTTGCTTTTAAATTTTGATGCAGCAAAACTATATTCCTTGATAGATCTCAAGCACTTGATGAGTTTCACTCGGATAGTTATTGTTATTTCAGAAAGAATATTAACATCAACCTTGGTGGAATTAGGCCACATATACAACGAAGCACTTGATGGTGCACCTTATCACATGTCGGTAATGGAAGATCGTCCAAATCTATAACTATCAAATATGCAATTGGCCCATAGTATGTCTGGACCACCATAGCATCCGACATTGTAACTAAAGTTATTGCTTACAGCTTTTTTGAGAGCTCATCAAGATCCTACATATGTTCATCACTCACTTCTGGCATATGCTCCTCCTCATCGCAATATTCCATGTGTATCTTTCTCACACTATCAACTAAATCTTAAAAGTGGGTCTCTGAAGATATATTATTAGAAGCCTCATCCTCTTTGATTAAGGAATCAATATCTTCATAATCTTCAACTATAAGAACATTGATAACTTCATCATCTTGCTTGGTAGCATCATTGTCATCTTTAACTGTCACGCCCCGATTTCTGAGTCACCAAAGATTTTATCTCCGAACCTGAATCCTGAGGGTGAGTCCAACCATTAAGTCTTAGTGAACTATCTCAATATTGAATTATCACAAAAACTTAATCATACACAAGTAGTTATATCTACATAACTCAACATCAACTCGTCTCATTGAGCCCCACACATGACCACAAATGCATGTCAAAACGATGCTCCAATTACCAACCCATATGTCAATTATGATCTATTATAACGGAGATTATGATGCATCATAATTTGATGATGCATCACAAAAGTATCGCTACATCCTGCGAAATGTGCTGTTTCAACTCATTTTCCTCAACATTTATATCATCTTATGCTACCTTGAAACATAATTAAAATGCTATAAAATCATACATTTCATGCATTGGATCCAAAACATATGTTCTATTCATACATCTCTCCAAAATCCATAAGTTATCCACATAGTTTACATAAGAGGATCCAAAGTACAAGTAGTTTGTTCATGACTATAATTTCTATGAAAATTGACATGCCACAAGCCGGTATGGATAGCAATATGCACAACATCAAGAATATCACAAAAATGCTACAAGGAACTCCACTTGGATATTCAAGTTCCGTTCATCACCAATGCCATATCTGTAAAAAAGTTTATGGGGAGAGGGGTGACCAAAACAACTAGCTCAATAGGAATGCCCTAACCCACTTAGACATCGACTCAACACCGACCTACAAGATATGCAACCATGATGTCGCCACTCTACATAACATATTTCATGTTTTCATGCTAAGTCAACTCAATGCAATTGCATTCGAAATATTCATCATGCTTAACATTTAAACACATAAGCATCTTTTAATTCAACATCTTCCTTGGTCATAATCCAATACATAGACATGATCGATCAACTCCGAAGATCATGTAATGTTAGACAATTCTGATGACACTATAGTTTTGGATAACACCGATGAAACTTATATGATTGGACAATTCTGACGATCATACATTTATGGCAATATATTGGTCTTGCCCTTGTGATTGGAAAACTCTGACGATCGTAAATGTTTGGAATACTCCAATTTCTAGGCATTTGCCTTAGTATGATTGGACAACTCCGACAGTCATACGTTGGTGGATAATTTCACCACTTCCATAACATGGTTGGACAACTCTGAAGTCCATATATGACTCACTTGGATAATTTTCCGATATACAGATATACATGCACATTAGGAACATATGACACATAACATATTTCTCATGCTCTACTAGATATATTCATGCTTTATTTAATTCTAGCATGCATCATACCCTCATACACCACATAGAATCACATATATGCTCAAAATCATCCATACAATTCATGTATGCATATAATTCATCATACTTCCAAACATGTCCATAATTTTGTACATTCAATATGTATACATTCGTAAGCATTATATATCTCAATATGAACATTATAAACATGTATAATTCACAATGAAAGAGGGAAAAACAAATCATTCAACCCCCACCATTCTCCCATACATGCTAACATAACCAACCCATTCCCAAACTCACCAAGACCTAGGAATCGATGGACAATAGGGAAGAAACACCCCTACCTCAAGTTTGAAGCTTTTCCTAGCCAAATCCTAAAATACTCTAAGCTTCAACCTCTTCTAAATCCATTTTTGTTCAATTCAAACCAAAGCCCTTAACTCATAGAACAAGCTGTCCTCATTTAAAAACTTCCAAATCCAAGCCCTAGGGCTCCAAAATGAAGAGAGAAGGAGAAGAGATGAAGAGGGAGAGAGAAAGAGAGTTGGTCGACTGTTTTGAGCTTCACAAATGGGTGTAAATCTCAGCCATGTAGATATTTATAATATCTAGGATGTAAAATGACTAAAATACCCCTGGGCCACTTAACATACCCTCCTAACCTCCGTTTTTTTTCTCAAAAGTAGTTACAGCTCTGAAATAACTTCCTCAACTCTTTTAAAATTTTATTTGTTCCAAAATCAAAATAATTATTTTTCAAAAAAATTTCTAATTCCTGAACCCACTTGACTCACGTCCTGGGCCTCGTCAACCTGAAAATCTCAAATTTCACCAAACGCTCCCAAAATTTCTCCGAACCTCTAAACAAGTTCCTAAACATGTTTTCCATATTTAAAACATTCAAAATATTATTTAAAATCTATTTATGATAAAAAATTATTAACAAAAGAAAACCAATCAAAATTGGACCCAGTGTCTACCACCTCCCCACCTTCAAGGAATTTCGTTTTCAAAATTAGAAACATACCTTAAGTAGTAAACAACTCGGCGTACTTTGAATGGACTTCTTGTTCCCGTTCCCATGTAGCCTCCTCGACCCCATGATGTTTGCAAAGCACTTTGACTAATGGAATCTTCTTGCCCTGAAGCACTTGCTCTCTAGAGTCCAAAATTTGAATTGGCTTCTCTTCATATACAACACGTCCTCCTTTATCTCAAGATTTGTCCAATCTAACACATATGAAGGATCTGGTTCATACTTTCTCAATATTAAAACGTGGAAAGTATTATATACACTTGACATTTGTGGTGGCAATGCCAAGCGATATGCAACCTCACCAACATGATCCAATATCTCAAATGGACTGATAAACCATAGCGATAGCTTGCCACTATGCCCAAATCTCATCAAACCTCTCCGTGGTGAGACCTTTAGAAAGACATATTCTCCTATCTCAAATGCCAAAGGTCGTTGCCTCCTATCGGCATAACTCTTTTGACGACTCTGAGCAGGAAATAACCGTTACCTTATCACTTTAATCTTTTACGTACTCTCTCAAACTATATTCGGCCCCAAAGCCACTATCTCACCGATCTATGTCTAACAAACAAGCGATCTACAAGGCCTACCATACAATGCCTCAAATGGAACCATCTTAATACTAGCTTGATAGCTATTATTATATACAAACTCCACCAATAGAAGGTGATCCTCCCAACTACCGTGAAAATCAAACGCACACGCCTGAAGCACATCATCCAAAATCTGTATAGTACACTCCGACTGACCATTTGTCTAAAGATGAAAAGTTGTACTAAAATGAAGGTCTGTATCAAGTGCTACCTAAAAACTCTGCCAAAATTATGACGTAAATCGTGGGTCTCTATTGAATACAATCGAAGTTGGTACTCCATGCAGTTTCATAATCTGATCAATATACAATTGACTAAAAGTATCCACGTCATTAATCATTTGAATAGGAAGAAAATGAGCCACATTGGTCAACCTATCCACAATGACCCAAACTGCATCGCGACTCTTCCTCGACCTCAGTAACCTCATCACAAAATCCATAGTGACATGTTCCCACTTCCACATAGCTACTAGTAATGGTTGTAACAAACTCGCTGGTATCTGATGTTAGACCTTCACTTGTTAACAAGTGAGGCACCTTGCCACAAATTATGCAATATCTTTCTTCATACCCTTTCACTAATACTGTCTATATAAGTTGTGATGCATCTTGAAACCACTGGGATGCACTATAAGTCTAGAGCAATAGAACTCTCTAAGAATCTCATCCTTATAAGCCAATCACAACCATTTTCCCATTTAACCTCAAACCTCCATTAAAATGAACAATCTAGTTTTCCACTACTTCGCCACTTGAAATGCAAGTATGAATACCCTCCATGCCACTATCATTTATTTGATCCTCGACCACCCTACTCACTAGAGTTGGTTGTCCAATAAGAGTGAACAAAGTCACCAGTTCACCACCCTCACTAAAATGCAACCCCATTTTTGAGATATCCTCAATCATTTTCCATTCACGAATAACAATGCATGCCAAGGTATCATGTGGTTTCCTACTCAAAGCATCGACTAGCACGTTAGCCTTTCCTAGGTGATACTTAAGATCAAAGTTATAGTCTTCCATGTACTCTACCCACCTCCGTTGTCTCATGTTCAAGTCATTTTGTATAAAAAGGTACTTCAAACTTTTATGATCTGAGAAAACCTCAAACTTTTTTTTCGTACAAATAATGTCTCCACATTTTTAAAGCAAAGATTACCGCTGCTAACTCCAAGTCATGAGTCAGGTAATTCTGCTCATGTGTCTTCAATTATCGAGAACCATATGCTATAACATTTTCAGTTTGCATCAATTCACATCCCAACCTATCTCATGAAGCATCACAGTAGATCACATAACTCAAACCACTTTCAGGGATTATCAACACTAGAGCACTAGTCAATCTACTTTTCAATTTCATAAACAAATGATCACAAGTATTATTTCATATAAATTTAACTCCTTTACAAGCAAGTTTAGTCATAGGCATTGCTAACTTCGAAAAGTTCTTTACAAAACACCGGTAGTAACCCGCTAGCCCCAAGAAGCTACGTATCTCAAATACATTCTTTGGCCTTTCCCAACTCATCACAACTTCAATCTTAGAAGGATCCACAAAAACTCCTCCTTCTAACACCACATGTCCAAGGAACTTTACTTCTGTTAGCCAAAATTCACATTTTTCGTATTTGGCATAGAAATGGTGTTCTCTCAAAATTTGTAGCACTGCTCTCAAATGGATCTCATGTTCCTCCATAGAGGATGAATATATGAAAATATCATCCACAAATACCACCACAAATCTGCCCAAGTAAACATTGAAAACTTAGTTCATTAAGTCCATAAACGCTGTCAGTGCATTCGTCAAACCAAATGGCATCACTAAAAACTCATAGTGTCCATTCCTAGTCCAAAAAGCTATCTTTGGAATGTCATCTTCCCTTACCCTCAATTGGTAATACCCTAACCTCAAGTCGATCTTTCAAATGCATGTTAAACCTTTGAGTTTGTTGTGAAAAACTATCACGAACTAAGCACAATCACAAAATACAACACAAAATGAAACAAGAACAATACACGAAACACAAGAATTTACGTTGTTCGGCGATGTGCCTATGTCCACGGCGAGAATCTGGCGTAAGATTTTGCTGTGCAAAAATTAAGAGATTACAAGTTTCAACCCCAAACCCTAGCTCTCACTCTCTTTATGCATTTTTAGCATTTTCTCTCATTCCACACTCCAAACCTTTAGAACCTTAAATGCCCTTATATATCAAGCTACAAGAAAGTCCTAATCCAGATCCAAAACCTGCAAGCAAAAAATGGGTCACAAAATTTTTTGGGCCACACGAAGCCCATATTTTGGGTCGCAGCATGACCCAGGCCGAGACAAAATTCGGGCCACAACATAATATAGTTGATCGAACAAGTCATCTATCCTTGGCAAATGATACTTGTTATTGATCATTGCTAGGTTCAATTTTCGGTAGTCTATACACAACCGTAGAGATCCATCATTCTTCTTAGCAAATAATACCAGAGCTCCCCAAGGTGATGTACTAGGCCGTACAAATCCCATGTCTAATAATTCCTGTAACTAATCTTTAAACCCTTTCCACTCCATTGGTGCCATACGATACGGTACCATAGAGATAGGCGTGGTACCAGGAGTAAGATAAATACCAAACACTACTTCACTCATCAGAGGTAACTCTATCAAGTCCCCCAGAAACACATCTAAGAAATTACAAACTATCGGTGAAAACCCTCCATGAGTCATAACTTCATCCTCCTCGGCTAATAAGCTAGTTAAGAAGCATCCAATCCCGTTTTGAACACCAAAACTATGTAGTGATGGTGTGTAGAAATCATCACGCTCTGCCATAAGTAGAAACAGTCACCCTCTAGTGTACACACCATCACTCTCATACGGAGATAATCGATCGTGACTCTAATCATAGATAGCCAATCCATACCTAGGATGACATCAAAACTAGTTATGTTTAGTAACACTAAGTCGAACACTCTCCGATGTCCAACAACCTCGATCTCGCAAGACCGACATACTCTACCCAAGATAACTCTAACCTCAAAAGGCGTATTAATGGACAATGTTGACTCCAGTAATGACACCTCCAGCTCCAAGGCACAAGCACATACAGCAGATATGAATGAATGAGATGCACCCAAATCTATTAACACCCTAGCCCATGAGGTAGAAACTAGGAAAATACCTTTGACCACTAACGATCCTTGTACATCCTCTGCCTGAGCAAGCGTGAACACATAGTCCTGTGTCTGCTGACCCCATTAACCAACGCCCTGAAATCTAGACTACTAACTAGAGGCAGCATGTGTAGATCCTCTCACTGTCTAAGAACTATAAATTGACTATACTGGATGGGGCGGTGGCAACACCCAACAGTCTGACTGAACTGTGGCAGCCTAAACAATCCTCTACTGAGACCCAGAACCACTTTGTACATTTTGCCTCTAAGGGCAGTTTGCTTTAATTTGTCCACGTTATCGACAATGGATGCGGGTAGTGATAGCACACTACCGTAGACCATGAAGGTTCGATAGGCAAAGATAATAATGGCACTAGGTGAGCCTACTGCTACCAATGAGAAACTGACATGTTATCTCTGTGACTCTTCCTCGCTTGATTACTAGGAGTTGACCCATCACTCCTTGCCTGATTCTTAGAGTCTCAGTTTCTTTGAGCATCTCTATCATCTTCCTCCGCTATCAAAGCTCTGTCAACCACTTCAGCATAGACTTTCAAGCCTAATATTGACACCCATCACAAACTTCTTCGCTTTCATTTCTTCATCATTCACCATCTCTGATACAAAGCGGGTCAAGGAAGTAAACTTGGTCTCGTATCCCATTATGTCCATATCACCCTGTATCAGGTCAATGAACTTGAAGAACTGAGAGGGGGAGGGGAGAATAGATTCTTTACAATTCTTTCTTTTTCTTTAAGTTATGGCTACTGAAGGCAATAGGAACAATCACAAAATAATGGACATAAGGATTTATAGAAGTAAAACCCCAATGTGGGGAAACATCCTCTTTGGCTGTCAAGCCAGAATTGAGCTCCACTATGTCTGAAAAAATAGTACAGCAACTCACCAGACACTCTCTCACTCACCCAACTCACCACAGTCACTCCAACTCTCATCTAGTTTACAGTCTCCTTAGGCCTAAACCACTATCACCAATCCTCACAACAGCTTTCTGCTCTCTCGCAGCCCAGGCTTCCCAAAGCCTAAGCTATCTCTCACCAATCTCACCACAATCACTCACACTCCCCCTATCCAAAGTATCCCTACACTTGGACTAAAAATGATAAATTTGGAGTCAGTTTAATATAATGATCTATAAATCTTCAAGCTCTAATTGTTAGTCTTCAAAGTCCAGCTTGATAATTATAAGCCACTTGAAACTTTGGCAGATTTATAACTCTCAATTGATAACATCCATGAGATCCACTTCTTAGTAAATGTTTGTGTAGCAGCTATTAAAAACATATATGTTGATGAGCATAGTCTGCTATGATCAATAAAGTACCAGCTAAGTTGATTTGCTTTTAAACAGTGGCTTACCTCTTATTTAAGCAAGATGAACAGTGTTGCAATATGATCTTGAGGACCTGATTTTAAACCTAACTCTTTTCTTGGAAAAACTATAACTTAACAGGATCAAGAATGTAGTATAATATATGCTCAAATACCTTAAGACCTCACCAGTTGTAACTTGGCAGATATAGCATTTACAACAGATTTTTATCTACAACATGTGCTCTAAATGACCAAATTTGAATGCAACAAGATTCTCATATTCTTCTTAGCATAAATTACTCAAATATGTCAAAATAAATTTGCTAGAGTTATGTAGAGACCGTGCCCAATTTTGGCCGATTTTTTTTAATTTTTGTCATTTATTGCTTTAAACGCATTTTAAATGATATTTAACATGTTTTAAATTCGGGGAACATGTTTAGAAGGTTAGAATGTGGTTTTGAAAAGTTTTGACAACTTTTAAAAAAGTTTGACTTTTTGGTCAATTGGAGCCTCGGGATGAGGTTAAGTGGGTCCGGGAAATTTGGAAAATTTTACTTTTGGTTATGGACTAAATGAAATGTTTAGAGTTTCAAGGAAGTGATTTTGAGTCCAACGGAGTTTTCGAGTATTAATTCCGAGGTCGGGAAGGTACATTAAGTGACCGGGGGTAAAATGGTCATTTCGCACCCCTAGGGTTGAGATAAATATCAAAAAGGGGTCTGAGATATTTCATTTTATAGATCTCTCTCTCTCCCTACATCTCCCACTTCATCTCTCTCCCTTCTCTCTAGATTCTAGGTCACTTGAAGTGTGATTTGGAATATCCCGAAGAAGGAAAGTGTGTAGAGGGCGTTGAGGGCTTCAGTTTGAACCGATCAAAGTCTACATTTCATGAAGTTGAGAAAGCTAAAATTTCTCAAAGTTAGATTCAAAGCATAGGATTTGAGGTAGGGGTGCTAGACTCATCTTTACTTTGATTATATAGGTCACATACTTGTGACATGAAAGATAGATTGGGATTTCTTGAGTTTTGGATTTTGTGTATATATATATATATATATATCAAAATATGACTTATGAACATGGATATGTCTAACATGTTAGTTAGGGTTTATGTATGTTGTGTATGTGCAAATGAGATTATGAATGTTCTTGATGAAAAATGTGTTCATTTGGTGAAAACATGAAAAATGTGAGTTTTTATAGACTTGTGTATGAAAGATATGATTTTTCTTGTGAAATTCATAAGCATGGTGATTTTCATGATATGAGTGTGATGGCATTGTGACAATCTTGAGGAGAAAGGAAAATGCATTGATTTGACAAAAAATGCATTCATGGTGTGGAATAAGTGCATTGATGTGATTATGTGCACTATGTGAAAAGCGAGTTTTGGGGGCGTGACAACATTGAGAATTAAGGTGAGGGAATGGTCCCTAGGGTAAAAGACCCAAAACTTGGCCAAGAGGAGGCGCTCCCTTCGGGTTAGCAACCCGATAAAGCGTAAGCAGAGTTTGGGTGCCGAAGAGACCTTTACTATGGATGGTGTGATAAGCTAGTCCCCATTGAAGTGATTTCCAGATTTATGTGGCGTGAGTTATATATATATATATATATATATATATATATATTGTGGCTTGCTCAATTTGATATATATATACATATGTATGCAAATGCATTGAGATGTGAAGCATCACACATGATTTGAAAAACGTGATTGTTTATGGGTTAAAAACATGTATACTTGTCATGTAGACATGTAGTGATTTCATATGCATACATGCATGGCCGCCTGAGCTAGAGTGGGGTTGGGTGGATCATTCCTACTGAGCTGCAGTGTTGCTCACCCCCTACTTATATAAACTTTTTCAGATAAGGCGCCGATGGAGGATGAAGCATGATTAGCTCAATGGACCTTGTTGGGTTCTCTTTTTGGATTTTTGATCTTTTGGGATGTAGATAAATGTCCATGCCGGCTTGTGGCATGTTGACCATAGTTGTAGTGTTGCCTTTACATTTGTATCTTCTTTTGTTTATGAACTCCAAATGTAAATGCCACACTTGTAGGAAAGAGACTTTTGAGAAATACATGTATAATGACTTTCGTCATTTGAGACTTGATGAATGTATGCTTAAGGGACCATTTGATTTTTTATATGTATGGTGTTATGGAAATGAATTTTGGGAATCAAGGATGATTTATTCACTTGAGTTTTAGGTGTATTGTGAACCTAGAAAATTTCAATGATTATGAAAGATTGGAGATTTAAACGCATATGTTGGTGTGTGTGTATGATGTTATATCATTTGTAATTGGTGTTGGAATCTTTCATTTGTGTTATAGACCATGTATGAGAGGTTCTAGGATGATAGAATATGGATTGGACTCCAAATAGACCATATATAGGGTTGTTCGAGGGTCTGGGGAGAGCATTTCGATCATGCGAAATGCCCATTTCGCACAATCGAAGCCCCCATTTCGATCGTGCGAAGGGATGATGATTTATGATGATTTTTAGAGTCCAGAGTGGTGTAATTTTGCACAATTGAAACCCTCATTTCGATCGTGCAAAATATTGCAGGTCTGAGGTCTCGAGAGGGTAAAATCTTTGCACAATCAAGATTTTTTTCGCACAATCGAGATGCCAGTTTCGCACAATCGAGATTGGCATTTCGCACAATCGAAATCACTATTCACAGCATTTTTCAAAATTTCGTTTTGACGTAATTTCTTCGTCCTAGATCGGAATTGAGTGTGGTTTTTTTTGAACTTAAGTATTTTTGGATTCTTTATCTATTGGTATAGGTCTCAGTTTCAGATTCTAAACACAGTAAGTTTTGAGGCTTGAAAGTGAGTGATTCTTGAGAGTGTGGACAAGTAAACACTACAAGAAAGTACACCTTTTAGGATGGGCCAAAACCGCCTTAAATGACTTTTTAAGGTGCTCCAAGGCCCGTCCTCTATTAAAGCGTTATAATTTCTTAGATTTTTTAAAGGCGGCTCAAATATTTTTAAAGGCGTTTTATAACTGCCTTTAATGATATAAAAAACGCCTTTAAATGGCTTTTCAAAGCAGTTATTGAGCGTCTTAAAAAATTCATTAATTAGGGCGGAAGTGAACGCCTTAAAAGATTTCAGCATTTAGGGCAGTCCGTGCCCGCCTTAAAAAATGTCTTTATTCGAGACGGGTACGGCCTGCCTTAAAAGGTTATTTTTTAAATTAAAAAAAAAAACCTTTTCTAATGACTCTTTTCTGTCAACCGAAACCTGTGCTGCTTCATACAATATCAATATTCAACTAGTATCCATTCCATTGGAATTCCTTCAAAGCTAACACATTCAAATGAACTAAAAATTAAAAATTCATCAATCAAATTGAAGTATTGCAACCATTAACAAATTTGTCCAATATACACTGAACATTTAAATACTTTTAAAGGCATTCTAGCTATAACTAAAATCAAGCAAAATACTAAAACATTAACAGGAAATTTCAACCCCATAGTCCAAGTACTAGTCTCAATTGTAAAATGTCCAATCAATGAAGGAGTGAGCTCAAAAACCGGCATATCAATAAATAAAATGAAATAATAAAGAACTAACACATAAAGGATTAATTTGAGGAGCTTTTTGTTTTTAATTTTGTAGAGACCCATAACAACTATGCAGTTAAATATTTTAACATACCATCATGACAAATCTACTAGATATTTCCTAGCATTTAAAATTGTATTCACTTCACAATATGCATAACGCACTTAGAAGTATATAATAAAATCAGATTTCTCATAAAATGATAATGGTAGAAAAAGCTGCAACCTAGAATTCTCAAGAGGCAAATTGAAATTGGAAGATATTCATAATACATGTGATTGGAAAGAATGGAATCGGGTGATTAGTAGAGTCTTTGGAACACTGTTTTATGGGTAGAGTGTGAGCATTGAGTTGTGAGTTGAGAGATGTGAGCATTGATTGGTCTAGAGAAATAGAAGTGTTATTTGTGACATACTTGTCTTGATTAAGAAATTTAATTAAGTGGGTTAGGTCTTTATTTTATAGTAAAATTACAAAATTTTAGAATCCATATTAATTAAACAATAATGACCAAGATCCTCTTGATCCAACCCACCAAATCAGCATCAGGAGAGGGGATAATCTAAAATAAAGAAATAAAATTTGCAATTTAGATGCTAATATTAGACAATAAAGGACTAGTAAACCATCCAAGAATATGCAAATCATTTCATCTTTTCGAAATTGCAGTTATTTTAAGGGACAGAATGCATATGTTTCTTTCATGTTTTTCAAATACTCTTAGCTAGCTTGTGAAATAGTTGAATATGAGGAACCGAGTTTTAGATCTAATTTCTATTTTAATTAAACTCATTAGATATTAGAATATTTGCCTTAAATGTCATGAAACAAAAAAAAAATTATCGTCCAACTTATTTCAAAGGTCGAGCGGCAAGTAAATAAATAATATTTATAGTATCAATGGAATTAGAAAGAGAAATGGAGCCACTGGAAATATCTCATTATAAACTGAGAAAATATCATGATAATGGAGTAACTCACAATCTACCCTTTCAACATTTTCAGTAGATGGGAGGCTTGGTGAAGCATTGAGCCATGATTGGTTGGTTTGCAATGGAAAAAAAGTAAAATAATTATTATAATCTTTATAAAAATGATGAGAAAACATTCTTATTTTCACTTACCCACAATGATCTAAACTATTTGCATATATTCCCTCATAAAAAGAAATAGGCAAAATCTTTTGTAGAGCTACAAAAAACAGGACAGCAACCTAGAGGACAACCAATCAAAACTATTATAAATGAAAAATCACTCTAATTGATTTATGTTTTCTATGGTATATCTGTCATTTATTTATAAAATGCAGGTTGAAAAATAAAACTAATGAGATACCAATGTTTTAGAACTAAGTGCAGAACAACCGCAAATGGAATGAAAGTAGTAGAAGAAAATAGTAATATTACTGTTAAAACATAGGAATTGTATGAAATCCACCACAAATGCAACTGGATTGACTAAACACAACCAGTGAAAGGATAATGTAAAATTCACTCCAACAGTCCAACTTCCCTATTAATTTTTGTAACAATGCTTTCTTAAGAGTTCCACAAAAGATTAAAAAAAAAAATCAAACTGAGTAGCAATGTAACTTATAGAATGTTCAGAAGCTGTGATTTGGGAGACAAGAAAAAGTCAATCTTGTTATAGAAAATTAAGTTCAGCCAAATCTCAGAAATCCCACTTTATAGATAAATTGTTGTCCCTAGGTAATAATAGGATATATCCAAAAGCCTCAAAGATTATAAATATATAAACAGAGAACTAAAGTAAAATTTAACAAACAGAGGAATTCTCTATCAATGGTCTCTCCAAATGAATACCACATAGAATCATGCCTAGAAAGAAAGAACATATATTAATCAAAAAGAGAACCACCACCTAAGCCATTGAAGCAAAACTAAAAGGAATAGCCAAAACAAAAAAAAGGTAACAAAAATGCTACCAATTTGGCTTTGGCCCTGAATTCTCAGATAAAAGAAAAGTAAATGTAATGTGTCCTGAGATAATAGGCACAAGAAGTTTATATTGCTTCACAAAGCACTCATCAACGATTACAAGAATACACACCTTCAAACCAGGAGTGAGAGAGCATCAGCACACATTTGAATCAGTGTGTGTGTGAAAGAGAGAGTTAGAGAGGGAGAGGGAGAGGGGGAGGGGGAGAGAGAAACAGAATTATTACCTAATAGACTAACAATGAGCAGACCAAGAGTCTTGACAGTTGAACTGTGGCTTGGCTTTTTCACCAGAGTAACAGAGGTTTTTCGAACATTATTTTCCCATGTCCGTTCCTAAGTTTTTTTTTTTTTTTTATCAAATCTCAATAATGTATTTTCTTGATTTTTTTTCATCTTGGCTCCCCTACATTTTTTTCCTTTTTCTTTTTGCTCTTTTTTTTTTTGCATAATTAGTTTCCATCTCATGTCCCATCTTTCTTTCTCTTTTCTTCACTTTTCTTTTTCCTTTTTTCAAAAATTCTTTTCATAGACCTCTTGCATCTCATCCCACTTCTTTTTTTCCCAACATCCTACCATTCTCTCCCCAATTTTTATGCTTTCCTTTTCAGCTCCTATCACTTCTTCATCCAAGGTGTATCCTGATAAATATTCAAGCACATAATAGTATTAATAACAACAAAAAAAGATCCACAACTATCCGCCTTCAATGTGGCTAATAATGTGAAAAATGAAAAAAAAATTAGATATAGCTAACTATCAAAATCAACAATATCAAACTATATTCTTTATCGGAAAGAAGAATCATAAAGCATTCCAGAAGAAGTTCCTAAATTTTAACATCAGCCAGCATTGCAACCAAAATGAGAACTGGGGACTTGAACGAGGTTCATAAATCAGGAAAATGGTAAGCTACCTTTATCTGCGATTCAATGTCATAATACTCCCTGCCATGCCCAAACAAACCACAGAAATACCAATATTAATTAGAAAAAGAAAATACTAGCTCAAACCAGTATGCAAGAAAAAGATGGACAAGCATAAAAAGGAAAATAACTTTCAGCAAGCTTACCATTTTGTCTTCCAATTCACTGCCACGATACTCTCTGCCATGACCAAACGAACCACAGGACTATCAAAATTAAAATTGATTAGAAGAAAGAAAATACTATCTCCAATCAGTATTCAAGAAAAAGAGGGAAACCACTTGCATCATACAAATCAGTTTCATAGTTTACCTTCCAAATAGAAAATTTCATAGCATATAAGAAGCCAGCAAAATCTACTTTATTAGAAATGCAAGTGACAATCATAAGCTAATAGAAATACAAAGCAAATGCATCCAACACAAAGAAAAAGTAAAACTAATTAGACACCAATTCGAACCAGGCACATCCTTCCAGTTCTTAATCGTTATGGGAACCCTCTTGCATACTAGACCCCCAAGGCAAGAACTATACTTCTCGCTGTAATTGCCAATTGACTGACCCCTTCCGTTAAAATCCACAACTAGGCCTTCATTTTGCAATTGATCGGTGTTGAATGTTACGCATTCTAGCCTCTTAATTTACATATTTTATTCTCTTACTGATAATTTATATGTGATTTTACTCTATTTTTGTATTTTCTGTCTTTTTCAGGGCCTTAATGATTATTTCAGATAAAACCATGATTTTGGGCTTTTAAAGATGATATCCAAGAAGGTTATATGAAGCCTACATCTAATGGGTCCATTCAACTCAATATTTCAACTCAAATCAGCCCAAGGAAGAGGTTCAAGAGAATTACAACTACTAAAGAAGATTACGGGCCTAAAGCCCAATTCTACACTGAATCCAGTTTTAATCCCGTTTTGGAAAGTGGACTGAAAAGCTTATTTTTGAGTATCAATTCGACTTAATTCTCGCGTGAGTTGAATGAAATTCGATTCTGCATACTTTTGTATTTCACGTAAATTTCATGAATCGGACTTCTACTGGGTCAAAACTTAGGCCGAATGTCAGCAGAAAAATATACCTATTTAGGGCTGCGGGAAAACCCTAATTATTTCCTAATTGGATTAGGACATTATCTTCTAATTGGATTAGGACTTTATGTATTCTATTGGGGTATAAAGAGGTGAATTGGAGGCTGTTTTGAGGGAGAAAAGAAGTGGAGGCCAGGGCAAATAAGACAGAGACAATCCGGGTTTTATTTACTCATTATGTCTTTTATTATTTTGTTTTCTTCTTCTTCTTCTACCATGTGTAACTTAAGTCCTCAACTAGTGAAGTTCTTTTGTTCATTAATTGATTCTCATGTGTGTGATTTAATTGCTTATGATTTTCGCTTCTTCTGATTAATTATTTTATAATTCTTTCACCATCTATATCATGTATATGTGGTAGTTAGAAAGTATTATAATTAATCTAAGCTTGAGTTTGTATTTCTTAAAAGTGATAATCTTTGATCTTATGTTTTTCATTAAATTGGATACATAGGATGCTTAGAATTTTACACAAGTGAAGCGAAGTAAAATCTACCTTTTAATATATTTTTCATAGTGCTTTATTGTTAAATCTTGAGTAAGCAATAGATTGATTTCTTGATTGCTACTCTAACTTTGGGAATTAATAAATGAATATTAGAAACTTCATGGATTTAATGGTGGTGGAATCCAAAACCTTAGTTATTTTCTTTATTTGATTTCAATAGTGTAATTTTATTTTCATGTTAGTTTAATTTCTCTCAAATCAACTAAACTTGTGTTTAAACTAGATTAGTTTTAAATTAATTTGAATTTGTATGAATCCGAAACCTTAGTTATTTTCTTTATTTGATTTCAATTGTTTTATTTTATTTGCATGTTAGTTTAATTTCTCTGAAATCAATCAACTTTTGTTTAAACTAGATTAGTTTTAAATTAATTTGAATTTGTGTTAGTTTTTTCTTCTCAAAGCATTCCCTTGGGTTCGACCTCGTTCTTGCCGATCTATACTTCAATAGATTCGTACACTTGCGAGTTATTTAACAATTTTAAAACAACATCAAGTTTTTGGCGCCGTTGCCGGGGATTGCAAACAAGAAAACTAATCCAATTTCAATTGATTTAATTCTTCTACTAGTTATAATTTAGTTTTTTTTTCTTCTTTTGTTTTATTATTATCAAAAAGAAAAAAAAAATATTTCCAATTTTAATTATTTGTACTAGTTTTTTTTTAAAAAAAAAAAAACTTTTTCTTTATTATTATTGTTTAGTTTTAGTTTTAGTTATTTTATTTTTATTATTATTTTTCTTAGTTTAGTTTTAGTTTTATTTTATTGTTATTGTTTTACCTGATACTTCTTGAATTCTATAGGTGGTATTGTTGAAAATTGCCTTTTTCGCATGTTCTTGGACACTACTTTGGAATCCAAGTAAGTACATTTTTTTTTTTCGTTTATTTATATTTTTATTTTCTTAGATTAGGAAAACAAAGATTTTTGTTTTAGGTTGATAATTTTTGCATGAGAACTTTAGGATATAATAACTTAGAAATAGCCTTAGGGTCACACTTTCTTTAAGTTTATTTTTTTTATTTTATTTTATTTCTTTTCTCTCTATTAAAAAAAAAGAAGAAAAAAGATCACACACACTCACTTTTTATTTTTTATTTTATTTTTATTTTTATGGTGTGTTTTGTTTGTGCATTTTAATTTAGCATTCTTGCATTACAATTTTAGTAAGGGCACGAACCCCCAACAAGATAAGGATTGGATTTCATCACCAATTCCTTGCCCAACTAGGTTAAAAATCTCCTTGCATTTGTCTATCCCAAGCGAAATTTAGTTTAAATCTAAAATCAAGTAGACATTGGCCATAGGGATTCACATAGCTTATAGGACTCTCTTGGACAGAGTTAGTTTTTGGTAACTCCAGTGAGCACCTTCCAACTTCACAATGTCTAGGAAAGTTCTGAGGAGATTGGTTTTTAAGTGGGACCATTTGTGACCCCTCCAATCTATCTTAGAAACTTTCCTGGTTGTATTGTTGGTGGGGCTTAACTGGTAATCCTCTAGTTCCTCTGAAAGGGAGTAGAAGCTGTCTAACTAGGTAAGAATTATTTTGGAATTAGTCCAGCTAATTCTTTAGGAAAAAAAAATAATTAAAATAGAAATCACTAACCTTGAATTAAATTAAATAAAAAATTTTTTTTTTTTTTTGCTTGTTTATTTGGTTGGTGTTTTTGTGAGTCATTTTAGTGTATGTTAGGTCGTCGATCTCTGAATCCAGAGTTGCTTCCATTAGATCTTGAGATTGAGAGAACCTTTCGAAAGGGTGTGAAAAATTCTAGTGTTAGAGATCCTTCTTTACCCAAGATGGCATATCCCGTTGAAACTAAATCCCTTAAGGACTATTACACTCCCATGTAGATTACAAACCCGTCTTGCATTGTTTTACCTGCTACCCAACAGGGACATTTTGAGATACAGGCGGCGGTAATTAATTTACTGCCCACTTTTAGAGGTCTTAGTTCTGATGACCCATACCTCCATGTTAAGGAATTTCTAGAGATTTGCTCCACACTACAATTTCAACATATTTCTGAGGAGTCAATTAAATTGCGGTTATTTCCATTCTCTTTGAAAAAGAAAGCAAAATCTTGGTTATACTCACTGGAACCCGCGTCTGTCAATTCATGGGATAGGTTATGCACTAAATTCCTTACCAAGTTCTTTCCCATGCACAAAACTAACTCCCTTCGTCGAAATATCATGCAATTTACTCAAAAAGAGGGTGAAGAGTTTTACATATGTTGGGAGAAATTTAATGATATTCTCCTTAAGTGTCCACATCATGGTTTTGCCAAGTGGCAATTAGTTCAATTCTTTTATGAGGGATTGTCACCCTATAATCGTCAACTAATTGAGTCACGAGATGGGGTAGAATTCATGTCTAAGAATGAGGATGAAGCATGGAAATTTCTTGATGCGTTGTCAGAGAACTCTCAATAATGGGAGTACTCAGGGAGGGTTAAAAGGAGTGATCTATCAGTGCTCTCAGAACCCAAAAAGGGAGGAATCTATGAACTTCGAGAGGATACCGATTTGAGTGCGAGGATAGCTAGTCTAACTAGGAAAGTAGAGGCTATAGAGATGAGTAAAGGAAATAACTCTTCTATTTGTACAGTTAGTGAGGTGTGTCAATTGTGTGAAAGTTTTTCTCATAAAGCGCAAACTTGTCCATCTATTGCATCCTTTCATGAGTATATAGCCGAACAAGCCAATGCACTCAATTCCTATAAGAAACCATTTGACAGCCCCTATTCTGACACATACAATCCTAATTAGAGGAACCATCCTAATTTTTCTTGGAGGCAAGACCAACCTCGGAACAACCAAGGGGTGCAACCTATGCAACCCCAAGGGCAACCACAATTTTCATATCCTTTTATGTCCCAAAAGGCCCCTCCGTATGTTCCCCCACCTCAACAAAGACCAACTTTAGAAGATACTCTCCAACAGTTCATGCAACAGACCAGTCAGTCAATTTCTAAGCTAGAAACTCAAATAGATCAATTAGCCACTGTTGTAGGAGAGAAGGAGAAGGGAAAGTTTTCTAGTCAATTTGTGCCTAACCCAAAGGGTCAATTTCATATTAGTGACCTGTCTACTTCTGGTTCACATGAGCAGGTTCACTCTATCACAACTCTAAGATCAGGTAAACAAGTTGATAATGGAGTCCAAATGCCTATACATAATGAGAAAATTGAAGAGGACCATGTTAGCGATTTAGGAGGAGAGGACAAAACTACATCTGAAGTTGAGTCAGAAATTCAAGTCCTTAGTCTTGACCCACCATCTCCAATAAGTCCACCAGTTAGAAACTTTGTTCCTACTGCACCATATCCTCAAAGACTTCAAAAGCCTAAGAAGGGGAATCACTATAATGAGATTATGGAAGTGTTTAAACAAGTCAAAATTAATATTCCATTTCTCGATGCAATTCAACAGATCCCCTCTTATGCAAAATTCTTGAAAGACTTGTGTACGGTCAAATGTGGCTTGAATGTGCACAAGAAAGCCTTCCTAACTGAGCAAGTTAGCTCAATCATCTAACATCGCACTCCACCTAAATTTAAGGATCCTGGATGTCCTACAATTTCATGTACCATAGGTGATCAAAAAATTGAGCAAGCTTTGCTTGACTTGGGTGCGAGTGTCAACTTGTTACCTTACTCTGTTTACGAGCAACTAGGTCTTGGTGAGTTGAAACCCACGAAGGTGGTACTCCAATTAGCAGATTGTTCAGTTAAGGTACCTCGTGGTGTTATTGAGGATGTGCTCCTTCAGGTTGATAAATTCTTCTTCCCTATAGACTTTATTGTCTTAGACACTCAACCTGTAGCTAATCCTAATAACCAGATTCCTGTCATCTTAGGTCGTCCATTCCTAGCCACTTCAAATGCTTTAATCAACTGTAGGAATGGTGTTGTGAAACTCTCTTTTGGAAATATGTCGGTTGAGCTTAATGTTTTTAACGTAAACCGATAACCACCAGACTCTGAGGATATTTGTGAGGTAAATTTAATAGAGAGTCTAGATCAGGGTACTTTTATTCATGCTAGTTATAAGGACCCTTTAGAGGCAAGTCTAACTAATTTTGGTTATAATTTTGATATTGATAGTGCTTGTGAAGATGTGAATGCTTTATTGGATGTGAATGTTTCATTGAATTCAGTCCATTTTATCAACACCAAAAAGTGGAAAGCCAAGATGGAAAGCCTAGGTATAGGTTGAGTTATAGACCTATTTGGTCATCATTGTACATTATTAGTTTTAGGATTTATAGCTCTTGCGTCTTTTTATTTTTAGTTTGTGTATTTTATTTTTAATTTTTCTTTAACAAAAAAAAATAAAAAATTCATCATGATCCGGTATAGTCGCCCATTCTCTGACTATGTATGTAGTACCAATTCTACAATTTGTGATATGATTGATAAAGTTGATGATTTCCGTTTATTAAAGTCTGGTTTCAATACCCAATACTGTTGAGATTGCTTCAACACAGTATGGCTTTAATAAAGAAAGGCAACCCCTTTACACTCTATACGTTAGGGTGTCTAGATAATCAATATCTTATCACATATACATCTTAAAAAATTGGGACCCACCAGTTCAGAGAATGAGGAGAAGAGTAGTACCTGTAGTTTTCGCCTAAAGATTAGGTTTAAAAAAAAAAATTTTTTTTTTTTTACTTTTTGTTTCATATTTATTTTCACCCATGTTATTTTACTTGGTCGTTGGAGTATAGTCGTTGTTTCGACAGGATGTAGCATCCAAGTTTGGGGGAGTGACCTCATTACCTTCATGCTACTGGTTTGCTCTATTTTCTTGCCACTACTCCCATTTTCTGGTAATATTGTTTTAACCCTTCTCTATGCTTCGATTGGATGTACATTGAGGACAATATACAGTTTAAGTTTGGGGGTAAGGCGATGCCTTTTATGTGCTTTATTGAAATGGGGGAAATTTTTATGAAATTTTTCTTGTTCTAGGATTTTTGGTTATTTGATTTTCTTAGTTTTTTATTTATTTTCTTTTGTTTCATTTTTAGATAGGATGTTTTGACATTTTTCAAGAGATTAGTACTTTATGTAGGTGCTTAACTTGCAATTCTTGAGTATGTTTTAAATTTTTAGAAACTGTGGTTTGCATTAGTGGTTTTAATCATTGTTTGCATTGACATGCCTTGGAGTAATTGGTTTTAGTTTCCTCACATGCACAGGCACACTAGCATAATCTTATGGGGTATAAACTTTGGCTTTGAATTGTTGGGTTACATATACTTGATATTAATTGGTATCCCTTGAGAATGAGTACCGATGATGTGATTTACATGACTTCAATGAAAAAAAAAAAAAAAAGAATATGTGATGAATAGAAAATCAATTTGATCCTTTTCATGAGTAACCGGGCCTCTATGCCTCAGGAAGCACGGAGTGTTCGCGTCAAAAGTGAAAGGGTGAGAAAAGATGAGCATTGGTTGTCTTGATTTGTAGCCTGACTGATTCGAGTAATTAGGTTCTTCGAGGTGTCTTAATGCCTAGTGCCCTAAAGCCATCTGGTTTGGGAGTCACTAACTAAAAGCTTGCTACATGGTTCTTTCAGAAAGCTTAATAGATCAAGACATTGCACAACCAATAAAGCAATGAAAAAAAAATGAAAAAAAAAATATGAAAAAGTCATGTATTCATGTCTGGAAGTATGATTTCAATAAGGGGAGCTAGTGAGTTGAAGGGGTATGTGACTTAATATATTCAGAGCTGAGTTATGCTACATGAGATAATTGCTAGTTCATTTTTCACGAGGGAGCTAGAATTGGTTACTTTGAGATATGTTAAGGTGAATTATGCATGGGGACCATTACTTTGAATTATGGAATTTGAAAATTTGAAATTATTCTTGAATGCAAGTTTGTAACTATATATTGTAATCTTCTTTTTTATTAATGTTTAAACAAAAATTTTGAATGTTTGTGGGTAACATTTCTGGAAACCCTCACGAGACTATAACTCGTCCACTAGGGGGAACCTAGGGGTTCAAAGGCTTGTTGCATATGCTAAATGCAATCGTTTCTCCCACGAAAGAGGAGTTAGGTAGTTTAGTTTGTGTTTAGTTAGTTTCCTTTGTTTTAGTTTTATTTTATTCTATTGCTAAGGGACTAACAATATGTAAGTTTGGGGGTGTGATCGGTGTTGAATGTTACGCATTCTAGCCTCTTAATTTACATATTTTATTCTCTTACTGATAATTTATATGTGATTTTACTCTATTTTTGTGTTTTCTGTCTTTTTCAGGGCCTTAATGATTATTTCAGATAAAACCATGATTTTGGGCTTTTAAAGATGATATCCAAGAAGGTTATATGAAGCCTACATCTAATGGGTCCATTCAACTCCATATTTCAACTCAAATCAGCCCAAGGAAGAGGTTCAAGAGAATTACAACTGCTTAAGAAGATTACGGGCCTAAAGCCCAATTCTACACTGAATCCAGTTTTAATCCTGTTTTAGAAAGTGGGCTGAAAAGCTTATTTTCAAGTATCAATTCGACTTAATTCCCACCTAAGTTGAACGAAATTCGATTCTGCACACTTTTGTATTTCACGTAAATTTCATGAATCGGACTTCTATTGGGTCAAAACTTGGGCCGAATGTCAGCAGAAAAATATACCTATTTAGGGCTGCGGGAAAACCCTAATTATTTCCTAATTGGATTAGGACTTTATGTATTCTATTGGGCTATAAAGAGGTGAATTGGAGGCTGTTTTGAGAGGAGGAAAGAAGTGGAGGCCAGGGCAGAGAAGACACAGACAATCCGGGTTTTATTTATTCATTATGTCTTTTATTTTGTTATCTTCTTCTTCTACTATGTGTAACTAAACTCCTCAACTAGGGTTGAGGAGGAAACCTCCATTAATGAAGTGAAGTTCTTTTGTTCATTAATTGATTCTCATGTGTGTGATTTAATTGCTTATGATTTTTGCTTCTTGTGATTAATTATTTTATAATTCTTTCACCATCTATATCATGTATATGTGGTAGTTAGAAAATATTATAATTAATCTAAGCTTGGGTTTGTATTTTTTAAAAGTGATAATCTTTGATCTTATGTTTTTCATTAAATTGGATACATAGGATGCTTAAAATTTTACACTAGTGAAGCGAAGGAAAATCTACCTTTTTAATATATTTTTCATAGTGCTTTATTATTAAATCTTGAGTAAGCAATAGATTGATTTCTTGATTGCTACTCCAAATTTGGGAATTAATAAATGAATATTAGAAGCTTCATGGATTTAATGGTGGTGGAATCCGAAACCTTAGTTATTTTCTTTATTTGATTTCAATTATTTTATTTTATTTGCATGTTAGTTTAATTTATCTCAAATCAATCAACTTTTGTTTAAACTAGATTAGTTTTAAATTAATTTGAATTTGTGTTAGTTTTTTCTTCTCAAAGCATTTCCTTGGGTTCGACCTCGTTCTTGCCGATCTATACTTCAATAGATTCGTACACTTGCGAGTTATTTAACAATTTTAAAACAACATCAGCAATCCTGTACAATCGAGACAAGAACAACATTAAAATTACACATGTTTAAAGTTGATATTTAAATTAAAAAAATTAATTTAAGATAATAACAACATTAAGTAAGGTTATAGTAAAAATCTGAAATTGAAAAAGAAACATCAAAGCGAGCCAAACTCTAAGAGAGAGACTACTATAAGGCTTATAATTTTTCTGGGAGAAACCAGTCCAGAGATAATGACTTGTCAGCAAGAACCTTTAACTGCCAACTTGAGAACCTAAAAAAAGAAGAACAATGTTATACCCATTCAAATTAACTCAGAATTCCAAGTGCATAACTTACCATGTTCAATTTTTTAAAGGATAAGCTAAATCCAAATTGCTTGCAAACAAAATAATGGTATAATCAGGATGAAAAAGGGCCAAAGATGAATACAACCAAAAAATAAAACCAAATAACCAATTCAAGTCTTGATATATCTTTTCTTATAAGTAAAATTTTATGAAAGGCGCTCAAATGGGGATTAAGTCTTGATACATCTGATGGATCATAAGGCACATAAGCATTAAATTCAAAAGTCTCCAACTCAGTTTTGCCTCTTGGTGGTGCTTTAAGTACCACATAATCTTAGGGTTTCTAAATATCAATGTGTAATTGTCAGTAACCCTCAACTAAATTAATGTTTTCACAATTTTTCAATCTAAAAGGAAACCAAACAGAATCTAGTTGTTTATATATACCTTTTGTTGTCAACATAATTGATGTGCGTAGAAATACCCATCTTGCCTCATACATAATTCAAATGATATCCAAGATTAAAAATAAATCAACCAAAATAAATCCAAATTAAAGCCATCATCCATCCAATTTAGGTCCAAGCATGCCCTAAATAATCATCAGGAAAATATATTATGGAATGACATGCAATTTATTAACAGGGAGAGATTTAGGGCATATATATATATATATATATATATATATATATATAAACATACAGTACCTAATTATAAAAACCTTCGAATCAATTAGTTCATTTCAGATCAAATAATCATTTAGTATAGACCAAAAAAAACACCCAACTAGTTGAAGAATGTAGATTTGTACATAATTATTCAAAAAAGAAAAACCCCAATACATAGAGAGAGAGAGAGAGAGAGAGAGAGGGTACCTGACTCGACATGGTTTGGCGAGTGGTGTTGACTTCATTGAAGGCACGATGGAGGAAAACGAGCTCCTAAAGGTCGTAGCTAGAGGTTTTCAGACAGTCGTCACTTGTAGTAGCGAGAGGGAAGCCCTAGGTTGGAGTGAGAGGTTACGATTACCAGCTAGTACCAAATGAATAAAATTATAAAAATTAGAGATTGGCCAGGGGAATCAAGTGAGAGGGAAGCGCTAGGGTTAAGGTTGGTGGGATTCGAACCAGAGAGGAATGAGAGAAAAAGATAGGGGGTAGAACTGAGAAATGGTTAGGGTTCGATCGTAAGAGAGAGATATAAAATTGGAATGAAGTTTTCATATGGCGCGTTAAATTTTATGATAGCCGCGGAAATTTTGAGGAAAAAAATTGATCATTAAAGGCGGTGCGCAAATGCCTTTAAACTAATAGTCTAATTATATCGGTTTCGGAGCATTTTTAATAATCTGATTATAAAATGCGCTCTAGGGCCGCCTTGAAAATTATTTTTTATTGCGGCTAGTAAAAGCATATCTTAGATATATATTTTCTACAACATGCCATGTGGGCCCGTCTTAAAAAGTACTTTTTACAAGGGGTTATGTGAGCCCGTCCTAAAAAGTTTGCAATAAAAAATTGATTTTCTTGTAGTGAAATTTCCACTAAGGTGTATGATTCAATGTAGGGCCCATGGGGATTGGTTGAGGTGGAGTTGTGTGCATTTATATGCAACAATTGAGTTAAGCTTCCGCAATAAATGAGTGTAATGAGGGTTCATGGGGTTTAATGGACAAGTTAACCTCCGGTCTTTCGGGAGTGGGGAAATCGGGGTGTTATGGCATGGTATCAGAGATGGATACTATCGCATGAGTGTGGTTAAGATAGTTCACGGGGTTGAGTGAATAGGTTCACACTCGAGATTCGAGGTCAGTCCGGGGAAGTCTCGGCAGTCTGGATTCCGGGGCGTGATAAGTTAATTTTGACAGCAACATGCTTTTCTAGAAATTTATAACAGTGCACATGTATTCTGACATCAAATGTTTGTTCAATGATGACTATTAGGAGGGCAGAATTTAAAAGGACATCCTTAGGTACTTTACAATGATAACTGTTATTAAACATAATTCAGTTTAAAGCTCCTTAGAAACAATAGAACCCACAAAACTTGCTCAATAGAAGTGTAAGCATATAGACATGAACTCACAGCAGAACTATGATCAGAGATTAGGGCTTCAAGAGGTCAAATGTGTATGAATACATTATAGCAACTTCATTATAGTAAATACACATAAGATCAGCTCAAATACATATGTAATGATGATAAAATTAAGACCTGAACCTAGTTAAAATAGTTTGACAGTGTTTGAACATATTTCACTAAGAACTATGCATCATATATCAGGATTGACTACCTAAACGATGAAACATATGTGTTGTTGACAGAATACAGCTAAATTATGTCTTAGTATGTATAATGTGATATGTTTATGCATTTAAAGACATTTTAGCTTATTGAAAAATTGAATTCACCTGATTATAATAGAAAGTCTATTAAATTTAGGCTTTTAGGTGTCAGATTTAGGAAATGAGGTTGTCTACTTGTATTGGACTCAAAACAAAACTTAAAGGGCTTGATTAAATATACTCAAAGTGCTTTCAAACTAATATAATCAATAGCATACCATTAAGTGCATTCAAGATCATGACAACAACACTTTTAGCATCACAGACATTGTTCACAGGAGCCAAAGGAGGTTTAGGGTATGAATATTTAGAACAGACTCTATTTATGCTTCAATATGGTTTATACAGTATAATCATGGTATGATATTTTTGCTTAAAGATCAAGAAGCTATCCACAACTAATTCTAATGAATTGAAAGCTTAATATGTACTTTTTGACAACAAAACTTAACTGAAATTAAATTCAGAACTCTAGAATTAATCTCTCTCTAATTCAGCTCATGAAATGTCTAGTACAAAATATAAATTAGATTAAAGATAGGAGCTAACAAATCAAAAATTAAGCATAATGAGCACAAAAAATTCATATACATTCATGAATGAAAAGACATCAGAAATATGGTTTGAACTTGTGAGGTTTACAGTATGAAAACAGAAAAGATCATTTCATAAAGTTCAACAGTTTAAAAAATGATGTTATCATAATCAAATACACTTGCTTAAAGTTTTTTCAAAGACTTAATATCAAAATATACCAAAACTATGAAGCTCATAGGATTTTAGTTACTCAAAATCTGCAGAATTCAGTTATGCAGCTGCTGCTCACAAAAACCAGATTCTGAGTTAAACTCCAAACCATGAAATTGCTCCATCTTGCTCCCAGAAAAGAGTATACCTTTCAGTCCAAGCTCACTCTATTTATCTCACTATGTTCAGATCAAAATGCTGCTCTCCTCTCACTCTTGCTCATTCTTAATTTTGCTGCCTTTCTCTATTGTGCTTAAGTCCTAGTTGCTGTCAATAGTAGCCTATATATAGAACCAAGACAAGCCTTCCAACGGTTAGAAAAGATAAGGTTGACAATTACCATCTTGTCCTTTTACTGAATTTAAAATTGGCCAATCATTTGATCTTTCCTAAAGATACAAGTATGTCTATATCCTTATCCAGACATATGCTTATACAAGAGAATATTCCATAGGCTGATGTGACATTCCATAAGATCATATTATTCTGGAATTTTGGACCACAGCAGTTGCAGAAAGACATGTGGCAACAGCTACTTCTTACACATACACACACTCATTAAAATGCATTGTACTTATTTAGCACTTATGAAATGCAAAGAAATCAACACTAGTCAGCTAAACATGGCATTGAGTAGTGAAATTCTAAAAATGCCCCCTAGAAGGACTTTTTGTGCAAATAGATCAAATTATGGGACTGGTATAATGTGAATACTCTAAAAAGGATTTAACAATTATAATATGCTAAAATAGTCATAGAAATGTATCCAAGACATAGAATAGGCTGTGAAATGAGCAAATTGCCCTTAGTAGAGAAAGTGGACCATAATGCCCCTAGGAGGTCCTTTTAACATTAAAACTTGGGCAAACATGCTCATGGACCACATGGACAATCAGAAATCTTGCCTCAACCGATCCTTCATTTTCGCTGGAAAGAACTTATCAAAGAAAAGTCCTTTGAAGGTATCCCACTCCATTTTCATGATATGTATCATTGCTCATATTATAAATACATATGGGCAAAAATAATACATGGACACTATGTTTCCCCTTTACAGGTAATTCTTAAAGAACTGCCTAACATGACTCTTTTTATTAAGCTTATTTTCAATGCTTACTAGCCAAATTAGAAATGCAGTAAAGTTCACAGAGCTTTGTATTGATCAAAGCCATTGAGCTATCAATGCTCTTAGTTTACCAAAATAGATTTAGCTCAGTGCAGAGTCATTCAACCAAGTGAAAACTAATACCATGATGAACTACCTTTGCAGCATTTTTGGATTCATTGTACTTCACATGCTTATGTATGCTGGAAATATATTCTTCTGGAGGTGATACCGAGTCAATTATTCCTTCATATTTGGTTTCAAGGAAGGAACTGAGCTGGATTACCGAGAAATTTCCCTCGTGAGTTTCATTTTATCAGTGCTAGCATTAGTCGGCGTGCTTGCAAACCTTGATATGCAAATGGATCCCAAAACCCATGATTACAAAGCATTCACAGAACTTGTTCCTCTATTATTACTAGTGGTATGTAACTTGTAAAATTCACACAGCCTCTTTGTATTGTCCCACTTTAAAAGTAGGTTTAAACTGAACCTATTTCTTTATCTGCAGTTTTTGATTGGCCTATTGATCTGCCCCTTCAATATCATGTATCGAGCAAATCACTTCTTCTTTCTCACATGTATGTTTCATTGCATCTGTGCTCCTCTCTACAAGGTAAAAGAATGGATACTTGTAAGGAAAAGGTTTATGAGAATTTCAATCATTCTGCTAATCTGTGATTTTCTTTCCTCTTCAGGTGACATTGCCAGATTTTTTCTTGGCAGATCAGCTAACCAGTCAGGTGCATAAATGGTTCACATTATGCTATGTTTCAATCATTATAACTTGTTGATTAAAATAGTTAATAAGTGTGAATTACTTTTCTGTTTTAGGTGCAAGTAATTAGAAGTTTGGAGTTCTACATTTGCTACTACGGTTGGGGAGACTACAAGCACAGAAAAAACACTTGCAGATCAAATGCTGTTTTCAACACTTTCTATTTCATAGTAGCCACGATTCCATATTGGTGGCACTTTTTCAGGTACCTCTCCCATATCTCCTATTTGACCTATTGGATTTGCTATTAATGAAAAGCTAAAATATATATGTTCTTCCGAACATGACTGCAAGTTATGAGAGAAAGCTCCTAAAATGGTTTATTTTCTATTCAGTGCATTAGGTGCCTACACGAAGATAAAGCTCCTATGCAGGGTCTCAATGGGTTGAAATATTTATTAACAATCATAGCCCTTTGTACAAGAACAGCATACTCTCTCAACAAAAACGTCTATTGGAAGATGTTTGCCTGGATATTCTCAATCAATGCGGCAGCCTTCAGTACATATTGGGTCATCGTTGAGGATTGGGGGCTTCTACAAAAGAAGTCTGAGAACCGATGGTTGAGAAACAAGCTTCTTGTCCCACACACAAGTGTGTACATTGTAGCCATGGTGAGTAGAAAGAAGAAGCCATGGGATCAATCTACTGTTACTGTTTGTTTGTGTTCATTAAAAATAAAAAATAAAAATTCTAACAGAATTGATGAAATATATATGCAGGTCTTGAATGTATTGTTGAGATTTGCTTGGCTGCAGTTAGTGTTTGATTTCTCAGTTTCTTCCATGCATGAAGAAGCATTAGTGGCACTTGTTGGTGCCCTAGAGATCATTTGTTGTGGCATATGGAATTTCTCCGGGTAATTTAAGCAAAGATTTTTGGGACTTGCAGATTCTAACAGGACTCGATGCTGAGTGTGCTAAATAATTATTCTCTTTTGTTTTAGTTATACTTATTTTATTTGTTCATCAATCAAGTTGGAAAATGAACATCTAAATAACGTTGGCAAGTATCGCGCATTCAAATCAGTACTGCTTGTTGGAATATTTTAAATAAATAAAATATTTTTTGTGGTTCTATGCATTATTTCTAAAATTTGTTTGCAATGTAATTATTGTTACTTGATGGGTTGGGGTTATACGTGTCAATTGTGGTCTAATTGATAGTATAATATTTACACCGTTGGATTGTGATTTTCTAATTTTATTTGGTGGGATTTAATCCTAACCATTGATATCTAGGTCTCCATGATAGGAAGGGAGACTTAGGTATTTTATTTGTAGAGAAGCCGTCTCCCCTGTTGTTGTTATAAATAAGGATTTTACAACCCTTATTCAGCCCTATCGACACACAACTCTCAAAAAGGGGTAAAGCTCTCTAAGGATTTCTTGCAGAAACTCAAAGGTATTCTACAACTTAATCTCCATTCAGGTATGTCAATTAAAATCTCCTCTACAATTATTGCAGCATTCTTAATTTCTACAAGTTAAGTATGGATAAAATTTCAACAATTGGTATCAGAGCCAAGGTTAAGGCTATAATTTTTCTTGTAGAAATTAAGAGAAGAATGATTATATACAAAATACAAATTAGAAAATTGTTGTATATACGTATATAATTTATTGGTTTCATTTAGTTTGGGTTATATGGTTATATATATATCAAAGTATCATGTGATTTCAGATATTGATTTCTGTGCATATTATACATTAAATTTTATGTATTTGTGGTCATTCACATTAATCATATATATGTGGCATCAAACTAAAAACCTTGTAGTTGTCAATTTGTCATATATATCCATATCCTCTTACGCTCAATTAGATGATATCCAGATCTCTTCAAATAAAAATAGGTCGAGTCTCTAAGTTGCTGACTCTTACCGGTAACAGTCAATACCCAATTGAAAAAAAAAAAAAAAGGCAACAACAGTACAGAATATATTTAAATTCTTGGACTGTTCTTAGTAGTCGTTGTGGACTCGTTAGTGGGATTAGGGTCCGTTTGGCAGTTCAATATAATTCTGTAGTTGTTTGTTTGTTTGTTTGTTTTTTTATATATATATTATATTGCATGATATAATTGATATTATATCTTTTGAGATTAAACAAACAAAAGCTTTAGTAGTTTATGAAGTTTTCACATGGCAGTATATGACATGTATATTTAAAGTTGCAGTCAACACATAAATTAGGTTTATGGAGTACAACTATATTGAGTTTATCCCATCAATGAGATTGTATAGAGTGATAGTGTAGATTTTAAAGGTCTTGATACTCAGTTCTATTTAAATGATATATATATACATAAATATATATGTATATATATATATATATGTATATAAGTTTTGTCTCTTTCTTTTTGAAAGGAGAACAATTAAATTAATTTAATTGTTCAATAAATTGTGAACAGTGGATGTTATGCACATGGGTTATTATAAATATATTTCTTTATATTCAAGTTATTTTGATCCATGTTCAAATATTGTTTCATAATATTTGGGTTTATTTTTTATGTGCATTATAAAGAAGTTTGTGAACCTAAATAAAAATGAAATTTTAAAGTTTAGGTCTTTTTTTTTTTGAGAAATTCAGGGTGAATTATAATTCACATGAGACAAAATAAGATATTAACCTGCTATTAGCACTTTGTGTGATTAAGGAATAGCGGCTCAAGGAAATTAAAATTGAGTCAGTTCATCTTGTCGTAAATAATAGCAGTAAGAATATTTTCTAGAAGAAAATAAGCAACAAGAAAGGAAATCAAACAGAACAATAAAGGAAAATGCATGATCATATGAATGATGAATGTTGGTTCTACAAAATGAAAGGGAATCAAAATAAAGTTGTTATGGTTATAGTGTTTGGTTAGAGAAAAATAAAGCAAGTGTGAAATTAAACTTTATTCTATAAATGTACCTGAAAATTTATGGGGATTGATTCTGGTGTGATCATACATGCCTCTTGTTTTTCTATGGACTTGATACCTTTCAAATAAATCGTGCTTTCGTTAGAGAGGATTCATCTATGTTGTGACATAGGTGATTAGGGTATGTCTCTTGAAAGAGACATGAACGCTTGGTTAAGGATGAGATTATTGGACTACTAATTTTTAGATTATAATTTATGTGTTGACTGTGTCAAGGGGAAGATGCAGAAGAAATGCAAATTTTAAGGTTATAGATATGGAGGTGTGTGAATCGTAGTGTTTTAGTACATATCTCAATGTTTTGAATGGGCTGTAAGCCCAGTCTCAGACATTTACATGTGTGAAGATGCCTTATACAGGTGAAATTGTATAATCCAGATATTAATAAACTTGATCCTTACACTGTTATTTGTCATTTCATTGAGTATCTTGAGAGACCTTTTGGTTATGATTTTTATTATCCCTCTAAACCTATGGAAATTGTTGAAACATGTCATTGCAAAATTTATTGAGGATGTGTGAATTCAGTGGGAGTCCAGAACTTTGTAGTTTCTTTTATACTTAATGATTTTGAGGTATATGATAGATATAAGAGGTGATGATTTTTCTGAAATGTTTCTCTAGTTTCATCAAGTGACTCTTTGAGAGTCATTTTGCCATTGTCACACATTATGATTTTGAGTTGCATTAGATTGATGTCCAAACAATGTTCCTCAATGGAGACATTAAGGAAGTGATTTACATGTTTCAACCAGAAGAATATCATGATCTAATGCATATACCTCAAGTTCAGTGGGAGTTAATTTGTTATCTTTGTCTTGTATGTTGATGATATTTTGTTAGTTAGCAATGACATTCATGTGATACATGCACTATAGAAAATTTTGGATTTTCTCAAGAAGGTATGTATTTATAAAATATTGAAGACTTTTGAGATGGAAAATTTGTGCACCAAGTGAGGTTCAAGGTGTTAAAGGAAATATGTTGTCAGACTAAAAGTGTCTGGATAATGATTTTGTGAGAAGTCAAGTTAATTTTAGTAAAATCTGCACATTGTTTATTCGAAGGTAGTGAAGAAAGTTTTGAGGTATTTCCAGATAACTAAAGAGTTCATGTTGATCTACAGAAAATCAGATTGCTTAGAGATAGTTGGTTATTCCGATGATAACTATGCAGGTTGCTCAAGTAGTAGGAAATCTACTTCAGTTTTTTTTTTTTATGTTGGTTCAGGGAGTGAGCTGTCTTGTGAAAAATCTCTAAGCAACATATTATCACGTATTTCACTATGTATGCAGTGTTGGCCAGTTGTTGTGAAACAACCAAACATGTCATGTGGCTAAGAAATTTTTATTATGGATTTGAAGGTTGTGGACTCCATTCACAAGCCTATGGCATTTTCTGTGATAATGAAATTGTTATAAAGTATGTGAAAGATGAAAAGTTGACCGAGCGTAATAAACACATTGACATAAAGTATCTTTTCGTATATGAGAAGGTTAAGGAATGTTCTATTGAGGTTCTCCACATAAAATACTATTGTAGATCCTCTCATTAAAGGTATTTAGCTACAAATTTTTTAAAGAGCACGTGATCCAGATAGGTGTTCGAGAATCATTGTATTATGATGTCTGATTTTTCCTTTATATCATGTTATAGTGCAGTTAGTTTTCATCTTATTTACACCTTATGGTTATAGTTATTTTTCTTCAGTTTATTTACACCTTATGGTGACAATTGTTTGCATGCAAAATAAAGTTATGATGCATCATTATTATTATCTTCATATATATGGTTTATGCATGTGCTATTATGTTTGCCTAGGGTGATGTTATACTCATAAGGGTGTTTGGATTAGATGTGGGATTGGCACCACATTGGTAAATCCAAACATAATTATTAAAGTGCCTGTGGGAGTGTTTCACACTCCATGAGGAGAGCTTGGGCCAGATATGGGATTGGCTCCATATAGGTAAACCCTCACACTAGACAGGAGGTTGGCGATTTACTGTAATATGTTCAGGTGACATACCATGATGGTATGAAATAGGACGGATAGTGAAGTATGCGTTTAGATCACATGCAGTTTGCACATCTCAAGAAATGCAGTAAAAACTACTATATTTGCTCAAATTCTAGATGAAATTAGTTGAGACCATGGAACTGTTTAGACTAATATATTACTTGTCTACGCATTCATGATCCACTATTGAAGAAGTCTATGGAAGAGAGTTTTAAAGTTTCAACCCATCTGTTTCGATAATTGTATTTTTCTAAAAATAAAATGAGTGGCCACTCGACTTTTCTAAAGTGTTGCAATCCATAGTGTCGTTTTATAAAACTTAAAATGCATGAACCAAGTGGGAGATTATTGGAATATTTTAAATAAATAAAATATTTTTTGTGGTTCTATGCATTATTTCTAAAATTGGATTGCAATGTAATTATTGTTACTTGATGGGTTGGGGTTATACTTGTCAATTGTGGTCTAATTGACAGTATAATATTTACACCGTTGGATTGTGATTTTCCAATTTTATTTGGTGGGATTTAATCCTAACCGTTGATATCTAAGTCTCCATGATAAAAAGGGAGACTTAGGTATTTTATTTGTAGAGAAGCCATTCCCCCTGTTGTTGTTATAAATAAGGAATTCACAACCCTTATTCAACCCTATCGAAGAACAAATCTCAGAAAGGGGGTAGAGCTCTCTAAGGATTTCTTGCAGAAACTCAAAGGTATTCTACAGCTTAATCTTCATTCAGGTATGTCAATTAAAATCTCCTCTACAATTATTGCAGAATTCTTAATTTCTACAAGTTAAGTATGGATAAAATTTCAACACCACTACCTTTCAGCTATGATGAAGATGACGAGAAAGATGACTAGAGCAACAAGAGTGTGAAAAGAACCCACCAAAAAGAGAGAAGTATAAGAAGAACAGGTGGCATAGGAAATGCAAATAAATAATAAATAGACATGTCTGTGAATGTAGTCAATTTTTTTGTTTTTTCAATTGTTTAGGGTGGATTCTTTGTAAATAAAGATTTTGACAGTAAGAACAAGTTAATTCAATTCATTTATAACATTCAGTTACCTCATACTTCATTGTCTCTTATGGTGCAAACAAACCTACATATAATCTCAAACAAGCAAACTCTCAGACTATGTTAAGCACCACCTACTCCTAAGTATAATACACCACTAAATTATTGTGCAAATGAGAAAGATCATGGAGGATAAAAAATTAAAAATGAGTTAAAATGGTTCTGCTCTGATTTCTTCATTTTGAAAATTATTTATTTATTTTGACAAGTTCAAATGACAAATAATTTTGTATGCCAAGAAAACATCAAATGGACAAGTAAAAGTGAGTCTTTTGCTTTTGCTCATTTTGATCTTGTTTATTCTGATGTGTGGGGCCTTCTCCTGGACCTACCATGAGGATCACATTACTTTGTCATTCTCCTTGATGATTTTTCACGTTTCACATAAATATTTTATATAAAAATCGTTTTGAATTATTTAACCGTGATTTTGCTAAAATGATTTCAATTCAGTTCTACAAAATTTTCAAAATATTTCATTCTGATAATACTTTGAAATATTGACAAAATGATTTTCCCCAAATACTCAAACATTATGGTCAGGAGCGCCTCAACATAATCTGAGGCCTTAGGAAAAAATTATAAAAAGTGGCATTTTACTATTTAATATATTAATATCAAATAATAATTAATAATGCTTATTTAAAAATTATTCCCCTTGCTTTTTGAGATGTAAAGTTATTAATTAGACTTTTTCATTCAAGTTTTGAGAAAATTATACAAGTGGGCATATTTTATTCTTTTGTAGAATTTTTATCTAAATTTTTTGTTATTTGATTATTAGAGTTAACAAATTTATCAAAAGCTCTTTTTTGGATTGAATTAGTTTATCTATTTTTCTTTTCTTTTTAAGATTTTCATATCCTGATTCATACTTTTTAGTAGACATACTATGATATTCAATAATATAAATAAAAATGATTACAAACAAAATATTCAATTTTATGATAACAAAAAATAATAATATTACAAAATAATTTAAGTTAAAGAACAATATAATCTGATGTTCAAAAAATTCGATCCAATGCTTCAAAATTTCTTCAATTATTTTGTAGCTAGTAGCTTGAAAGCTTCCAATAAATTTATGAAAGCTTCCAATAAATTTATGGTTGTTATGAGTGGAGAAGAAAAATACGAGAGACTGAGAGAGGAGAGAGATGGAGATTGGGGAGTTTGTGATAAAATATAAAAAAATAAATGTTGCAATGACAGAGGAGGGAAAAAGTCAAAAAAGTGTAGAGTAAAAGAAAAAATAAGATTAAATTAATAGGAGATGGAAACTTTTACAATTTTCATTTTCCTAAAATTATGGATTAGTGTAATGAGCATTATAGCATTAAGATATATATTAAATACAACATTTTGGCAGGTGCAATGAGGAGAGAGAGAACTTTTTTTCAGAATTTGCCAAATTGGTTGGGGTCTAATAATCAAAGGATTTTTTTAAAAAAACAAATCTAATAATAGTAGATTAAAATCTTTTTAGGAAGTTCTATAATATAAGGAAAAAAATAATTTTGGGTGTTTTCTATTGGCTGGGACCTTAGGTGACTATGACACTATTTCCCACACGTTTTGTCCAAACACATCACAACAGAACGGTCGAGTTGAGCGCAAACTGTAGTGACCCTTATGGGTGGGTGTGATATGGACCGGTGCAAGAAGAGACACTGGCCGAGCTACCACACTGGTAGGCTACAGGGTGCTTAATCCCACATCACCTAGGTGTGGATAAGGAGATGTGCTTATATGTACTCTCCAAATGGTATAAGGCCTTTTGGGGTAAAACCCAAGAGCAAAATCGTGCGAGCTTAGGCCCAAAGCGGACAATATCATACCATCAAGTGGAACGGGCTGTTACATAAACTTTGACATATTCTAGACTTAGTTTGTTCATTCACTATTTCTACTTATACGCCTACCTCTTTATGGGGTGAAACAGCTCTCACCGCTGACTACATCATCAACTGTGTACCCTCTCAGAGTCTTTGGGTGTGTCTATTTTGTTCTCCTCTAATCTCATGAACACACAAAAATATAGTCGCACGCTCAACTTTGTTGCTTCCTTAGGTATGGACTTGAACAAAAGGGGTATCGATGTTATGATCTTGTCACTAAATGACTGACACTATCTCGTCATGTTGTCTTCTCGAAACATAAGATATTTTATACACTATCTAAATTCAATATTACTGATAATATCTTTTTGTTCCTCCATTAACATTTAATGCAAATGTTTTTTATGATCCTCAACTTTGAGAATCATCAGAAATAGTTGATCACATTCAACTGAGTCCCTGTCATCTGGCCCATCTGAGGTATCTAACAATACAACTACTTTAGATCTTCATCGTTCAACTTGGATAAGAGCTCCACAGATGCGGTTACCGGAACGAACCATGAGACTATTTGCAGCTATTGAGCAATAGGATTCCTTTTCAAACCAAAGCACTAACCATCCCATCTTCGTGATTTTCATTGTTATCATACCCTTACAACTCTACATGAGCCTTATACTTTCTATGAGGCATCCTCTAACCTTTTGTGGCAACAAACAATGAAAGAATAGCTAGATGCGCTTACCAAAACATAGACATGAGATCTAGTTGATTTGCCTCCTGAAAGTCTATTTTTGGATGTAAATGGGTGTATAAAATTAAGACTCGCTCAGATGATTCTTTTTATCGTTACAAACTTGCCTTGCAACTAAAGGGTTTACATAAGAATATAACATAGACAATGAAGAGACATTTACGTATGTTTCTCATATTTTTTCTGTTTGAAGTCTTATTGCTATAGATGCCTCTCGTCACTGGGATCTTTTTCAGATGGATGTGAAAAATGCCTTTCTCAATAGTGATTTGCTTAAGGAAGTTTACATGCAACCTTCTCCAGGTTTTCCACATCCTCCTAATCAGATGTGTTGACTTTGTTGTGCATTGTACGACCTTAAACAAGCCCCTCGAACTTGGTTTGCCAAATTTAGCTCAATTATCTCCCACTTTGGCTACTCTATTAGCTCCTATGACTCAACTTTATTCATCCGACATACTGACTGTGATATTATCCTTCTCTAACTTTATGTTGATGATACGATCATCATTGGAGATAACTTGTAGGGAATTTAGGAACTCACATAGTTTCTCAATCATCTGTTTAAGATGAAAGATCTTGGACCACTTAGCCACTTCCTTAGTCTCGAGATTACTACAACTTCTGATGGTTACTATCTCACTCAGGCAAAGTACAACTCAGATATTCTTTCAAAAGATTGGATAATTGATATTAAGATTGTTGATACACAACTTGAATCAAGCACGAGACTCACTCCACATGATAACAAACATATTTGTGGTGGCATCTTGTATTGACAATTAGTTAGTTGTAGTAACCCTTGTGGACAGGTGTGAGTGGGTGGGTGTGAAAACAGACACTGGGCTGAGCTACCACATTGACAGGGTACAGGGTGCTTAATCCCACATCGCCTAGGTGTGGAGAAGGGGATGTGCTTATATGTAGTATGTTCTCTTCAAATGGTATGAGGCCTTTCGGAGTCAAACCTAAGAGCAAAATCATGTGGGCTCAGGCCAAAACGGACAATATCATACCATGTGTTGGAGTGGGGTATTACATTAGTAGTTTGGTATACATTACTATCACATGTCTAAACATCTCTCATGTGATCCATATAGTTAGTCACTTCATGGCAGCATCGAGATCCACTCATTTTGCAACAGTTCTTCGTATCTTTCGTTATCTCTAAGGTACTATATTTCATTGACTTCATTTCTCTTCCCAGTCACCATTTGTTCTCCATACTTATATAAATTGGGCAGGAGATCCCATAGGTTATCGTTCTAATAAATCATTTTGTTTCTTTCTTTGTGATTCACTCATCTCTTGGCGTAACAAGAAGAAGACTGTTGTTGCTTGGTGTAGTACAAAAGCTGAGTACATGGCACTTGCTGATACTACTTTTGATCTTTTGTGGTTATGTTGGCTCCTTCAAGATATGGGGGTTTCTTCATCTATTGCCACTCCTATCTATTATGATATTTGAAGTGCAATTCAGATTGCACACAATGATGTATTTCATGAGTGTACTAAGCACATTGAGATTGATTATCACTTTATTCGTCATTATCTTCTTCAGAATACATTACAATTGCAGTTTATTTTTTTTAATGATCAACTAGCTGACATGTTCACCAAATCTCTTATGTGAAACTGTTTCTATAATCTTGTATCCAAACTCAGGCTAGTTTTATATAACCCACCCTGAGTTTGAGGGGTCTGTTAATATATATGATATATTATGCGCATGTATATTAACCTAGACACACTAGGACTAGGTTCACATCACCTACCATTTTTTTAGTTTAGTCTCACCTACCACACCTACCACCTACCTTGTATAGCCTTTTAGTTCGCTTATATAAAGGCTCCATATATTGTTGATTTTATATAGGGTAAATATCATCTATCTCCCCTGAGGTCTGTCGAAATAACACATATCTCTCCTCAATGTTTCATAATTCCACCTATCTCCCCTGAAGTTTTGATCCATGTAACGCACTCTCCCCTCCCGTTACGGCAACTGACGTAGACAAAGAGAATCTGCCGATGTCAGCCACAGTAAACGGGCAAAATATACTCTAACTTATGAAATGACTATTTTAACCTTATTGACCGAGTAAATAACTTATGTACCATTGACTTATTAATTAAATATTATCTCTTTTTTTATTTCTTTTTCTTTCTCTCTCTTCCCTCTTAATGATTTCTCCATCTCTCTTCTTCCTCCATTCTCTCTCATTCTCTCTCTCTCTCTCTCTCTCTCTCTCTTATTTTTCCTTCTCTATCCTATCTCTCAATTCTTTCTCCCTCCTCCCAAGGGTGGCCGGTGGAACTTGGAAGATGTTTTGGATAGTGAAGTGTATTCATGGTCTTCAATGGGGCTCGTCGGCGGCAACAATTGACTTGCCGAAGAAGATGACCGGTGACAGTGATTCTACTATAGAACATGATGGTTTCGACATGGCCATGGTTTCATGGTGACCATAAAGCTTCAGTGGTTGTTTGTTTATTTTAGGACAATAAAAAAGTGTTTTTCTCAGTTTTCTTTAGTTTTGGACTTTAGATTACAATGGTCTCTGATCATTCATGCTTTTATTTAATGTTTAGTTATTACTTTATTTCATTAAACAATGAAATTTGTCCATGTTACATCACTATGACAACTAGCTCCTCTAAACTTTCCTTTTTCTGTTTTTGGACAGAAGAAAACAAAATAATTATCTCATTTCAGTTCCTTTTTTTTTCCTTGCACTACAAGAAACGTGGGTTTTTACGACATAACATTTACGACGTTCTTGTATTTTCCATCGTAAAAAGTACTTTTTACATGATTTTCAAGAGGCCCCTCGTCATTGGTTTATAAATGGTCAAGTTTTCACGACGTTCAAACAAGATCCTCATGAATTAAAGTTTTCATGGTGCATTAAAAACTCCGTTAATTTTTGCATATATTAACAACAAATTTGTTAAACTTTAACGGGATTCCTTGCCTCTCGTGAACCTATTCCCTCATGAATAACTTTTCCACTCTAAATTTTTCCCTGCCGCTCAAAATTTTTCACTCCCGCTCCAAAATTTTCACTCCCACTTAACCCTTTCAGCCAAAGCCACACCCACTCTCTCTCACACCCATTTACTTCACTAAGCCATTACCCTTAATAAACCCACTCTCTCTCATGCCGATTTACAGATTTTTTCTCACTCCACCAAAGCCCTAATCACAATGCCCTAGTCTTTCTGTTCTCTCTCACTTATGCCAAGCCCTAATCTTTGTGTTCTCTCTCAGCCAAAGTTCGTTGATCTTTGCATTCTCTTTCAATCAATAGACAATCAAGGTGCTACTTCAAGGTCCCTTTCAAGGAGCATAGATCTAAATCTGCTATTTAATTGGAAGATCATTCACTGAGAAGACCCATCAATCAATCCAAGCTCTCATATATGCTGAGAATCTTACACTTCCCTCAAAAAGTTTTGAACATTCTATTATTTTCTTGAATTTATAAATATAATTATTTGTTTCATCACATTTATTCATTTTGGGCCATTAGGATTTTCCATTAAAAAGTGATTTCTTGTTCTTTTGCTCTATATAGCTGTTTGTTAGATCATAATAAGTGAATTCAGTTTGTATGCTTCATTTCTAGTTTGCTTAGGTAATTATGAGAATTTATTCATAAAATAAATGTTAATTATACATTATGTTACCATTGTTGGCCCAAAACAACTATCATAACAGGAGTGTGGAACAAGTGAGAAAGGTTAGTCAATACCCAATTGGTGTGTGTGTGTGTGTGTGTGTGTATATATATATATATTTGGTTCTCCTCATATCTAAAATTTTTGAAATGAATTAGTGATAGAGAGTAATTAAAGCCAACAATTGTATTGTATTGCAGTGAAGAATCAAGTAGAGAATAAAGAAACACCAATTACCGCCACCCTTGAATTTCTGTCTGATTACAAGTCTGAGGTAGAGTCAAAAGTTTCAAACCTACTTTTTCATCTTCTTTAATTCTATTTGCTAGCTGAGATAATGGTTTTATTTGTGTATGTTTTGCATCTTCTTCCTGCTGCATAATTAGTTTAGAAATGTGTCTGTATGAGATCACTTAGGTTAAACAAAAGAAGATATATTTCTATATTTAGTTACTAGAGGGCGTTAAGTACCTAGCCTTCTAGTAATCTTATAAAAATTAGTACCCACAATTAAGGATTGCATGACTCCAATATTAAAATGTGGCTAGTTTTGATTTAAATGGATTAGTTATAAATCTACTCTATTAGTTCCCTCTCCATGCATGGATGATGCCACTCTAGAACTGTTACTATCCACCTTAATGCAATCACTCTTCACAATCCACTTATTTTAACTTATAGAAACAATAATCCAAAAAATCAGTATATGCTACTATAACAACAAATAATTATCTCTCTCTCTCTTAACTTTCTTGCATTGTAGGAGTGGATGCATGAGACCAACCATATTCTCATTTTATTGACTCTAATTTTTTCCTATAAGTTTTTGGATTGATTATAAGGAAAAATATATATTAATGCTTAATTAGATCAATACTCCATATGGGCGAAGATTGTCTGTTTGGTTCAGGGTCATTTTCTAGGAAAATCAATCTTATTTTTTGTCTTGTATTTAAGTTAGATGTGAAGAGATTAATTAAACATATTCACCCATCTTGAATACCTAAAAATAACAAGTGTTGCATATGCAAAACGTCATATTGATACAAAGCAAATATATTAAACAGAATTCTATGATTCTTTTTTCCTAATTTATGTTCATATATACACTTGAGTGCTAGCTATAGAACATATATCTTTGGAACCAAAATAGGAGACCCAAATGGGGAGTTGGATATGGTTGCACTCTTCTGAAACAAAATTAGTCATTAATAGAAAACTAGTTTCTAAATAACCAAAATACAAGCAAACCTAAATTCAAAGGGGTAGAAAGTTTGAGACTACTTTTTGTGATGGAAATTAATCAACTTTGCTTTCAAAGTTGTTACATACATACATAGAATACAGATCAAACACTGCTAAAATATTCTATGTACCAACAAAAATATTTTTGATTTGAAATTCAAATATTGCAAGTGTCACAGTTTTAATATGCTTTTTTCCAACCTCATAAATGCATAATGAAAGTTTTAGATTTGCTTTTGTGAGTTTTTTCATCTTTTATTATCTTTTAAATAAATATACCAACCTCCTTTGTGTTGAGTTGCTGGCAAATTCAATGTCAACTTCAATGAATATTATATACTTTCTTGTAAGACATCTTCACAACAATTAACCTGAGCACAACCCATTTGGTTTATTACTATATTATATTTATACTCCATTGTTGTAGGTTACTAAGATAACAAAAAGAAGTAAAGTCAAATACAAACTTGATAGGAAGATTGGTTTGATTAAGGTATAATTTCTTTACAAATTTGAAATGAATTGAACATTAAGTACCAAATTCCCATTTGCAGATACTTTCTTTAGCAGCCAACAAAAAAAAAGTGTGCTTAATCTAGAGATCAGAGTACTGTTTTGTTGTTTTTCCTTGAACTCAAGACATTGAAGTGGAAATTTGTTAGAAATTAATTGTAGTAGTAATTTCTTCTAGAGTTGTTTCTGTTAGTTAAGAGTCCTTCTTTATGTTCCTTTATTTTTTCTTTTCATTTGATGGACGTTAAATATGCTTTATTGATCTTTTAGTTAGCCTTCAAAAAAATGTCTTTATTGGACTTAGAGCATATGTCAGTTGTTTATATATACTTTCCATTAGTGTATTCAGTTATAATATTATGTTTGGCTAAAATGCATGCACCCTAAAATCGTCTCTCAGTACTCTTAATCTAATTGCATTTTATAAGAATGGTTTCATTGATTAACAATAAAATCTCTTGAAGTTCATTCTCGTTCAATTTTTTTTCCTTTTCTTTTCTTTTATTTATTTATTTTTTGGAAGGGGGTTATACATTATGAATTTATATTATATTATATAAATTAATAAATTAAAAAACTTCAGCAATGATTTAATATTAAAAAAATAGTGGTTATTTTGTAGAAGTAATTTGCCTTTGTGATCTATAATAATGTTATGTAAGTACTCGAGGAAGCCTAATAATCAATATAACTGCTTAATAGTCTTGATTGAAATAAATAATGCTACTATTTGTGCTTTATATTGCTTAGTTATTTAGACTGATGTGGGATTCACCAGCTAATACAATGGTGTAAAAGTATTTATTCTAATTATTTGTAAAACCATATGGATATTGAGTAACATAAGCCATAAATTTCTTAATTAGTTCTATCATTTAATTATTTATCGAACTGTACTTAACTTGAGCGAGATTTCAATTCAAATAAATTCAAAATGTTGAATCTCCATTCTTCTTTATCTACAGGTCTAAGTTTTTGGAACCATTATCAAGGAAAACAATGAGGGGTAGTGACAAAATCATTCATTGTGAAGACTTGTGTCTCAATCTGATGTCATGGTTCCCCTTACCAAATTGCATTTGTCAATGAAAGTTTCAGGTCAGCAAATTCACTTGGTAAATTTGCTCCATTTATTGGTTGTTTAGCATTCCTGCATCTCAACATTATGGGTTTTATTATATACAGAAATTGATAAGACAATAGAAGTACATTTTCTGTTGAATACGATTTTATGTAGTCATGATCTAGCCCTTTTTTCTAAAAAGATTTCTTGCACCTTTGATGGTTCTTTGAACTTGATTGTTGAATTGGTTAAATTGAACCTGGCTCTAGAATAGTATTATGATAGATGAAGATAATCTTTAGGGATTGTTACCAAGTGATTCTTGTTATTACTGTTATGGTACCAATCTATTCTTAGGTTCTAAAAATACAAATCAATTTAGATTAATTTAACTCATATTTTTTATCCTTCTATTGATTCAAGCTCATTCCTAAAATTTGATATGTCAAAAGCCTCAATTAAGTCCATTTACAGCTGCTGTCACAATGTGCTTCCTGTGTGTTTATATATTTTGGTCTTGAATGCTTAGATTGCAAGTATTTGAACTTGAGGAATCTTTTGTTTGCATTGCTGGGGTAACCACTTTAAGGTTGTTCCAAGGGATCATCCACTGTTGTTTCCTAAATAATTGTTTATAGGCTACTTTGAAATTCACTCATCTACGGCTCAGTTTAAAGACTAAAATGCTGTAAAAAAAAAAAAGTGTTTTCAGTGTCAACTCATGCTTTTGATTGATGCTTGAGGATGCACTATGAATGTGCATGTTTTAATTCATGCTTCAAGTCTACTCAAGTACCTTCTTCCCCAAAATTTTGATTGAAAATATTTTAAACATACCATGCCTGGGCAGTGCACTATTCATTACTGGTTTAGTAATTTCTTTTGCTGTCATATGCCCAAAAACGGAGTTGATTCTACCATAATTGATCCTAACAAGTTTAGTACACCATACAAGAATTAAATTAGATTGAAAAAGATGGTTTTGAAGCTAGATCAATATTATGATGTCTTGAACCTGATTTGGTAACTTATTGATACTATCCAGATTAATTAAATTGTCATAAACATATATATGATCCCTATACTTTTAGAAATAGGCCTTGGAATTAATAAAAACATATTATTAGGTCCTAGTTGCTAATAGAAAGACTTAGGCACATTTTTATATCGAATGAGCAAAACAATTCACTTAAAACTCAGGATAACAGACCACTAAAATGCTCATAACTTTTATTTTGTTTGACCTGTGTAAGTGAGACTTATACCATTGGAAATATGACTTCGAGAGCTTCGTTTTAGACTTAAATTTGACCTGATTTGAATTTATAATGACTAATTTATGGTCTGTCAAAGTTGGCAAATTTGCTTAGCAAAATCTCCGGACCACAGCACACTAAAATGGTCATATCTTTTTTTGTGGTTGACGTTTTTTAGTGAGATCCATAACACTGGAAATAGGACTTCAAAAGCTTCAATTTGGACACAAAGTTGGTCTAATTTGGATTTAAAACAAGTGAGATATGGTCTTTTGAAGTTGGCATATACATGTAGGTTGACCAAATTGGGAGTAATGAAATAAAAATCCAAACAGTCCCTTATTTACCCCAACGGTCAAAAATGGCTAGTTTTTAATTGGCCTACATATACCCAATGTCTTGGACATTTTGGGTGTGCAAGAGTACAGTCCTAATTCTCCCACCCCCTATCGGCTCCAACAATTGATATTAGAGTCTCGGCTCCAGAATAGTCTTAACCGGATTAGAGTAGATACATGGGTAAACTTTATAGGAACTTCTCTTGTTTATGTTTCTTGACCCATAGACCTCCATGGTTCATTGGAACCACTTATAACCATTAAAAGGCTTAAATGAATTTATATCTGCCGAATTATTCATAACTATTTTAGTACACATTGAGTTGTTATTGACAATTTGTTATAGATTGGCACTAAATACTGATCCTAGCAAATGTATTTTATCACAATATATCTATTGTTATTGAGCTAAGGTTGAAATAGAGGCTGCTTTGGAATCTTACATTTGTAACCTCAGTTTTTGGCCTATAACAGAAGATGTCATGTTTTTAGTGCATATGAGAATATTTAAATTTACTTTACAAGTCTGCTCAAACTTGTATTTTCCCAGAATTAGCATTAAAGCATTTTTTTTGGACATCCTATTGCTAGTTGCTGCACCTTATTACTTAGTTTTGGTCAAAAGTGTTGCCTGTTTTGTCTAGGTGAATTGTATGAATTCCATTAGTGTTTTAGCAGTCATATTTAATTATGTTTAAAGTGTTCATGATGCATTAAAGGCCTGCTAATAGCTGCATTACTAGTTGCATTACTGAAGCTTAATTTTAGACAAAAAAATATATATACAATTGCTTAAGGACTGTCATGTTGTTGCTCTTATTGCTGGGTGATGTTTGAGATTTAAATGTTCATTAGCAAATTTTAAATCACATTCTAAGCTTGATCTTTCTGTTGAATTGCATCAATTAGTGTTGGATCCATACTTGTTTTTTTAAACCTTAATCTACCAATACTGAAAATCAAAACCAAGAATACTCTGTTTTTTGATCCATATACAATTTACCACTTTAGCTTCATAGATTACGATCAACACCTATACAATAAATTATTTGCAAGTTGTAGCTAGCAGAAGATATACATTTATGATGACTCGGCTGGCTTCCTTGATTCAGTAACGAACATAGAAGCTTGTATGATCTTTGACAGTAAAGTAATCTTTAGCTCAGCATAGTGAACAGTGCAGCAGGCTGTTCTAAGAGCTCTAGTTTGAACTTGTGCTAATTTTGAAAAAATTGTAGCTAAAACAAGACTTAATATAGGAAATAAAGCATGCTTATATACCTTTAACCCTTAAATAGCACACAACAATATAAACACCATTTGAAAAAGATTTTGACAATAATATATGATCAAAAGAGAGCTTCCAGTTAGTCACAAATCAAGGCAACTCTTATGAAGAGTTTAATACAGTGAAAGCATAATCTATATGACTAAATACAACTGCTGGAATAGTAAAGACATCCAAACATTCAATTTGCACACATCTGTCAACCCTTAGATCAAAATTAGTAGTGAATAGTACCTGCACCAACTAGCTACGGGGTATAAAAAATTGATCCTATGCTACTTCTGGGAATGTCTAAGCTTGAGCAAACTTAGAATGTGTATTGTTACATGCTCATATACATCAACCATTTCAAATATATCCCAGCAGCAAAGTCAACTTCAGAACAAGTGTTTTTAGTAGAAATTTGTTCACAATTGAGCTTTAGGAAATAGATTTCAGTGTAGTATTAATTCTCCCTTCTTGCTGGCACAATTGTCTAAATACACTTGCTAAGATCAATTGTAGCAGCCCAAGAGCTTTATAAATGTTTATGATAGTGCATATGAATTTTGATAGCAAACCTTGTTAAAAAATAGGAGATTATGATGAGCAAAATTCAAATGAACATCAAGCTGGCACTGAACAATCACAAAGACTATCAATTTCAATTTAGTATAATGTACTAAGATCACTTGAACTTACTTAGTAGCAGTACGTAGTTGCACATTTTGAAACAGTTGACATCACATTTTAGCCTCATTAACAATAAACTAAGCAGCTAAGAGGGTATAACAAGCTTAAGATTGATTCAGTCGTATTTCTAGGCTACTTTAGGTCTAATTGACTCTTAGAATCTTAAATGACACTAGCTCAAGGCACTTAGCAGATATTTTAAATCAACCCTTGAAAATTCTAAAAGCAATTTTTATGACATAAACCACACATGACTCAAATATTAGCTTTTAGATTATGAAACTCAAGAAAGACCTCTAAATACCAACAATGGCCACAAAACTGAGTATCTCTATGTAGAATATGCATGTACAAGTCGTGATGATACTTAAACATTCAACATAGGACAACATAGCAACCATGATAGTTATGACAACAACAATATAAATCTAAACAGTAAGAACCAAAAGCTAACACGCTATGATAAAAGTTTTAGTAGCCCAAAAGAAAATTAGAAACTGATTTTATATAAATAAAATATAGATGTTCATTACCATAATTAGGCTCAGATTGTAGTGCTTATACTTATTGAACTAGTTATAGCCATGACAATAGCTTTTAAGTGTCCAGATTACCAGCTTCAAAATCTACAGAGTAGCCTCCGACTGCTATGCACCAAAGACCTTACTGAGGTTCATTTCTAGCCTTGAGATAAACCATGGAGCTGCCTACAAACTTCCATTTTCGCTCTCACAGATCTCTCAACAAAGGTGCTGCTCTAGTGATATTGATTTTTCACTCAAAGTTTTTTTCACTAATAGCACACCCAATTCCTATACACTCTAAATATATATAAGAATATCCAAGCTAGCGAACTTTAATTATCAACACAATATGTGAAATGCATAATCTCTTAAATAGGCTAAGGACATTGGTTGTTAATAATATCTTAAGTTATTTAATTGTTGATTTCTCATCATGTACTACTTAATTTTCCCTCTAAATCCTAATAGGGCATTGATATTGATTAAATGGAAAAGCAAGTTATACTAGTTATATTCTAATTACAAATGCTTAAGTGATATAACAAAATAATGAGGATGGGTAGTGTAGTGACTTAATGTGTGAATTAGCATAATGACTTAATCATGCTGAAATAAATGATTTTAAATGAGGTTTAGGTATGTAATTGAGTTTTATCTTTAGTCCTGGACAACAAAAGTTGGCCACACCATTAACAGAATCAATTAGGCCAAATGATTTCTTCTAATTATCTATGTTTTGTGATACACTTGTATGGTGACAGGTATATCCTAGAATACCATCGAAGGTTAGCATCTTGCATAGACAAAAGATACATTGGATTTATTTTTTCCCTCACAAATTTTACTCTAGGAGGTGTCAAAGGCAATTTTGAAAAATTTTACCACCATGGAAGCTGTATCTTATGCCAGTGGTAGCTTTAAGCAAGGTTTTCTGTGATTAGATCTGTTGGGAACTCATATAAGCTGCCAAATCATCAATCTTACCAAAAGGGATCTTTTGTGCGTGAACCTCATGGTTGGCTACTTGAACCCTTTTAAATGACATTATTAGAATACTGAAATTAAAACTTGTGTAATGCAGGTATTTGCTTGGATTTTGTGGTGTGATGTAGGTACTTGCTTGGATTTTGTGAAAAAGTGTCATGATCAAAATTTGAAAGCTGACTTTTGCCAAAAAATGAACAATGTGAAGATCATGTGTAGATCGATGTATAAGAGTACGTAATGCTAGGTTTTTGAATTGATCATGTGTGGATCAATTGTTTAATAGAAGTGCTAGAAAATTGAAAGTGTTTTACAAATGGATTTCTTTTTTTGATATATTTTGGCATATAGATGGATTATGAAAATGTACTTCTTTAGTTTTTTAATATGTTAATGGTATATTTAATGTATTGGTTTAGTTATTGGAATTAAGTGATGTGTGCATATATTCCTGGGTTTTGTTGGCTTTATTATGTTTAGTTGTAATTGTTCGAAATACAGGTCATGTGTGGATGATTAGGTAGAATTTTAGGGTGCACGCTTTTATTAAAAAAAAAAAACTATATTTTATTAATGGGGGACACAAAATCCTGTTAATAAAAGGACATTCGATGTATTAACGATGGACTAGTATGCCCTAAAAGAATTACTTACGAGAGATTATGCACCTCGTTTATAAATTTATTAGGTAGACAACAAACTTTTTGACGGGGTGTATTTTACTTTTTTACGAGCTCCCGTATATGACGTAAATTAAACATTAACGAGGGAATCTTCATCTCGTAAGTAAATTTATTACGTAGACAAAATATATATTGACGGGAAAAATCTTACTTTTCTACAAGGTTAATTTTTTTTCGTTAAAAATTTAGAGTATTCACGGGACCGTAATAGACGTGAGCCTTATGTGCGCCGTAAATGACTTTTCACGGCGTTTTTGGCCTCTTGTAAAAGGCCTTCTTTCTTGTAGTGTTGCTTCTTTTTTTCCCTTCCTTTTAAAAGGTTTTTGTAGCTACAATTACAAAGAGAAAGAAATTTTGTCCTTCAAACTCAGATATGCTTCATGGAAACCAAAATAATGTGCAAATGAGTGTTTTTGCCACATCACCAAATGTCACAAATCTCTTTCACACATAAAATGTCAGGTGGGGTGGAACTTTTGACAATTCGATTTCTAAAATTTATAACCCAAAATAAAATCTAATAAATCAACAAAAATATATATATATTTTTTACATCTGAAATCTGTATTGGGAATATTTCTAATCTATATGTATTGGGTATTGAAAGTTTTGATGTTCTTATATCCATACTAAAACACCACCACTGCTCGAGCGCCTTATCTCCATCTCCAACATCTCTTTACTGTGAACCACCATGGAAACCATCTTCCATGCAAAAAGCCAAGTCTCTGTTTCCACCATGGCCGGAGCTCCGAACACCACCTCCTCACTATGAACACCTACCGGACCTCCACCACAGACCTACAGGAGTTCCATTTTGACACCACCATAGAAGATATTGTGAGCCGATGGAAATGGGTTGCTTCGGTAGTGTGTCTTCGTTCCAGTGATGGCCTCGATGGAGGATGAAAATGGAGGAGACCCAAGGGTGGCCAGTGGAACTTGGAAGATACTTTAGACAGTGAAGTGCATTCATGGTCTTCAATGGGGCTCATCGGCAACGACGGTTGACTTGCTAGAGAAGATGACCGGTGATGGTAATTCTACTGTAGAACGTGGTGGTTTCAGCATGGCCATGGTGACCTTAGAGCTTCAATGGTGGTGCTCTTGGGATGGTGACAGTGATATGAGAGAAAAACCCATTTCAGTTCTTGGGATAGTGGCAATGGATGTGTATTAAAAGAATGGATGTGCATTATATATTACTATATATTAGGTTCATAACTTGTAATATATAGTAATATATAATGCACAGGCATAACGGTAAAATCACACACTACCGTTAGTTACTTAAACGGTCGTCACTAGCAGAGAAAATAGGTGAGATTATAAAACGTAGAGGGGAGGTAAATGTTATAATGACAAATCTCAAAAAACATAAATGATATTTACCTTTTTATATATTTCAATATACGTTCTCCATTCTCTCTGACACCTTTAATGTAATACCCCGAAAATTTGGATGTTTATTATTTTAAAAAAAATTGAATTTCTTTATATTATTACTTTATTTTATTAATTCATGTGAAATGCCTTATCTCTATAATTTATCATTTTAGATGAGTTGCTTTTCTTTTATATGCATTTTATTATTTTATGTGGATTGCTTATGTTTTATAGATTCTGGGTCTAATATGGGCCCATTCCGAATTATTTTGATATTTTTTTTGGATTTTTTGAAATTTTTGGAAAAACTTGAAATTTTGAAAATTTATTTTTTAAAAATATTTTTATGCTTCAAAAAATTTTCAAATTTTTACTGTAACTTTTTGGAGGTTAAATACACTTGGGTTTAAATTTTTAACTCAAAATAATCTTCCCTTGTTGATTTTTAAAGTGTCCAAAAGTTGGGTTTTTCACTTTCTGTAATTCTAGAAAATACTTTTATAATTCCAAAAATTCTCAAATTTTAATTGTAACTTTTTGGAGGTTAAATACACTTGGGTGTAAATTTTCAACTCAAATAATCTTATCTTGTTGTTTAATTGATTTTTAAAGTGTTCAAAAGTTGGGTTTTTCACTTTCTGTAATTTTAGAAAATACTTTTATAATTACAAAAATTTTCAAATTTTTACTATTTTTTCTGGAGGTTAAATAAACTTGGGTTTAAATTTTCATCTCGAAATGAGTTTCCCTTGGTGTTAAATTAATTTTTAAAGTGTCTAAAAGTTGGGTTTTTACCTTCTTTTATTTTTAGAAAATATTTTCAAATTCCAAAAAATTCTAGAAAAATTTAGGTAACTTTATAGGATTAAAATGCACCTGTGTTTTAAATTTCATGTGAAGATGAGTCTCCCTTGTGATTGTGTTGGTTGTAAACAGATGCCTCGAATTATGTTTTATTTTCTTTTTACTAGAAAAATATATTTTTTTAAATTCTCAAAAATTTCAGAAAATTTCATAATGATTTAATGGGGTTCTTAGAAGTAGAATAGGCCCAGAAACCTAGATAAGAGTTAGGTTTAGACTTCCTCGTTGATTTTAGTGCATTGGAGGTTGGGTTGGGAAATTGCTTCTATAATGGATGCTTGGGTTATTTGATTTACTTGAATGTATTTTCCTTTAAGGATATAAATACCCATTAAATACTTGATTATAGTTTACTTGTGAACGACTTATCTTATGGTGATAATTTCATGTCGGATAATTTGAATTACTTTGTCTGTGCAAATTAAAATCATAATGCATCTTGTTTATTTTATGTTTCATATTGGGAATGTATCTTTATATTTTATTTGGCATGTAAGAATTGCCCGGTGTGTCAGGATCGCCCATACCTAATAAGGTATCTATACATTTTATTTGGCATGTAAGGATTACCCGGCGTGTCAGGATCGCCCAAACCTAATAAGGAATCTATACATTTTATTTGGCATGTAAGGATTGTCCGGCGTGTCAGGATTGCCCATACCTAATAAGGTATCTATACATTATATTTGGCATATCATGATTGCATAGATTTAATAAAATGCATGCATATGTTTCTTTATTTTTGAACTTAAAGAATGTGTTCATTGTTGAATAATAAGGGTTGTTGGGATAATGTATAAGATGATTTTTTTTTTATCTTTGAAAACATGAACTGAATAAGGAATAACTTGAATGTTTACACCTATATTTATCTCTTGTGTCCCTCATATTGAGGGTATGTATATTAGTTCTCTGATTGGGATGTAGTAGATAGAACTTGCTCGTGGGTTTAACCCAATTTGTTGATATTTCAGGTCCCAGGCAGTTTTTTTCGCGAGGATAGAGTACTAGGGTTGGTTATGGCAGACATCTACTCTCATCAGTCACAGGGTAGGAACCTATTTTATTATTCAGGAGTCAAACTATGAACTCATTTAGAGGTTTTGGTTATTGGTTTTAAATTAAAGTCTTAAACTTTTGTTCATTCTGGTTAAGGGGTCCTTGGGTTAGGGGACTTCCAAATTGTATTACCAGACATATAATTATTTATTTATCAGTTATTTCAATTTAATTAGATCTTCTGTTCAGCTTTTAGTAGTTATTTTATTTCTATCTTTTGTCCTCTATGCTTGTTGCTATCAGTTGTTAACATTCCTCAGGTTTTGTGTATGAGACTGGCCACTTTATGAGCGAAATTTTCTAGGGGTATTGTACTTAATCATTTATTCCATGTCCATTTAACCCTTTATATTTTATTTGATTAAAATACAATTCCTCACCTCTGTTTCACCAATGTTACACTAAATCACACCATCAGACAACAATGAGGGTTACAACTTGCAAGCAATATCATATATATATATATATAGAGAGAGAGAGAGAGAGATATATATATATATATATATAGAGAGAGAGAGAGAGAGAGAGAGAGAAAGAGGGGGGGGGGTTAGATAGAGAAAACAAAGTATGTACATTTGAAGGAAAAAAAAGTGTTGTGACAAACATGGGATTGAGATTGAAGAGATCAAATCTTGTCAAACTTAAACAGAAACACTTTCATCCAAAAGAAGGGTAACATGGTTGCCGGAATCATAGTGCATCATTTTTGTGTTCATGGTCTGTGTCTATCTATCAAGGCTTTGCCGTTAGGATCTCTTAGGTCTCCCCTTTCCTTCTTTCACTTTCCCCTCACAAATAGGTGCGAGAAAAGATAGAGTGTGTGTGCACGCTAAAAAATACACAATGATTGTGATTAGCTTGTGATAGAATAACAATGATAATGACGACACTCAATCTTGTGCTTTCTTAGAAAACTAAAACTGTGAAGAAATCCTAGTCTCCCAGAAACATTGAAAAAAAATAAATATAAACAATAAAATTACGTGCTTCCTTCTATTGCAGGCATCCCCTCCCATTCAATCTTTTGCTTTCTTAAACTCCATCGATCACCTGCCTCTTCTTTCATTGTTAAAACAAGTATGATGAGTGGCATACATTAATATGTTGTCATAACATGAATAAGGATACTGTTTATAGCAAGTGGTATTTTGATTTTTAAAATATCTATTTTTTTTCTATTTTTTGCTATGGGTATTTATGTAATTTTCTTTTATTCCTTTACGGTAGTTAGTATTCTTTCAGTAAAAAAGGGTAATTTGGAATACCTGGAAAATTAAAGGTGCTTGTTGTGAAAAGAAAATAGCTGGAGAGAGTATTTTGCAACTTCTTGAAACTATAAACTACAAATTAGTGCAATTTGACCAACTAAAACTATAAGTTAAACCTTTACCACTGATTATTATTATCTCATAAATACCTTGTTCTTACTATATACATATGCATTATATATATATATATATATATATATATATATATATATATATATATATCATACGCACTGAGTTTTAGAGAGAGATGATGGTTGTTAACCAGTAGAAGCCAAGGCTCGATGCAATTGCAATCAAGGACATTGACTACAACAAGTCCACTCACCGGATGTAATACCCTGTAATTTTGAGGTCACCTAATTTTAATTTAAAGACTTTATATTTTTTTCATTCTTTATTTAAATTTAATTGATTTATTGGTTGAATTAAATTTTTGTTAGTGCTTTAAATATTTTGGGGTAGTTTATTTTATTTATTTAATTTTAGTTGGACTGGGTCTTTGTATTTTTCTTTATTTTAATTTTAGATTGGGTTAGGGAGGAATTTGGATTTCTGTCATTTACACGCACAGAGACTGAAAGAACGTATATACAAGAGAGAAGGGAGAGAAAGAGCGACTCATAGGGATGAGTTCTTGTTCGACGAGTTCTTGTTCGTCAAAAAGGCAAGTTCTAACTTTTCTCTTCCCCTTTGAATCGTAAACATGGATTACATATTTTATTATATATATATATATATATATATATATATATATGTATGTATGTATGTATATGTTGCTTGAATATGTATTCATATATATAATTATGAAATTGTATGATTATGCATGTTAAGGGTGTTTCTGTGGATTAAACATGAAGAATCTGTGGGTTTGGTATAGCTTTGGGTGATTTTTCACGTGTATATGTGATGAAGGAGGATCCGAGTCAGATGATGCTAAGTTGTCAGATGACACGTTGATGACACTAAAATACCTTGAGTCGGCAGATCAGCGTAAAGATGGCAAGAAGTCGTGACCTTGTCCCTAATTGGGGCAGTTTTGGGTGCGTTTTGGTATTTTGGCCATAAATTTGGTTACGGGTATCGGAATCGCTTTTATGACCACAATTCAGAAAGCTTGTTTCTGTGCGCGCGTTGTAAACACCCAGCTTTGTTGGGTGGATATTTTTTCAAGGCCAAAATCTACTGTTTTCCCCTCCGAATCCCTAATTTTAGTTATTCCTTTCCTTTTTTAGTAATATTTCTTTTGTCGTTTAGGAAGTGATTCTGGACTCGATTTGGGCCAAATTTCTGGCAGCTTCCTTCTTTTATTTCGTATTTTATTTTAACTTGATTATTGAGATCCTGCTATTTTTGGTAATGTTGACGAATTTTAGCTATATAGCCTGGCTTGTGGGTTGGTTTTGAGATAACTTTGATTTTTAATAATAATTTGAATACCAGAGGCTTTTCTCTGAGTTTTTTGGGCGATTCTCTTGCATTTTTCTCTTTGAATTGCCTATTAACACTAGCCAACAGAATAATCGCTATTCTATCCGGCATCAATATGCATGTATATATGACTGTACGTATAGGCAGATATATATATATATATATGAAATTTGTGTTTAATGTAATTATAGATTTCGAAGGTTTTTGCTCCCATTAATAGGTAGATCTTACTCTCCTAAACAATCCTTGGAAGTTTGGTTGCGAACCGTTGGGTAGATTGATGGAAAATTGAATTTGAATTTTTAGAATTTTAAAACTTAAATTTAGGCTTTTTTGATTTAGCCGCGAGAGGGGTGATTTTGGTACCAATGCGTATCTTAGATCGAGACGAGTTGAATGGTATATTCAAACGCAAGATTCGAGATCTGGAGGTGGCCAGAAAATGGCCGAGAAGTTGGGACACCATGGACATTACGTTAAGTAGCAGGGAAAAAATAAAAGAAAAAAAAAGAAAAATGAAGGAGGGCAGCGACCCCCACACGCGCTGTCGGTGCATGGGGGCACGTGTCGCTGACGCCGGGTAAGGCCGCCACGGGCCCCACTCGCCGGGGCCCACCATTGGGCCCAGTTCAAAATATTTTTATTTTTAAAATTTTTTTTTAAATTGATTTTTTTAAATTGAAAAAAAAAATAGGAAAAATTATTTTTAAATTCTAGAAAATTTTCAAAAAAAATCAGTGACCTTCTAAGGATAGAATACTCTTGGGTTTTAAATTTCAAGTCAAAATGAAGTTCCCTCGTGGTTAAATTAGTATAGAAAGTGTGCCTTAAATATTAGATTTTTATTTTCTTCTAGTTTGGAAATATTTTAAATTCTCGAAAAATTTCAGAATGATTAAATAGAGTTCTTAGGAGCAAAATAGGCCCAAAAACCTAGGTTAGAGCTAGGTTTAGATAGCCTCAATGATTTAGGTACATTGGAGATTTGATTCTGTGCTTGTTCCTTTAATCATTTGTTATATTATTTTTTCCTCCTTAATTGTAATCTTTGAAATCATAAATGTTCATAATATACTTGATATTAGGTTAATTGTGAATGAGTTGTTTTATTGTAGTGATTGAATTTCTGTTAGATTAAATTAATGTGCTAAGTAGGTTAGATCTTTTGTTTAGGGTTAATAGATTAGTTGAAGAAGTATGGAAGGATTGGTAGGGGGCATTTCAGGATTGCCAATACCTAATAAGGTATTGTAGGTTAGTATATGAGACATGTCAAGACTACCTAGTTTTAATAAGGTATTATATTTATGTCTTTGGTTTGAACTTAGAAATAGGTTCTAAACTTGTGTGATAGGGGTTGAATTGGGACAGTATATAGGACAACTTCTGTTTTGGAGATATGAACTAAATAAGGAAATGATTTGTATATATTTGTTGTCCCTCATATAGAGGGTATGTTTACCGATTATCTGATTGGGTTGTAGTAGAAAGAACTTGCTCGTGAGTTTAACCCACTTTGTTGATATTTCAGGTCCCAGATTGATATTACCGCTAGGATAGAGTCTTGCGCTGGTAGATTGTGACAGACATCTTCTCTCACCAGTTTGCAGAGTAGTGATTTATTCTTTTCTTCATGATCAATATATGAACTTTATTGGGACGTGATTTATTCGGTTATTTAATCTTTAGTAGTTACTCTTGTTATTTTTGATTAATGAGTCATGTTCAGATACGTACTTTGTTTATTTAAACATTTTATGACTTTAGGTAGACTTTCTTTTTAGTATTTATATCTCTTTTTATTGTCATTGTATTCTATACTTGTTGTTATGAATTGTAGGTATCCTTAATGTTTTATGTATAAGACTAAGCACTTCATCATGCGTGAAATTTGTTAGGAATATTTCACCGGACTTGGGCTTTGAAATTTGTTAGGAATATTTCATCCGACTTGGGCTTTTATACCGGCCTTGTTTGCTTGATAAGCAGCTGGGCGCTTTGCTTTGTTTGGGCTGCTCTTGAGTATCGCCTGTCTGTTTCTTTGGCTAAATAGTGTCTGTTTGGGCTGCTCTTGTTTGCTTGACAAACTCCTTAATGACCGTTTGGAAGGACCAAAACATCTAAAAATGTTGAAGTTGCCACTCTGGCTGCTTCGCTCAGGGCTGGTCTCTCTCTTTCACTCTCACACTGTGTTTTTTTGCAAGGGATGGACCACTGGGAACCCGAGACGAGACGAGGAGGGCTTGAAAGGCGATCAAGGAATATTCACACAAAATTAGACCAAGCAAGCCACAATGGCGTGTCCCGGGTTGGGATAATATCAAACAGCTTTTGATTTGAAGTTTCAACTAACTAACGATCGAGAGGAGGTGTCCCTCTCTCTCCCTCTTATGTCATGTCTATGGTTATCCAAGAAAACCTTCTCCCTCTCTTATATATATATATACCTAACAAAGATAACCTCCCTTGATAAGTTGGTTTCAATTCTGTGCTCATACTTCTCTTATTCTTGCTTTATTAATCATCTGCAAATACACTTACCAATCCTTTACTTAGCTCTCTCTCTCTATATATATAATACAGTCTTCTAATACGGAGTGTATATATATATATACATACACACATAGACACACACACATATATATACACACTTCCAAAGGCAAAAGATAATGAAGTTTGGCAAGGAATTTGTTTCACAAATGGTGCCAGAATGGCAAGAAGCATACATGGATTACAACTATCTAAAGACCATTTTGAAAGAAATCCAACGTTTCAAACAAAGAAACGCATCACCACACACACCAAAAGCGATGAAGCGAAGGCTCACACTTTACAGAGCTTTCAGTGGCCTAACAGGAGGGCCCAAGTCGCCCACCAGCACGAGCCCGGCCGAAGTTTTGTCACAAGTTTAAAAGTGGCATATAAAACAAATTTAAGAAAATATATACACAAAAATATATATGTTTGCATTACACACAATACACTTCCTTTTTCACAAATATATATATATATTTTTCTTTCTTTATCTCACTTCAAGTCCCATAACTCCTACTACAAATAAAATCTTTTGATGAAACAAAATCCATTAAGTAGAGAATTTCGAGAACTTTCATTTGAGTACTACTTTCACTATGTTTTGACCAAGGACGGAAATGTTTCAAACTATTAAAATATAAAAAAAATTCAAATATTTATATATACATTTTGTATTACATAAAAGAAAACCCGTGGAGATTTTACAAAAAAATATGCATATAGTAATAAAAAAAATAAAAATTTCAGGGGGCATGTGCACACTGGCTCCGCCCATGCTGCAAACAGTGTTTGATTTCTTATTTTCTTTCATGCATAAAGAAACCTTAGTGGCATTTGTTGCTGCCCTAGAGATCATTCCTCGTGGCATATGGAATTTCTTCAGGTAATTTGAACTACGATTTTTATTTCGGTAGTAGAGACTGACAGAGTCTATCAGGACTTGATGCAGAGAGTGTTTAACTAATTATTTTCATTTTAGTGATAATTGTTTTATTTGTTGGTCAATCAAGTTGGAAAATGAACATCTGAATAACGTTGGCAAGTATCGCGCATTCAACTCAGTACCACTACCTTTCAACTACAATGAAGACGAGGACAAAGATGTGTAGAGCAACAACAGTGTGCAAAGAATCCACCAAAAACAGAAAAGTACAAAAAGAACAGACGATGTAAATGTAGATTTTGAAAGTGAGAATAAGTAAATTCAATTCGTTTATAATTCATTGTCTCTTATATATGTTGCAACCAAACCTGCAGCTGATCTCAAACAGACCCTCAGACTTAGATTTTAATCGCCATTTACTCTAAAAAGCTTAGATTAGATGATTTTAATATCCTTCAACCTCTGTATAGATACAATTATCAACATGTCATACAATGTGGTGGCCTAAAAGGAGATGGAAAGGCTTTGAAACCAGAAAGTTGTAGTAACCCTTGTGGACGGGTGTGAGTGGGCGGGTGCAAAGACAGGCACTGGACTGAGCTACCACATTGACAGAGTACAGGGTGCTCAATCCCACATCGCTTGGGTGTGAAGAAGGGGATGTGCTTATATGTAGTGTGTTCTCTTCAAATGGTATGAAGTCTTTTGGAGTAAAACACAAGAGTAAAACCGTGCGGACTCAGGTCCAAAGCGGACAATATATGTGTTGGAGCAAGGTATTACAGTTGGTATCAGAGCCGGAAGTATGCCGACGAGGACGTCTGACCTCATACCATGTGTTGGATCGGAATATTACAAAAGTGGTCATGCCTGGTGTGCATATTTATATGCACACATGAGAAGCTGTTGATGATAGAATTTTGTGTGAATTTTGTGAATAGTTCGAATGATCGAACACAGATATTAGAGAAAAATGCTTGCGAATCTTAATCAAATTTGATGTTTTTTGGATCAGTCAGTTTGAACTTTCACCATTGCATCAAACAATAGCCTAGTCATGAGATGATTAAAATTCCAGTGATCATATATATACAGGGCAAATACAAGAGACCATTTCTTGTAGTAACCACAAGTACTGTTTCCATTTGCTGAATCATTTAGCTTTCACTTCCTATACAGACCTTGTTCATATCCAAATTCAGTTAAATGACACTTCAAATCTCTACAAAAATAGTGCTTTACTTAAACAGGTGTACACTGTACACAACATTGTTTTATGCATTAATAGACATTCCTTCAAAATCATAAGGGGAAAAAAAACACATTAGACGGACACAAAAATTCTCAATTGTCAAACTCACTTTGTACTCCAAACATCTCAAATTAACAATGTGAACACAAATAGATCCACAAAATTGCGTTCCAACCAGTTCCATTCTATAAATATCAATCAAAACAAAGGAAAAAAGAAACATCGATAATAAGAAATAAAATAGAAAAGAATGATAGAGTGACCTCTGTATGAGAAGAAAAGAGTACAGTGAGAGAGAGAGACCTCTGTATGAGAAGAAAAGAGTACAGTGAGAGAGAGAGAGAGAGAGAGAGAGAGAGAGAGAGAGAAACCTGAAAGTAGGCTGAGAGAGATACCTTAGTCGCCGGTCGTTGCAGTGGTGTAGAGAGAGAGAGAGAGAACAGCGTTGGATCAGAGGAGAAAGAGAGAGAGAAGGTAAAAAGGCAACAAAAAACTGCTATTTTGGCGGGAGGGACGAAAATGAAATGTTTAGATGGGTCAAGGGATATGTTGGTAATTTTGTGCTAAATGCTAATTATGCTATGCTATCCCACGATTTGTTTATCCCACAAATGGTATAACATTTATCTCCGCTAAACATTATGACATTAACAATAATTTATACCATTATGGATTCAAGTTGCTTCAATGATTTTAACAAAATATTTCTCCTTAACGGAATATCACTTTAAACTTTGTGGCCCCAACTACAATAATCAACCCTTTTTATATGTAAACAACGTCGCTTAAAATAATTTGAGGCTTTATACAAAATTATAAAATTGGCCTTTTAATATTTAATATATTAGAGTTTTTATCAAATTTTTTTGTTATTTGATTATTAGGGTTAACAAATTTATAAACAGTTTTTTTTTTAGATTGAATTAGTTTATCTATTCTTTTTTTTTTTAAGCTTTTCATATATATTTTGATATTTAATATTATAAATAACAATGATTACAAACAAAATATATAATTTTATAATAACAAAAAAATAATAATACTATAAAATAATTTAAGTTAAAGAACTATAGAACTTGATGTTAGAAAAATCCAATGTAATGCTTCAAAAATTCTTCAATATTTTTGTAGCTAATAGCTTGAAAGCTTCCAATAAAGTTATGGCTAGAATAAGTGGAGAAGAAAAATATATAACACCGAGAGACAAAGAGAGGAGATTGGAGGGTGTGTGAGAGAATAGAAAAGATAAAGGTTGCAACGACATAGGATGAAAAAAGTAAAAAATGTGTGGAGTAAGGAAAATAAATAAGAAAAAATTAATAGGAGATCAAAAGTTTTATAATTTTTAATTTTTTAAAATTATCGGTTAGTGTAATAAGCATTACAACATTAAAAGTTAGTATATATTGAATATAAATTTGGGCTATATGTTTTATATTTTTTACATGATATTTTCACAAACAATAATGATGTGTTTCCATAAAAGATGAAAAAAATGGGTTAAAACGATCGACAACTAACGAAATCAATCTGTCACATATATAGTTCTAACGGAATATATTTTCGATTGATAAAATATAAAAAAAAAAGTGGGTCAAAATTTTCTTTTTAATTAGTTTGAAGTGATGATTTATTACCCACCCACTAACAGTCGGAAAAATATTCAATTAGCAACTAATAATATATACTTTTTAGCGGTGAGAATAAAAATTATTTAAATGAGTCCGTTGCCATTTTTCTTTTAAAAAATTATTTATTAATATAAAGAAGTAAAAAATACAGTAAAAAGGACTCATTTAATTGCATGTGCATAATCCACCACTAAATTAATGATGCAAATGGGTCGGCTTTGATTTTTTCTCTTTTCAAATATATTTCTTTTTTTATTTGCATGTAACAATGTAACAATGAAACAAAATTTGGCGTCTCTTCTGGAAGGCTAATTAATGTGAAGAAGACGACAAAAGGACAAAAGTGTAGATACACCAATGCATGAATGCGCATGTACGAAAGAAGTCAGAAACAGACACCACACAACTGCAAACCGCTTTAATTATCGAATTTGATCAAAGCATACCAATATCAAAGTTGTTAACTTCGAAATTATCTTCTTGATCCAAATCCATAAAAGTTGACCAAGCCACCATCCTCTGTCCCTTTGTCTGAACATTCATTACATAGCTTTCAAGATTAAACTTCTTAATATTTATATATTTACTTCCTGTTGTATAATAGTAGAATATATATATATAATTAAGGGTGGCGATATTCGTATTTTACTTCTTCATGATTGCACACTAGCAATTTTTTTTTAAATAAAAGGATAAAAAGGTCCCTAAACTTATTAATGAATCATCTCTTATTTTATAATACCATAACTACTCTTTATATAATAAATTTTAATTCTTTTTATTTCGTTTAGTAATTTCTCTTACGTTCCGACCAAAAAGAACTTTTTTTTAGAGAACTTTTTTTTAGAGTACTTTTTTTTTATCCAGTCAAAACTGATAATTTATTCAATAGAGATATTTAGTCAAAAGTGATAAAAGAGATATTGGATACTCTATTTTTTTGGTTTTTTTTTTTTGGGTCTTGTCAAAATTAAAAGAATTTATTTAACATGAAGAACTTTTTTTTTTGTGTATCATATATATATTTTTTTCAATGATGTCTTATGAAATAATTTATTCAACAGAGATAATTTCTTTTGGGTCTTTTTCTTTTTTACGTACCATACTTCTTTTTTCTCGGTCATATTAAATGAAATAGTTTATTCATAAAAGGTTAAAAAAAAATATTGGATCTTTTTTTTTTTTTTTTTGCATAGTATACTCTTCTTTGGGGTCCTATAGAAAACTTTTTTTTATCCTTTTTTTCTGTTCTTCTCAAAAGAAATACTTTATTCAATAAATATAATATTTTTTTTGTACTTAGATAATTTTTATTTTTTTTTAGATCTGACAAAAGAGAAAGAGATAACTATTTTTTGAGTCTTTTTTTTTGTAATTTTTTTTGGAACCTGTTAAAAGATATTGAAAATATTAAATATTGGAGACAAGGAGGAAATATTAGAAGGGGTAGTTGTGTAATTTTTTTAAAAAATAAGCATTTAGTTATGAAGTTAAGGTTAGAAATGTCACTTTCTTTAAAATAGGAGTGTAAATGTAGAAAAAGGGAGTGTGAATATCGTCTCCCTATAATTAACTGTTATAGAGATTGTGTGAGAGAGAGAGAGAGAGAGAGAGAGCAATATGCGAGAGAGAGAGAGAGAGAGAGAAGTTTCTGTTATTTCAAAGATTACCAATTTATAACATACAGATGCATATATCTATAGGCAAAGGATGTGGGATATTTTATTTGGATAGAATTTTGGCAATCTCCCACGTGGGTTATGAACCCACTTGCAACACTCCCCCTTAGATTCATGACATTATAAAGATTACAAGATTCTTGTGCACCTGAAAATGGTATTGCATATACAAGAATTGCCACATTAAAACCTTATCAGGAAAACCTAGTGGGATAAAACCTAATCGAAGGAAAAAAAGTGTAGTATGCTAATACATTTTTAAACAAATTCTCCCCCTCATCAGCATCGAAAATCTTTGAGTTGCCGCATCCCAATATTGTGAACCAATTTCTTGAATGTCATGGTAGACATAACTTTAGTGAACAAGTCTGCCAAATTATCACACGAATGAATTTGCTGAACATCAATATCACCATTTTTTTGAAGCTCGTGAGTATAAAAGAATTTTGGTGAGATGTGTTTGGTTTTGTCTCCTTTGATATAGCCTCCTTTGATTTGCGCAAGACATGCAGCATTATCTTCATATAATATCGTTGGAATATTTTTTATTGAGGAGAGTCCACAGTTTTCTCGAATATGTTGTATCATAGATCTTAGCCAGACACACTCTCGACTCTTGCTTAATGAATTGTGAGTATTTCAGAATGATTTGAAGAGGTTACTGTCATTGTCTGTTTCATGGATCTCCATGATATAGCAGTGTCACCACAAGTAAATACATATCCTGTTTGTGATCGAGCTTTATGTGGATCAAAAAGATAACCTGCATCTGCATATCCAACTAACTGGGATTTTGATTTATTTGAATAAAATAATCCCATATCAGTGGTCCAACGAAGATATCTCATTATATGATTGACACCATTCCAATGTCTGCGGGTTGGTGCAGAACTGTATCTTGCTAGTAAATTGACTGGAAAAGCTATATCCGGTCGTGTGCAATTTGTGAGGTACATCAGTGCACCAATAGCACTCAGATATGGAATTTCAAGACCAAGCAATTCTTCATTATCTTTTCGAGGACGAAATGGATATTTCTTCACATCAAGTGATCGAACAACCATTAGAAAACTTAATGGATGAGCTTTATCTATATAGAATCGCTTTAGAACTTTTTCTGTATATGTTGATTGATGGATAAGAATTTCGCTTGATAAATGCTCAATTTGTAATCCGAGGCAAAATCTCATTTTTCCAAGCTCTTTCATTTCGAATTCTTTCTTTAAATAATCAGCAGTCGCGGTGAGCTAATCAGGAGTTCCCATGAGGTTTAAATCATCAATATATACTGCTATAATTGTAAATCCAAATCCTGATTTTTTAATGAAAACGCATGGACAGATTGGATTATTTACATATCCTTCTTTGATTAAGTACTCGCTAAGGCGATTGTACCACATGCGTCCAGACTACTTTAATCCGTACAACGATCGTTGTAACTTGATTGAGTACATAGACCGTAGTTTTGAAACTATTACTTCAGGCATTTGAAATCCTTCAAGAATTTTCATATAAATATCACTATCAAGTGATCCATATAAATATGCTGTAACCACGTCCATTAGATGCATATTCAGCCTTTCTGTGACTGCTAAATTAATCAGGAATCGGAATATAATTGCATCCATTACTGGAGAGTATGTCTCCTCGTAGTCAATACCAGGCCTCTGTGAGAAACCTTGTGCCACTAAGTAGGCTTTGTATCTCATAATTTCATTTTTCTCACTTCTTTTTCGTACAAATACCCATTTGTACCCTACAGGCTTAACACCTTCAAGTGTCTGGATTATCGATCCAAATACTTCACGTTTTGCCAGTGAAGTTAATTTTGCCTGTATTGCCTCTTTCCATTTTGACTAATCATTTATACGTCGACATTCGTCAACGTATTGAGGTTCTGGATCCTCATTATCTCTTGCAATATCAAGAGCAACTGCAAAAGAGAATATGTTGTCGACAAGAACATCATTTCTATTCCATCTCTTTGCATAATTTATTGAGATCTCATCATTTTTTGATATGACTACCTCTTTTTGTGCCTCATCAAGGGCTATTATTTCTTCAGGGGCTATTATTGCTTCCTTTATAAGTATGGCCTCCTCAGGAGTGCCATCTTCTTTATCTACTTTCTCTTGTACTTTTCTCTTTTGAGGAACGGTATCTTTTGCACCAATGGGTCTCCCATGTTTTAGGCGTGTTTTAGATGCTTCTGTTGCAATACTTATAGATTGTCCAACCGGGACATCTATTTGTGCTGAGAAATTGGCAGCAGGGATATGAGATTGTATCATTTTATTTGTATCACTAAATATATCTAGCAATTGATTTGCAATACTTTGCAAATGAATGATTCTCTTAACTTCAAGTTCTCTTTGACTTGTAGGAGGATCAAAATGTGATAATGTCGTGGCATTGCAAGTGATTTCATGCTGTGTCATTTCTCCCCCTAATGGTGGGAACACCACCTCATCAAAATGGCAATCAGCAAATCTTGCTTCAAACAAATCTTCTGTCATAGATTCAAGATATCTAATGATAGATGGAGAGTCAAAACCTACATAAATTCCAAGTCTACACTGAGGGCCCATCTTTGTTAGTTGTGGTGGCGCAATAGGCACAAAGCTGACAGAACAACCAAAAACTCGTAAGTGAGAGATATTTGGTTGTTGACCAACTATAAGTTGTAGAGGTGAAAAACTATGGTAAGCAGTTAGTCTAATACGAACTAATGATACTACATACAATATGGCATGTCCCTAGGTTGACACATGGAGTTTTTTGTTCATAAGTAATGGTCTGGCAATCAATTGAAGACGTTTTATAAAAGACTCTGCTAGACTATTTTGAGTATGAGTGTGTGTAACAGGGTGTTCAACATCAGTGTCAATAGACATGCAATAGTCATTGAATGTTTTAGATGTAAATTCTTTGGCATTATCAAGACGAATTGCCTTGATTGGATAATCCGAGAATTGTGCTCTTAAAAGAAATTGTTTGGGCCAAAAGTCTAGCAAATGCTACATTTCGAGTAGAAAGTAAATAGACATGGGACCATCGAGTTGAGGCATCAATTAAAACTATAAAATAACGAAATGATCCACATGATGGGTGAATAGGCTCACATATATCTCTGTGGATCCTTTGTAAGAAATTAGGGAATTCAACAACAACTTTTGAAGGAGATGGCCTCACAATTAATTTTCCTTGTGAGTATGCAGTGCATGTATAATTACTTGTTAAAAAAAAATTTTAATTCTTTAATGAATGGCCATTTGAATTTTTAATAATTCAGCGCATCATTGTTGACCCAGGATGACCAAGGCGATTATGTCATAATATAAAATTCTTTGGGTCAGAGCACTTCTAGTCCATCACTACATGTGATTCAATTGCTCTTATTTTCATAAAATATAACCCAGAAGAGAAAGCAGAGAGTTTTTCTAAAACATGCTTCCGGCATGAAATAGTTGATGTAATGCATAGATATTCCATACTCCCTTGATTTATTATTTTAATATGATATCCGTTATGACGTATATTTTTAAAACTCAACAGATTTCTCTTAGATCTGGTTGAGTATAGAGCATCATCAATATGCAATTGTGTTCCACATGGTAACACAATATTAGCCCTTCCAGAACCATCAATCAGGTTTATGGAACCTGATATGGTATTAACATAGCTTCAGCTAATGCTATATAGGAAAAATATTTTCTATCTCTCAGGATACCAAAGGAAATGATATCTAATTGATGTAGACATTTTCATCATCAGTCCACTGATTATTTATTTTAGGGAGGTATTCACAGAAATCTGAAATATGAAGATGATTGATGGCTACCGGTTCATAATTTTCGATAGCATTTGTTTCAATATCTTTTTCCTTCCCTTTTTCTTTGATTGAAGCTTGATATAGCTCAATGAAGTGTTTGGACGTTCGACAGGTCTGTGACCAATGCCCTTTCATTCCACAGCGAAAGCAAGTATTTTCATATTGTTTGGAGGGTGCATGCGGCACACCTTTCAATTTTTCTTGCTTAGCCCCACTTGTTTTTCCTTCATGATAATATGGTATGTAGTTCCTACTAGGAAACTCAAATGAAGGATAACTACGATAATTATTATTTCTGCAGCGGCCATGACCACAACCACGTCTACGACCACTTCCACGTCCACGACCAGACCATTAAAGGATACTGAATGTGCTTCAGTTAATGAAGCTGATCCGGTCGGACGGGATATGTGGTTTTCTAATAAGAGCTCATTATTTTGTTCAGCTACTAATAAGCAAGATATCAACTCATAATATCTTGTAAAATGTCTCTCTCGATATTGTTACTGGAGGAGCAAGTTCGAGGGATGAAATGTGGTAAATATTTTTTCTAACATATCCACATCATTTTTAGGCTCTTCACATAAATTCATTTGGGAGCTAATTCGGAATAAAGCTGAATTATATTCTATTACCGATTTATAATCAGACAACTTCAATTTTGACCAGTTGTCTCGAGCTATTGGCAGGATTATAATTCTTTGATATTCAAACCTATCCTTCAAATTTTTTCATAGTGTGGACAAGTCTTTTATTGTAAGATACTCGGAATATTTGTTAGAATTTTATATGTATAGTATATTTACAGAATAAAATAATATAAATATGAACACGTCACTTCGCAATCGGGAAGAACTTTATATATAAGTATATTAAAATGACACAAGCAGATCGATAAATAACATAAACATGTCACTTCGCAATCGGAAAAGACTTTATATATAAGTATATTGAAATGACACAAGCATGCCGATTTTTCAATCGGGAAGGATATAATATATATATATATAGATATATATATATATAGATATATATATATAGATATGTATAGATATGTTTATCTATTGAAATGATATAAACATAATTTTCGTATCTTTTACTTGTCTTCTCGGATGGTCAGAAGCTCGTGCTGATAACGTGTTGTATAATAGTAGAATATATATATAATTAACTGCTATACTATATAATACTTAGAGATAAAAGATAATAAGATTGAGAGAGAGAGAGAGAAGTTTCTGTTATTTCAAAGATTACCAATTTATAACATACAGATGCATATATATATATATATGGAGGCAAAGGATGTGGGATATTTTATTTGGATAGAATTTTGGCAATCTCGTGCGAAGGTTATGAACCCACTTGCAACACTTCCAATATATTATGTCCACATATCTCTTTTTCTTTTTTAATCATCTGCAGAGACAATAACCATTCTATAAATAGACATATATATACACAAATTTCCATTCATAGTGCCACCCAAAAGCAAAAGATGAAGTTTGGCAAGGAACTTGTATCACAAATGGTACCAGAATGGCAAGAAGCATACATGGATTATGACTACCTAAAGACCCTTTTGAAAGAAATCCAACTTTTCAAACAAAGAAACAGATCAAAATCAACACCCGAAGGGCTAAAGAGAAGGCGCACACTTTACAGAGCTTTCAGTGGCCTAACACGAAGAAAAAACAACAATTCACCAAGCCCAACAGCACAAGCAGACATCGAAAACCAAGTCATTCTGGTCAATTCGGCCAGCGAAGGCAACTCGCGCCGAGGAAGACACGAGACGTTGTTCCTCCGGGCTGCAGAAGAAGGAGGCGAAGTCGAGATGGCCTTCTTCAGAAGGCTGGATGATGATTTCAATAAGGTCTTGAAGTTCTACAAGTCTAAGGTGGAAGAGGTGGTGAAGGAGGCTGAGACGTTGAACAAGCAAATGGATGGTCTCATAGCTTTTATGATCAAAGTGGACAAACCTCATAAATGGTTCGATAGCTCGGCGGAGATGACTCGTCTTGCTTCGGGTGTTGCTGCATTATCGGATTCTACACCACATTCTTCAGTTAGATCAATCAGTAAGTGTTTCTTGTGAAGATAATGCATATGTAATTTTGATGTGTTCTTGTTAAAAACCATGTTTACAATCTTTTTATACGGTTTAAACTTTTAAAGTAGATGATTATTAACACGAAAACACAGGTTCAACCTTGATCTGAGCTCGAATAGCCAGATCTTCGGCTCTGCTTTCCTAGACTTGACTAGATTGTAGACGTCACCCTTCTTGTTGCCTGTCATTTTCTCTAATTACAATCAAATTAATGCTTGCTTTACATAAAAAAAAAAGGGTCATTTAGAATTAATCAAACACCTTCTAGCCTATTAAAAAATCACAAAATTGTCCTTAATTTGCAGGAAGAACTTCCATGAATGTAATAGAAGAAGTTGGGCTGATCAGACAAGGGCAATCGGATGAATCCGGTGATGATAAAGAAATAAAGGAGGTGAAAAGTATCAACAAAAATGTTCAAGAAGAACAGAAGCTAAACATCATGGCCACTAGACCAGCTCAATTAGAAATACTTGACCATGTGAAAATTAACTACACTATTGAGACTCCGCGTTCCACCCTCAAAGCCTTCCTCCATGTTCCTCATCAGACACAACTGCATATCAATAGGGGAAATCTAAAGAAGGTGGAAGAACAACTTAAGCATGCTTTCGTCGAATTCTATCACAAGCTTCGGCTTCTTAAGAACTACAGGTAACAGATTATTCAATCACAAATTTTGGTTAATTGGCTTTTTATTTTATTTTTATTTTTCCCCCTATCTGGTCTAATTATATATTTGATCCATCTGCTAATCCATAAACAGCTTCTTGAATATGTTGGGATTTTCGAAGATCATGAAGAAATATGACAAGGTATATATCCTCCATTGAAAACTCAGATTTTTTCTTTCCATCTCAACATTCCTTACATTTGATCTAGCTATTGGAAGTTTTGTTGAAATGAAACATCCTCTGTATTCTCTGTTGCAGATAACTTCAACAAATGCATCAAAACAATACTTGAAGATGGTGGATAACTCCTACCTCGGTAGCTCAGATGAGGTGAGATTATTTATCAAGTACAAGATAGGTGTTAAAGGGGACTTGTCCCATGCCGGATCCGAATAGAAAAAAAAAGGGTATACATGGGCGTTTAGGCAGGCTTTTGAGACAATGGTAAGCACTCGACTAGTTATACCAATTTCTTAATTCGGTGTCAAGTAAAGCGCTCACCCAATTGATCAACCTATCATATTATGAGGAGTTCGAGTGGTAGAGAATGTTCATGGAGAATTGCTCCACATCGGATCCAACCCAATAGCTTAAAATTTTGGTCATTGGTAAGCGTCTAATCCGCTACAATAGGCCTACACACCATAGACATTCAAACTTTAGTCTTCAAGCTATCATATTATAAGGAGTTCTAGTGGGGGAGAATTTTAGAGGAGACTTGTTTCACATCGGATCCAACCCAATAACTTAGAATTTTGGGTCATAGACATTCAAACTTTAGTCTTCAAGCTATCATATTATAAGGAGTTCGGGTGGGGGGAATGTTAGAGGAGACTTGTTCCACTAGGGGTGCACAAAAAACTCGTGGAACCGAAACTGTAAGGAATTGTACCTAAACTAAACCGAATTATTCATTACGGTTCAATTCCGGTTCCAAATTTTAGGAATCGTTCATTATGGTTCCGGTTCTAAGTCAAGGAAATAGAACCGTTAGAAGAAATATATATATATATATGTAGATAAATTCTAATATCTTCTAAGTTCTAATGTTATATATATTTATATAATATAAGATATATAAATAAATACTAACAGCTTCTAATATATAGTTATAACTAGGGGTGCATAAGTATGAGTGTGTATCTTGCCAATGTTAAAAAAAATAAGTAAATAACAAGGAACAGTTGGAGAACTGGAACCAGAACCGAACCAAACTCAATGGTTCCGATTTCAAAATTAAGGAACCATTGGGAACGGTTCTGGTTCTGGTCCCAGCAAGAACCTTAAGGAACTGAACCGTGTGCACCCCTAGTTCCACATCACATCCGACCCAATAACTTAAACTTTTGGGTCATTGCTAAGCGTCCAACCACAATAAGCTTACACACCATACACATTCAAAGTTTAGTCTTCAAGCTATCATATTATAAGAATCAATTTGTCCAATGCCTTGTAGTTCAAATGATTAACTCATGATCTGTTTTGTGCCATTGTAGGTTACTAGGCTTATGCACAGGGTTGAAGATGCATTCATCAAACATTTCGCCAACTCAAATCGCAGCAAAGGAATGAGTAAGTTAAGACCAAAGGCAAAGAAAGAAAGACACAGTGTAACATTTTCATTGGGTAAGATTTCTACTATATGGATTTGTATACAAGGAATTGCTTTTTCCTTTGAACCCCTCTGTTAATTACCTTCCCTTAAATCTTTGTACATTGGAAAATTTTCAGGCTTCTTTGTTGGCTGCGCAATAGCTCTCATACTGGCACTTGTTCTGATTATACGTGCACGCAAAATTCTCGACAAGGAAGGAAGAGCCCAATACATGGAAAATATGTTTCCCCTTTACAGGTAATTAATTAAGAACAGCTTCAAATGACTCTTTTTATTAAGCTTTTACTTTGTTCCTATTAGCCACTTCTCCATTACCAACAGCCATAGTAAATGTAGTAAAGTTTAGCAGAGCTTTGACTCAAACCCATTGAGCTATCATGCACTTGGCTTACCAAGATAGCTTTAGCTTACTTAGTGTAGAGTCATTTAAGTATGTCAGCACTAATACAATCCCGAACTACCTTTGCAGCCTGTTTGGATTCATTATACTTCACTTGCTTATGTATGCTGCAAACATATACTTCTGGAGGCGTTACCGAGTCAATTATTCATTCATATTTGGTTTCAAGGAAGGAACTGAGTTGGGTTATCGAGAAGTTCTCCTCCTGAGTTCTGCTTTTGCAGTACTAGCACTTGCCAGCGTGCTCGCAAACCTTGATATGGAAATGGATCCAGAAACACTCGATTACAAAGCAATCACAGAACTTGTTCCTCTGGGATTAGTGGTGGTAAGTGCCAAGTAATCAGTCAACTAAATTCACACCACTTTTTGCATTGTCCCACTTCCAAAGTGTGCTTAAATTGAACTTTTCTCCTTTTCTGCAGCTTGTAATCGTCACATTGCTTTGCCCCTTCAATATCATATATCGATCAAGTCGTTTCTTTTTACTCACAAGTGTGTTTCACTGCATCTTTGCCCCTCTCTACAAGGTAAAAAGATGGTGGCAGACTTTTCAGAAAAGGTTCAAGATTTTGTGTCATTTTTTTCTAATAAGTGATTTCCTTTCCTCTTCAGGTGACACTACCTGATTTTTTCTTGGCGGATCAGCTAACAAGCCAGGTGTGTAAATGGCCTCTACTATGCTTAGCTTCAATCGCAAGCCACCTCTTGTTTGAAATAGTTTTAAGTATCAATTGTTGTGTTTCTGCAGGTGCAATCATTTAGAAGTCTGGAGTTCTATGTTTGCTACTATTGCTGGGGAGACTACAAACTCAGAGAGAACAGTTGCAAGAAAAATGATGTTTTCAACACTTTCTATTTCATAGTTGCTGCAATTCCATATTGGTTGCGCCTCCTTCAGGTACGTCCCCCATTACTTATTTCATTCCAACCTGAAGTACAAGCTACTAACCATTGTAAATGCGAAGTTGTCATAGAAAACATTGTAGTCTACATGCTATCAAAGGTGCCTGAAACAGTTCATTTTTCTTTTCAGTGCCTCAGGCACTTGTATGAAGAGAGAGATGTTACGCAAGGACTCAATGGGTTGAAATATTTCTCAACAATTCTAGCCGTGAGTACAAGAACAGCATACACTTTCAACAGAGGCAGCTTTGGTTGGAAGATGGTAGCCTGGATTTTCTCAGTCAATGCAGCATTCTTCGGTACTTATTGGGATCTCGTTAAGGATTGGGGGCTTTTACAATGGAATTCTGAGAACCATTGGTTGAGAGACAAGCTCCTTATCCCCCATAGAAGTGTATATTTCGGAGCCATGGTGAGCAGAAGAATTAACAAATGAGATTTACCGTTAAAAATTGTTGTGTCAATGAAGCGCAACCAAATTCAGTGAAAATTCTAACAATTAAAGTTGGTATTTCAATATGCAGGTCTTGAATGTAGTGTTGAGATTTGCCTGGCTGCAAACAGTGTTTGATTTCAAAGTCCCTTTTTTGCATAGAGAAACCTTAGTCGCACTTGTTGCTATCCTCGAGATCTTTCGTCGTGGCATGTGGAACTTCTTCAGGTAATTTAATGCTAAAATTTTGATTATTTTGGTTTGTAGAACTTCCGACTATTTTCCCAAGGAAACAGAGACTAACATAGTCCAACAGGACTTGATGCAGAGTGTCTAGCGCTAATTGATTCTCTTTTTACTGATGATTGTTTCATTTGTTGATCAATCAGGTTGGAAAATGAACATCTGAATAATGTTGGCAAGTATCGGGCATTCAAGTCAGTACCACTGCCTTTCAACTACGATGAAGATGAGAACAAAGATGATTAGAGTTTCACTATATATATTGCAAAAGAACCCGCCAAAAAGACAAGTGTACAAAGAAAAGAAGAAGTATAAAATCAAGTAAATACTAAATAAATAGTCATGATTGTGAATGTAGTCATTCTTTTTCCATTTGTTTTGAGTGAATTCTTTGGGATTTAGATCAAGAAATGAAATGATTTGTACACAACAATCAATTCAATTCAATTTTCTTTTTATTCCTTGTCTCCGAACTAACAAACAAATCTACAGCCAATTTCAAACAGACCCTCTAATTAGATGAGACAGTAATCTGAACATTTTTCAGTAATTTCATTTGGTCAGAGGCTTGAAGCAGGAAACAGTCTTTTTACATGCGGACGTAAGGTTGTGTAATACTCCGAAAAAATTTAGATGTCTATTATTTTAAAGAAATTGAATTTCTTTATATTATTACTTTATTTTATTAATTCATGTGAAATACCTTATTTCCATAAATTATCATTGTAGGTGAGCTACTTTTCTTTTATATGCATTTTATCATTTTATGTGGATTGCTTAGGTTTTGTAGATTCCAATCATTTCATGTAAATTTCTCGGTTTATTTTTTTTTATCATTTTATGTGAATTGTTATTGATTATGTGTTGTATTTAAATATTTTAAATGCTTTGGTTTGGGCTAGGGAGGAATTTGGGCTGGAATGGTTGGGCTAAGGATATGTTTAAATTGTTGGGCCAGGGTAATAATTATATTATCATTGTTATTATTATTGTTATTATTATTATTATTATTTTATTTAGTTTTAGAAAAATCAATAATAGAATAATAATTAAGACAAAAAGGAAAAAGAAGAAATTAGGGTTTTTGCCGTTGCTTTATGCACAGAACTAAGAGAGTAAACGAAAGAGAGAAGGGAGTGACGATCAGGTGAACAAGTTGATTCGTCAAAGAGGCAAGTTTGATTCTTCTCTTCCCCTTTGAATCCGTAAGCATAGTCTAGGTTTAAGAATTTTGTTTATATAGAAAATCTATTTTTAATTGTATTTTTGTTTGTTGCTTCTTGTGGATATATTTCGTGGGAATTTATTATGCTAAATTGTATATAGGAGTATAGATATATATATGTAAGAATATATGCATATATATATATTTCATGTATGTGTAAACTGTATAGGAATTTGTTTATGCATGAATTTAGGATGGAAAAAGATGTTAATTCGTAAGCCTTCTCTGTTGTGATTGTCTACAAAACAAACCTTGATCTTTAATAAAATAGATCGTGAGAAATTCGAGTTCGAATTTTTAAATTTTGCGAAGAACCCTAGGACTTGTGAATTGAGGATTTTTGATTCGGACTATCTTTCATAGGGCTTTTTGCACCAAAGGGTAGAGGGGATCAAAGGAAAAAGAATGGGACCAAAATCAGAGCGAATGGAGGTCGGGGCACGCCGAAAAACATGCCGGAAAACCCCCCAGCGCGCTGCCATGCGCACTGGGGAAGAAAAGCTCCAGCACGTGTGACCCCACGCACGCCGCCGGCGCGTGGGGGCGCATCCGGCCGGCGCCAGCTCCGGCCGGTGGCCGAAAAATGGTTTTCGGGCCCCACTCGCGGGGGCCCACCTCTGGGTCCAATACGGGCCCATTCTGAATTGTTTTGATATTTATTTTGTATTTTAGAAATTTTTGGGAAAACTTGAAAATTTGGAAAAAACTCTTTTTAAAAATACTTTTATAATTCTAAAAATTCTCAAATTTTATGTCAACTTCGTGGGAGCTTAAGGGGTTTGGGGTTTAAATTTCATATCGAAAAAATTTACCATTGTCTTTAAATTAATTTTTAAAGTGTCTAAAACCTGGTTTTTTTGGCCTCTTTAATTTTAGAAAATAGTTAAAAATTTCCAAAAATTATGAAATTTTTACTATAACTCTCTGGAGGCTAAATACACTTAAGTTTAAATTTTCATCTGAAAATAGTCTTTAATTTTTGTTCAATTAATTTTTAAAGTGTCTAAAAGTTAAATTTTCACCTTCTTTTATTTTTAGAAAATATTTTAAATTCCAAAAAATTCTAGAAAAATTTAGGTAACTTTATAGGATTAAAATGCACCTGGGTTTTAAATTTCATGTGAAGATGAGTCTCCCTTGTGATTGTGTTGGTTGTAAACGTATGCTTCGAATTATATTTTATTTTCTTTTCGCTAAAAAAATATTTTTAAAATTTCTAAAAATTCTAGAAAATTCCAGAATGGTTTAATAGGGTTCTGAGAAGTAGAATAGGCCCAGAAACCTAGATAAAAGTTTAATTTAGACTCCCTCATAGATTTGAGTGCATTGGAGGTTGAGTTGGGAAATTGCTTCTATAATAGATGCTTAGGTTATTTAGTTTACTTGAATGTATTTTCCTTTAAGGATATAAATGCCCATCAAATACGTGATTATAGTTTACTTGTGAACGATTTGTCTTGTGGTGATAATTTCATGTTGGATAATTTGAAATACTGGTTTGTGCAAATTTAAATCATAATGCACCTTGTTTATTTTATGTTTCATATTGGAATGCATCTATATGTTTTTAATGGGCATGTAAGGATTACCCGACGTGTCAGTATTGCCCATACCTAATAAGGTATCTATACATTTTTATTTGGCATGTAACGATTGCCCAGCGTGTCAGGATCGCCCATACCTAATAAGGTATCTATACATTTTTATTTGGCATGTAAGGATTGCCCGACGTGTCAGGATCGCCCATACATAATAAGGTATCCATACATTATATTTGGCATATCGTGATTGCATAGATTTGATAATATGCTTGCATATGTGTCTTGATTTTTTTAACTTAAAGAAAGTGTTCGTTTTAAATAATAAGGGTTGTTGGGTTAATGTATAAGATGATTTTTATCCTTTGAAAACATGAACTGAATAAAGAATATTCTAAATGGTTGCACCTATATTTATCTCTTGTGTACCTCACACTAAGGGTATGTGTATTGGTTCTCTGGTTGGGATGTAGTAGATAGAACTTGCTCGTGGGTTTAACCCACTTTGTTGATATTTCAGATTCCAGGCAGTTTCTCCCACGAGGATAGAGTACTAGAGTTGGTTGTGACAGACATCTACTCTCATCAGTCACAGGGTAGGAATCTTTTTTTTTTTCAGGAGTCAAACTATGAACTCATTTAGAGGTTTTGGTTTTTGGTTTTCAATTAATTTGTTCATTCTGGTTAAGGGGTCCTTGGGTTACGGGACTTCTAAATTGTATTACCAGACATATAATTATTTACTTATCAATTATTTCAATTCAATAGAATTTTCTGTTCAACTTTTAGTAGTTATTTTATTTTTGTCTTTTGCCTCTATACTTGTTGCTATCAGTTATTAACATTCCTCAGGTTTTGTGTATGAGACTGGCCACCTCATGCGCAAAATTTTTTAGGCGGTATTTCATTTGGTATCAGAGCATTCCAAGTTCAAGTGTCCTCAGGTTTTAAGGGTCTATCGTAGGGTATCTTCCGCATTGTGTATTATGATAAATAGGATTCTAAACATAGAGTTCATATTGTTTTAATCTATCCTCGATGGTATTGATGTTTATCTATTTCCTCTACAGATGCCACCCCGTAGAAGGAGGAATGTGAATGATATTCTAGGTCAGGGTCATGCTCAGGGTGGAGATGCAAATATTCCTCTCGACTTGGTAACCATTATAGCACAGGCTGTAGCTGCCAGGGTGGTGGCGACTGCTCTTCAGAATCAACAGCCACCTCAGCAGCCACAGCAAATGGCACAGGTTCTATTTCCTATGGAGCAGTCCAACACTTGGGAGAGGGTACGGGATTCCTTCACAAAAGGGAATCCGCCAGAGTTTTTAGGGTCTACGGAGGTTACCGAGGCGTATCAGTGGAAGAAAGATATTGAGCGCCATCTTCGCATGGTTACGTGCACTGAGGTACAAAAACAGATGCTAGCTACATATAAGCTAGTGGGAAATGCATTCCAGTGGTGGGAGTCAGTGACTACATCGAAACAGTGGACTATGTTCACCTATGCAGATTTTCAGGTTCGCTTTGATGCTAAGTATTTCCCGTATGTAGTGAGGGCAGCTAAAAAGAAGAAATTTCTCGGGTTACAGTAGGGGGACAGAATTGTGGCAGCATATGAACAGGAATTCACCAATTTATCACTGTTTGCACCTGAGGAGGTGGACATCGAAGAAAAGAAGCTGCGATGTTTTGTGAATGGGTTAATCTGGCCTATTCGACAGGTCCTTCTGGGATGTCCAGCTTATACTACATATGCTCAGATAATGGATGTTGCATTGCAGCACTATTAGTCGAGAAAAGATTACAAGAAAGGGCAGACAGAGAAACGACCTGACAGAGAATTCACTAGTCAGACAGTGGAGAGAAAGAATGGGAATGGAAGTAAACACTTTGATAGGGGCAATCATTCAGGGTAGCAACCGTGGAAGAGACACAGACCCAACAATGATGCTCAGAGAGGGAGAGCCTCTACTCATAGGAGGCACAGTGGGGTACCACAGGCAGGTCGTGGTCAGCAATATGGAAATCAGTTCAGGAGGTCTATCGGTGTGTTTAATGGAAACTGTTATAGTTGTGGCAAGCCAGGGCATTCAGCTAGGTATTGTCCTAACAACAATCAGAGACCACCTAGTCAGCAGAGGCAAGGACAGCAACCACCTTTGCCAGTACCACAGATTCCACAGATACAGGCACAACATCGTCCAGCTTTACCTGCACCACCATCGCCTATAGGGCAACCTGGACAATAGATGCATTATGAGAAAGTCTATAATGTTATGCCATGTGATGTGCGGGCTCCTCAAACTATTGAGGGTATGTTTCTTATCAATGGTAGAGTGGGTCACATTTTATTTGATACTGGTGCATCACATTCCTTTGTACCTAGAGCATTTGCTAGTTTATGTGGGTTAGATATTCAGCTATGTACTTCTCCACTCACTATATCTATGCCATTGGGGGCTAGTACGGTTCTACGAGAACAGGGTAGTCAGGTCCCTATAGACATTGGCAGACTCAGATTCTTGGTAGATTTATTAATCCTAGATATGCGATCATATGATGTTATACTCGGGATGGACTGGTTATCACATTACCATGCTCAGGTTAATTACCACGATAAGGCAATTATTTTTGCTATACCGGGTCAAGAGATGTACTTGATTACTATGCTACAATTAAAGGGAGGGTCTAGTACACACCTGTTCTTTATCAGTGAGGAATCTCCGTAAGGAACTATAGTATCTTTAGATTCTATTATGGTAGTGCGAGACTTTCAGGATGTATTTCAGGAGATCCCAGGGTTACCACCTAGTCGTGAGATAGACTTTATGATATATGATATATTTAGCTCCAGGTACCAGACCTATTGCTAGGGTTCCATACAGGATGGCTCTGGTGGAAATGAGGAAGTTGAGAGATCAGATTTAGCAACTTCTTAGTTAGAAATTTATTCGCAGGAGTACTTCACCGTGGGGAGCACCGGTGTTGTTTGTGAAAAAGAAGGATGGGTTTTTTCGTCTTTGCATTGACTACAGGGAGTTGAATAAGGTCACAATCCCCAACAAGTACCCATTGCCTAGGATTGATGATCTGTTCGATCAGTTGAAAGGAGCCACCTATTTCTCAAAGATAGATTTGAGGTCCGGGTATCATCAGCTTCGAGTTAGGGAGCAGGATGTACCGAAGACAGCCTTCCTTACTAGATATGGGTCGTACGAGTTTCGGGTTATGCCGTTTGGGTTAACAAACGCCCCAGCTGTCTTTATGGACTTGATGAATTGAGTGTTTAGGGCTTACTTGGACCAGTTTGTTATTGTTTTCATTGATGAAATTCAGGTTTACTCTAAGTCAAAGGAGGATCATACCAGACATCTTCGTATTGTCTTGCAGACATTGAGAGATCATCAGTTGTATGCAAAATTTGAGAAATGTGAGTTCTGGTAGAGGAACTGAAGTGCTTGGGTCACGTAGTATCGGAGAAAGGGATAGCGGTCGATCCAAGTAAAGTGTCAGCGGTTCTGGAATGGGGCAGCCTACCTCACCTTCAGAGATTTGCAGCTTTCTTGGGTTGGCTGGTTATTATCGTCGGTTTATTCAGGGCTTCTCTAAGATTGCTGGGCTGCTTACCAATCTCACTAAGAAATGTGTGCCTTTCATTTGGGATGACTCATGTCAGGCGGCGTTTAACGAGTTAAAGACCAGATTGACTACTGCACCAGTTCTATCTACTCCTCAAAGCGGCATTGAGTACTTGGTGTATACTGATGTTTCATTACAAGGCTTGGGATATGTATTGATGCAAGAGGAGAGGCCGATATCACATGCGTCACGTAAGCTTAAGCCTCATGAGCTTAATTACCCAACGCATGATCTAGAATTAACAGCTGTGGTTTTTGCTTTGAGGATTTGGAGACATTACCTTTTGGGTGAGACCTTCAGATTATTCAGTGACCATAAGAGTCTGCAGTATCTATTTCACAGAAGGAGCTAAATATGAGACAGCGCAGGTGGTTGGAATTTGTGAAAGACTATCATTTTTTCATCTAGTACCACCCAGGAAAAGCGAATGTAGTAGCTGATGCACTTAGTCGCCGACCCTATGCTAGTCTATCTGCCCAATTCGAGGCATAGTGGAATGACTTGAGCAGCGTTGATGCCTTAGCTGATGCCTTTGTAGCATGTGTGGTGGTTACACCTGCAATCATACGAAGGGTAGTTACAGAACAGCTTATTGACCCACAGTGCGTAGAGAAGGTGACCGAGTTGAAATCTGGGGAGGTACCATTCTATACAGTGGGTAGAGATGGAGGATTGAGGTACAAGGGGCGATTGGTGGTTCCTCATAATGAGGACTTGAGGAGGGCAGTGATGGCTGAGGCCCACAATTCTCAATTTTTAGTACACCCAGGAAGGGATAAAATAACCAGGACATAAAGCGGCAGTTTTGGTGGACAGGCATGAAGAGGGACATCGTTATATTTGTCTCTAAGTGTAGCACTTGTCAAATGATCAAGATTGATCACCAAAGACCACCGGGGTCTTTGCAACCACTGCCTATACCGGAGTGGAAATGGGAAAGCATCTTTATGGATTTCATTGTGGGACTTTCCACCTCACAGCGAAATCATGATGCTATTTGGGTGATAGTGGACAGGTTGACAAAATTAGCACATTTCTTGCCAGTTTGCTCGAGTTACACCTCAGAGCAATATGCGAAGCTTTACATTGCAGAGATAGTGAAACTTCACGGTGTACCTTTGTCCATTATATCTGATAGAGATCCAAATTTTGTGTCAGGATTTTGGGAGAGCTTTCAGCAGGCAATGGGTATAGCTCTGCACCTCAGTACAGCTTATCACCCTCAGACCGATGGTCAGACTGAGAGGGTTAATCAGATTTTAGAGGATATGTTGCGAGAATGTGTACTCGACTTCAAGGGTAATTGGGAGAGTTATTTGTCGTTGCTTGAGTTTGCCTACAACAATAGTTATCAAAAGACTATTGGTATGACACCATTTGAGGCTCTGTATGGACGACCGTGTAGATCACCGGTTTGCTGGTTGGAAGTTGGAGAGAATAGATTTTTGGGTCCTGAGTTCATTAAGGACACCTCAGAAAAAGTTGCCCTTATTAGAGACCGTATGCGGACTGCACAGAGTAGACAGAAGAGTTATGCTGACCGAAGAACTCGTTCACTAGAGTTCAAGGTGGGGGATCAGGTTCTACTTAAGATTTCTCCCATAAAGGGAGTTATGCGGTTTGGAAGGAAAGGGAAACTGGCACCTCATTTTGTAGGTCCCTTTATGATTACCGATAGGGTTGGAGTGGTAGCGTATAGACTGGCGTTAGCAGACACCATGCACAGGGTGCACAATGTTTCTCATGTCTCCATGCTACGGAAGTTCCTTAGAGATGAGGATACTTATCAGCACATTGAGGTAGGAGAAATTGAGTTACAGCCGGATGCAACATATATAGAGCATCATTACTGTATTCTTGACCGTAGGGATTAGGTCATTCGTTCTAAGACTATTCCGTTAGTTCGAGTTCAGTGGAGCCACCATAACGAGGCGGAGTCCACTTGGGAAAGGGAGGATGAAATAAAAGAAAAAAATTCAGAGCTTTTTCTTTCAGGTATGAGCTGAATTCTGAGAACGGAATTCCTCTTTTTAGGGGGGAAAAATGTAATACCCCAAAAAATTTAGATGTCTATTATTTTAAAGAAATTGAATTTCTTTATATTATTACTTTATTTTATCAATTCATGTGAAATGTCTTATTTCTATAAATTATCATTGTAGGTGAATTTCTTTTCTTTTATATGCATTTTATCATTTTATGTGGATTGCTTAGGTTTTATAGATTCCAATCATTTCATGTAAATTTCTCTGTTTATTTTATTTTTATCATTTTATGTGAATTGTTATTGATTATGTGTTGTTGTATTTAAATATTTTAAATGCTTTGGTTTGGGCTAGGGAGAAATTTGGGCTAGAATGATTGGGCTAAGGATATATTTAAATTGTTGGGCTAGGGTTATAATTATATTATTATTGTTATTATTATTGTTATTATTATTATTATTTTTATTTTTATTTTTATTTTATTTAGTTTTAGAAAAATCAATAATAGAATAATAATTAGGACAAAAAAGAAAAAGAAGAAATTAGGGTTTTTGCCGTTGCTTTACGCACAGAACTAAGAGAGTAAACGAAAGAGAGAAGGGAGTGACGATCAGGTGAACAAGTTGATTCGTCAAAGAGGCAAGTTTGATTCTTCTCTTCCCCTTTGAATCCGTATGCATAGTCTAGGTTTAAGAATTTTGTTTATATTGAAAATCTGTATATAATTGTATTTTGTTTTGTTGCTTCTTGTCGATAAATTTCGTGGGAATTTATTATGCTAAATTGTATATAGGAGTATAGATATATATATGTAAGAATATATGCATATATATATTTCATGTATGTCTAAATTGTATAGGAATTTGTTTATGCATGAATTTAGGATGAGAAAATATGTTAATTCGTAAGCCTTCTATGTTGTGATTGTCTAGAAAACAACCCTTGATCTTTAGTAAAATAGATCATGAGAAATTTGAGTTTGAATTTTTAAATTTTGCGAAGAACCCTAGAACTTGTGAATTGGGGGTTTCCAATTCGAGCCATTATTGATGGGGCTTTTTACACCAATGGGTAGAGGGGATCAAGGGGGGAAGTTTAAAACAAAAATGTGACTAAACGGAGGTCGGACGAAGCCGGAATCAGGCCTAAAAATTCCCCCAGCGCTCTGCTAGGTGCGCTGGGGATGACAACCCAACAGCGCGTGTCCCCCACGCTCGCCGCCGGCGCGTGGGGGCACGTTCGGCCAGTGTCGACGCCAGCCGGTGGCAAGAAAAGGGTTTTCGGGCCCCACTCGCTGGGGCCCACCTATGGGTCTAAAACGGGCCCATTCCAAATTATTTTGATATTTATTTTGTATTTTTGAAATTTTTGGAAAAACCTGAAAATTTGGAAAAATCATTTTTTTAAAATACTTTTATAATTATGAAAATTCTCAAAATTTTATGTCAACTTCCTGGGAGCTTAAGGGGCTTGGGGTTTAAATTTCATATCGAAATGATTTACCATTGTCTTTAAATTAATTTTTCAAGTGTCTAAAAATTGGTTTTTTCGGCCTCTTTAATTTTAGAAAATAGTTAGAAATTTCCAAAAATTCTAAAATTTTTACTGTAACTCTCTGGAGGCTAAATACACTTAGTTTTAAATTTTCAACTCAAAATAATCTTTCATTTTTATTCAGTTGATTTTTAAAGTGTCTAAAAGTTAGATTTTTACCTTCTTTTATTTTTAGAAAATATTTTAAAATTTCAGAAACTTCTAAAAAAATTTAGGTAACTTTATAGGATTAAAATGCACCTGGTTTTTAAATTTCATGTGAAAATGAGTCTCCCTTGTGATTGTGTTGGTTATAAACGTATGCTTCGAATTATGTTTTATTTTCTTTTCGCTAGAAAAATATTTTTAAAATTTTCAAAAATTTTAGAAAATTCCAGAATGATTTAATAGGGTTCTTAGAAGTAGAATAGACCCAGAAACCTAGATAAAAGTTTGGTTTAAACTCCCTCCTAGATTTGAGTGCATTGGAGGTTGAGTTAAAAAATTGCTTCTATAATGGATGCTTGGGTTATTTGGGTTACTTGAATGTATTTTCCTTTAAGAATATAAATGCCCATCAAATATGTGATTATAGTTTACTTGTGAGCGATTTGTCTTATGGTGATAATTTCATGTTGGATAATTTGAAATACTAGTTTGTGCAAATTTAAATCATAATGCACTTTGTTTATTTTATGTTTCATATTGGAATGCATCTATACGTTTTTAATTGGCATGTAAGGATTGCCCGGCGTGTTAGGATCGCCTATACCTAATAAAGTATCTATACATTTTTATTTGGCATGTAAGGATTGCCCAGCGTGTCAGGATCGCTCATACCTAATAAGGTATCTATACATTTTTATTTGGCATGTAAGGATTCCCGGCGTGTCAGGATCGCCCATACCTAATAAGGTATCCATACATTATATTTGGCATATAATGATTGCATAGATTTGATAATATGCTTGTATATGTTTCTTAATTTTTTTAACTTAAAGAAAGTGTTCGTTTTAAATAATAAGGGTTGTTGGGATAATGTATAAGATGATTTTTACCCTTTGAAAACATGAACTGAATAAGGAATATTCTAAATGGTTGCACCTATATTTATCTCTTGTGTACCTCACACTGAGGGTATGTGTATTGGTTCTCTGGTTGGGATGTAGTAGATAGAACTTGCTCGTGGGTTTAACCCAATTTGTTGATATTTCAGGTCCTAGACAGTTTCCCCCGCGAGGATAGAGTACTAAGGTTGGTTGTGACAGACATCTACTCTCATCAATCACAGGGTAGGAATCTATTTTTTTTTTCAGGAGTCAAACTATGAACTCATTTAGTGGTTTTGGTTATTGGTTTTCAATTAAAGTCTTAACCTTTTGTTCATTCTGGTTAAGGGGTCCTTGGGTTACGGGACTTCCAAATTGTATTACTAGACATATAATTATTTATTTATCAATTATTTCAATTCAATGGGATTTTCTGTTCAGCTTTTAGTAGTTATTTTATTTCTGTCTTTTGCCTCTATGCTTGTTGCTATCAATTGTTAAGATTCCTCAGGTTTTGTGTATGAGACTAACCACCTCATACTCGAAATTTTCTGGTGGGTATTTCACTACAAGTGCTCCATTGTAGGGGGAGTCATCAAGATCACCAAGGGCTGCATGGTATTAATGCAAAGAGAACAGAGTGGAGGTTTGTACCATGTGGTGATGAGTGCTAATAGCACTCAGACTTCGATTGTGGATTGGAAATGGGATTCATATGATAACAAGATCTTGAGAAGTGTTCTGTTTGATTTATAGAAGACACAAGTTGCATATTTTCGGATAGACGAATGTGAGATAAAAGTTCCTGCTTGGAGAAAGGTTGCATCGAAACCCCCTTCCAAAGTCACTTGATACTTTTGACTTGATATAGCTCCAAGAATACATTGGCCGTGTGGATCAAAAAGAGTATTGTTTGATACTTGATTCGGGTTATGTAATTGATGTTTGAAAGGTCGATGGATCATTTGTGGATTTGTAGACTGGAGTCTCGTGTATTGAAGACTTGTCAAAAATTTTGTTAAAGGGGAGATTTGTTGGGTTGGCTCTTAAATTCCTATTGTGATTAGGTTTCCATTATACAGTTATGTCTTATTAGGTAATTTCTTAGAAAGCAAGTCTTGGTCTCAAGGAAGGAAAGTTCTTGTTGGGTAAGTCTATGGCGGAATTCTAATCCTTGTCCACCACGGAATTGAGTTTTGGGCTTTATAAATAGTTACCTATGTTATAAGTTAAAACGAATGAGAAGAAAAGACGCAATACTCTTATTGTTTTTGAGAGGTCACTCTCATTGTTTTAAGAGGTCAACTTTTGCGTAGAGATAATACTCTTATTATTTTTAAGAGGACACTTGAAGAGAGAATTCTTGCTTAGAATTTTTGATTTCCTTTTGAGTGAGATTGGGTGTATAAGGGTTAAGGGTCGAGAGTTGAACATACTCTTGATACAATCTTTCAATTTATATTATTACAATCTATATAGTGAAATCGGGTTCTCCGTGGACATAGACTTGTTTAGCCAAACCACGTATAATTCTTAGTGTGTTCTTGCAAATTTCTTCTTACTTGTTTACTTATCATCACATCGTAATATTGGGTGGTTCGTGATTGGGGGCTTGTTTCTCAACAATATATATAGATAAATAATATGAAATGTCACACCCTGATTTTTGATTCCCGGAAACCAGTGGTGATGTCCGCCCATCAAACCCTAACGGACCATTTCAACCACTCAATTACCATGGAAGCATACTTCACATGCATAGACGTATGTACGTGCAATGCAGACTTAACCAACCTCTATGGGCCCCACACATACTCCCATACACCTACTTATCTATCAACCCTCATCCATGGATTATGATGCATTGTAATCATCGTTACGATGCATCAAGCATGTATCACCCCAAGGTGCGAAACCTCTTGGGATCTGCCACAAATTCTCTACAAGTTTTTACAACACTTCCTCAAAATATTTACAATGCATCATTAGGTTATGATGCATCGTAATGGGCCTCTGATATGAATTCTACAGAAAATTCTACTGTTGTCTTTTGGTCTCTTTAGGCTCCAAAGCACCCTCCACCTTCATAGATCCATTCATACAACATTCAATCAATAAGATAAAGCTACTACCAATATGCACAAATCCCAAGTCATGCATTTGATCAAAACCGAGCATTCATCCAAGCCTCTCTCATTATTACATATATTTCCACATTCATCCACCAACCTCATTATACACATAATTGAGTACAAATACACATCTCATTAACATCGTATGCTCAAGTCTATAGTCATAACATGAATTATAAGTATATGGTCCAAAAATATTACAATTCATTCGTGACTACAATTTAAATGTAAATCCACATGCCACAAGCGGGCATGGATAGCTGGATACAAAAATATCCAAAATGAAACCATAAGCTAGAAGGAGCTCCACTTGGATGCTCAAGTCCCATCCGTCATCAACACCTTATCTGTAAAAAGGTTTGGGGAAAGGGAGTGACCAACTCAATGGCTCAGTAGAAATTCCACAACTCACCTAGGCATCGACCCAACACCGACCTACATGAATGTATGTCTCTACACTACATGCCACATCCAACAATCACATGTTCATTCAAAGCAATGCAAGTTAAGGATAATTGCATTAAATCACATATCATGCTTAGCAATTTAGAACACGTAAGTAAATAGATATGCACTCTCACTCTCAGCTCTAATCCGATACCCGAACATGATTGGTCCACTCTGAGGATCATGTGAACTTTGGCCACCTCCGATAACCCCTGTATGACTTAGACAACTCTGAAATGTCACACATCATTGGAAATGTGTTGATTTGCCACAATGTGAGCGGACAACTCCGAAACTCACTAGCTATGGACATACTCCGATTCTAGGCCTTAGCCTTGGTATGATGGGGCTTCTCTAAAGGTCATACCATAGTGGACAATTGTACCACTCTCTTAGCATGGTTGGACCACTCTGAAGTCCCGTGCACCTCCCTTGTACCATTTCCCGCAACCTCACATATATACAATGTGGACATATATTATACATAGCATATCATTTTTATGCTCTTCAATACACAAACTTGCTAGAATTCTATTTAGCATACATCTCTCACTACTCTATCAATATACACTCACATATACATTCAAATCATGCATAAAAGCCACATATGCATCCAATCTAACACATAAATAGTTATGCTACCAAATTATGCACATTTCACATACATATTTTCCACAGTGTACATATCATCTCATGCATCATTTTAACACACAAAAACTAAAGATGAAGGAGAAAATATTAAATCCCACCCCTCTCACCACTTTCAGTCACACAAACACAACTTTTACCTTTCCAACCCACCCAAAACCTTAGAATCAACACTTAGAAGAGAAGGAGAACCCCTACCTCAAGTTTGAAAACTTTCCAAGCAGTCTTCAAGTTTTCCACTAAGTTCTATCTTGCCGAAACTCACATTTGTTCGATTCAAACCGAAGCCGTAGCCGCCCTCTATGTGTTGTCTTTCTTCAGCGAATCCCAAATTCAAGCCGAAACACTCCGAAATATAGAGAGGATAAGAGATAATCAAATGGGAGAGAAGGGAGAAATGGGCATGAGAAATGGCTGGGATCTCTCAGCCTTAGATATTTATAATATCTAGGGTGTGAAATGACAAATATGACCCCGGGCCACTTAACGTACTCTCTTGACCTCCGTTTTCGATTTTGAAAGTTCCTACAGCCTTGAAATCACTTATTTAGCTCTCTAAATATTTCATTTGGTATAAAATCAAAAATAATTATTTTTCAAAATTTTTTGGATTCCCGGGCCCACCCGAACCACATCTTGAACCCCCATTTGACAAAAAAGTCAAACTTCTCCAAATGTTCCCAAAACCTCTATACAATTTCTCAAATATGTTTCCCACACTTAAAACATGCTGAACATTATTCAAAATGCATTTGTGGCAATTATGATGATTAAAATGAAAACCGGCCAAAATTGGTTACAACCTCCCCACCCTTAAGGAATTTCATCCTCGAAATTAGAAACATACCTCAAGTGACAAACAACTCATGATACTTTGAGCAAAATTTTTGTTCCCGCTCCTACATAGCCTCCTTGACTCTGTGATGCGTCCAAAGGACTTTAACCAATGGAATGATTTTGCCCCAAAGCACTTACTCCTTAGTATCCAAAACCTGGATCAATCTCTTCTCGTAAGACATGTCCTCCTCCACCTCAAGATCTGTCCAGTCTAACACATATAAAGGATCTAGCTCATACTTTCTCAACATCAAAACATGGAAAGTATTGTGCACACTTGACATTTGCAGTGGCAATGCCAAGTGATACGCTACCTCACCTACACTATCCAATATCTCAAATAGACCGATAAACCGTGGCACTAGCTTCCAAGTATGCCCTGAGTCTCATCAAACCTCTTTGTGGTGAAGACATTTAAGAAGACATGATCCCCCACCTCAAATGCCAAAGGCCTCCACCTCCTGTTGACATAGCTTTTTTAACGACTTTGAGCCGTAAGGAACTGCTGCCTTATAATCTTTATCTTCTCTATAGTCTCTCAGACTATATTCGAGCCCAATGCTACTGTCTCTTCAACTTTTATCCAACAAACCGATGACCTACAAGGTCTACTGTACAGAGCCTCGAATGGAGCCATCTCAATACTAGCTTGATAGTTATTATTGTACGCAAACTCCACCAATGGAAGGTGATCCTCCCAACTAGCATGGAAATCAAGTGCACATGCCCTAAGCATATCCTTCAAAATATGTATAGTACGCTTTGACTGACCATCTGTTTGAGGATGGTAAGCCGTACTGAAATGGAGGTCTATATTGAGTGCAGCTTGAAGGCTCTGCCACAACCGTGATGTGAACCTCGGATCTCTATCGGACATAATAGAAATTGACACTCCATGCAGTCTCAAAATCTGATTATTGTATAGCTGACTAAGAATATCTACGTCATCTGTCACTTGAATTGGAAGAAAATGAGCCACCTTGGTCAATCTGTCCACAATGACCCATACTGCATTATAACTCTTCCTTGTCCTAGGCAACCCCATCATAAAGTATATAGTGACATGTTCTCACTTCCATATACCCACCGATAATGGTTGTAATAAACCTGTCGGTCTCTGATGCTCAGCCTTCACTTGTTGACAAGTGAGGAATGCCCTTCCACCAATACTATCTACAAAGGTTGTGATACATTTTGGTACCACATGAGTGCACTGCAAGTCTAGAGCTATGAAACTCTCTCAAGACCTCAACGTTGTAACTCAATGGACTAACCATTTTGCCTTTAAACCTTAAACCCCCATCTGAATGGATAACCCAGTCCTCTACCACATCGCCACCCGTAATCCGAGTGCCTCACTAACCACTCTACTCACTAGAGTCAGTTATACAATAAGTGTGAACAAAGTAGTCAGTTTACCACCCTCACTAAAGTACAATCCCATTTCTGAGATGTCTTCCATCATCTTCCACTCTCAGATAATAATACTAGCTAAGGTGCCATGTGATTTTTTGCTCAAAGCATCGGCAACCACATTGGCCTTCCCCGGGTTGTACTGAAAATCAAATTTGTAGTCTTCCATGTACTCCACCCACCTCATCTGTTTCATATTCAAGTCATTTTGTGTGAAAAAGTACTTTAAGCTTTCGTGATCGGAGAAAACCTCAAATTTCTCCCAGTAGAGATAATGCCTCCACATCTTCAAAGAAGAAATTACCGCTGCTAGCTCTAAGTCGTGAGTCGAGTAATTTTGCTCATTAATCTTCAACTATTGGGAACCATATGCAACAACCCTCTTAGTTTGCATTAGTACAAATCCCAATCTATCCCGTTAAGCGTCACGGTAGATGACATAACCCAAATCACATTCGGGGATAATCAATATAGGAACACTAGTCAATTTACTCTTCAATTCCATAAAAGGACGGTCACAAACATTGTTCCACACAAACTTAACTCCCTTAAGAGTAAGCTTGGTCATCGGCACCGCTAACTTCAAAAAGTCCTTTACAAAGTGCCAGTAATATCCTGCCAATCCCAAGAAGCTACGTACCTCGAATACATTCTTAGGTCTTTCCTAATTCATTACCGCTTCAATCTTAGAAGGGTCTATTGAAACTCCTCCTTCCGACATCACATATCCTAGGAACTTCACCTCCATTAGCCAAAATTTACATTTTTTGTATTTGACATACAGATGGTGCTCTCTCAAAATTTGCAATACCATCCTCAAGTGGATCTCATGCTCCTCCATAGAAGAAGAATACACAAGAATGTTGTCCACAAATACCATCACGAACCTATTCAAGTACACAATGAAGACTCAATTCATTAAGTTCATGAACATTGTCGGTGCATTCGTCAAACCAAGTGGCATCACTAGAAACTCATAGTGGCCATATTTAGTCCAAAAAGCTGTCTTTGGAATGTCATCACCCTTACCCTCAACTGGTAATACCCCAACCTCAAGTCGATCTTCGAAAAACAATTAGTTGATCAAACAAGTTATCTATCCTTGGCAAATGGTACTTGTTCTTAACTATCACTTGGTTCAACATTCAGTAATCTATATACAACTACAAGGATTTGTCCTTCTTTTTGGCAAATAGGATCGGAGCTCCCCAAGGTGATGTACTAGGTCGCACAAACTCCTTATCCAACAACTCTTGCAACTGATCTTTCAACTCCTTTAGTTCTGCCAGAGCCATACGGTATGGTGTCGTAAAGATGGGCGTGGTACCAAGAGCTAGATCAATGCTAAACACTTCATTTCTCATTGGAGGCAACTATGTCAAGTCCCTTGGAAACACATCTAAAAACTCACCAACTACCGGTGGAAAGCCTCTATGAGTCATAACCTCATCATCCTTGGCTAACAAGCTAGCTAAGAAATACCTAATCTCATTCCAAGCACCAGAACTAAGTAGTGACGGAATGTAGAAATCATCTCGCTCTCCCACAAAGGAGAAGTAATCACCCTCGGGGTGTGCACACTATCACTCTCCTACGAAGACAATCAATCATGGCTCTAAATTTAAATAGTCAATCCATACCTAGAATGACATCGAAAGCGGTTATATCTAGTACCACAAAGTCGAACACTAGCCGACGTCTCGTAACCTTGATTTCGCAAAATCGACACACTCTACCCAGGGTAACTCTACCACCAACAGGCATATCAATGGACAATAGTGACTCCAGTGATGATACTACTAGCCCCAAGGCACAAACAAATGCAGCAGATATGAATGAATGTGATACACCTAAATCTATCAACATCCTAGCCCACGAGCTAGAAACTAGGAAAATACCTCTGATCACTGATGGTCCTAGTATCTCCTCTGTCGGAACGAGTGTAAAAACTCAACCCTGTGTCTACTGACCCCTCTAACCAACCCCCTAAAATCCTGACTGCTGACTAGAAGCAGGTGTAGTCCCTCTCGCTGCTCGAGATCCCCAAACTGACTTATGCTAGTTGAGGTGGTCGTGATGCCCTAAAGCCAAACTGAACTGCAGTTATCTACCTGGTTGTCTATTGAGACCCTGTACCACTCTATGCCCCCTGCCTCTATGGGCCGTTAGCTCTAACATGCCCCAACTACTTGTAATGGAAGCATGCTCGATCCTCCACTGATACCACCGACACTAGTGCCACTGCTTGCCTCTGAGGGCACTCATAACGATAATGGCCAGTTTGATGGCAATATGATAGCACACTATTGTAGATCATGAAAATTCGATAAGCAATGTCAATGAAGGCACCGGACAAGCCTGTTGCTACCAATGAGAAGAGAATATACTCTCTGTGTGCCTCTTTCTCCCCTGATTTCCCAAAGATGCCCCGGCACCCTTCGCTTGTTGTTTAGAGTCTCATATCCTTTGGGTGTCTGTATCATCTTCCTCTGCCACTAGGGCTTTGTCAACCACCTCATCATAGGTTTTTCAAACCTAAAATGAACACCCTCTTTCTAATAGAGGTCTTCAATCCCTTCACAAATTACTTCACCTTTAACTTCTCGTCATTCACCATCTCTGGGGCAAAGCGATCCAAGGATGTGAACTTGGTCTCGTACCCCATGACATCCATGTCCCCTTAGACTACATCCATGACCTCCTGCCTCATTCGGTCTTTTATAGAAATCAGAAAGAACTTGTCGAAAAATAACCTTTTGAAGGTCTCCTAATCCATAGTCTCGGTATTGTGGGTATTCCCTATGAATTGCCACCACCTATCCGCTTCTCCTTGCAAATGAGTGTCACCACTCCAACCCTTAAGTCCTCATCGATTATGAGAGCAACCATGAGCTTATGAGTCTGATCTATCCAACTTTCTGCCACTAGTGGATCACATCCAGTAGGCAGTTTAAATTTCACATACTCTTTTATATCTACCATCTCTTGGCTCAAAGAAACCCTAGGTGGTGCCTGAACCTCCTCTTCCTAAGTTTCCCTTGCTATTTGCTTCATGGTGTCTATCATGTCTTGCATAAACTGTGTCCTGTCTATTGGCTATTGTGGAGCATCAGCGCCTCTACCTCGCGCTTCCTTGGTGGTATTTTTGCTATATGCACAACAAGAAGGTTCAATACCAAGTATGTCTATGTATACACCACTTTTTCCATGCTCACACAACACCGCGTCAATTTAGTCCATAAAAGCATGTTATGAAAGCGTAAGCACATAATTATGTCACACATAAGCAATTTATACACTTAAGGTCTAAATTCTCATGTTTCACTCCTTAGCCTCAATGAACACTTAAACCAACTTTCACCCATCGCCCCCAAGGTATTCAAAACCATTGCTCTCCTACCACGCTATCACACCTGAATTTTTGACTCCTGGAAACTGGTGGTGACGTCCGCCCATCAAACCCTAACAGACCATTTCAACCTCTCAATTATTGCGAAAGCATACTTCACATCGTAATCATAGCTACGATGCATCGAAATTATAATCCATCGATCATGTATCGCCTCAAGGTACAAAACCTCTTGGGATCTGCATAAATTCTCTACAGGTTTTTACGATACTTCTTAGGGCGTAAAATGACTAAAATACCCCTGGGCCACTTAACATACCATCTCGACCTCCGTTTTTTATTTCAAAAGTTTCTACGGCCTTGAAATCACTTCCTTAACTCTCTAAACATTTGATTTGGTTTAAAACCAAAATTCATTATTTTTCAAAAATTTCCCGGGCCCACCCAGATTGCATCTCAGGCCTCCGTTTAACCAAAAAGTCAAGCTTCTCCAAATGTTCCCAAAACCTCTATACAACTTCCTAAACATGTTTCCCACACTTAAAACATGCTAAACATCATTCAAAATTATGGTAATTATGATAATTAAAATGAAAACTGACCAAAATTGCTCATGGTCTCTACATGAAACCTACTAAAACTGTCCTACATCATGCCCTTACAAGAATGAGCAACTTTAATCCCAAGGAAATAGCGAAGAGCACCCAAGTATTTAGTATGAAAATGGTGACCCAAGTGTCGTTTCAACTCATCAATACCTACTAAATCACTCCCAGATATAATAATATCATCGACATAAACAATCAAGACAATAGTAGCAATAGAAGAATGACGAACAAAAATAGAATGGTTAAAAGTAGAGCGTTGAAAGCCAAACATGATCACCATAACACTAAATCTATCAAACCATGCACGGGGAGACTGCTTCAAACCATATAAAGCCTTTTACAGGCGACAAATGAGGTGCTCACTACCAGCAATAGCATCACCTGGTAATTGATCCATATAAACTTCCTCTTGTAAGTCCCAATAAAGAAATGCATTATTTATATCAAGTTGATATAAAGGCCAAGAACAACAAACAGCCACTGAAAGACGAACTCGTGCAGAGTTAAGACGGGCTACAGGAGATAAAGTTTTAGATTAATCAACCTCATATGTTTGCGTTTACCCTTTGGTAACCAAACGTGCCTTAAGACGTTCAACATTACCATCAGGAAGATACTTAACAGTATAAACCCAACGACAACTACCATTTCGTTTGCCAAAAAAGAGAACAGTAAGCTCCCAAGTCTGATTCTTGTGAAGGGCACTCATTTCCTCATCATTCATAGCATGTTTCCATCCAGACATAGATAAGGCCTGCTGATAAGATAAAGGGATAGAGATAGAAGACAAGGTAAAGACAAAAGACTGTAATGAGAAGGAAACATAATTATAAGAAATAAAATTAGCAATGGGATGTTGAGTACAAGTACGTTTACCTCGACGTAATGCAATTGGTAAATTATCAGTAGTAGAAGTGGTTGATGAAAGAACAAGAATCTCTGATTGAGAAGATGATGTGTCCGGACTAGAAGGAACAATAGGTCAAGATCGTGACCATTGGTAAACTTGCAAGGGAGGATTAGAAGATGAAAGAGAACTAGAAGGTGGAGCTAATGGCATCGAAAGACTAGGTAAAGAGAAAGAAGACTCCCCCTTATGAGAAGATATAAGATCAAAAGATAAATTCTGACCAGACAATGAACAGAAAGCAGTGGACTCAAAAAAGGTAATGTCAGCACTCACAAAGTAACACCTAGACTCAGGATTGTAACAACAATACCTCTTTTGAGTGTGAGAGTACCTAGGAAATACACGCGACCACGAGGAGACAATTTGTTATGACCAAGATCTAAAATGTAAATTTAGGCTACACAACCAAAGACAGGAGGAGTAAGTGAAAAGGCAGAGTAATTAGAATATAAAAGCCAGTAAAGAGACTGATTATTCAGAATAGTATAAGGCATGCGGTTAATGAGATGACAAGCAGTAAGAACTGCATCAGCCCAAAACTATGTTGGTACCTGTATATTCAATAACAAGGTACGAGCAACATCTAACAAATGGCAATATTTTGATTCAGCAATACTATTCTGTTGAGAAGTGTGAGCACAACTAGTCTGATGAACGATACCACGATCAGCACTGAAGGAATCCATGATAGACTGAGTCTATTCTGAGGCATTGTCAAATCGAAGAATTTTAATGCGTTTACCAAATTGAGTAAAAATTTCATTATAGAATTTAGTTATAATACGAGATAACTCCGATCTCTCTTTCATAAAAAATAGTCATGTCATTCGAGAACAGTCATCAACAAATATAACAAAATTACGAAATCCGTTCAAACTAATGGTTCGAGATGGACCCCAAATTTTTGTATGGATTACATCAAAAGACTCAGTTTGACGACTATGACTACTACTAGGAAAGGAACTATGGTGATGCTTTCCCAACTGACAAACTTCACATTCTAAGATAGACACATGACTCAATGTAGGAATAACTAATCGTAACTTTGCCAACGATGGGTGACCCAAATGAAATTGCCATTAAAGAGGCTAGACTGTAGCATTCAAAGCTGATGACAAGGTAGATGGAGGTTCACCAGGATCCAGATAATTTAGCCAATCCTTCTCATGCCCTGAAATCATCTTCTTCGTCCTGACGTCCTATAAAACACATGAATTGGGAGAAAATGTTATAGAACAATGCAATGCTTTAGTCAGTTGAATTACAAAAAGCAGATTAAAAGGAAAATTAAGAACATAAAGACTAGAAGATAATGACAACGACTTAGTAGGGTGAATGACACATTTCCCATAGACAGGATGAGAAGAACCATCAGCTAAAAAAATATGATGTTTAATAGATTTGAGATCAAAAAAGAGAGATGATATACCAAACATATGGGAACTAGCTCTGGAGTCAATGACCCAAGACGGAGAAGATTGGACCACACATGCAATAATACCTGAGTTAGCTAAGGTAGCTGTTGATGTGGATGGGAGAGTAGATTATAATGTCTGAAGGAGCTCGCTAAGCTGAGTAGTGAGCATATCACGAGAACCAGAATCAGAAGTCGATTACATGTCCAGATGTAGTACGAGGCTATAGTGGTTGTGCAGTACCATCTATAACCTGATATGCATGCCCTGGTTTGCTATATTTCACCCAACAATAAGGTTCAGTGTGATTTGTACCACCTCAATGATCACACTTCCTATCACCACATCCATTAGAACGGCCACCACCACGGGAACTACCACGAAACCACAACCACCAAGAAAACTACCACGAGAACTGTTAGGTTGGCTCAAATTCCTATTCTGATTAGGTTTCTATTATAGAGTAATTTCTTAATAGGCAAGTTTTGGTCTCAAGGAAGGACAATACTTGTTAGGCAAGTCTTGGGCTCTAAGGAATTGTAATCCTAGTTTAATAAGGATTTGGGTTTTGGGCTCTATAAATAGTTACCTATGTTATAGGTTGAGAGAAGTGAGAAGAAAATAGGCAATACTCTCATTGTATTTGAGAGGTTACTCTCATTGTTTTGGTGTGTTCTTGTAAATTTCTCCGTGCTTGTTTACTTATCATCACATCGTAATATTTGATGGTTCGTGATTGGGGGTTTATTTCTCAATAAACTAGTATTAGAGCTTCAAGGTACACACAAGGTATTTGATAAAAATCTTGTTTAGATTTTTCCTTTATAATACAGGTGTTATTTGTCTTGAGCACTTGTGACAATCATGACCAATAATATTATTGCACAATATAAGGTAGAGAGATTTGATGGTAAGGGTAACTTCATCCTATGGCAAAGGAGGGTGAAGGATATCCTGGCTCAACAAGGCTTAGCGTGGGCATTGAAAGGGAAGGATAGAAAACAAAAAAAAAATTCAGTTGATGATTGGCAGGATATAGAGTGAAGGTGTGTTTGCACTATTCGAGTCTTTATTAGAGATGTTCTCACAATTTACAAAGGTAACACTCTTGCTCAACATGAGTGATTTTTATATTCACCCAAATTGCGGTGTAATTTAATTTTCTTGAGCTGATTGGACTCCATGGGCTACAAGTGCTCCACTACAGGGGGGTTGTGAAGATCACCAAGGGTTGCATGGTATGAATGTGAGGAGAACAGAGTGGAAGTTTTTCTCGTCTGGTGGGGAGTGCCAATGGCACTCAGACTTCGATTGTGGATTGGAAATGGAGTGCAATTGGTAACAAGATCTTGAGACATGTTTCGTTTGATTTATCAAAGACACATGTTGCACGTTTTCGGACATACGTGGGTGAGATGGAAGTTCCTTCTTGGAGAAGGGTTGCATCGAAGCCCCCTTCTAAAGTCACTTGATAGTGTTGACTTGATACAACTGTATAAATACATTGGCCGTGTGGATCAAGGGGAGTATTGTTTCATACTTGATTCGGCTTATGTAGTTGGAGTTTGAAAGGCTGATGGATCGTTTGTGGATTTACAGACGGGAGTCTTTTGTATTGAAGACTTGTCAAAATTTTGGTCAAGGGAGAGATTTATTAGGTTAACTCAAATTCTTATTGTGATTAGGTTTCTATTATAGAGTTGTATCATATTCGGTAATTTTGTTAGTAGGCAAGTCTTGGTCTCAAGGAAGGAAAGTACTTATTAGGAAAGTCTTGGGCTCTAAGGAATTGTAATCTTAGTCCACCAAGGAATTGGGTTTGGGGCTCTATAAATAGTTACCTATGTTATAGGTTGAGAGAAGTGAGAAGAAAAGAGGCAATACTCTCATTGTATTTGAGAGGTTACTCTCATTATTTTGAGAGAGCAACTCTTACGTAGAGGTAATACTCTCATTGTTATTGAGAAGACACTTAGAGAGAGAATTCTTGTTTAGAATTTGTGATTTCCTTTTGAGTGAGATTAGGTGTATAAGGGTTAAAGGTTGAGAGTTGAGCGTATTCTTGATACAATTCTTCAACTTGTATTGTTACAATCTATATAGTGAAATCGGGCTTTCCGTGGACGTAAGCTTGTTTAGCCGAACCACGTATAATTCTTGGTGTGTTCTTGTAAATTTCTTCGTACTTGTTCACTTATCGTCACATTGTAATATTGGGTGGTTCGTGATTGGGGGATTATTTTTCAACAAGAACCACCACGACCTCCACTACTAGAGACTAATGCAGAAGATTCTATAAAAGGTACAATAGAGTCGTGCCCCAAAGATGATCGCAATAGACGAGAATAAGCATTAGCAGCTGTAGGTAATTTCTCACTGGCGAGAATCTGATCTTTAAAGCCCCGAAGATCGGTGTTTAAATCGGATAACAATGAAGCAATCTTAAACTTCTCCCAGTACCTCTTATGCTGCTCTAAATCAGTAGTAAATGGTCGATGTTTCAGTAATTGGTTCCACAAGTTTTTTAGGGTATTGTAGTATTCTGGTAATGGTTTTCCGGAATGCTTGGTAGCAAAAACCTTCTTATACAACTCATAAACTCGAGAAACATTACTTTGTTGCGAAAATGATTCTGGAATAGAGTCCCAAATCTTCTTAGAGGAATCACAAAAGGTAGTTGTACTAGCGATCTTAGGTTCCATACTATGCCATAGCCATCCCATAATAACACTGTCCTCACACGCCCAATCTTCACTTTTCTTCTCGTCAAAGGGAGGTGCTTCAGTCAAGTATTTCAATTTCCTTCACCCACGAAGAAAAATTGAACTGTGTGAGACCAGGAAAGATAATTAACTCCATTTAATTTTTGCAAGGTAATCGAGTTAGGCATTTCATCATCCTTAATGGGTTGTGACTTAGCCTAAGCCATGGGTAATATTTGAGCAAAATAAAACAGAAGCTGAACAGGGCTAACAATCAGGCAATCTCAGATTTGATAGCGACAATAACAACCCGAGAAAATCTCAGTAGCGCAAACAAGGTTTAACATCAAATTTTAACAACAAATTGACCACAATAGTCCCAACAGCATGCAATCCAAGAGTAAAAAAAAATGTAACAGTAGGTGTTGTAGAACTCAGCACCAAACACACTAAAAACAATACCAACAACCTGTAACATGCCTCAGCCGAACTTCATTTTGGCAAAAAAAACAACCCAAATGCAATAAATCAACACAATACCACCAAGCAATCTTTTCTCAAGCCAAAATGACCCCCTTTAGAAGAGATTTCAACAAAAAAAAAAAACCAGTTAAAAAAGGCTTCAATTTCCAGATCGAAAAATATATGGCTGAATTCTAAAAATGTTTCAAAAACAGAAAACAACCCTCTAAAAGCATCAAAATGCAACGAGAATAACACCATAAATACCAGAAAATTCAGGCGAGCCAGTTTATAGGGGTCGAGATGTCAGCATGATGTCAGTGTACAGAAGCTGACGTCAACCTCTTCTGATGTTGGGCAACTAAATGGTAGTGACCTCTGGGCTTAACCTCGCTCTAATACCAAGTTAAAATTAAATAACTAGGGTTTGTAGAAGTAAGGAAGAAGAGAGAAGAGAGAGAACTATTTTGGAAAAAGATGAGAGACAGAAAAATTAGGGTTTCCCCCACACCTCTCACTTATTATATATTAAGTAGACAAAAATACAATAGTGCCCTTGAAGAATAAAAGAAATAACAAAACAATCTCTAACAAAAACATGGTATGCACAATAGAGAAAATAATAGATAAGAAATAGAAACATTGCCACTTTCATAAGCACTCTCTCTCTCCCCTTAAACCAGTCTCCTTTGCATTCTTTCCCAATCCTATGGTTTAATTGCATTAGAAGAAGGAATGTCAAAGAGTAGGGGCCAAGATTAATTAGATCAATCCTTTTTTTTTTGGGTAAGTATGTGATATACATTGATAAAAGAATGATGTACAAAACAGGTAAGAAAAGGGGGTTTCTTTCAAACTCAGACAACTCCTCTCTACCCGAGCAAGCCTGAAATTCCTCCATTCGCCATTCGCCTCAACTGTAGGACTCACTTCACTGATTTCCCCTTCAAATTGTTTCAACTCTTCCGGCATCACCCTACTTTCCCTCAGCCCACTATTGATTTTCAACTCTGTTAACAAAGACTCCACAGACTCTTTTTCCAACATCAATTAAGCCCCATGCTCCATGCACAGAACGACACTGTCATCCTCTCTACCACTAGGTCGAATCCCCATAAATCCCCAACCTCTCTGTCGACTATAGTTATAGCCTTCTCTATATTTTCAGATGTCTCAACATGACCCACACCATCAGGCTATCCACTGCATTGACTGTCACAATCGGAGCCCTCAACCGACTCTGTCCAGTGGAACTTTCATCGCACCCACTCCCCTGTACAGACTTGAACTGCTCTGCTCCCTCCCTCTCGGATCCGCAGTCTTCTCTTCTCTCATCCACAGGCTTAAGGTCCCTGTAATCGCCCCTTGTGCATGTCGCCGGTGAGCACTCCCCACCATACTCTCAGTACTCCACTTCTCAATACCCAAAATAGAAGTAGTAGAAGAAGAGGTTTTAAGGTATTTAAAGTTCAGAGAACTTACTTGGGTTTGGTCTTTGGTCACCCATTTTTGCTTTTTTCAAGTGTGTGAAACTAATTCAAGTTGATTTAAAGCACATAATGATAGTTAATGTTCAAATAGATGCTTAACTTTATCAAAAGTAAAGTTGAATGTCAAATGAGTGGAGGAATACCATAGTACCGTTTTATAAAAATAAGGGTAATGCTACTCAGGCAGAATTCTTAGACAGAATTCATAGGCAGAAACTTTTAAAACCATTGGATGTATCTAGTAGGCCCCACCACATACACTCACCACATGCATCCAATGGTTCTAAAAATTTCTGCCTATGAATTCTGTCTAATGTTTCTGCCTGAGTAGCATTATCCTAAAAATAATGGTGATATACAAAATTGTGGGAATTATAAAGGAACTAAATTAATGAGTCATTTGATGAAACTATAGGAAAGGATATTTGAACAAAAATCAGTTTGGAAGGAGGACTATTACCAGCAGTTTCTAATGTTTGTTGAAAAATTTGCAATTAGTGGCGCTTTTAATTATTGCTAAGAAATGCTTTGACTTGGTCTCTTTCCCTTCTTCAAATTTCCCTGCATTTAAATTAAAAAATAAAAAGTCCATTAATTGCGAATATAATCATATTATATGATAACACTTGCCCAAAACAAATAATAATATACTAACAATATATTAAATACATACCAATAACCATGTTTTAGATAGTCATGACAGATGATGTGCCTTAGTTGGAATCAGTATGGTGGGAGATCTCTGGAAGATTCATGAACCTATATATAACAATAATGTACTTAAAAAATAAAAATTATAAAGGAAATACAAATATATTTATTTAAACTAGAGAATCACTGATTAGTTTACTGGTGCTCCTAGATTTTGAATTTGAAAGTGATTTAATAACCTGTTGCTGCAAAGCTTGATCTCCAGTCTTCATCTTTGATCTTCATCTTTGACATTGTTTCATGAACACATACCTCATCCTTAGGAGAAAGTATACAGTACCCCTGGGGTGCCCTGTCATCATGCCTACATGGTATCTCTAACCAACTAAAACATGCTATCTGTTTAAATTACCACATCAGCACCAAACTCAATAAAAGAGGAACTAACTGACGGAGACGTAAACTCCGTGTGAACTTTCATATTCTCCGCGTGAAATTTCAAATTTTCAACTCAAATTAAAATTCAAACCTAGAATGCACTTTCTCACTCTCTATCTTTTCAATCTCACGCCAGAGCTGCGATCACTCTCTCTCTTTTCAATCTCACGCCAGAGCTGTGCTCCATCACCGAAAAATCACTAAAGATCTTCCAGAGAACAAAGGTGAGTGTCGTTCTTTCTCTCTTAATGATTTCAATCGTCACTTTCGAATGAAGCTGGAGATAGATGAGGTTTCAAAGTTGGGGTTTTCGTTCTTTGAGTTGTTGATTGGCCAATCTTTACTCTCACGCCAAAGCCGCGCTCCATCACCGAAAAATCACTAAATATCCTCCAGAGAACAAAAATGAGTGTCGTTCTCTCTTTCTCTTAATGATTTCTATCGTCACTCTCGAATGAAGCTGGAGATAGATGAGGTTTCGAAGTTGGGGCTTTCGTTCTTTGAGTTGTTGATTGGCCAATTTTAACTCCTCCGCTTTTGCTGCACTTCTTTATTATTATTTGATCTGTATTATTTTGTTATTTCTAAATCACGTTCATAACATTCTCACCGTTAATCGCTTTCGTGAGCCATTGTGTTCGTCAGTCATAGATGGATGTGTCAGCGAGAGCATAAATTCTTATCAATACCGACTTCTATTTTCATAGCAACTACGACTTGTTTATGGTTATATGCTTTCATTCAATGTTTTTTTCCTTAAGTATAGCTTGTTGATGAGCTTGACAGTTAAACAATACAATAAAATAGGATACTGGGATGTGCATTCAGGCTAAATACTTGTGTTTGTATCCTGCTTTATTATTATTTACTTTCATTTCCTTTTGTTTTTCGTTCTTGTTTTATTTCTTTTTCTTTTCAGAACTTGGTGCATGTCACATGTCACCTATTGGGACATACATAACATTTTGTTTCTACTGATGTATTGAGTTGATTATATCATATGAGGTTATACCTGAAACATTTAGTCTTAGGCAAGATGACTAACATAGTTGGGTCAGATATGACATGGTAAAGTTTTGTGGATTTTGAGTGGGACTAATTTTAACACACATATTAAGATCTGTTTGGGAAAATGATCAAAAGAAAATGTTGCAATAACTTCACTGTAGAGTCAGTATGGAAACTGTGAACCAAGCTAGCTTTTAAATTTCAGCTGTCTAGCAGAAGGGCAAAAACACATTGATCTAGACAACTGTAGTGATTTCATGAACTTGGATTTGTAATTAGGAGCAGTAGATTTTCAATACCTTTAGTTACCTTAAAAGGTTCAACATTTATGCTAGAGAATGCAATGGTTTATCCTTTTGAGGTTGCTTTTGAACCTTGGTAGCCTATGTATATACTTAAAGAAGTTGAACTTATGAAGCAAAATTATTGATCTTTTCCACTTGTTGTCTGCCAGGGTTGATTACTTTTGCTGAGAAGGAGAGACAAGGGATAGTGGCTTCTGGGACAATTATTTTACACTTTATTTTTTGTTGGCATTTTGGAATAACAGTCAATGAACTTAATGGGATTGGGCCTTAATTGTGATTTTATTTTTTTATTATTATTTAGGAACAAGGTCTGTGGTTTTAAATTTGATGAGAGTTCTATTTACTTGTTTATTGGATTGATTTCTTGTTTGCTTGTTAACATAAGCTAGAAAATGCACGCAAAGGAGGAAAGTAGAGTAAATATGTTGATGGAAGAAAATATGCGCCGTGGTTTATAAACTTTGATTTTAAGTCTAGGGTATTATCCAATGTCTATGGTTTTGATAGAGAATTTGGTCAAGAAATATGTCCAATGATAGTGGAGTTCATTCCGATTTGTACCATCTTAGTTTGGCATACCAACTAGGTCATTAGAACTGCTCAAGCTGCCAAAGAAGTTGTTCTGAGAAAGAGAGTTTCAAGGTTTTGTCAAAGCGTCTTTTCGACATCAAAGCTATTCTAAGGGAACTGCAGCTTCAAAAGTTAAATGATTCACCAGCCGCTAGGCAAGATCTAGAGTTCCTTGAAGCCAATGTCAAGAAGGCTAATAACTTGGTTGAGAAATATAAAGTTGAGCCCGTTTCTACTTGGTGGTCTAGTTCCGATGTTATCAAGAGGTAAAAGATGTCACAAGGGATATTGGAAGATCATTGGATGTGTTTATCCCTTGCAAACACTGAAGTCCTATCAAGGATATCTGACCAGGTGAATAGGTTACGAAATGAGATGCAAAGAGCAGAATTTGAGGCTTTTCAATCTTGGCTCCAAATTGTTAATGTTAATCTGTTTGATTTTCTTGTACTTGTTAAGCTGAATGGACTCATTTATTGTATATAGTTATCATTTTAGGCAGTGGTTTGTTCCTCTTGTGATGGTTGATTATATGAACAAGCTGCTAGAGGAAAGCTTGAAAGTAACTTGGTGTGTTGTTGCTCTTCCAATTGTTATATATCTTGTTTTCAATTTTTAATTCATTGTTTGCACTATTTGTCTTTCAAGATGTGGTTGTCTGTTTGGCTATAATTAAGTCTTGAAGATGTGGGCATGCAAAAGCTCTTGAGAGCTCATTGTGTAAATTATTCCTAGTTAGACTGTGGATAGGTGTTTAACTAGTACATAGACTATTGGAAGGTAGATACTAGAGTCTAGAAATGATCATTTTGGTCATTTTTGCCCAATATTAGGATTTGATCAAATTGGAAGTAGAAAATTAAGCAACAATATTGCAGCCGGTGGACATTAAGATATATCGGAACTGTTAAAAATTCAATGAAATTTCTTCATTGAAGTTTCAATCAATCCAAAGTAGAGTAGTCTTGCAGATTACAATAGTAGCAAAATGATAGCTGACAAGTATGATTAACTACTAGTAAGTTAGATGGCTAGTCTATGGTTATGGTTTCAACTATGAACTGGATTTGCAAGAACTGAAATACACAATGACTATTGGTTATGGTCTACAGCTTATGGACTCTAACTCTTAGGTAAAGATGACTTCAGTGTGGTGTTACAAATTCATCAAATTTGTCAAATTGATATTTGTACGTAGGAGAATGCTTTTTTAAGTGAAAAATTAAGCAGATTAAACAACATTCTTATATTAGAGGAGATTCTAGCCAACGCCAAAAAAAAATCCACAATCATTTTCAACAACAATGTTTTTACTAAAAATTTAATGCAAAGTTCCAATGAACCCAAAAGGTGTAACAGTCACGAAAAAATATTATCTCAACATTAACTTAAAATGAGCAAAAAGAAAAAAAAAAAAAAAAAATATATATATATATATATATATATATATATCAAAAGCAATTGACATTAACACTCAAAACATCCTCCACTTTTCAGCTTTCGTAGCACCACAACCTTGGTCTAAATGAAAGTAAGAAGTTGGCTAGAAAAATCTATTCATCGGCCTGCATCAAGATCATCTCTGATAGACGTAAATGAGTCCTACAAATGTGTTAAAAAAATTGTTACTCATCCAAAAAAATAAAAATGCAAATAATTGATATCAATGGTGTTTTGAAAGAAAAAAATGAATAATATAATATTTAAGAATTAATACCTAATTAAGCATTGGTTGCTTGCATTGGAGTGATGTCGCAAAAATTGAACTTGGGTTGACTAACCTTCCAACTCGAACTAGAAGTCTAGGAAATATAAAAATTTAAACAAATAATTGAAATTAAAACCTATGTTAATGCATATTGAATTAGTGGAGAAAAATGAAGATTACCTCATGGGAAACATCAGGATTGGAAAGGTTTGCATATAATGGTTGCCCAAATGAATGAAGAGCTGCAACATGAACAGGTGGAGAGAAACCACGGGAGTACTTGGCACACCAAAAGTGTTTTGTGAACATTGTATACTTGATTGTGCTCTTTGCCCTGCACGAATAATTAAAATTTGTAATTTTACATGTATCGACTTAATAGCAAATTGAATTGAATTTATTTAATGTGTTTTTATTACCTTTTTTCTGTTTGCGTTTCTTTTTCTCTAAAGAGCTTTAATTTGAGCGTTTGTTACTCCCTTTGCTCTCACATGTGAAGGATCCAACACAGACATTTTTTCTAAATGTCCACCAATCTCCATGACCATGAGATCACCACAATTAGAAGCATCATTTTCTTTACTTGGATTGAAGGTCTCCATAAGTCTTTGTACGTCCTCCCACATTAATTGCACATGTTTCTTGGCCACATTTTTTCCCTCATCAGTCATAACCAAGTAATTGATAGCACGGTAAGATTGCTGAAGTAAGATATTTCTTTCTAGTGTCAAGGATGATTTCTTCTTTCTGGATGACTCACCAAGCTCAACTAGAGGATTTTTTTCTTTCACATATTTTGTCCATCTATCAAGAATATATTGAGATGGTATCTCATGGATATTCCACAAATTGAGAACTTTTAGTGCATGCCGACACAACCACCCAGTAGACTCAAACAACTTGCAAGAACACACTACATTAAAATTAGATGAATCAAACTTTGTAATGTAGTGCTTACCATGACCTTCTGCAAACGCACGATAAGTGTGGAGTGTAGAAAGAGTGGATAACTGCTCCAAATTCACTGTCAAACTAGAAAGAAACTCTTCTTAAAATAGATAATAAATACTAATGGTGTAAACACTAGATGCTTGTTTCAACATTTTGCAATCCTTCACTGTGATTTGTATTGTGCCATGTTTACTATGATAATCTTCATTAGCTTCAGCCAACCGCATCTTCTTACATTATTCTTCATAATGTTGCACAAATTCCATTAAAGTCGTGGCTTTAGAGGAGATCTTATGCAAGACATTGTTCATACTCTCACTCCTTTGTGTTGATTTAGCACGGAGAGTGAAAATGTCAAGACTAAAAGCCAGACACCACTTTTCTCTTAGTTCATAAAGTGACTTAAGCCATTTGTTGTCCCCAATACCAAACTTTTTTAACATCAAACTCCATGTTAATTCAAAATCATCCTTTGTTTCATAGTTTAGACACTTATGAAACAAATATTTGAAATCATAGTTGCCATACAAGTTTTGAGTGGCATTTTTAGAAATGTGCCAAGAACAAAGACGATGGCAAGTGTTCGAAAAAACTTTCTTAATGGCATTTGTCATTGCTTGACATTGATCAGTAAATATTGCCTTGGGTGCTTTATTCTCCATTGCCTCTAAAAATGCCTCAAATAACCAAACAAATGAATTTATAGTCTCATCTACAAGAAATGCACAACCAAATAAAATATTCTTCCTATGATGATTGACTCCTACGAATGGAGCAAAAATCATATCATATCTATTTGTTCGGTACGTGGTATCAAATACAACAACATCCCCAAAATAATCATAGTCTAGCTTCGATCTTCCATCTCTCCAAAAAAAATTTGCCAAACGACCTTCTAGATCTAATTCCTCACTATTAAAAAACATATGGTCTTCAGCTCGACAATGCTTAAAGTGATTCATTACACTTTGTGCATCTCCTCTTTCAATCAAACTTTTCTTCTTCATATTAACAAAATTATGGCAATCTCTTAAAGTGAATCCAACATTTTCCGATCCACCAACTTCCTTTGAAAGATATGAGTAAGCCTTTGTCCCTTTTATACCGGTGTCAAGCATAGAATTTAGGACACTTGCACTAGCAGAGTCTATGTTTCTATTTATTCTTAGAAACTGCCTTTCTTCTTGAGCAAGAAATTCATGATTGTGCTCATCATTGGTAAAACTTATTTTCCAAATTTCATCCGCAATTGTAAATCTAATTAAAGCTTTACAACCTGTTCGTGTCACCAATCTTCTTATTTTTTTTGGGTTAGAAGGATCACCATCATGATATTCTCCTGCATTTGCACACAAGAACTCCCGTTGTCTAATAACTCCAGTGCTAGTATACCGAAGGTTTCCTTTTCGAACACCAAAACCCTTACTCAAGGCATACTTACAATATAACCTATATGCTTCATCTTCAGTAAAAACCCTCATTCCAATTTTAAGCTCATCCATAACATCACATATTTCATTTTTCAAATGATCTAAAGATTCCATTTGATAAGTTAGGTATAAAAACACACCTGTGAATAATAAATATTGTAACACATCAAAACACAATAATAAAAAAATGAATGCATTTTCATTACAAAAATAAGACTTATAGTAAGCAAAAAAAAACAGTGATCATAGATAAGTGATTACAATTTACTGGCAATCAACCCTATTCAGTGTCTATTTGTAACGTATTATCTTTATGGAGTCTTTAATGGAATGAAAGAATGCAGCCGATGGAAGTTTTATGTTATTATTAGAGGTTAAAAAAAATATATTTAAACTGACAAAAATACAAATGTTACAAGTACCTATTTGAATAACAAGATAGTTCAGGTTAGAAAGCAACCCATTTTCTATTATCATCACCAAAGCCACTAATATATAGTTAAAGTATTCATCCAGAAGAGAGAAAAAAAAGATTCAAGAGTGACGACAGAGTTCATAAAGAGAGAAGAGAGAACGGAACTCACCTTTGTTCTTCGAAAGATTTGTGGTGGTGTTCCTGTAACGGATTGAGGACAGTTCTGATAGGATTAGATATTAAATCGTGTGATTGAGGAGAGAGGTAGATGGAGACTTGGGGTTTTGTCTAGATTTTTCTAAGTTCTCTTCTTCTGTTTCAGAGAGAATGCATAAGGAGGACGTGGGTTTCCCAAACAGATTGCAGAAAGACGTGGGTTTGGGCGGGATTGTGAAATTTTTTACACGGCGTTAACGTCTCAGCTAGTCTCTATGGATTAGCTTTCTATTTTATTGAGTTTGGTGATGATGTGGTAATTTAAACAAATGGCATGTTTTAGTTGGTTGGAGCTACCATGTAGGTATGATGACAGGGCACCCCTGGGGTACTAAATAATTTCTCCATCCTTAGATTGTTTTGCCCTCTTTATGGGCTCCACTCAAGTAGGAGATGACTGTCACACTCCGGATTTTTTTGAGGAAATCTGGAATGTGAAATACAAATAAAATAAAATTAAAATTAAAACAAAAATTAAAGAACAAATACACATTGATCCAATATCTATCCAATAAATCCCGTACAAATGCTAATACATTAGAAGAAAATATTAAATATATTTCTTCCTTACAAATTTTCAAAATAATACAATATCTCCCCAATCCTAGACAGAAATAAATTCTAATGGTCCCACACTGCTACCTCTTCAACCGGTACTACCAAGTCCCGTAATTGTCTCCATGTCAGCATCCTAACCTGCAAAGTCTGAGAGGGGATGAGCTCAAAACTCAACAAAGATATGCTGAACAATCTTTCATTGCTTCAGCAAGTTGACTTTTGCGTCATAATCTCAAAATAATTTAAAATTTATATTTCAATAAATAATATATTCACATTCCACAGTTTAATCATGAAACATTTAACATTTAAATTTAAATGCATAAAAAAATATCATCAAGTACAATTAAACACATAATTCGTACACATACAATAACACAATTTAAATGCACAAATTAATCAGTAGGCACATTTAATTTCACATAAAAATTAATAAGCACACACAAACACAATAACAAATAATGCGCATAAAATAATACACCAATTACATTGCACCAATAACAACACGTAAGAATTTATAGCACAAACACATTTATCAACCACAATTTAATTTCAACACATAATTTCAAATAAAGCAATTTAAATTATCATTTCCAAAGTCATCAATATGTATATATACACATTTTAATACAGGTAAATATTTAATAAATACCAACACATTGAAATTAAATATATATGCGAAATAAGAGAAGAGAACAAGTATTAACTTGCCTCGGGTTTTCGCTTTTAAGAAGTCCATGTTTGCAAATTTGAGCCATAGTGGTCCGGTCCAGCCCAGCATCGAAGCCCAGTCCACAACGTCAAAGCCAAGTCCAAATTAAATCAACCCATTCCAGTTAAATTGATATTGGACCTATATTTAAATTTTAGCCAAGTCTAATTTCAGTTACCCAAATAGAGCCCAATTGAATGTCCAAATAAAATTTCAATTGGGTCGCTAAAATAGTGAGCCCAATTTAATTGTGCAGCCCAGTTCATTGTCTAGCTCAGTAGCCCAAAACAATATCCAGAATCATGGCAAGCCCATTTCATCCATCAGAGCTACACCAGTCATCTTCCATTGATGCCCAATGAAACAGCCCATGTATGAACCACCAACTTCCACCGTGGACCGGACCACCTCATTGGACACCATCATCAAATCCATCAATGTCGGCACCACGGTGAGGCAACCACGCCGGCACCGGAGTCAACCAACTTTACTCATGACCAGTACACCAAACCGCTACCACCACGGCCGGCGCCGGAATCATCACACCCTTGAAACTGGCCAACCCAAGCAGCCATGTACCATACAAACCGCCATAGGCTGCCACCTCCAACACCACTTCGACAGACCCAACCGAAGCCACCAACCCGCTACCACCTTGGCGGCTGTCCTCAACTGAACCCAGCCCACGACCACCGTGAACTCCCTTCGGCCACCATGACCTCACTGCCGTCACCTCCCTCATCAAGCACCGTCTACCGTGAGACCCAACTGCCATAGCCACAAACCCACAAGCTCTACACGACCGGCGCACCTCTAGCCGTAACAACCTCAATCCAGCCGCCACCAGAGAAGACCCATGAACCCATGGCTGAACACCACCACACCATACCGCAAACTTGACCCACCATGGTCCATGGGCCACCTTCCTCAGCCGAAATAGCCGCAACATCACGGTCAGGACTACCCTCGAACACTACCGTCGGACCACCTAGCAAAGGAGACCCACGCACCAACCTCAACACCACCCGAACCAAACAACAGCCATCACCAATCGGCAAATCCGTTGCCGAAAACCACCAGGCCGCTATGGTTGCCGCCATGCAGACCCACACGGCCAGCCGCTAGCCAACACTCCTATCCTCAATCTTCTTCATCAAGAAACGATCATGCACCACACCAGCCTCGTGGCGATTGAAGACCCATCCTCAAACCGCCAGCCTTCAGCCATCACAAGTCTGCGCCATGAATTTACCCACTTCGTGAGCAACCTCCTTCTCCAAGCATTATAGCCAACAACCCACTTCCCAGCCATGCAAGGCCCACCACCGTGAGCCACGCCAACGCCACCATGGCCCAGACCAAGGCCGGCCCTGAGATTCTAAAAATTTTAAGAGGTACTAGGCGGGCTTATAAATCGGGCCCCTTTATACAAAAACTTTCACGGGGATAAATTTTATAGGGGTGCAAAATTTTCATTAAAATTAGACGATAAGCATGTTGAAAAAAAAAACCCTGATGTTGGTGTTTTATAAATAACACGATCCAGTTCACATAAAAAAAAAAATATTCAGTGCATCTTAGTCGCAAAAATCAAAATTGAACTTCATATCAAAGTAAATGTGACCGTCTTTGATTCTTTTACAATTGGACTTATATATATATATATATATATATATATATATAAGTCCAATTGTAATAATGAGGCAACTTTTTCAATGTTTAGAGCAAATTGGCCTATTCTCTTTCATTTCAAAAATGTCATTTAATTTACTGCATTATAATATTAACCGTGTATGTGATATATATATATATATATATATATATATATATATATACACACACATATATATACATACATAGAGAGAGAGGCACCTGCAGGTAACTAATGAGGCCACTTTTTAAATGTTTATAGAAAATTGGCCTCTTCTATTTCATTTCAAAAATGTCATTTAATTTACTACATTATAATATTAACAATGCACTGAAAACATGAGCAAATTAATCTTCATTTTGTGACCTCATTTGAATCAACTGGTGATTAAAATTGACAGTTTCTAAAATGAAAATATTCCAATTTTAAAATGAGACTTTTGTTTCTTTGATCCAATCTTTTGGTAGGTACATAAAGCATTTTGTTAGTCACTTAACTTTGAGTATATATATAGTTGGTGTTTCATTGCTCTATCAATTATAGTGCTACTATGTAACTTTCTTTATTTAACATTTGATGTATGTATATATTTCATGCAGCTTAGTTAATATTCCTCTCAAGTTTCTTGTCTTGGAGATATATATATATATATATATATATATATATATATATATATATATATTTTATGTGAAATTTCTTTTTAAATATTTCAGAAAAGACGATTAGAATTGTGTGAATTCATATTTGAATTGGCAAAGAGCACTGATATGTCAATTGAACGAGAACTGAACCGCTTTCGATTCATTAGATAGTGTAAGTGAAAATCAAACATGAGGCTCACTTTTGCTGTTGAATGTAATCATTCAATTTCTCATTTGGTTCAAACTTTCATTATATTAATCATTTTTCATTTGGCAAAATATTTATCATATATATATATTAATATATATATAGACTGTAATATGTATGCATATTCAATAATTTCAATTGCACAATTACAAAAAAATTAAAGAAAATGTAATTAAATATGAAAGCAAGAGCACTACTAACAATTTGAAAGCGAACCAAATCAAAGGATTAGAAATTTCAAACCCTTATTTTTTGAAGAAAAAAAAATTCAAACCCTAAACCCCCAAATCAAATTATGATCAAAACTTCCCTTCTAGAAGTATGGAACTAGAAAATAAAAAATGAGAGAGAAGCCTACCTAAGAGATGAATCGGACTATGGTGGACGACGATCTTCAATTGAAATAATCTTGCACGTTGCAAGTTGCCTGCTCGCCGCGAGGAAAGAAGAAGAAAAGGAAACAATTTTGTATCTTTGTGAGGAAAGAAGTAAAAATGAAAAAATGGTGAACCTAATACTTGTATTTTTTATTAAAAAAAAAAGTGAGGCCCAGATGCTATTGGGCTTGTTCAATAATTTTTATCTTTTAAACGAGGCCTGCTAGCCAAGTAGTATTGGGTATAGTTAATAATTTTTTTAAAAAAAAATGAAATCCAATAATAGTATTGGGCTTGGCAGAATTGGGGGCCCTTCAAAAATTGAAAATTTTGGGGGCCCTAGGCAGCCGCCTAGGCCCAGGGCCGGCCCTGGCCCAGACCTCCTTCCTCTCTCTTCCCTCTCGGTCTCTCTCTCTAGAACTAGTGAGGTTCTCCCTCTCACTTTCTCTCACTATACCACGTATTCTCTCTTTTCTCTCTCCAGAGATCCTACCCTTTAGTTGATGGAGTCCCTTTTCACAAAACCCTAAAGTCGAAGCAAGAGCAAACCCTATTCTCTTTTCTCTCTTCTATTTTTTCTTTTTAGAAAAACAAATAAGATCCTAAAAAGAAAATAAAAGAGAAAAAAACTATGTACTCAGTTCAAACTTAGAAATTTATAATACAACATAATCCAGTCCAACCCAATAATCTAACCCAAACTCAAACCCAAATTAAAATTAAATAATCTAAAAATTACAGAGAATTACAATGACCCCCAAACATCACTTGAGTAAACAAGTCAGTACGAGAGGAGTCAACATGTAAAGAAGAAGCCAGAACAAAGAAGAAGAAGATTCTGGCTGGCCTGCTGCAAGTTCTTTTAGGAATGACTACAAACAGGGTAAAAAAAAACAATAAAAAGATTATTCTTACTATTATACAAAACCGGAGTTCCAATCCTCACATTTAACATTATAAAGATTTCAATCTTTCTCCTTGTTTATTTTGTTTTGTGTTATTTTATTTTATTTTATTTTATCATTTTGTTAGAAAACTAGTAAGTTAAAAACCAATGTGAAGTAATCAAACTTTGATTAGTTTCTTGCTAATAAAACACTTTTTGAAATCTGTATCATTATTTGCATATCTGATTTTGAGTCTCCCTGCAATTGATAAATCATATGTTTAAACTATGAGGAGAGTTGCAAAGGTACGTTATTGCAAACAATTGGCAATTTGCCTAAATTAATAATCTTCCTATAATGGGAACTAGGAAACTAAATAGAGGCTGAAAATGAATTTTGCAGGTAACAACCCGGCCTTGAGGCAAACATAGAAAGCAAAATATAAGATAGGAGAGTTTTTTTTGTACCTTTTTAAAATCACGGGGAGGATTTTGGGGCTTTTTACTGTGGCCTTTTTACCTTAAATTTCAACACACATCTCATGATCACCAACAACTTTACTGAAAATTTTACTGAAAAATGAAGAATTTTGCTTACACGTCGGTATATATTTTCTCTCTTAAAAAAAATTAAAAATTGAAGATTTATGTTGGTAAAGTCATGATTGGAGAGAACCAAAAGAAAGAAGAAAAAAAAATGTACAATTCAAAAAGATTATAGTTTGAATAGACACAATAAAATGACTTTTGTCTATATACATGACTATATGAGTCCATATATATATATATATATAGATATAGAGATATATATAGATACTAAGTAAGATTTTAGTACTGATTTTGTCATCACAATTATAGGTGTGGCACGACAGCTGTTCCAATGGCGGTGAGGGAGAGGTCGAACCCACTTGTCTTCAATGGCCATGGGAGGCAGAGCTCACTGGGCTGTGACTGGTTCTCACCCAGCATATCACAATGCATCATTGTCTGTGGGCCTCTCTGTTTCGCTTTCTTTGGCTGTAACCTCTGTTTCTCTCCTGCAAAAATTTGTAATGAAACCCGGCCTTGAGGTAAACATAGAAAGCAAAATTTATGTCTATGAAAGTGGGAGAACAGAACAGGTAATGAGGTGTTTTGGCATTTGATGCCTATGTAACCTTTTCTGAATCTGAGATAAATAGAGAAAAATGCTTCTGTCTTTTATTAATTTTATTTTAGCAGTATGAACGATATCTGCTCCATAAATAGTTTGCCAGACACAGTCATGATCTGAAAGTGAAAATAATGGAAAGACAAATGTTGGACAAAGTGAGTTGGCAGAAGGATGCAGCTGTCATTGACTTTTTATTTTTTTTCTTGAAGATTAAATTTGACATGGTTCAGATTTTAGTGACCGACTTAGCTTTTGTAAAGCCGCAAAAATAAATGACTCTTGGATAAATAAACATTACTATATTAAATTATATATCATAGATGATCATACTCATTGAGGATCGTTTTCTGGTTCAGCGGTATAACGGTTGAGTACCAGTGCCACTGGTGCAAGTTCGAGCTTTAGAGCAGTCACTTTGTGAAATACCAAGGTTAGGTCTGTCTCGAGTCCTCCCTCCCACAACCCTTTAACCTCCATCTCTTTACCATGGGCTTACTTGACAGGCGAAAGGGAACATTCAACCTGAACCTAATCATAAAAACCACTCTGAAGGAAATGAGGGAGCCAGGGAAAGAAAAGAAAAAAACTTGCCTCCATAAAGATCAGATGTATGAAGTTGTCATCCAATCAACCAATCTAGTCCATGGCCTTTGGGCTTTCAGTATATGTCTAACTTAGTCTACAGGTCAACTTTGTTCCATCCAACTACAACCAGGTATCTTGGCCAATCCCTTTTCCTGCACAACCTTTCTCAAACTTTTGGCATCATCCCACCTCCCAACAGAGGCATAAATATTGGCAAGAAGAGAACAATAGCCTGTTGTATCAGGCTCCAATTCAAAGCAATGTTTAGCTGCAATCTCTCCCAGATCAACATTTTTATGCAAACTGCAAGAGAGAAGCAATGCTCCCCAAACACCAGCGTGAGGCTTCATGGGCATACTCTTTATTAATTCATATGCTTCCTCCAGCCGTCCTGCCCTTCCTAAAAGATCAACCATGATTCCATAATGATCAGCTGTAGGCACAAGTCCATGTTTCCTCATGGAATTAAAGCATTGGTAGCCTTCTTCAACCATACCAACATGGTTATAAGCAGTCAATAGCCCCGTGAATGTAACTAAATTTGGATATATTTGGGCAGCCATCATGTCCTCAAACAATTTGATGGCATTATTTGCCCTACCATTTATGCCACACCCCAATATCATTGCGGTATAAGCAACCAAATCTTTCTTTTTCAAGCCATGAAAAAGCTCATATGCTTTATCAATGCTTCCACACTTTGCATACAAGTCAATAAAAGCAGTAGCCAAATGATCATCCATTCCAATTCCTAATTGATTCATATATGACTCAATCCAAGATCCCAATCTCAAATCTCCTAATTGAGAACAAGCAGATATAACACTAGCCAACGTCATTTTATCTGGCTGAATATTATGAAGCATCTCATTGAATAGCTGAAGGGCCTCCTTTGGTTGGCTATTTTGAGCAAAGCAAGCTATCATAGCGTTATACAAGAGCAGATCTATCTCACCCATCTGATCAAAGAGCTCATGAGCAGACTCAACATCCCCGCATTTCGAGTAACCAGAAATCATTGTAATCCGAGAAACGTTATTTCTCTGAGGCATTGCATCGAAAAAATTTCGTGCTAATTCTATCTTCCCACAATCTACATACCCACTAATCATTGCATTCCAGGAAGCCGGGTTTCTCTCAGGCATCTGCTGGAACAAAGAGAATGCCTGGTCCATATCCCCAGCTCTCCCATACCCTGATACCATTGAATTCCACGAAATAGCATCCTTGATCGGCATCTCATCAAACACACTATGAGCCATAGCTATATTCCCGGATTTCCAATACCCACACAGCAATGAATTCCAGGAAACCACATTTTTCCCAACCATTTCATCAAACACCTTCCGTGCAATATCCACATTCCCCAGTTTCGAGTAGAGATCCACGAGAGCTGTCTGCACATAAACAACCCTACAAAATCCAAATTTGTGAACTTGAGCATGAATTGAAATCCCACCCATCTTGTAGACAATCCTTGCACATGCCTTGAGAGCAGAAGAGACAGCAAATGTGCTAGGACACAGTCCCCATCTCTGCATTTGCACATACAGAGCAAAAGCCTCTCTGAACTGACCATGTCGAGAAAGGAACCGAATAGTGCATGTCCCAGAAAAAACATCAGGATCATGCATATGGCGGAGGATTAGTTGGGCATACTGAGAGATACTCTGAGAGTAATTGCTCGAGGAGATGAGGATTTGACGGACTAATATGGGTTCAAGATGCTTAATGCCATTGATGATTATTATATCATGGATTTGCTTTGCTTGGTTGAAAGTTAGAGAGTGGTTCAACAATGCTGTTAGTTTCGGAACTAGCATTTGGGTGCTGAGGCTACTGAAGAAATCTTCTTTTTGTTGTCAAAACGAAGTGGGTATCAATGTAGTAGTATTTTATACAACAGTTCAGACTGTTCATTTTGCAATGCTGAAACTAAAATTGTTAATTTACCAAATGTAGGATGAAAATCAACCATTGACAACTGACACTTGGTAGAACAAAGTGCAGAAATCTCAGTCGGCCGCGGGAGTGGTGATTCGCTGTGACGATGACAGTGGTAGTCGGTGACGGCGGTGGGTGGGTCGCTAATGCTTTGTCCCTACCGAGAAATCGACGTGTTTTGTTTTTTTTCGAGTAATATGGTATAAGCTGTAAACTGAAAAATAAATTATATTTTTTAAGTAATTTTTCACGTTCATTGTTTAGACCTTTTTTGTTTTATTTTATTTTTTATTTTGGCGAAAACAACATATCAAACAAGACAGGTAAAGTGCCAAAACAAAAAAAAAAAAAAACCTCTCAACTATGCTCTGTTGCAAATAATTCTCTAAAATATAAATTGTTCTCCGAACTAATAATTTGATACAATTAAGGGCATACCTGTTACAAAAGTTAATTTTATCATTTCTTATTAAAAATTTTCTTTATTTTTAAATTATCTTCATTATTTTTTCTCTTATAAAAATATTAATTATACCATTTATCTTAATTTTATTATTGGTATTAATTTATCATTACATTGGAAAAAAATACACATAGTTATAATTATTACTAAATTTAGCCATTTTCTAAAATAATTAACTTATTATTAAAACTTTACAATTTATCATAAAATTTATTATACCCAGTTTAAACATTTTACAGTAAAAAAAATACTTTTTTCATACAATATATTCATGAAAGATTAAAAAATTACTTAAATAAAAAATACATTCTTTTTCATGCACTATATTCATGAAAAATTAAGAAATTACTTAAATTTTAAAAAAAACTTTACTTAAGAATTTTATTAAAAAAATTAAAGGTTAATTGCAAAAAACTCCCTCGTTATATACAGAATATGCAAATACTCCCTTGATGTTCAATTAATCCCTTACGATTTTAAAATTGTGCAAATAAGGACAAATCATCAATTTGTCGGTACCTAAATTAGAAAATAACAAAAATACCCTTAAAATATTAAAAAAAGAAAAAGAAAAAGAGAATATGTAAAATGTCCAAAATGGACAAGAAGTTTTTCGAACAACAAAGGAGCTATTTGCAATTTTCTATATAGCAATGGGGTTTTTTGCACTATGCCCTATAAAGTTCAAAGGGTAATCTCGAAATTTTAAAAAAATAAGTCAAACATGATAGTCAACTATTATTTTGAACAAAAATTCGCCAAATAGGGGTATTTGCTCATCGAATACAACTAGTAGGGGGTTATATGAGCATATTAAATTGCATGGGTATTTTTTGCACATTCTGTATATAAAGAGGGTATTTTTGCACTTAACCCAAAAATTGATTTCAAGAATTAAAGGTAGATTTATGCAAATTTGATGTAGAATATGTCCTCAAAATATTATGAATTTTTTTCATAATTTATTTTAATAAGAAAAATGGGTCAAGTTTAATTCAATAAGAAAGGGCATTATGGTCATTTAATAAAAAAATAACTAGCCATAGGAGGCATTTTGCAACAAAATGTGATCGTTCAAGAGGTTTTTTGTATAAAATATAGTTTAGAGGGTTATTTGCATATTTGGACATAGTTTAGGGGGGTTTTTGCATTTTACCCAACAATATAATCATAAGTTGCAAGCTCTACAATGTCAAAAGGGATGTGAACAGATGAAAATTTTTAAATACACCGAATTCCTAATTCGTAATTTGTAATATGAGGCCCATTAGTGTGTTTGCCAAGTTTTAATGTCAAACGGATCTTCTAGCGGCATTATAGTCATTTTGTTATTACAAGGGCAAAAGGTCATTTTACATTCTAGGCTTCATTCAGATGTCATTTATGTATTTCACTCTTACTAAATTGCTATTATAGAGGCATTAGTACAATGCAATTAATGCAATACCTCATTTTTAGCTACTTGCACTAATAGCCCTACTAGGGGCATTTCAATAATTTCACTGTGTTATGCAGTGTTTGTTGGATTATTTTTTAGTATATAAGTTCTAAATTATGTGCCTTATATGCATTCATGCAAAGTCCTACTATTTAGCGGGCTGCAACCTTATATTCTTACAAAATTACACTAATAGCCCATACAAGGGGCATCTTTGTAATTTCAGTTATTTAGTAGGTTGTTGACATGTGGCTACTAAGGTTCAAAATTTCAAGAAGATCTATGTACAAGGGAATGACATACTTGCCCAAATCATTACATGTGCTAAATGACAAATTCAATGTATTTATTTATATAAGAGTAGTGATGTGAACTTTTGTTTAGCTATCAAAATATATTTTACCATTCGCAATACAACGAATCATTGAAGGATAGGGCTCTATGTAAAGAGTGTCGATCCCATAGAGATTACATGGGTTAATTGTCAAAATGTGAGATTAATTCTAGCTCAATTCGTAGGCAAGTTTGATTGTTTGATTAAAACTATTGTGTGTAATGGAAATGACGATAAAAGTAATGTGTTTGAGATAAAGAGATGGAACTAGGGCTTAGACTTCATGTCACGCCCCAAAACCCGGACAGGCGGGGCTCCCCCGGACCGACCCTGAATCCCGAGTGTGAACCCGTTCACTCAATCCCTTGAACGATCTCAATTACACTCATGCATTAGTATCAAGGTTTGATACCATGCTATAACGCCCCGATTTCCAACTCTCGGAGAACCGAAGGTTAAACTATCCATTTAACCCAATAGAGCCTCATTACCCTCATTTACCTCGGAAGCTTAACTCAATTCTTGCATATGAATGCACCCAATTCCACCTTAACCAATCCCCATGGGCTCTACATCAAACCATACACCTTAGTGAACATTTACTTGCCCACACTTTTAAGAATCACTCACTTTCAAGCCTCAAAACTTACTGTGTTTAAAATCTGAAAGTGAGACTTACACCATTGGATAGAGAATCCAAAAATACTCAAGTTAAAAAAAAATCACACTTAATTCCGATCTAGAACGAAGAAATTACGTCGAAATGAAGTTTTTAAAAATGTTGTGAATAGTAATTTCGATTGATCGAAAATGGGACTTCGATTGATTGAAAAAAAATCTCGATTGATCGAAATTCCAGCGAAGTTTTCACCCTCTCGGGACCTCAGACCTGCAATATTTCAATTGATCGAAATGGGGGTTTCGATTGATCGAAATTCCTCCTGTCTGGACCCTAAAAATCATCATAAATCATCACCCCTTCGCACGATCGAAATGGGGACTTCGATTATGCGAAATGGGCATTTTGCACGATCGAAATGCTCCCCACAGGACCTCCAACAACCCTATACATGGTTCATTTGGAGCTCAATCCACCTTCTATCATCCTAGAACCCCTCATACATGATTAATAACATAAATGAAAGATTCCAACACCAATCTCACACTCAAGATCACATTCATAATTGAATTCATATACCAAAATGAATCATTCTCTTTCACAAACACCATCCATTTATAATGGAAACATCATCAAATGAACTAAGTGCCACCACGAGCATTACATAAACTAAACCGTTGTCTTTCCACACCCAACAAGTTTACAATCCAATACATACATCAAAAGTACATATGTCCAAAGTATAACCACAACTAAAAAAGTAAGTCACATGCTACAAGCCGGCATGGATAGCCACAAAAAATGCACAAATCCAAAAGATAGCAAAGGGCTACTAGAATTCCACCTGGACATTCATGTCCCATCCGTCATCGGCGCTTTATCTGTAAAAGAGTTTATAATAAAGGGATGAGCACCACTGCGGCTCAGTAGAGATAACCCAACCTTCCTAAGTGCCAACTCGACACCGACCTACATGGAATGCATATGAATACACTACATGCCACATCCACAATCTCACAAACCAATAAACAAATGTAATTAAAGAAGATTGCATATTTCACGAATCATGTATAAAATGTTCAAACATGAAAGCATTAAGGAAAGTAAATGCTCTCTCTCTCGGTCCTCATCCGATACCCCACATGATTGGCCCGCTCCAAGGATCATGTAACCTTGGACACCTCCGATAACCATCCAATGACCGGGACAACTCCGAAAGGTCATTCTACCATAGCAATATATAGAATTGCCATAGAGTGAGGGGACAACTCCGAGGCTCACAATTCTTGAACATTCTTTGATAATCATCCTATGACCGGGATAACTCCGAGGGGTCATTAGTATTGGACATACTCCGATCCTAGGCATTAAGCCTTGGTATGGCGGGTCCACTCCGAGGGCCATACATAGTGGATAATTTTACCACATTTCACAACACGGTTGGACCACTCTGAAGCCCTGTGCACCTCATTTGCGTCATTTTTCTCACAACTTCCCACATATGCAATATGAATGCATAAACACATGACATTTTATTCTCATGCTCAACTCATGCTCATTGATACTAAAAAGAAGTAACAAGCATATTTTCTATCACCACACACCACATATAGCACATATATATATAACACATGCATATATCATTCCATATGCATACAACTTCAAAATTAACATATTTTACTCATGCTACACTCAATGCATAATTTTAGTACATAGAACTAACATGCATTCAACAACCAAATTCCTACATATAATCACATATATGACACTTGGTACACATTTTTCACATATACACCAAATTGAGCACATAATGCCTATGTATCAATTTCTTACACTCACATACTTCCAACCCACATGCTACCACCAACACAATATACACAATTGTGAAAAGATAGGACTCTAGAGAAGAAGAAAACATAACTTTTCACACCTCTCACCATCCTAAAGCATGTGAAACACAACCTACACCTCTCTTCTTCACCCGAAACCCCCTAGATCGACAATTAGAAAAGAAGAAAAACCCCTACCTCGAAAATGAAGACCTTCCAAGCACTTTACCAAAATTTCAGCAATGTCAACCTTGCCGAACCGCAACTTTGATTGGTTCAAAGGGAAACCCTAGCCGTCCCCTACGTATCTCCCTCCTTCGGCAAGCCTTGAATCCAAGCCGAACGGGTTCGAAATGTAGAGAGAAGGGAGAGCTATGAAGATGGAGAGCTTTAGAGAGAGAAAGGGGCATGAGATATGGCTGAATATCTCTACCACTGATATTTAAAAGATCTAGGGCTTGCAAAAAGACCAAAATACCCCCGGCCACTTAACGTACCCTCCGGGCCTCCGTTTTCAATTCTGAAAACTCCTACAGTCTCGAAATTACTTCCTTAACTCTCTAAACATTTCATCTAAGTCATTTCCAAAATTAAATATTTTTGGAAATTTTCCAAATTACCGGGCCCACTTAAGTCGCATCCCGGGCCCCGGTTTGACTAAAAAGTCAAATTTGTCCAAATCTTCCAAAAACTTACCAAAACTTTTAAAACACTTCCCAAACATGTTCCCGATACTCAAAACATGTTAAACATCACTCAAATTGCATTTATGGCAATTATAGTGCGAAAAATGCAAAATCGACCAAAATTGGTCACGATCTCTACAACCTCCCCCCCTTAAGGGAATTTCATCCCCGAAATTAGAAACATACCTCAAGTGGAAAACAACTTGGGATATTTTGAGCAAACTTCTTATTCTCACTCTCATGTAGCCTCCTCGACTCCGTGATGCCTCCAAATGACTTTAACCAATGGAATAGTCTTGCCCCAAAGCACTTGCTCCCTAGCGTCCAAAATCTGAATCGGTCTCTCCTCGTAAGACACGTCCTCCTCCATCTCAAGATTTGTCCAATCTAACACATGTGAAGGATCCGGCTCATACTTTCTCAACATCGAAATGTGGAAAGTATTGTGCACACTTGATAATTGTGGTGGCAATGCCAAGCGGAATGCAACCTCACCCACACGATCCAATATCTCGAATGGACCGATAAACCGTGGGGCTAGCTTTCTGCTACGCCCAAACCTCATCAAACCCCGTCGTGGCGAGACCTTCAAGAAGACATGGCCCCCACCTCAAATGCTAAAGGCCTCCGCCTTTTGTCAGCATAGCTTTTCTGACGACTCTAAGCCGTAAGCAAACACTGCCGTATAATCGTAATCTTTTCTGTAGTCTCTCTGACTATATCCGGCCCCAAAGCCACTGTCTCACCGACCTCTGTCCAATAAACTGGCGATCTACAAGGTCTACCATACAAGGCCTCAAATAGAGCCATCTCAATACTAGCTTGGTAGCTATTATTGTACGCAAACTCCACCAGTGGAAGGTGATCCTCCCAACTGCCTTGAAAATCAAGTGCACATACTCTAAGCATATCCTCCAAAATCTATATAGTACGCTCCGACTGACCATTTGTCTGGGGATGGAAAGTCGTACTGAAATGGAGGTCCGTATCAAGTGCAGCCTGAAAACTCTGCCAAAATCGTGACGTGAATCTCGGATCTCTATCAGACACAATGGAAACAGGCACTCCATCATGTAGTCTCACAATCTGATCAACATATAACCGACTAAGAGTATCCACATCATCTGTCACTCGAATAGGAAGGAAATGAGCCACCTTGGTCAATCTATCCACAATGACCCAAACTGCATCATGACTCTTCCTCATCTTAGGTAACCCCATCACAAAGTCCATAGTAACGTGTTCCCACTTCCATATAGCTACTGGTTAGGGCTGTAACAAACCTGCCGATCTCTGATGCTCGGCCTTCACTTGTTGACAAGTGAGGTACCTTGCCACAAACCGTGCGGCATCCTTTTTCATGCCCTTCCACCAATACTGTCTACGAAGGTTGTGGTACATCTTGGTACCACCGGGATGTACTGCAAGTCTGGAGCTATGAAACTCCCTCAGGACCTCATCCCTACAAGCCAATGGAACAACCATCCTGCCTCTGAACCTCATACCTCCGTTTGAATGGATAACCCAATCCTCCACTACTTCGCCACCCGTAATCTGAGTGCGAATGCTCTCTAACTCTGTGTCATGCCTCTGCTCCTCAACCACCCTACTCACTAGAGTTGGTTGCGCTATGAGTGTGAACAAAGTGGCATGTCTATCACCCTCACTGAAGCACAATCTCATTTTTAAGATGTCTTCCATCATCTTCCATTCACGAATAGCAATACTAGCCAGAGTTCCATGTGATTTCCTGCTCAATGCATCGGCAACCACATTAGCCTTCCCCGGGTGATACTGAAGATCAAAGTTATAGTCTTCCATGTATTCAACCCACCTCCTCTGTCTCATATTCAAGTCCTTTTGTGTAAAAAGGTACTTCAAACTCTTATGATCGGAGAAAACCTCAAAATTCTCTCCGTAGAGATAATGCCTCCACGTTTTCAAAGCAAAAATTATCGCCGCCAACTCCAAGTCATGAGTCGGGTAATTCTACTCGTGGATCTTCAACTGTCGGGAATCATATGCAACAACCCTCTCAGTCTGCATTAACACATATCCCAAACCATCCTGTGAAGCGTCACAGTAGATGACATAACCCAAACCGCGCTTGGGAATAACCAATATTGGGGCATTAGTCAATCTACGCTTCAATTCCATAAAGGAATGCTCACAAGCCTCGTTCCACTCAAACTTAACTCCTTTACGAGTAAGCTTGGTCATCGGCGCTGCTAACTTCGAAAAGTCCTTCACGAAACGCCGGTAATATCCTGCCAATCCCAAGAAGCTACGTATCTCAAATACGTTCTTAGGCCTCTCCCAATCCATTACCGCTTCAATCTTAGAAGGATCTACCGATACTCCTCCTTCCGACACCACGTGTCCTAGGAACTTCACCTCCGTTAGCCAAAATTCACATTTTTCAAACTTGGCATACAAATGGTGCTCTCTCAATGTCTGTAACACTGTCCTCAAATGGATCTCATACTCTTCCATAGAAGAAGAATACACAAGAATGTCATCCACGAAGACCACCATAAACCTATCCAAGTACACCCTGAATATCCGGTTCATCAAATCCATGAATGTTGCTGGTGCATTCGTCAATCCAAATGGCATCACTAGAAACTCATAGTGGTCATATCTAGTCCGAAAAGCTGTCTTCGGAATGTCCTCTTCCCTTACCCTCAACTGGTAATATCCCAACCTCAAGTCAATCTTTGAAAAATAAGTCGAACCTTTAAACTGATCAAACAAGTTATCTATCATTGGCAAAGGATACTTGTTCTTAATCGTTGCTTGGTTCAACTTACGGTAGTCTATGCATAATCGTAAAGATCCGTCCTTCTTTTTAGCAAATAGGACCGGAGCTCTGCAAGGCGATGTACTAGGTCGTACAAATCCCTTATCCAATAATTCTTGCAATTGATCTTTCAACTCCATCAACTCTGCCGGTGCCATAGAGATAGGCGCAGTACCAGGAGCAAGATCAATGCTAAACACAACATCTCTCATCGGAGGTAACTCTGTCAAGTCCTCCGGAAATACGTCCACAAACTCTCTAACCGCCAATGGAAATCCTCCACTAGTCACAATCTCATCCTCCTCGGCTAATAAGCTAGCTAGGAAATATCCGACCCCGTCCCTCACATCGAAACCAAGCAGAGACGGAACGTAAAAATCATCCCGCTCGCCCATAAAATAAAAGCAATCACCCTCGGGTGTGCACACTGTCACTCTCCTACGGAGACAATCAATTGTGACTCTAAATGTAGATAACCAGTCCATACCTAGAATGACATCAAAAGTGGTCATGTCTAGCAACACAAAGTCGAACACTAGTCGACGCCCAGCAACCTCGATCTCGTAAGACCAACACACTCTATCCAGGGTAACCCTACCCCCAACCGGTGTATCAATGGACAATGGTGACTCTAGTGATGACACCTTCAGCCCCAAAGCACAAGCAAATGCAACAGATATGAATGAATGTGATGCACCTGATTATATCAACACCCTAACCCACGAGCTAGAAACCAAAAAAATACCTCTGACCACTGACGGTCCCGGTACATCATCTGCCGGAGCAAGCGTGAACACACGGCCCCGTGACTGCTGACTAGTCCCCTGTAACCCTGACTGCTGACTAGAAGCAAGTGTGGAACCTCTCACTACCCGAGATCCCTGCATAGAATGCGCTGGATGAGGTGGCGGTAATGTCCTGAAACCAGATTATACCATAGTTGTCTGCCCAGCCCTCTACTGAGTCCCCATACCACTCGGTGTACTCTGTCTCTGTGGACAGTTGGCCCTAACATGGCCGGGTTGTTTGCAATGAAAACATACCCGTTCCCCCACTGAAGCCACAAGCACTGATGTCACTATTTGACTCTGAGGGCACTCAGAACGAAAATGGCCAGATTGCTGGCAATGGTAGCACACAACTGTGGATCATGCAGATCTAGTAGGTAAGGACAATGAAGGTACTGGGCGAGTCTGTTGCTGCCCCTGTGAACCTGATCTGCCCTCCCTATTTCTTTTCCTCCCATGACCACCCGAAGAGGTACCCGTACCCTTCGCTTGCTGTCTAGTGTCCCACAACCTCTGAGTGTCTCTGTTATCCTCCTCAGCCACCAAGGCTGTATCAACCACCTCACTGTAGGTCCTCAAACCCAAGATGGACACCCTCGTTCGGATAGAGGTTTTTAATCCCTTCACAAACCTTTTCACCTTCAGTTCCTCATTTATCACCATCTCCGGGGCAAAGCGAGCCAAAGATGTAAATTTGGTCTCGTACCCCATCACATCCAAGTCCCCTTGGACTAGATCTATGAACTCTTGCCTCATCCAGTCTTTCACCAAAGCCGGAAAGAACTTATCGAAAAACAACCCCTTAAAGGTTTCCCAGTCCATAGTCTCGGTGTTGTGGACATTCCCGATGAATTGCCACCACCAATCTGCTTCTCCTTGTAAGTGAAGCGCCACTACTCCCACTTTCAAATCCTCATCGATTGCAAGAACAACCATGAGTTTGTGAGTTTGGTCAATCCAACTCTCAGCCACAAGTGGATCACGCGCGCCATCAAAAGTAGGTGGCTTAAATTTCACATATTCCTTCATTGCCACCATTTGGCGGCTCAAGGCAACCCTAGGCAATACCTAAACCTCCTCTTCTCTGGCTTCCCTAGCCATTCTTCTCATATTATCAGCCATGTCACGTATAAATTGCGTTCCATCAGTTGGCTCCTGAGAAGCATCAGCCCCAATGTCTCGCGCTCTTCTTGGAGGCATTTCTTTCTATATGCACAACAAGAAAATTTTAAGTCCAACAAATTTACACATCCTACACATATCCATCATCCTTACACATGCCATGTCAATTTAGTCCACATAGGCATTTTATGAAAATGTAAGCATACACCATATTCCACATAAGCAATTTACAACCACAAGTCAAAATCCTCACATTCTGATTCTTAACCTCAAGTGATCACTAAATCAAGTCTCACCCTTCGTCCCTAAGTATTCAAACCTAAGACTCTGATACCATCCTGTCACGCCCCAAAACCCGGACCGCCGGGGCTACCCGGACCGACCCCAAATCCCGAGTGTGAACCCGTTCACTCAACCCCGTGAACGATCTTAATTACACTCATGCATTAGTATCAAGGTTTGATACCATGCTATAACGCCCCGATTTCCAACTCTCAGAGAACCGGAGGTTAAACTATCCATTTAACCCAATAGAGCCTCATTACCCTCATTTACCGCGAAGCTTAACTCAATTCTTGCATATGAATGCACCCAATTTCACCTTAACCAATCCCCATGGGCCTTACATCAAATCACACACCTTAGTGAACATTTACTTGCCCACACTTTTAAGAATCACTCACTTTCAAGCCTCAAAACTTACTGTGTTTAAAATCTGAAAGTGAGACTTACACCATTGGATAGAGAATCCAAAAATACTCAAGTTAAAAAAAAACCACACTCAATTCCGATCTAGAACGAAGAAATTACGTCAAAATGAAGTTTTGAAAAATGCTGTGAATAATAATTTCGATTGATCAAAAATGGGACCACGATTGATCGAAAATAAATCTCGATTGATCGAAATTCCTGCGAAGTTTTCACCCTCTCGGGTCCTCAGACCTGCAATATTTCGATTGATCGAAATGGGGGTTTCGATTGATCGAATTCCTCCTGTCTGGACCCTAAAAATCATCATAAATCATCACCCCTTCGCACGATCAAAATGGGGACTTCGATTGTGCGAAATGGGCATTTTGCACGATGGAATCCCCACGGGACCTCCAACAACTCTATACATGGTTCATTTGGAGCCCAATCCACCTTCTATCATCCTAGAACCCCTCATACATAATTAATAACATAAATGAAAGATTCCAACACCAATCTCACACTCAAGATCACATTCATAATTGAATTCATACACCAAAATGAATCATTCTCTTTCACAAACACCATCCATTTATAATGGAAACATCATCGAATGAACTAAGTGCCACCACGGGCATTACATAAACTAAACCGTTGTCTTTCCACACCCAACAAGTTTATAATCCAATACATACATCAAAAGTACATATCTCCAAAGTATAACCACAACTAAAAAAGTAAGTCACATGCTACAAGCTGGCATGGATAGCCACAAAAATGCACAAATCCAAAAGATAGCAAAGGGCTACTAGAATTCCACTTGGACACTCATGTCCCATCCGTCATCGGTGTTTTATCTGTAAAAGAGTTTATAATAAAGGGATGAGCACCACTGCAGCTCAGTAGAGATAATCCAACCCTCCTAAGTGCCAACTCAACACCGACCTACATGGAATGCATATGAATACACTACATGCCACATCCACAATCTCACAAACCAATGAACAAATGTAATTAAAGAAGATTGCATATTTCACGAATCATGTATAAAATGTTCAAACATGAAAACATTAAGGAAAGTAAATGCTCTCTCTCTCGGTCCTCATCCGATACCCCACATGATTGGCCCGCTCCAAGGATCATGTAACCTTGGACACCTCCGATAACCATCCAATGACCGGGACAACTCCGAAAGGTCATTCTACCATAGCAATATATAGGATTGCCATAGAGTGAGGGGACAACCTGAGGCTCACAATTCTTGAACATTCTCCGATAATCATCCTATGACCGGGATAACTCCGAGGGGCCATTAGTATTAGACATATTTCGATCCTAGGCATTAAGCCTTGGTATGGCGGGTCCACTCTGAGGGCCATACATAGTGGATAATTTTACCACATTTCACAACACGGTTGGACCACTCTGAAGCCCTGTGCACCTCATTTGCGTCATTTTTCTCATAACTTCCCACATATGCAATATGAATGCATAAACACATGACATTTTATTCTCATGCTCAACTCATGCTCATTGATACTAAAAAGAAGTAACAAGCATATTTTCTATCACCACACACCACATATAGCACATATATATATAACACATGCATATATCATTCCATATGCATACAACTTCAAAATTAACATATTTTACTCATGCTACACTCAATGCATAATTTTAGTACATAGAACTAACATGCATTCAACAACCAAATTCCTACATATAATCACATATATGACACTTGGTACACATTTTTCACATATACACCAAATTGAGCACATAATGCCTATGTATCAATTTCTTACACTCACATACTTCCAACCCACATGCTACCACTAACACAATATACACAATTGTGAAAAGATAAGACTCTAGAGAAAAAGAAAACATAACTTTTCACACCTCTCACCATCCTAAAGCATGTGAAACACAACCTACACCTCTCTTCTTCACCCGAAACCCTAGAATCGACAATTAGAAGAGAAGAAGAACCCCTACCTCGAAAATGAAGACCTTCCAAGCACTTCACCAAAATTCCAGCAATGTCAACCTTGCCGAACTGCAACTTTGATCGGTTCAAAGGGAAGCCCTAGCCGTCCCCTACGTATCTCCCTCCTTCGGCAAGCCTTGAATCCAAGCCGAACGGGTCCGAAATGTAGAGAGAAGGGAGAGCTATGAAGATGGAGAGCTTTAGAGAGAGAAAAGGGTGTGAGATATGGCTGAATATCTCTGCCACTGATATTTAAAATATCTAGGGCTTGCAAAAAGACCAAAATGCCCCGGCCACTAAACGTACCCTCCGGGCCTCCGTTTTCAATTCTGAAAACTCCTATAATCTTGAAATTACTTTCTTAACTCTCTAAACATTTCATCTAAGCCATTTCCAAAAATAAATATTTTTGAAAATTTTTCGGATTACCAGGCCCACTTAAGTTGCATTCCGGGCCCCGGTTTGACCAAAAAGTCAAACTTCTCCAAATCTTTCAAAAACTTACCAAAACTCTTAAAACACTTCCCAAACATATTCTCCACACTCGAAACATGTTAAACATCACTCAAAATGCATTTATGGCAATTATAGTGCGAAAAATACAAAATCGGCCAAAATTGGTCACGGTCTCTACACTTCACCTCTATCCATATAACCATGTTCAGTTGCAATTTAAATGGGAGAATGAACTCATATATGTGGAACTGATTCGTGTGGCTTGTGGCCTACAACGACAACGCCAAGAAAATATGTGAACCCTAACTATGCATAGTCTATCTTTGACTAGTACGATTGGAAGGATGTTATGTTGGAAGATTGAACTTACTTGCTCAGTTAAAAGGAATTTCTTAGAAATTGATTCCTAGATCTATGCTTTTACGTACACAATTCGTTCAAGAATTTATCATAATAAGGGATTTGTTTGATAGCATCAAGGAAAGGGAGATTGGTTTTTCTTCTTTAAAAATCTCCATCATATCTTGTATTTTCTCTCACTGCTTCCAAAATAAGAAGGCTCTTTTAAGCGTTGAGGATAAGAAGCTTAGGTGCAAATGAAGTTTCAAGAACATGAGTAGATGATGAAGGAACTTCACACATACAAGTATCTTAAATCCATCCATGCATATTGTTAAAATGGAAATCTACTGTAGATGCAAAAAATCAATTGACCTTAACAATTCAATTGTTTTCTTCCAAAAAACCATTCAAAAAATAATCAATCTCATTGACTAAAAAAAAATATAAGAATATTATCGTATTATTCCTTCCCTTCCTGAGAGATCACTGCCTCTAATTTATACATAATTTTTAATCCTAATCCTTCTTGGATTTTGGCCAAGAAAGTATATTCCCTATTGGACTTGTATTTCCATAGTTATCTCATTTCCTTTTCTATTTGGGAATTGGATTCCCTTCGGGCTCGTTGGTCCCTTACAATATATATTTTTTAATCTACAATACTCTTCCATGATATTCTTTTAGGCTAATCTGGCTGCCCAATCCTCTGGAGTGATCAACCCAGTCATGATATTTTATTTTTATATTCAAGTGGCAACTTCCTTAAAATGGTCAGGTGGCGAATTTGAACGGGAAGGATTTTTCCTTCACACTTGCCCCCAATTTTCTTTTGGCTACTCTGTATGAAAGGAAATTTGAAAGGTTTTTGATTTTGTGAGCTCATTATTATTGCATCGATCGTGGGCACGACCCCTTTGTCATAGGAGCTTGAAAGGTTCCCATCATTATTATTATCCCACCCTGATTTCTGACTCTCAAAAACCAAGGGTGATTAAGTCAAACACCCATATCCTAATCACAATTACTCTTAATATCATACTCTAATACCAAGTTGTCTCACCCCGATTTTTGACTCCTGGGAACAGGAGGTGACATTGTCCATTAAACCCTAATGGAACATTTAACCATCTATATTAACGCGAAAGCTTAAATAACATGCACGTACGTATACACATACATTGCAGACTCAACTAGTCCCAATGGGTCCGATACTTAATGTTCCTTACTCATTCAAACATATCTCAATGTCCTACCCAACCACACATTATGATGTATCGTAATGTTGGTTACAATGCATCATAATGTACGATGTATCGCTGAAGTTGCAAAACATGTTGCGAAAAGTTTTGAAATTTCAACTCACATTCCACATGGAATTACGATACATCGTCCTCTCAGTTACAATGCATCGTAATGGATGGTGCATCGCACATGTTATGAAAAGCTCTAAAATTTTAATCCACACCCTCACTATCAAGCCCCCATTTTCGACTCTCGGGAACCGGTGGTGACGTCCGTCCACTAAACCCTAACGGACCGTTTCAACCTCTCAAACACCTCAGAAGCATAATTCACATGCATGTATGTATGTGCGTACAATGCAGACCTAACCAACGTCAATGGGCCCCACATGTATCCCCATACCTTTGTAATCTAGGTTACGATGCATCGTAAGTTACGATGCATTGAACATGTATCGTAACAAGATGCGAAATCTTCTATTTTCTATCTTGTCTAAACCCAAATTTCCCTAAGGCATTACGATGCATCGTAATGTCTATTTCGATGCATCGCACTACAACAAAAGTGACCTTTTTTTACAAAACTTTTAGTGACAAAATTGATTTCGTTGCTAAAAGTAATTCTTTAGTGATGAACACAACATTTGTCAAAGAAAACACGTGCTTTAGTGATAGAATAGAAGGCTGGTCACTACTTGTTAAGCGGGAAAAGGAATCGCCCTCCCGCGCTTCTTACATACTAGTTTGTGACGCGGTTTTAGGTATGTATTAATGACTAAATATATTTGGTGGCTATTTTTTTAGCTATGCTACATCGTATGGCTTACAAGATTATGAATTGAACTCGGTGAAACGACAATGACTCATCTTATCTTATAAAAGGAAAAGCACGACGTCGTAGGGATTAGATTTCCCCCCACAAATTTCACTCTTTTTCCACTGCCCGCAGAATTCTCACACAATTTCTAAACGTCATTGGCAGCCACAGCCAAGGTAGAGAGAGAGAGAGAAGACTAGGTACCGATCAACCACCATTGTTGACGGTGCATCTGGACCACATCTCCTTGTTACTGATCAGAACATCATCGTCACCAGTGCGCTGAACTCGAAAAGCATCCGACAGCGTGATAGCATTCCAACAGACCAGGTATGAAATTTTGTTCCGTTGAATCTTCACTGCATCTAATTCAATTAAGAAATTAGGGCTTTAGGTTATGTAAATTTGCCAAGCGATCAATTTCTCTCAAACCCTAAATTTTTCTTCATCTGCAAACCTTTCAATCACTTTTGTCTTGGTTCTTCAATCAACAGTCAGAGATAACGATAGTGACTGAGATTACACTTTTTATATATGCAGGTTTCAAATTTTGAAGTCATATCTTCCATTCACTTCACAAGTTCTTTTTTTTTCCCCCAATTCTGTTAAATCTTTGTAATAAATTTCAATGTGCAGCGCAACAGTTTGATATGCGTTGAAAAATTCCCTCTTTTAGTTACTTTTTTTAAGTATTTTTTTTGTAAAATTCTTTGTTTCTGATTCTGTTATCACAACTTGAGTATGTGTTATAATATTATTTTTGTGAATTTGACAGAGTTTCAGTCTTTTGCTACGATCAAGGACTTGGTGATTTATTATGTAATATCATATAAAAATTTTTTGGACTGTTCTACCGTCCATGTCTTAATATCATTATCACCATTTTTTTCCTAGTATCCAACAAAAAATAGATTTTTATAGGAGGGTAAGGCCTAGTAAAAGTTTTCTGAAGTTACAAAGTTATATTGATATAACTTCTCAAAAATAAGTTCATTCTTTTCAGGATATCATTTCTAAAAGTAATGATTTTAGATCTTTTGGATATAACAATTCATTGAATCCCCTTTTACAAATCACTGATTGCATATGGCTATTCTTTTGTGAGTCTTGTCAAATCATTACCCCTACCCAAACTTCAAATCATTACTAAATGGTTGGAATTTATGTGAGTCATATTAATCTTGTTTTTGTTTGCATCTAGAATACATATACACATGTGTGCTTTAGTTAATTGGCTGGATTTTACATGGTGCACTTCACAGTCCAAGCACGACTCTATGATGTATACGCTACATATTTTTTTGAGAGTATCCAATATCTAAATTTCTAAAACGAATCTTTATGACCAGAGTATAGAGAAAAAAAAGGGAAACATATCTATGGTTAATAAGTTTATGTAATTAACAAAATGGTCAAAAGGCAATAGGAGACCAAAATACCTTCACTTACAAGCAACAACAAATTACATAATTCAAGAAATAAGATAAATAAACAGTAAACATTCATGGCAATGCCAACCTTTCATTTCATCAAGAATGTCATCTCTACATCAAATGGTTAGGAATATGAATAATCAAGAATAATCAATAACGGCAAGGCTATTGGGATTGGATTCTATATAGGATTGATGGGGGTCGATATGATTGAATTCTTCATCTGTGTATAGTTTGAGATGCATTCCTTGAGTATCTAATAATAAAATTTGTCTCTTTTTTTATTACCATCTTTATCCAATTAGGAATATGACTATCAGTAATTTTTCTTTGCATGAAAAAACTAATGAAAAGCTTATTCCCCATAATAGTATAGACAACAAAAGGGGATTTAGTCTATGGATTCTGTATTTAATTTTCATGTTTTCTATTCATGATTTTTTTTTCATTACAATTACCAATGATACCTAAATTTTCCAAATGTTATTTTGGCATTTTCATAGAATTTGTTTTACCAAATTGATAATAGTACTACCATTGCATTTAAAGGAAGTAAAATTGTTAAAGAGAGGTGATATTTTATTCTATTATTTCTATGCTACTATATTTTGCTTCCAGTGTATACATGGCTCCTACTAGTTGTATTAGGGTGATGGCTACCCCCACCGATTGCCACAATGATCATGTGTAGTCCACGTCGGAGGATGGTCAGTGTAAGTTCATAAAATGATTTATTATTGCAACTTTAGTATATTATAGTTTAGAGTATCACTAATATTGAAGGGGAATTTTTTGCAGGTTCTGCCGTATCTGTTAAAAGACATGGGCTTTTAAAGAACAAGGCATTGGATTTGGTTTATGGAAGGCTACTGTATGATAAGTTAGATCTCTCGAATTAAGTTTCAATTCAATTTTTATAATCCTCACTTTTTCATCAAAACTTTTTTTCCGAGGATACACAATTTATTTTGCAAATAGACATTTATCTGACTTACCACTTTTGGTTATTAGATGAGACAAATGAAGGCAAGGTTCCATTCTATCAATGGGTAAATATTTATGTAGCATTTTCCAATCTGTTTAGATGAAACACACTTTTATTGCTATCAAGCCTAATAGAGTGCAAAGAGGGCTGGTGAGTTAACCTCCAAACTTTTGTGTTACACTAGTTGCACCTTCTGATATCATGAATTTGGCAGTTAATCTATGGATTTTGGATTTACTCTACATGTAGCTATTTCCAGTGTTATTGATTGTCTATGTAAGTTATCCATCTTTAAAGGTTAGAGTTCTCATTTCCTTTCCTTTTATTAATTGCTTGAATTTTTATTTTTATTTTATTTTATTATTATTATTATTTTTTTGCGGTTCATTTGTAGGGTTACTAAATTAATTACGAAAGAGAGAGTGTACAGTAAGAGGCAATGGAGTGTGTGCTAGGAATGGTGCTTTAGCTCTTGCTTACTACTGATTGTAGGCATCACTTGGTAAGGATTTTCTACCTTGTTTTTGTTGGTAAAAGGGGTAATGGAAGTTCTACATTATCAGTTTCAAGTTAGAATATTTTTTGCTAATAATTATGTTCTACAACATGCATATTATCAATATGATTTGTATAGATATATAGGGGTGTGATTTTGATATTATTAAGTGGTTATGTACTTCAGCAAAATGAATGAGAAAATTTAAATTTATTCAAGTTTTTCTGTTTTGATCTTGTTGGAATTAGGAATGCTATTATCTTGGTTTGGAACTAGCTAGCTAGTAGAATGTTTTGTATGTTCCAAGAAATTAACACTGTTGTAAGAACAAGGCATATCATATATAATTTTCTACCCAATGCTTGATTGTGTGTGGTTAACAATGGATGGACTTGTATAGGTTTTGATCTAATAATGCTATTCACTTGTATACCCAAATTCAAACAGAAACTAATGGATCATATGATTCTTCACATTCGGATTTGATTTTTTTTTTAGTTCCACCAAAGCAATTAATACTCTGTCTATTATTTTTGGTCTTCTTTTCCTTAGTTTAAAGATTTTTTTTCCTAAAATTGAATCACCACAATAATCAATTTTTCCCTTGTAAAAAGAAAAGACATTAATCTATGTTGCCCTTTTGGTTAATGAATCCACGAAAAAAAAAATTTGACTTCATTTTCTTTTCCTAAGTTTGGAAAATTATATTTCTTTCACATAATAATAGGCTTAACTAGCATTGGTTTTAAATTTTTTGTAGCATGAAGTCTTGATCATCTTTCAGTTGTGATTAGTATCATTTCTGAAATATTATTTCTGGACTATTTGTGGGCTCTAAGCATAATTATGTTGGCTTGTTTTTATAATTTTTGACTATTTGTGAGTTTCTAAGAGAATTGAGTGAACCTATTGTTTTTATCATGAGTTCTCTCCCTGCCTGAGAGAGAGAGAGAGAAGTACTATATATGGTATAAAAGAGACTTTGGTTTGTTTCTGAGACAAAATGGTGGGTGTCTGGGTGTGTTACTATGAAATGATCGTCTTAATTTGGGGGTTGATATATTGATATGTTGATGCCAATATTGGTGTCTTAGCTGGATTTGTATCTCCAATATTTTGATTGAGACGAATGTTTCAACATTTAGGCTTTTTGATGAATTTAAAACTTCAGGATTGACAATTTGATCATCATTTATTTTCCTATTTAATTAGCTTCCAAGATGAGGAGTCAGTTTATTGGTTTGCATTAGATTTGGTTGCTCGAAACATTGTTGCAATTGAGGCTTGCATGCTACACTCCTGATAGTCACTTTGTGCGATGCTACATTCTCTGTTCATTTGTTAAAATTACAACATGATTATATCAAAAGTCTATATAATTTGTAAAAGTTGTATAAAGTCTAATGGCCTTGTTCTTTTTGATCTGCAGAGCAATTGATTAGGATGATGTGTAGAAAATGAAGTATTCATGGAAAAATGTGTTAAGTGATGAAATTCAATATGAAGAACTTTGAGGTTACATATGGAGGCTTTGGAATTTGATTTTATGTTCTAGTTTGTTTTTGGGTATTAGACAATTGGAAATTCTGTTTGTATTTTGTTAATTTGAATTTTGTATCAGAATTGAATGTAGAAATTTTATTAAAATTATATGTAAGTTTGCATTTGAACTTCAATTATTATGTACTTTGTAATGAAATTTGATGTTGGATTTAAACATGTGTTGATTTTTGGAGTTCGAAATGTGTATAACTAAATGGAGAAATTCAAATAATGTTAATCAGGTTTTTTTAACATTAGCAACGATGTGTAGAAAATATTTTGAAGTTTCTTGGTATTAAGGAGTGACGAAAGTTGTTCATTGCTATTACAAAATGGCAACGTTATGTTAGCAAGTCAGTGACAAAAATACTAGTCACTAAAAGGCAAAAAGTTGCCGCTAAAAATCATAGCGTTAGTGACGAAATTTTGCTCGTCACTAAAGTCAAACAATCAATGATGAATTTTTTTCGTTGCTAAAACTCATAGCAGCAGTAACGAAATTTTGTTCGTCACTAAAGTCAAGCCAACAGTGACGAAAATCTTTTCCATCACCATAGATCAACCGAGACATTTATATGGTAACGAAATAGTGACAATGTGTATTTCGTCACTATAAAATTTTAGCAACAAAAATATAACCTTTTGCGATGAAAAAGATCATTTTTGATGTAGTGTCGTCATGTACGATGCATCGCCAAAATTTCATAATAAGTTGTGAAATGTTTTGTCCTCAAACTCAGATTCCCAATCCCACTAAGATGCATCATTTTGGAACTTTTGATGCATCGCTCGTGATAAGCGTTGAATGTTATACATTCTCGCACCTTTACTTATATATTTTAATCCCATAGATGCACATATTGTATAGTTTTTACGTGTTTTTATATTTTTGATGATTTCAGGTTCAAACTCATAATTTGGCGCAATTCGTCTCCTTTAATAATTCAAGAATGCATTCTTATATCCGACCGTACTTCATGGAAAGTCTACATCAAGGAATAGTGAATGACGTGTCAAAACTGGAATCAAGAAGCTGAAAAGTTGAAGCAGCTGCAGTCAAGGGAAGATCGGTGCATCAAAGTTATAGCTTTGATGCATCACCCAATCCTGCAGAAGATATTTTTTTCAAGATATTTTCTTCACTTGCCACTTGTCCAATTTTGCTTGGATGAAGCATTGAACAAAATTTCAATGATCTTTTGATCCTTAAATCAGATATATAGCTAGAAAATATGTAATATATATATATATCCTAATTCTTGTAATAGAGAGCATATATAGAATTTTAGAGAGAAAAAGTGAAGTTCTAGAGAGGGAAAGCTTCAAAGAGGGTTTTATAAGACCTTGAAGACCATTTTGTGCATGGATTCATCTCTGTCTATGGAGTGCTTCCAGTCCACCATGATCAACTAATCATTCTCTAGGTTTTGACAAACCATAGTCTTGTAAATATGTTATAACTTTAGTGAATTAGGATTTTTATGTAATTTTTATGTATATGTACCTTGCCTTGAGCCTTATGAGTAATATAAGTTTACAAATTCCTTATGTTCATGTGTGTAATTTATCTTTCTTGTCTTAGAATGTTTATTTTTCTCGTATGATCTTCAAATAATTGTAGTTCCACAAGGACTACACGTGATGGCTTGGAACTAGTTTTCACTTTAACATGCATAGCTAGATTTGCATAGTTCATGCTAAGAGATGATAAATTAGCTACACTTAGTTAATTAGGTATCTAGGTAAATAGGTAGGTAGAGAATTTACACGTATCGAAGATGAATTATAGTATTTTAAGGTGCATGTATCGGGTTGACGGTAGCATTGTAGGCCACAAGCCATTTGCACCACTTAGTTCACAATTGCATGAATTCTCCTAATTTATTATAAGTGTGGCATACTACGAGGCTAGCGGTGAAGTCTCAACTCGATCTAGTCCTTTACTCTTCTTTCAAACTCCGCATTTTAATTATCATTTATACTTTTGAAATAGAGTTAGCAAACAACCCAACACGTGGTTGTGATTTAAATGAGAACCAACCTTCAACTTTTAGCAAATTATTCCTACATAGTCTCTGTGGGATCGACACCCTCAACTTAGTGCCTATCCTTCAAGGATTCGTTCTATTGCGAGTGGTAAATATAAATTGTAAACAAGCTGGACACCACAACAATTTTTGGCGCCATTGCCGGGGATTACGGTTTAATCGCTAAAGTAGAGGATTGAGTCTAGTTTAATTTTTAACTTAATTCATTCTTGACAATATTTACATTCTTTAATTGTAATTATTTTTTATCTTAACTAAGTGTTTTATTTTACTCATATAATCAAAGCGTCAGGACTTAAGCTTGGAGCCTTTGTGAGTATAGTACCCAATTTTTTTGTACTTAAGTGTTTAAATTTTTGTTTTTGCATATAGCTTAGATTTTTTTTATTTACATGCAAGGTAGGAGATCGTTCTCATTACCCTAGTTGCCGTGTGATTTTGAACTCGAAAGAACTCTTAGACAACATAGTAGCGTTCCTACGGATCCTATATTGTTTAGAGAACATAGGAGAGAAACCATGACAAATAATGATAACCCAAATGTTCAACAAAATTCTGTTTTACCACCCCCACTAGGCAGTGAGGTTCTGCGAGATTTTTATGTTCCATCTACCTATGCATCTCCTTCTTGTATTCGTTTTTCAAATACGGGGAGGAATAATTTTGAAATCAAATCCTCAACAATTAATCTTCTCAATTGTTTTCACGGGCTTCTTAACCGAGATCCTTATAAACATATAGATGAATTCTTATAAGTGTGTTCAACTCTACAATTGAATGCACAAGCGGAAGACAATTTAAGACTTCGTCTTTTCCCCTTCTCACTTAAGGATAAAGTCAAACAATGGTTTAACTTATTAGAGCCAAATTCCAATAACTCTTGGGTAGAAATACAACTAGAGTTTCTAAAGAAATACTTTCCAATGGAAAAGACTAATGATGCATGGAGAGCTATCATTGGTTTCTCTCAAAGAAAAGGAGAAGTTTTTCATGAAACATGGGAAAGGATGAAAGACCTTTTGAGGTCATGCCCACACCATGTTATTCTCAAATGGCAGTTGATACAAGGATTTTACGATGATTTATGAGAGCCCCACAAACAGATGGTAGATGCTAGTTGTGGGGGTACATTTTTTCTGAAAAGTCCAGATGAAGCGTGGATTCTCTTTGAGAACTTGAGCGAAAATTTGTCTCATCATTCTTCTAATGAAAGGAAGAAAAAGGTAGCTGCTCCTCTTAATGACCAAACCGAAAGCATTTTTGAAATACGCAAGGAACAAGCAATTGATAAGAAGATAGAAGCCCTAGAAAAGAAACTTGATCAAGTTATGTTAGCCAGGTGGTCTTCTTCTTCCTCTCCTCCTATTATTCCTAATCTTACTCTTCATCGCACATATGATGTGTGTTCTTTTTGTTATATAAAGGATTGTCCTCGTGTAAGGCAATACCTTGAATTTTCACAAGAGCAAGAAAATGCACTTTATTCTAGGCCGGGTCAAGGTTCTTTTCAAAATTCCTATAATCCTGGATGGAGAGATGAAAACCAATTCCAATATAGGAACCAAGGTCAATATCAAGGATCTCAGGGACCACATGGACAACAAGGTCAATCTCAATTTCAACCTAAACCTTATCAACCAAGTTCAAATTTGAGTTTCTATTACACTCTCAATCAACCATCTTCTTAAAACCCAAGTTTTGAGGATAAAGTTTTGGCTACTTTAGGCAACATTGAAAGCAATACCCAAAAGATCAACGCCCACTCACAATCCATTGCAAAGATAGAATCCCAATTGGGACAACTAGCTAATGCAATGAATCGGCGAGAGGGTAGAAAATTGCTTAGCCAAAGGGTGGCAAACCCTAAAGGAGTTCAAGTAATTGCTGATGTTTCTCATTCTTTTGAGTTTAACCAAGAAAAAGCTCAATCAATTATTAGTTTAAGGAGTGAAAGAGTGTTAGAAAATTCGGTTGATAAGACAAGAAAGAAAGAATGTGATCGTCCGATGAATCCAAAAATTCCTATAAATCCAAAAGAAACTTCCAATAATCCAAAAGACAAAGGAAAGAAAATGAAACCAACTTATCATCAATTCCAATGCAAGAAGCTTAATTTGAACCTCGAGTTCCCTTTTCGCAAAGATTAGGGGAACCTTCTCAATTTGGAAAGCAAGGAGAGAAATTCCAAGATATGATTGAAATTTTTAAACAAGTTAAAATCAATCTTCTTCTCCTAGATGCTATAAGGCAAATCCCATCCTATGCTAAATTTTTAAAGGACTTATGCACTCAAAAGTGTAAATCTAGGAACCAAGTTCCTAAGAAGGTCCATTTAACTGAGCAGTTAAGTTCAATTCTTCAAAATAACACCCCTCCAAAATTCAAGGACCCGGGTGCCCCAACAATCTCTTGTGTTATTGGTGACCACAAATTCGAGAGGGCCCTCCTTGACTTGGGAGCAAATGTTAACTTACTTCCTTACTCAGTTTATCAAAAATTAGAGTTAGGAGAACTTAAGCCAACCATAGTTGTATTACAACTTGCCGACCGTTCGATGAAGCAACCTCCTAGTATAATTGAGGATGTTCTAATCAAAGTGGATAAATTCTATTTTTCGGTGGACTTTATAGTCCTTCATACCGAACTTGTCCAAGATCCTACAAGGCATATTTTAATCATTCTAGGTCGTCCATTCTTGGCTACAGCTAATGCTTGCGTTAATTACCGTACCGGGGTGATGGACATCTCCTTCGAGAATATGACTGTTAGGTTGAATATCTTAAACACATCCCACCACACCTCCAATGATGAAAGTGACTGCCTTTGTGTGGATGTCGTGGATGAACTTATGGATGAGATGCATCCCCAAATCTTGTCAAAAGACCCTCTAGAGGCATGTCTGAGTCAATTTAATTTTGAAGACTTTGACATTGAGCAATCAATTGAAGACATGAATACAATGCTCGATGCCACGGTCATAAATTTCCCATGTGAAAGACACCATTTAAGCCTCTTCCTACTCTTTCAAGTACTCTCCAATTCCATCCCTCGTGTCTCCCCCTCAATTTGAGCTCAAGACTTTACCGTCTAATCTCAAGTATGTGCTTCTTAGCCGAAGTGACACTTTACTGGTCATCATAACTTCAAATCTAACTGATGACCAAGAGTGTTCACTCATAATGGTCTTAAAAAAATACCATTTGACCTTTCCATTTATATGCACTGCATATATTTGGAAGAAGATACAAAGATCTCATGAGAGGTACAACGTAGGTTAAAGCCTCACATGAAGGAGGTAGTCATGAAGGAAGTTATCAAGCTGCTAGATGCTAATATTATATACCCCATCTCGGATAGCAAGTGGGTAAGCCCTACGCAAGTGGTGCCAAAGAAATCTGGCATCACCGTGTTTCAAAATGAATAAGGAGATTTAGTTCCTCAATGCACCACCATAGGCTGGCGAGTGTGTATTGACTATAGAAAACTAAACTCCTCAACTAGGAATGATCATTTCCCACTCCCATTCATTGATCAAATCCTAGAGAGGCTTGCAGGCCAAAATTTCTACTACTTTTTAGATGGATACTTTGGATATAATCAAGTCACAGTAGACCTACAAGACCAAGAAAAAACCATCTTCACATGTCCATTCGAAACATTCACTTATAGACGCATGCCCTTTGGGTTATGCAATGCATCGATGACTTTTCAATGGTGTATGATGTCTATCTTTTCAGACATGGTGGAGAAGTATCTTGAAGTGTTCATGGATGACTTTTCAGTCTTTAGACCTTCTTTTGATTCATTCCTTCATAATCTTACACTTGTGCTCAAGTGTTGTAAGGACACGAATCTTATTCTTAGTTGGGAAAAGAGTCATTTTATGGTTCAAGAGGGAATTGTACTTGGGTATATTGTGTCCAAATGAGGTATAGAGGTTGATATGGCCAAGGTAGAACTCATATCAAAGCTTCCTCCACCTTCTTTGGTAAAGGGCATTCATTCATTCCTTGGCCATGCGGGTTTTATTACCGTTTCATCAAGGACTTTAGCAAGATATCTTGGCCCTTGTGCCGACTTCTTGAGAAAGATACTTATTTTCACTTTGATTAAGTGTGCCTTAAATCTTTTGAAACACTCCGCACACTTCTATCAACCGCTCCAATTTTACTCCCTCCAAATTGGGCTCTCTTATTTGAGGTTATGTGTGACGCATCCAATTTTGCTATAAGTGTTGTCTTAGGGCAATGTGTAGACAAGTTGCCGCATGTGATTTACTATGTAAGTAAATTCCTTTTCGAAGCTCAAATGAATTATATAACTGCGAAAAAGGAATTGCTTGTAGTTATTTACGCCTTGGACAAATTCAGATCTTATCTCTTAGGATCCAAGGTTATTATCTTCTCAGATCATGTCGCTCTTCGGCATTTATTGGCAAAAAGGGATGTTAAACCCCGGTTGATCCGATGGATACTCTTGTTGCAAGAGTTCAACTTCGAGATTCGAGATAAAAAAGGTACTAAGAATGTGGTCGCTGGCCATTTGTCTCGAATTCTTGTAAAGTGCCATCACAACCACATTCCAGTTAGCGAATCCTTTCCAAATGAGCAACTATTTGAAGTCACTCAAGAGAAACTTCCCTGGTTTACTGACATAGTCAATTTCTTAGCAACGGGGAAGATCCCACCCTCTTGGTCCAAACAGGAAAAGGATCGCTTCCATTCCCAAGTACGTTCATATTTTGGGACGATCCTCATCTATTCAAGTATTGTCCTGACCAAATCCTCTGCCGATATGTGCTAGAGAGTGAGAGTCTTAGCATTCTTACTTTCTACCATACATTAGAATATAGAGGTCATTTTAGTGCTCAGAAGACTGCTTCCAAAATACTTCAATGCGGTTTCTTCTAGCCAACAATGCATCGGGATGCATACTTATTCTACTACTCGTGTGAGCGATGTCAGTGCCTTGGCGCTATGTCTTAGAAAGATATAATACCCTTGAACCCAATCTTTGATGTATGGGGCATTGACTTATGGGCTCGTTTCCAAAATCTACTGATTTTGAGTTCATACTTGTAGCGGTGGATTATGTATCTAAATGGGTTGAGGCGTCAGCTACCAGACCAATGACCACGCAGTTATGCTCAAGTTCATCCAAATGAATATCTCTAGTCATTTTGGTATGCCTCAAGCCATCATCAGTGACGGGGGTAGACACTTTTGCAATCGATTCCTACGAACCTTGCTACTCAAATACTCCATCACTCACAAGGTTGCTACACCTTACCACCCTCAAACGAGTGGCCAAGTAGAAGTATCTAATAAGGAAATTAAGCACATCTTTGAAAAATCATGCACCCTGATCGCAAGGATTGGTCATAACGTCTAAATGATGCGTTGTGGGCGTACCATACTACTTATAAAACCTCGATCAGCATGTCACCGTACCGTCTTGTGTATGGTAAGCCATGTCACTTACCGGTTGAGCTTGAGCACAAAGCCTTCTGGACTATTAAGAAGTTCAATTTTGATATAAAATTGGTCGGCTCTAACCAGAAGCTTCAGTTGAGTGAATTAGAGGAAATACGGAATGATACGTATGAGAGCGCAAAAATCTATAAGGCAAAGACCAAGGCCTTCCATGATCATCATATCCGTTCCAAATCACTCTCTTCGGGCCAAAAAGTTTGGCTTTATAATTCTAAGCTTCGCTTATTTCCCAGAAAACTTCGTTCCCGATGGGACGGTCCTTTCATTATCAATTCTGTTGCTCCCCATAGAGTGGTGGAACTAAAGGATCCCAAGGATGGAACCTTTTTTATGGTTTACGAGCAAAGGGTGAAACCTTTCATTAATGACCAAATGCAAATGAAATATGTGGATATCGTCGATTTGATGGATCCCGTATATTTGGACCTATGATTAGTTTCACGTCTCACCGTAGATGGTAAACTTGGTATTTCTACGGTCCTATCATGTTCCGTGTGACCCTTCGAATCCAAAAGGAACGTATCTAAATATTTTTTAATGTGTCTGACTGTGAGAGGTATAACTTTGAGGATTAAACACAATTTTTCCATACTTGGGACAATTTTGCAAAATCACAATCATAAGGTAGTTCGATGCATCGAAACCAACTTTGATGTATCAATCTTTAAATGTCCCATTTCCATTCCAATTCCAGCAGCTTCTACACCTTATTTCGATAGATGTTTAATGGATCGACACTTCGATGCATCGAAACTTCTAGTTCGATGCATTGACACACTTCGATGCATCAAAATAGCTACTTTGATGCATCGATCCTGGGCACGTGACTGCATATGCAGTCACTTAAAATTTGAACCTCTCTTCTCTCCCTCTCATTTTTTTGCCTCTCTCTCTCTCTCTCACAACTCTTTCTCTCCCTCTCGTCTGAAGCCCTCAAGAATGCCCCCACCCTCACAAATCGTCCAAGATCATTTGTTTTGATCCAATTTCGAGCATCCTTGAAGGTGATTCCTCGCTTGGATAGCTCTTACATGGCCCAATTTTAACTTTTACTAGGTAAAGGTCTACATTTTGGACTTTTAAGTTCTTGTGTTGAATTTGTGAAATAATAGGTTGTGGGTATTGTTGATTTTGAAAATTTTGGGGTGAAGTTGGGGGAATTTGTTAACATTTTGATCATTTGGAGATTGGGGCTACAATTGAGCATTCTTGTTGAGTTTTAGTGGAGTTGAACACCTTTGCTAGGGACTGCTGAAACTAAGACCACCTTTACCATTTGTGCAATTTCCCTTGCCACATTTTTTGACATAAAATGGTCCGTAACAAGGCCCTTACGGGTGTAATTCACAACATCCCTCGTGGTTAATGGAAGAATCAAGAGATTATACCTAAGTATCTAATTGAGGAAGTGGATTTTGAGGATGACCAGTATGCCATTTGGACATTAGAGGCTTTGCGGAGTCGTGGCCTCATGAAATTATTGTCATCGGCGATTGAAGTAGCTTACCCGAGGCTCGTTCAGGCCTTCTTTATGAACCTCCAGTATGATTGTGCAGAGCTCGGTGTTCTAAGGAATACCATAGATGGTACAGCTCTCACCATCATTGTCGCTACCATTTTTGAGATTATCGGGTTGCCACATGTGCAGCCCGAGTATATTGAACCGAGGGAGGAACACTTTGTGTTTCATGAGCTACCACAAAATCTCACTCTTTCGCAGATGGTGCGAAGACTATGTGTTGGGCATTTTACCAACTATAAGAACAACGCCACAAGAAAATCCTTGATCCCTCAGTGCTGGTGGTTTTTAGACACCATCTTATAGAAGAATGCCTACCCTTTTGGGCATTCTATCGAGCGTCAGGGTGAGTTCTTATAGACCCTCTATGCTATGGATACCGGGTGCTGGTTTTTAATATCGAAAATTATTTGGGGTTAGCTTCATAAGGTCTAGGACCAGCTTATTCGAAAGGCTAACAAAAATTCCACCTCAATGAAGCTCCCATTTCACTATCTCATCATCGCCTTTCTGAATATGGTGACTTTTTAGTTTGAGGCATCTGAGATTACTATATGACCACTGCCATGTTTTACTTTATAGAGTTGGAAGAAGATGGTGGCCCATATGTCTACCTTACCATGGGTCGCACCTGAGATGGAGGCCGGTGAGACCGATGAGGAGGAGCCTGGGGAGGCTATATAGATGGATGTCCCAGGAGAGGAGGACACTGAAGAGGAGTTTGAGGCTGATGTGCCGGGTATGGGAGGACTTGATTCGGACTTCCTTGCCACAGGGTATACCTGTTTAGCTGCGGATTTAGCCCAACTGTAGGCAAATTTTTTTGAGCACCATCGTGTGACTACTGAGAATCGTCGATAGACTAATGAGCGCTTGGATGCCCTTGGTGCTAGCATTCACACTATGTTGGATGGGCAAGATTGCATTGAGTAGTTGATTCGGATGACCCTTGGCTCTTATTGCACAGATATTGCTTTTACTTTTGTGCCGCTGCCTCAGCCTTAGTTCCAGTTTTCTTATTTTGTACTATTTTTATTTCAGTTATGTATTTTCTTCTCTTTACAATCATAGAACTATACAGTGCCATGTAGGCACTCTTTTGTTGCCATTTTTGGTGTATTCCATAAACTCTATCATCTGTACTTACAAATGTTTGAATTAATGGAATATTAGGGCTTTTGTTTATTGTCTGTGCATATTTCCTTTCTGTTTTTATTTTTTTTTTAATTTTTGTCTTTTCCAGTTCTGGTATGTAGTCTGTACTTGTGCAGGTTTTGATGCCCCACGTGTCCGATACGTACCTGCGTACCCGTGTACCCACTACCCATACACGGTTGATGTTTTGACTTTTTGAAATCCATCAACCAGCCGGTAACATTGTTGTAACTCTTTTTAGTTCAAACATTGAAGACAATGTTTAATTTAAGTTTGGGGGTATGGTACACTTACATACACTATTTTCTTTTAAATATTTGCACATATTGCATCTTTAATTCATGTTTGCCATATTGTCCTTCTTTTGAGGATGTAATTCCCATAATGTTATTGATAAATGTATCTTGTAATTATGAGCTTTGACATCCAAAAATACTTCGAATTTTTGAAAATTATGTGTTAGGTTAGAATAGTCTATATTTTTGTTTAATCTTTGAATATTGTACAGTTCTTTCCCTAAATTTGTCCTTAACGGCACAAAACACGCACACATACATTGAATTATGGGGTATACGTCGTATGAAGAATTTTGAAAATGTTTGTTTTTACTTGAACAGCTTGAAGAACGAGTTGCTTTAGCAAAGTTTATATAAAAAAATTCCTTAAAAAAAAACATAGAAAAAGAAAAAGAAAATAAAATAAAACTTGCAGTAAGCCTTCTCACTCAATAAACCAGGCTTCTGCGCCTCAGGAAGCATAGAGTGTTCGCGTCTAAAAAGTGTGCAAGGTTGATCAATAAAGAAACAATTGGCTCATTTAAGTTCATAGCCTAGTGAGCTCGGCTATTAAGTTCGAGGAGTGCCTTTTCACCTAATGCCCTAAAACCATTCAATTTAGGAGTCATTGACCCAACACTGCTACATGGGCTTTCTAGAAAGCTTAAAGAACTTAGACATTGCACGGTTGCTTGTACTTAAATGTTTGTAAATATTTTTGCAGCTAATGGTATGCTTTTGTCATATGTTTCAAAAAGTTTTTCTTTCAAAGACAGATGTTCTATTTTTTCTCCACAAACGACAATAAATCACGCATTAGAATGTATGTTCACCTTTCAAAGAGGATTTTAGGGTTTGCACTCGTACGAGTATCAGATTGACCATTATGTGGGGATTGTTGCCTAATTCTGGTTTTTAACGGTTTATATCCATTAATGTCCATATAACTCTATATTACTTATTGCATTTGCTATTTTGAACATCAATTTGGGTATCACTCTTTTCTAGTTGATGACTAAGCAAACCACCATTTTTGCATAGTTTTTATGAGTTTAACAAGCGTGTTAAACCCAATGAGACTTCACTCGTCCACTAGACATGTCTAGGGGTTTAAAAGGCTTGTTGCATTCGCTAAATGCAGTCGTCTTTCCCACGAAAGCGGACTAGTAATATCTAAGTTTGGGAATGTGATAAGCGTTGAATGTTATACATTCTCACGCCTTTACTTATGTATTTTAATCCCATAGATGCACATATTGTATAGTTTTTACGTGTTTTTATGTTTTTTATGATTTCAGGTTCAAACTCTGAATTCAGCGCAATTTGTCTCATTTAATAGTTCAAGAATGCATTCTTATATCCAATCGTACTTCATGGAAAATCTACATCAATGAATAGTGAATGATGCGTCAAGACCTAATTCGGGAACCTAAAGAGTTGAAGAAGCTACAGTCAAGGGAAGATTGATGCATCGAAGCTTCGATGCATCGCCCAATCCTATAGAAGATATTTTTTTCAAGATATTTTCTTCACTTGCCACTTGTCCAATTTTGCTTTGATGAAGTCTTGAACGAAATTTTAGTGTTCTTTTGAGCCTCAAATCAGATATATAGCTAGAAAATATGTAATAGATATATATCACAATTCTTATAATAAAGAGCATATATATAATTCTAAAGAGAGAAATTAAAGTTCTAGAGAGGGAAAGCTTCAAAGAGGGCTTTATAAGGCCTTGAAGACCATTTTGAGCATGGATTCATCTCTATCTATAGACTGCTTCCAGCCCACCATGATCAACTAATCATTCTCTAGGGTTTTAACAGACCCTAGTCTTGTAAATATATTCTAACTTTAGTGAATTGGAGTTTTTATGTAATTTTTGTGTATATGTACCTTGCCTTAAGCCTTATGAGTAATATAAGCTTACAAATTCCTTATGTTCATGTGTGTAATTTATCTTTCTTGTCTTAGAATATTTATTTTCCTCACATGATCTTCAAACATTTGTAGTTCCACAAGGACTACACTTAATTAATTAGGTATCTAGGTAAGTAGGTAGGTAGGGAATTTACACGTATCAAAGATGAATTATAGTATTTTAAGGTGCATGTATCCTCTTGATGATAGCATTGTAGGCCTCAAGCCATTTTCACCACTTAGTACACAATTGCAAGAATTCCCCTAATTTATTATAAGTGTGGCATACTACGAGGTTAGTGGTGAAGTCTCAGCCCTAGTCTTTCACTCTTCTCTCAAACTTTGCATTTTAATTATCATTTATGCTTTTGAAATAGAGTAAGCAAACAGCCTAACACGTGGTTGTGATTTAAACGAGAACCAACCTTCGACTTTTAGCGAATTATTCCTACGTAGTCTCTGTGGGATCGACACCCTCAACTTAGAGCCCTATCCTTCAAGGATTTGTTCTATTGCGAGTAGTAAATATAAATTGTAAACAAGCCGAACACTACAATAGCTGGGTTGCGATGCATCGTAATCGCTCAAATGTCATTTCTGCAGAAATGCTGTAACTTGACATTTGGTCAATTTCATGCACAATCCTCGTTCTAGCAACCTAAAATCAGTCATACAACATTTAATTATGATCAAAAAGTAACACCATCATAAGCGAGTTCCAATTCATACATTTGATCTAGATCATGCATACAACCATACCTTGCTAATCACTAGACACATTTTCAATGTTTATCCATCAACCTCATTAGATACACAAAAGGATCCAACAATACATTTCACTAATGAGTCCAAATGTACATGGCATTAGTATAACATTTCCAAGTTCATAGATATTACATGAATTACATGCATATAGTCCAAAAGCATTTACAATTCATATATGACTACAACTATAATATAAGTTGACATGCCACAAGCCAGCATGGATAGCCACATACAAAATATACAAAATAAAGTAAAAAGCTAGAAAGAGCTCCACTTGGATGCTCAAGTCCCGTCCATCATAGATGCCTTATCTCTAAAAAGTTTGGGGGAAAGGGGGTGAGCAACTCAATGGCTCAGTAGGGCCATCCTAACCCATCTAGGTATCGACTCGACACTAACATACATGATGTGTATGTCACTACACGTCATTTTTCACATTCACATAACAATGCAATTTAGGAAATGCATTAAATCATACATCAAGTTCAACAAGTTAAACACATAAGCAAATGTATGTGTATGCACTCTCTCGACCCTAATCTGATACGTAATCATGATTGGACCGCTCTGATGATGGGTTTACTCCAAAGGTTAGTGGATAGTTATACCACTCTCGTGACATGGTTGGACAAATCTGACATTCCATGTATGGTCTGATTCGTGTGTGAGTGTGACTCAAAAAGTATATCAATTAAAAATTTCCACACTTCGCAATAGAACGAATTCCTTGCAGAATAGGGCTATCGAAAGGGGTATCGTACCTCAGGGATTATGGTCTGATGAGTTGGAATACTGAATTAATTCTAATTAAATTTAAGAGAAAATAATTCTAATTTTTAAACTAAACTAATTAAAAAGATAAAATAAAATAAATCAAAGGGAATAGATAGTGAAGATAATATGAGAGAAATCTAGGGTATTTGACTTCACCACTAACTCCACAATCAATAGTCAATTGAATCAACTATAAGGGAATTACATCATGCATAAGTGGTGTCGGTGGCTACAAGCTCACCTTCATCCGTCAAGAAGATAACATATGATTAAGGTTAAGCCATGGACTATCTTCGATTGGCATGGGCCATCTGCCTAACTACTCTACTCTAGGGTGCAGTATGGTTCATCTTCTCTAGGCATAATCCATCAAAGCTCTTAACAATATATTAAGTGATTACCATTGTGTAATAATCGCTCTCATAATCACAGAAAACAAGAGAGATTGAGTTCAATAACAACAACTAAATATCTAAGACAAGATAAGAAATCATTGAAACTGAATTTACAAGACTTTTATTGTTCAATTCTATAATAAGAATCCTCTAAATTACACAATCTATGCATGTATATAAAGGTCCCCAATAATTAAAACAATCAAACCATTGATGCTTTGTTAGGGTTACATCAAAACCCTAGTGGATGAACTAGCTGCTCATGGTAGAAGAAGAAGCTTCAACTGTTGAGGAAGAAGGCATCATCTTCATGAATTATGCGTATGACTTCGTTCTCCAATGGCTCTGCAAATATGTTTCTGTTCTCTTCTCAGCCCTCTCAGACTCTCCAATCTCTGTTATCTCCCCCTCTCTCTCTCCCAACTCCAGTGTCTTATTCTTCACTTTGTTCCCCAAGAGAATACACCAAAGTCCTAATCCAATTAGGAATAAATTAGGGTTTCCCGCAACACTAATTAGGTGAGTTTTTCCTGCTGACTTCGGGCCAACTTTTGACCTACTAGAAGTCCGATTTACGGAATTTTTGTGAAATACAAACGTGTGCAGAATCAAATTTCATTCAACCTTACGTGAAAATTATGTCGATTTGAGGCTCGAAAATAAGACATCTGGTCCATTTTCCAAAATGGGATTAAGACTGTCTTATACGCAGATTTGGGCTTCAGGCCCGAAACCTTCTTAAGCAGCAGTAACTCTCTTGGACCTCTTCCTTGGGCTGATTTGAGTTGAAATAAATGGTTGAATGAATTTCCTTGATGTAGGCTTCATCTACGCATCTTGGATGTCTTCTTTAAAAGTCCAAAAGCTTGGTTTTAACTGAAATAATCATTAAGGCCCTAAAAATACAGAAAACACTAAAACGAAGTAAAATAACAAAATAATCTATCACTAAGAGAATAAAATACATAAGTTAAGAGGCTAGAATGCGTAACATTCAACGCCTATCACACCCCCAAACTTACATATTGCTAGTCCCTTAGCAATAGAATAAAACAAAACTAAAACAAAAGAAACTAATAAATACTAACTAAACTACCCAACTCCATTTTCGTAGGAGAAACGATTGCATTTAGCATATGCAACAAGCTTTTAAACCCCTAGGTTCCCCCTAGTGGACGAGTATAGTCTCGTGAGGGTTTCCAGAAATGTTACCCACAAACATTCAAAATTCTGTTTCAACATTAATTCAAGAAGAAGATTACAATATATAGTTACAAACTTGCTTTAAACTTTCAAATTCCATAATTCAAAGCAATGGTCCCCACACATAATTCACATCAACATATCTCAAAATAATCAACTCTAGCTCCCTCGTGTAAAGTGAACTAACATTCATCTCATGTAGCATAACCAAGCTCTAAATATATTAAGGCACATACCCTTTCAACTCACTAGCTCCCCTTATTGAAATCATACTTTCAAACATGAATACATGACTTTTCCATTTTTTTTCATTCTTTTTTTTCATTGCTTTATTGGTTATGCAATGTCTTAATCTATTAAGCTTTCTGAAAGATCCATATAGCAAGCTTTCAGTCAGTGACTCCCAAACCAGATGGATTTAGGGCACTAGGCTTTAAGATACCTTGAAGACCTAATTACTCGAATCAGTCAGGCTACAAATCAAGACAACCAATGCTCATCTTTTCTCACCCTTTCACTTTTGACGCGAACACTCCGTGCTTCCTGAGGCATAGAGGCCCGGTTACTCATGAAAAGGATCAAATTGATTTGCTTATTCATCAACTTTTTTCTTTTTTTTTTCTTTTCACTTCTTTTCTTTTTCATTGAAGTCAAGTAAAACACATTATCGGTACTCATTCTCAAGAGATACAAATTAATATCAAGCATATGTAACTCAATAACTCAGAGCATAGGTTTATACCTCACAAGATTATGTTAGTGTGTTTGTGCATGTAAGGAAACTAAAATCAATCACTCCAAAACATGTTATTGCAAACCATGATTAAAACCACATAATTTAAACCACAGTTTCCAAAAATTTAAAACATACTCAAAAATTGCAAGTTACGCACCTACATAAGGTATTAATCCCTTGTATAATGTCAAAACATTTTATCTAAAAATAAAATAAAATAAAATAAACAAACTATGAAAAATAAAATAAACAAAAATCCTAAAACAAAAAGAATTTCACACAAATTTCCCCCCATATTGCACTAAGTACAAAAATAGGCATCGCCTCACCCCCAAACTTAAACTGTACATTGTCCTCAATGTACTACCAATTCAAAGCATAGAGAAGAGTAAGAATGATGTTACCAGAAATTCGGAGTAGGAGTGGCAAGAAAATAGAGCACACCAAGTTGTAAGAAGGCAATGCAAGCACACTCCCAAACTTGGATGGTACAACCTGTCAAAACAAACCACTATACCCCAAAGATCAAGTGAAATAGTATGGGTGAAAATAAATATGAAAGAGAAAAATCCTAAAAAAAAAAATATTTTTTTTTTCATTTTTCAAATTTTTGTTTTTTGTTTTTTTATAAAAATCTAACTACATAAAGAAAGATAAATGAAAAAGAAAAATAAAAACTAAAAATAAAATACAAAAGATGGTTACCTTCCTGTCAAGGATGTGGTGGTGATTGAGCATCCGGATCCAAGTTTGTTTGGCGCATCAGTGCACGTAGTATCCTCCTCATCTCTAGTTGGTCTTGGCGAGTATCATGAAAGTGATCTGCCATCTCTATCCTCATTGCTCCAAACTGTGTGGAGACCTCTGTCTGTAGGGTGCCAAACTGGGTTGTCAACCCAGCAATCTGCCCCTCTAAATACTGATAACCATGGCCACCAGCCTGTGCATGCACCTCTTCTTCCTCTGCTTCCATCTCCTCTGGATCTTCCACCGGTGGTGGTATATCTATATGCTCTCCTCCCTGGGCCAACCAAGATACTTCACCAGGCATCGCTATGACTCTCTGGTGCATATGAGATCGGCTTAAATTTCAGTCATGCGTGCCATAATGAAGATCACGTGGAAAGGCAAGCTCATCCTCATGGACTGCATACCCCTGTGCAATAAGCAACTGATGAATAATAGTTGGGAATGGAAACTCCCAGTCACTTGCACTGTCTGGTGCCTTGGCCACAACCTTGGAATAGAACTTCTCCATCTGGCCCCAGATAATCTATGGGAACGACAGCCAATGCCCAAAATGTATAGCATATAAAGCTCTGAGGAACTCTTGACGTCTCTCGGTTTTATGTCCAATTGGACATACATTCTTGAGTAGAACAACATCAAGGAACCATAAGTGATTTGGCAATGAAGACTTGGAAGCTGCATTCCTTTTTGGCCCGAAAAACTGATTAGCACACAAACGTGCAACCAAATTACCCACTGACAAATCATCGGGTAGAGGAGTATAGATATGAGACAAATCATCTGGGCACTCATGAGGACAACCCATGGCAATGGCAATGGATGACATGTCCACCCAAACTATTGTTCCATCTACTGAAGAAATAAGCACCTCCCGCTCATCAGGATTCGGCATTAAATTCTGATAAAATACCTTGACAAGCCTCGGGTAGATAGTAGAAGAGAGTGGAATAAAAATGGACGTCGATTGACGATGACGGATGTCAGAAATCCCCCATCTTGTCTCGGGAAACATACTATAGAGTTCGGCGATGTCAAACGTGGTTTCAAAGTTCAAAGCCCTTGGATGCCATCTCTCTTGAATACCTTCTCGGCGAGATCGTGAAGAACCTATAGTTGGATCATGCCTCGCTCAGTGAGGATTACATGAACTTGAAGCACCTTGGTGACTTACTCTCTTAGGTGCCATAGAAATAGAAAAAGTGTGGTTGAGGAATTAAATCGAACACTTGGCGTGCACAATTAAATTGTAACCTTCAACCTCCTCTTTTCGGCAATTTTTCCACCCAAATCGAACAAGTAAATGCACCAAATTGATACCCCAAACTTGGTCTTCAAAAGCCCTCTAAAAGAATTGCACAATTTCACCAAAGAAAAACTTCACTTACTTTGATGTTGAACTTGAAAAAGTGAGAGCTTCCTTTGAGAACTAGTGATTCTTGATCCGGTTTGATGTTGATGTTGATGATAATCAATGTTGAATTCTTGTTTAATAATCACCAATTGAAGAAAATAATTTTCCAGTTGAAGTAGGACTTGAATTGGAGTTCAAAGAGGTAGAAGATGCAAGTAGTAGCAACCAAATAGGATAAGGAGGCTTTAAATACCAAGAATTTTCAGGCAGCCCACATTTAACCCTTGGGCGATCGATCCCCCTTGGAGTGGGTGATCGATCGCCCACCTGCTGGTGGGGATCTTCAAGAATTAACATGGGGCGATCGATCCCCCTTGACTGGGGCGATCGACCCCCCCCTGGACGCCTGTTGGACCTCCATCGCCCAAGTTCGACTGGGACTTGATATTTTTGAGTCTCCATCGCCCAAGGTCAATCGAGAACATGATTTTTCACCCTTCTTGAGTCCTAATACCTCGGTACACCTCTTGGCATCCTCCAGAAGCAACTTATACATCAAAAACTCAAAGAAAAATCATTAAAACGCAACTAGAATTGAAAGAAAACTTAAGAAAACTAGAACTAAAAATTAAAATCAAAGAAAACTAAAGCAAATAAAGTATAGAAATACATACAAAACCTACAATTTAACGTCCGTAGGGGACGATCAACTCTCCGAATGGATTAAGTCGGATAGATGGGATCCGTCAAGTCGACGAACTCTACGTCTCTTCTTGGCACACATCTTTCCACACAATGTTTCAACCTTTGCCCATTAACTTTCATCAAAGTATTATCTTGAAATCTTCGAATTTCCACAGCACCATGAGGAAAAACTGAAATCACTTGGAATGGTCCATCCCACCTTGAACGCAATTTTTCGGGAAACAATCGAAGCTTTGAATTGAAGAGCCATCCTTTATCACCCGAAGAGAAGGAATTTCGTGAGATATGTCGATCATGAAATGCCTTCGTCCTCTCTTTGTAAATTCGTGAACTTTTATAAGCATCACGTCTAAACTCTTCTAATTCATTCAATTGCAACTTTCTCTCTTCCCCAGCTCTTTTTGCATCAAAATTGAATTTTCGGATTGCCCAAAGTGCCTTATGCTCGATCTCTACTGGAAGATGACATGCTTTCCCATACACCAACCGATATGGTAACATACCGATAGGAGTCTTGTAAGCAGTCTGATACGCCCATAGTCGCAATGACCAATCTCTTCTATCCGGTCTCACTGTCTTTTCGAGAATATGCTTAATTTCTCGATTGGACAGCTCTACTTGCCCACTTGTCTGAGGATGATAAGGCGTTGCCACCTTATATGTCACTGTATATTTAGCAAGCAAACCTCTCAAGAATTTATTGCAAAAGTGAGAACCACCATCACTGATCAAGGCTCGAGGAATTCTGAATCGACTAAGAATATTCTCATGCATGAATTTTATTACCACCTTGTGATCATTGGTTCGAGTTGCAATGGCCTCTACCCATTTGGAGACGTAGTCCACCCCAACCAGAATATACTCGTAGCCAAAAGAAAGTGGAAAGGGTCCCATAAAATCAATTCCCCAAACATCAAAAATTTCAACCACTAAAATGGGGCTCATTGGCATCATATCTCTCCTCGACATTGAACCCAATCTTTGACAGCGATCACAAGTTTTACAAAAAACATATGCATCATGAAACAGAGAAGGCCAAAAGAATCCACATTGAAGTACCTTTGCTTCTGTCTTCCTTGCACTGAAGTGGCCTCCACATGCCAATGAGTGGCAGAACTTGAGAATATCTTGAAACTCATGGTCTGGGACACATCGCCAAATAATCTGATCTAGATAATATTTAAATAACTCTGGATCCTCCCAAAAGTAATGATGAACTTTAGAGAAGAATCTATCACGTTCTCGCTTGGTCCAGTCTCTTGGCACTTTTTCTGTGCTAAATAATTCACAATATTTGCATACCATGGTGTGGAGTTGTCGGATACTCCAAACAATTGCTCCCTCTGAAATGTTTTGGAGGGTGTAGTGCATACAGAATTTACCACAATGGTAGAAAATTGATCTTCAAATATCTTCTTTTCCTTCTGTTTTTCTTGCACCTTTATTTCATCTGCAGATTCAGCCACATCCTCAGAGTCCATGAAGAAAACATCAGTCTGATCTGGAGGATTCTCAACAGCATTGAAAATATTAAGCTTAACCTTCATGTTGCAAAATGAAATATCCATGATCCCCGACCTACAATTTATGCAAGTATCAGCAGTAGCTAAGAAAGGTTGACCAAGGATCACTGGAATGTGCCTCTTCGAATTATGAACTGGCTCATTGTCAAGTACAATGAAATCAACAGGAAAATAGGACTTATCCACTTTAATGAGCACATCATCTATGATTCCTCGGGGTTGCTTTGTTGATCTATCTGCAAATTGCAATACCACCGAGGTAGGCTTCAATTCTTCCAAGCCCAATTGTAAGTAGACTGAATAGGGTAGCAAACTCACACTTGCACCCAAATCAAGAAGAGCTTTATCCACATGGTGCTCCCCAATGATGCATGAGATAGTTAGGGTGCCAGGATCTTTGTACTTGGGAGGAGTACACTGCTGAATTATCGAACTTACTTGTTGTGGCAGCATCACTTTCTTTGGCACATGGCTTTTAGAACGCCTTTTCTGAGTGCACAAGTCCTTCAAAAATTTAGCATAAGGAGGAGTTTGCTTGATGGCATCAAGGAGTGGAAAATTAATTTTTACTTGTCGAAACACCTCCATCATGTCATGCAGCTTGTCCCCTTGCTTCCCCAATTTAGATGCTTCAAGGAAACGTTGTGGGAAAGGAGCCTTAGGCTCATAAGGAATTTCAGCACTTGGACTTGTGGTCACTTTTTCTTCTTCTTTCTTCTCACCCACCTTATTATCAATTATTTTCCCACTCCTCAAAGTGGTAATGGCTTGAACTTGCTTATGGTGTGGGTTGCTTGTGGAAGCTTGCATCCCTCTTGGATTAGCAATTGGTTGACTAGGGAGCTTCACTTCTCTCTTCTATTCAATGAAGTAGCAAGCTGTCCAAACTGAGATTTCAGTTTGGCAATGGATTGAGAATGCAAGTGCACTAGTTGAACTGTAGATTGTACTGTTGCTGCAGTAGATTGCACTATCTCTATAAGAGAATCAAGCTTGTCAAATTTAGACAAGGTAAGTGTCAGCTTGTCTTCAATAGCAGAAATTCTTTGGGCCATAGGACTTTGTGTTTGATATTGTTGTTAAGACACAAAAGTCCTAGGTTGATATGATGGTTGCATTACTACCCCTTGGTTACTGTAAGAAAAACCAGGATGATTCCTCCATGTGGGATTGTAAGTATTACCTCGTGGAGGATTCATTGGTCCCGTGAATGTAGCTTGGACTTGCTCATGTTGAACATCAGAAAATTGCCCCATTGAAGGACAATTGCTCACATTATGCATAGGACTAGAGCAAAATTCACAAGGGCCTAGCAATAAAGAATTTGAAGTAGAAGGAGTTTGATTGGCAGCCATAATTGCTGCTACCTTCTTTGCAATTAAATCAATATCAGTTGGCATAACTTCTGAAGCACCAACCTCAAAAATCCCATCAGTCTTCCTTGTAGTGGCATGTCTACTAGAATGAGTAGAGGACACATGTTGTAGAGAGTTGTCACTAAGATTTTCAAATAAGGTCCATGCCTCTTCTTCACTCTTCAACATAAAAGTACCTCCACAGGATGCATCAACCATCTGTCTATTGGCTTCTGTCAGACCTTCATGAAAACTCTGCACTAGTTGCCACTTAGGAACTTGATGATGGAGACACTTCCTAAGAAGGTCCTTAAATCTTTCCCATGTCTCATAAAATTGTTCCCTCTTATGTTGGGAGAAACCAGTGATAGCATGTCTGAACTGATTGGTCTTCCCTATCGAAAAATACTTCTTGAGAAACTCATGTTGCATCTGAGTCCAAGTCGTGATAGAACCTGCCGGTAGAGAGTTGAACCAATACTTTGCTTTGTCTTTCAGAGAGAATGAAAAAAGTCTCATTCTAAAAGCATCTTCAGAGAAGTTGTGAATTTTGGTAGTTGAGCACACTTCAATGAAGTCATCCAGATGCTTGTAATGGTCTTCTTGAGTCAGCCCAAAATAAGATGGTAGCATTTGAATAATGCTGGACTTGATCTCATAATTCTGTGCTGTGACATTAGGCAGTTAAAAACCCGCTGGTGAGGTATATGTCTCAGGAACATAGTAGTCCCTAAGCAATCTAGCTCTTTCTCCATCAGCATTAGTAATAAGGTTGTTATTCCTCTCTTCTGCCATATCTTCAATTAATTCTTCCTCTTGCATAATTGTATCAACAGGGATGTTCCTCTATTGTCTAAGAGTACGTTCTGGCTTAGGATCAAGAGGTATCAAAGGATCAACTACAAAACGACTACCTTGCATATATTAGCCAAAAGTACCTGAAAAGAAAACAAAAACAAAATTAAAAATAAAATATAAAATATAAAAAGTTTCCTAAACTAAAAATCCAATTAAAATTAATTCTGTAAAATCCAATCAATCAAATAGATAATCCCCGGCAACGGCGCTAAAAATTAATTCGTGTGTGAGTGTGACTCAAAAAGTATATCAATTAATCATTAAGGCCCTGAAAATACAGAAAACACTAAAATGAATTAAATAACAAAATAATCTATCACTAAGAGAATAAAATACATAAGTTAAGAGGCTAGAATGCGTAACATTCAACGCCTATCACGGTCCACTTACACCATTTACTCACAACCTCTCACATATGCATTTCTAACATATATTACATATAGCATATCATTTTCATACTATTTCCATGATCATCAATGCTAAGATTATATCTAGCATGAATTTCCACTACACTACAACATATAATCACATACATGTTCAAAACTTGCACATAAACCATATATGCATACAACATAACACATAGATAGTCATGATCTATACTTGCACACCTTGCACATACTCATACTCTATATCACATATATCATAACATATAACATTTATCATCTAGGATTCATAAAAGAAGGAGAGAAACTCAACACCACAGTGTGAGATATAAATTTGTAATTGGCATATTTCGGTGATCAAAACCTGATTGATCGAGTTTTAATTTTAGATTTATTCTTTGTATCGATCATTGACATCTTCAAAGCTGACACTCAAGTGCATGGAAGCTGACAAATCAGTTAGAACACCATATAGTACAGGTAAGTATGGTGAGGACACTCTGTACTTTTTAGTTTCAAGCCTATATTGAAAAATCAGGGTTTAAATGTAAAATTTAGGGTTTTTCAAAGTAGGACTGGTCCCCAATATTTAGGACCGGTCCAACTTTTCTCGGCAATTTAGTTTCTGTAAGATTTCAAAAAGTCCCACCGGTCCTATTTATTTGGCACCGGTCCCACTTAGCTTATTCCAAATAGGAAATAGATTTTGACAGAAATTCTGATTCCTATTGGGGTTGAAACTTCTAGGAGAGTTCTATTTTGGTATTCAACTTCTTTTCCAAGTAGAATTAGAACTTCTTTGCCTATATATATGTATTCATATTTTCTCTACGAAAGATGCCCTGAAATATTATTTTTAGAGAGAGAAAGTATATACATTATAATTAGGGTTTATATATTTTTAAGAACACAAATCCATACTACACGAGTGATTTTTAGGATAGTGTTCTACTTCTGATTAGCTGCTTAGAGACTGCTGATAGGCGTTGAATGTTACGCATTCTAGCCTCTTAACTTCTATATTTTATTCTCTTAGTGATAGATTATTTTGTTTTAGTATTTTCTGTATTTTTAGGGCCTTAATGATTATTTCAGTTAAAACCAAGCTTTTGGGCTTTTAAAGAAGACATCCAAGATGGTTAGATGAAGCCTACACCAAGGAGAGTCATTAAACCATTTATTTTAAATCAAATCAGCCCAAGAAAGAGGTCCAAGAGAATTACAACTGCTTAAGAAGGTTTCGGGCCTGAAGCCCAAATCTGCGCATAATATAGTCTTAATCCCGTTTTGGAAAATGGACCAGAAGTCTTATTTCTGAGCCTCAAATCGATATAATTTTTGCGTGGGGTTGAACGAAATTTGATTCTGCACACCTTTGTATTTCACGAAAATTCCGTAAATCGGACTTCTAGTGGGTCAAAAGTTGGGCCGAAGTCAGCAGAAAAAACCCACCTGATTAGTGCTGCGGAAAACCCTAATTTATTCCTAATTGGATTAGGACTTCGGTGTATTCTCTTGGGGAATAAAGTGAAGACTTGGAGGCTAAGTTTGGGGGAGATAACAGAGATTGGAGAGTCTGAGAGGGCTGAGAAGAGAACAGAAACATATTGCAGAGCCATTGGAGAACGAAGTCATACGCATAATTCATGAAGATGGTGCCTTCTTCCTCAACAGTTGAAGTTTCTTCTTCTACCATGAGCGGCTAGTTCATCCAATAGGGTTTTGATGTAGCCCTAACAAAGCATCAATGGTTTGATTGTTTTAATTATTGGGGACCTTTATATACATGCATAGATTGTGTAATTCAGAGGATTCTTATTATAGAATTGAACAATAAAAGTCTTGTGAATTCAATCTCAGTGATTTCTTATCTTGTCTTAGATATTTAGTTGTTGTTATTGAACTCAATCTCTCTTATTTTCTGTGATTATGAGAGCGATTATTACACAATGGTAATCACTGAATATATTGTTAAGAGCTTTGATGGATTATGCCTAGAGAAGATGAACCATACTGCACCCTAGATTAGAGTAGTTAGGCAGATGGCCCATGCCAATCGAAGATAGTCCATGGCTTAGCCTTAATCATATGTTATCTTCTTGAGGGATGAAGGTGAGCTTGTAGCCACCGACACCACTTATGCATGATGTAATTCCCCTATAGTTGACTCAATTGACCATTGATTGTGGAGTTAGTGGTGAAGTCAAACACCCTAGATTTCTCTCTTATTATCTTCAATATCTATTCTACTTTGATTTATTTTATTTTACTTTTTAATTAGTTTAGTTTAAAAATCAGATTTCTTTTCTTTATAAATTTAATTAGAATTAATTCAGTATTCCAACTCATCAGACCATAATCCCTGAGGTACGATACCCCTTTCGATAGCCCTATTCTGCAAGGAATTTGTTCTATTGCAAAGTGTGGAAATTTTTAATTGATATGCTTTTTGAGTCACACTCACACACGAATCAATTTTTGGCGTCGTTGCCGGGGATTATCTATTTGATTGATTGGATTGTACATAATTAATTTTAATTGAATTTTTAGTTTAGGAAATTTTTTTTTATTATTTTTTTTTTGCTTTTAATTTTGTTTTTTTTATATTTCAGATACTAATTTGTTTTATTTTTTTTTATTTTTTAGATTTTTTTATTTTGCTACTAATTTGTATTATTTTATTTTTGTTTTCTTTTGAGGTACTTCAATTGCCATACCATTGAGTAAGAGGAAGAGATTATTGATGTCATGGCTGGTGTGCGTGCTAATAATGAGGACAACACTATTGTGCTTAATGTTGTCGTGGAAAGGGCGAGACTTCTTAGAGATTACTATGTTCCAGAGACATATAATTCGCCAGTTGAATTTCAACTGCCTAATGTCATAGCACAGAGCTATGAGATCAAGCCCAGTATCATCCAGATGTTGCCATCCTACTTTGGACTGACTGATGAAGATCCATACAAGCACTTAGATGATTTTATAGAAGTTTGCTCAACAACAAAAATTCATAACTTCTCTAAAGATGCTTTCAGGATGCGACTCTTTCCATTCTCACTAAAGGAGAAGGCCAAGTATTGGTTCAGATCTCTACCGGCAGACTCTATCACTACATGGACTCAAATGCAAAGTGAGTTCTTGAAGAAATATTTTCCGATAGGGAGGACCAATCAATTCAGACGTGCTATCACTGGGTTCTCTCAATTTGAGGGGGAACAATTTGATGAGACATGGGAGAGATTCAAGGACCTTCTTAGGAAGTGTCCTCATCACCAAGTTCTAAAGTGGCAGTTAGTGCAGTGTTTCTATGAGGGGCTAACAGAGAGTAACAGACAGATAGTAGATGCATCATGTGGGAGTACTTTCATGTTAAAAAGCGAAGATGAAGCATGGACTTTGTTCGAGAACCTTAGTGACAATTCTTTACAACGTGTGTCTTCATCTCGTTTGAGCAGACCATCCAATACAAGGAGGATAGCTGATATTTTTGATATTGATTCTACAGATGCTATGTCTACCATTGTGGATGCTGTGGCACAAAGAATGGTGCAACTCATGGCAACTGGTCAAGTTTCTAATCCATCTTCAGTAATTCAGCCCACTTTTCAGCCTCAAAACTATGTGCCTCCACAACCATATGAAGCACAAGTTCCTATGTCACCAAAGAGTTCGGCTCTTGAAGATAAGATGATGCTTGCCCTAGCAAAACTTGATAAGCTTGACTCTATTGCTGAAGTACTTCAATCCACTGCTCAATTGGTACATTCTCACTCTCAATCAATTGCCAAACTGGAATCTCAGTTTGGACAACTTGCCAATGCCTTGAGTAAAAGAGAAGAGGAAAAACTACCAAGTCAACCCATTGCCAATCCTAGAGGGACGCGTGATTCTTTGAGCAACCCACATCTTGAGGAGGTTCAATCCATCACCACTTTGAGAAGTGGAAAAGTAATTGATAACAAGGTGGGGGAGAAGAAGAATGATCAAGAAGAGGTGCTCATGAGTCCAATTGCTAACAATTTATATGAGCCCAAGGCTCCTTTCCCACAACGTTTACAAGCAACATCCAAGTTGGGGAAACAAGGGGACAAGTTACATGACATGATGGAGGTGTTTCGACAAGTGAAGATTAATATACCACTCCTTGATGCCATCAAACAGATTCCTCCTTATGCCAAATTCTTGAAGGACTTGTGCACTTAGAAAAGGAGATCAATGAGCCATGTTCCAAAGAGAGTGATGCTGCCACAACAAGTGAGTTCTATAATTCAGCAGTGCACTCCTCCCAAGTACAAAGATCCTGGTGCTCCAACTATCTCATGCATCATTGGGGAGCACCATGTTGATAAAGCTCTTCTGGATTTAGGTGCAAGTGTGAATTTATTGCCTTACTCGATTTACCTACAGTTGGGTCTGGGAGAATTGAAGCCTACCACGGTGGTTTTGCAGTTTACAGATAGATCAACCAAATGACCTCGTGGGATCATTGAAGATGTCATCATCAAGGTGGATAAATTCTATTTCCCAGTGGATTTCATTGTTCTAGATACCGAGCCAGTGTATAATCCGAAGAGGCACATTCTAGTCATCCTTGGTCGTCCGTTTCTAGCTACTGCTAATGCTCGTGTTAATTGTAGAGCGGGGATCATGGATATATCATTTGGCAACATGAAGGTAAAATTGAATATTTTTAATGCCATTGAACATCTTCCAGATGAGAGTGAGTGTTTCTTCATGGATGACATTGATGATTGTTTGAAAGAAATTACTTCGTTTGCTCCATCTCAAGATATTGAGAAGTCCATTGAGGGGGTGAATGTCATATTTGATGTAGTGGCCATGAAAGATAAGCCACCTTGGATGATTCCGCTTGAGCCACTTCTTCCTATTTCAAACACTCCTTCAGTGCCATTATTAGAGTCTTCTCCATGGGTAAAATTGAAACATCTTCCGTTAAGGCGAAGAGATGTGTTTTTCGAAGCCAATGAGACCATTTCGATTACTTTGAGTTTGGCACAAAGAAGTGAGGATCATATAGATGGGATGATGTTAAATATCCTCAAGAGATGTGGCATTGGGGGAACTTTCAATTGAAGTCGATGACCGTCGCCTACGGACGTTAAATTGTAGGGGTTGTATGTATTTCTATCCTTTAATTTCTTTAGTTTTCTTTGATTTTAATTTTTAGTTTTAGTTTCTTAAGTTTTCTTTCAATTCTAGTTGCGTTTTAATATTTTTTCTTTGAGTTTTTGATGTATAAGTTGCTTCCGGAGGATGCCAAGAGGTGTACCGGGGTATTTGGACTCAAGATGGGTGAAAAATCATGCTCTCGATCGACCTTGGGCGATGGAGACTCAAAAATTGCAAGTCCCGGTCGAACCTGGGCGATGGAGAGTCCAACAGGCATTCAGGAGGGGGATCGATCGCCCCAAGCAAGGGGGATCGATCGCCCCATGGTATTTTATGAGGATCCCCACCAGCAGGTGGGCGATCGATCGCCCACTCCAAGGGGGATTGATCACCCAAGGCATTTTGTGGGCTGGCCGAGACTCCCTTCTATATAAAGACTCTTTTTCTAATTTTAAAGCTACTCCTTGCATCCTAGACCTCTTTGAACTCCAATTCAAGTCCTACTTCAACCGGAAGATTATTTTCTTCAATTGGTGAGTATTAAACAAGAATTCAACATTGATCATCATCAACTTCAACATCAAATTGGATCAAAAATCACAAGTTTCAAAGGAAGCTCTCACTTTTTCAAGTTCAACATCAAAGTAAGTGAAGTTTTTCTTTGGTGAAATTGTGCAATTCTTTTTTAGGGCTTTTGAAGACCAAGTTTGGGGGATCAATTTGGTGCATTTACTTGTTCAATTTGAGTGGAAAAATTGCCAAAAAAAGGAGGTTGTGTGACATATAAATTTGTAATTGGCATATTTCGGTGATTAAAACCTGAATGATCGAGTTGTAAGTTTCATGATATTTTATGTAACCGATCATCGACATCTTTGAGCTGACACTCAAGTGCATGGAAGCTGACAAATCAGTATGAACACCATAGAGTATAGGTAAGTATGGTGAGGACACTCTGCACTTTTTAGTTCCGAGCCTATTTTGAAAAACCAAGGTTTAAATGAAAAGTTTAGGGTTTTTCAAAGTAGGACCGGTCCCCAATATTTAGGACCGGTCCAACTTTTCTCGGTAAGATGGGTTCTGTAGGTTTTCAAAAAGTCCCACCGGTCCTATTTATTTGGCACCGGTCCAACTTAGCCTATTCCAAATAGGAAATAAATTTTGACGAAAATTCTGATTCCTATTGGGTTTAAAACTTCTAGGAAAGTTCTATTTTGGTATTTAACTTCTTTTCCAAGTAGAATTAGGACTTCCTTGCCTATATATATGTATCCATATTTTCTCTACAAAGTGTGTGAAAAAGAAGCCCTGAAATATTAGTTTTAAAGAGAGAAAGTATATACATAATAATTAGGGTTTATATATTTTTAAGAACACACATCTATACTACACGAGTGATTTTTAGGATGGTGTTCTACTTCTGATTAGCTGCTCAGAGACTGCATCAAAACTATTTGCTAATCAGAACATTGGATTGAAGGTTCTTCGCTTGCTTGCTTGCTGAGGAAGAAAGGTGACCAGATTGCACTACGAAGGGAACAAAATACTTGTTGAGTATTTTGGTTCTTCCAGCAACCTTTCTGTAAGGGTGGTGACGTTAGCCGGAAGTCTGCAGCAGTTGGACGTGTTGTCGCAATCATAAGCCTGAGGTGTTCCGCATCAGATCCTTGACAGAGTGAAGAGGGGTGTGAGACTGAGACAGAGTCTGTTGTACTTTGCTTCATCATAGTGAATTGGTTCCCTGAGGCGTGCCGCCTCCCTCCGTGGTTTTTCCCGCCTTGGGTTTCCACGTATATCTGGTGCATTCTTTTCTTTACTTGCACTTTACTTATTTGCTTGCTTTAATTGTTTAATTAATTGGACTTAAAATTGAATTAATTAAAAATTAAGCAAACGAGCAAGTGATCCTATTCACCCCCCCTCTAGGTTCTAAAATACTTTTCGCAACCCCGCACCGCGCAACTCACAATTGGTATCAGAGCAGTGTTCTCTAATTTGTGAGTAGTTCCTTGCGAAGTATTTTTAAAATCAAAATTTATTTTTGTTTTCAAAAATTATCATGGAATCTAGTATGAAAGAGGGTGGATCGATTCAGCGAACTCCTTTGTTTGATGGTTCAAATTATACTTTCTGGAAGTCTCGCATGAAAGCCTTTTTAAAATCTCAAGGAGAGAGAGTTTGGATGGCTGTAGAGAATGGCTATAAAATTCCTACCATTACAACTGGTGATGGTGATGCTGTTGTGACTGTAGAAAAGGATAAGGCAACATGGTCTAATGCTGAACATGAAGATGCAAATAATAACAACAAGGGTTTATATGCTATATTTAATTCTGTTGTTCCTTCTGAATTTGCTAGAATTTCTGCATGTTCCACTTCGAAAGAAGCATGGAATATTTTACAGGTAACTCATGAGGGTACCACCAAGGTAAGGAGATCTAAGCTACAAATGCTTGCCACTAAATTTGAAACAATTAGAATGGATGAAGATGAGATGTTTTCTGATTTTTATTCTAGGCTTAATGATATTGTTCAAAGTAGTGCTAACCTTGGAGAGAAAATTCCTTCTTTTCAGATTATTAGAAAAATCATGAGATCATTGCCTGATAGGTTCCAAGCTAAGTTGGAAGCCTTAGATGAAAGCAGAGATGTAGATTCTATGGAGGTGGCTGAGTTAGTTGGATCAATTCAAACTTTTGAGATGAAATATCCAAAACTTCAGAAATCAAAAAATTTGACTTTAAAAACATCAAAGACTTCAAAGTCTTCAAGTTTGTCAAATTCTTCAAAATCTGAAGTTGAAAAAATTGAAAGGTTTGAATATGATTCAGATAATGATGTTGCACTCCTTGCAAGGAAATTTAGAAAGATTCTTGAATATGAAAAAGGTAAAAATTTGAGAAAAGGAAATCCTTCTAAATTCCGAAATCAAAGCTCATCATCCAAAGGTAAGGAAAGGAAAGAGAAAGAAGATGACTCTAAGGAAATTGAGGTTACTTGTTGGACATGTGGTGGAAAAGGTCATACATCTAATCAATGTCCAAGTCCTAAGAAAAATAGCTTCAGTGCAAAGCAAATTTTAAACAAGAAAGTTATGAAAGCTATTATTTTTGAGTCTGAATCTTCTAACTCTGATAGTGATTCTTCTGTTGAGAATGATTCTCTTACTCTTGTTGCTTTATTGAATGGTAATACTGCTAATGATTCTTCTTCTGATGTAGGTGAAACAGAGATATACACTACTCTCAGTCAAGTAGGGTCTGATGATTCAGAAGATGAGCAGTCCGATGTAGAACCATGTGAAAGCAAATTGCCAGAACTTTTTGAGAAATTGCTAGAAGCTTATAATAAAAAATCTAAGAAGCTGAAGCAAGAAAAATCTGAGAAAGATACTTTGAAGAAAAAGAATGAAGATCAAGTGAAGTTGATTGAAGAAAGTAAAGCTGAAATTCTGAATCTTCAAGGCAAAGTCAAGTTTTTCGAAAGCGAGGTAAGTCAAGCTATTTCTGCTAAAGATGTTCTTGTTGCTAGAATTAATTTCCTTGAGCCTAAATTGAAATAATCACAAGAGAAATTAATTGCTTTTACTTCTGGACAGATTAAGCTTGATAGCATGATTAGTGTTGGTAAGCCTGTAGGAGATAAGACTGGATTAGGTTTTGTTGGGTCATCGTTTAAGGGAAAAACTATTTTTGTTAAACGCAAGAATTTGATTGTGTCTGAACCCAAACCTAAGTCTCAAGTTGAGTCTGTGCATGTTAAAGTTGTGTCCAATGTGCTTTATTGTTCTTTTTGTGGTAAGACTAGACATAGTCAACACTATTGATATAAAAAGAGAAGACATTCTAATTCTGATTTTCATGTGCATAATTCTTTTGCTAAGAATAGGGTTCTTGCTAAAAAATCACATTATTGGAACAAACCCAAAAATTCTCAAGGTAAAAAGAATTCAAATAAAAAGAAGAATGTTTTTGGTTCTCCACAATTCTTTCTTGATAAATTGCATGTTAGAACTATCCGGATGAAAAAGGAAGATTTGGAGAAGTTTGTACCTGTTGATACTATGGGATTTATTCCTAATAGGTCTTTGGGTGCAAAACCCCCTAACTGAGTCATTTGGGACTTTGATGGCCATGGATTGAGCTTATGTTCATTATTTGTTTTTCATTGGACCATATCTTTTAGGTTAGGATAAGTTTTATTTATTTTTAGTAATAATCATATGAGATTATGAGAATTATATTTTTCTGAGAAATAATGTGATTTCTTTATATTTCTTTTTAATTTTACTTTGATTTGTGAATGCATAATTAGGACACTTAGTTTGTCAATGAATGAAGTACTTGATTTTATGATCTAAACATTGATGACCAATGTGTAGTATTTATTTCTTTTTAGAGGTAAATCTTCTGAGTCCATTCAATTTGTGCACTAGTCCAACTCTGAAAGAATTGATTGAAAACTAATGTGAAGTTGACTAGAATATATTGTATGAGTAGCATTGAAAGCTTAAATGATCAATAAAAGAAAAATGATGAAAAAAATTTATGTTTTTTTTTAGCATGAAAAATAAAAATAAAAATAAATGATGAAAATCTGCTGAATATCTAAGACAAAAGGAAAAAGCTACCTTCGGGATGTGTTCGTAGCTTCCACTACAATGTAAATCTCCAATGAGATATCTTTAAAAAATTAAAGAGTTGTTTTGAGGAAAATAGTTGGCTGCCCGTAAGAGTGAAAGCCACCGTCTGAGAAAAAGAAAAAAATAAATGATTGATCATGTAAAGTTATATTTGCTTATTATCCAATATGTTTTAGAAGATGGATCAAAGGAATTTGATTAATTTTTGATAAAGTTGGATTGCACACACACACATGGATTTATTAGATGAGTTTCTAAATTTTTATAAATATTTGTGTGTTGGAAGTTGTGTCATGATCATGGATTTGAGAATGAATTTTATGGATAAATTATGGGTTTTAAAATTCTGCATTTATAAATGTTTGAAATTTTTCAGAAATTTTAGGACTCATATTATTCTTTGAAAAATATGTTTTTGATTATTCTCATGAGATTATTCATGTTTTATTTTTTTCTCTTAAAAAATTTCAAAAATTCAAAAATATGTTTTTTTTTATTTGGTGTTTATTTTTCACTCTTTATGTGCTTAATTGCTAAATCAGATTGAAAAGATGTGTTTTTGGTGAATTAAAGGTTCAAAGTGTAATTTTTCATAATTCACAAAGTTGGACCAGTCCCCATTATTAAGCACCGGTCGCACTTCTGCAGGTTCTGAGGAACCGAAAGAAGTTGGACCGGTCCCCAAATATGAGGACCGGTCGCACTTAGCGGATGCCCAATTTCTATGCAATCCACGTGTGCACCTTGTTAGTTTAAGTAACCCATCCCTTATACATGTGCGCACAACCCTTCTCTCTCACTCTCATCTCTCAACTTAAGCTACATACACACTCATACACTAAAACAATCAAAGTCTCACACACTCTTCTTCTTCTACTTTCCTCTTAATTTATAATTATTGGAGGTTGGGATTAAAGTGTTTGGAGGATTGTGATTGATTGATTGTTGATTTGGGAGAATTTGAACAAACAAATAGCTTTGACATTTGGGGATTTTGCACTTCCACACCAAATGTTCGACAATTTGACTTAATGGAACTTTTGTCGTTATTTTTGGTCCCGTTCATTATAGTTCTTATGGCACGCAAATGGGGACGTACTGAGGCGTCTACCAGTGATGAGAATCAAATTGTATTCACATTAGACATGTTTGAAGATGAGTTCAATTTCAATAATTTTGTGAATATCATAGGGTGTCGGGCTATGAGGATTGAAAGGCGAGTCAATCTTGCGATAATCAAGCGCAAATGGGAGATAGATTTTGTGCAATACTTTGAAGACAATGGTTGGGAGTCTCTTTGTGATCTTAGAGAAATTGTAAAGCCCGACATGGTCTGATATTTTTATGGAAATATGATTACATCAAGCTTGGACGACCTAATATTTGTGACTAAATGTTATGGTGTTCATGTTGAGGTCACCAAGGACACAATTGCCAATGTGTTATGTATTGCAGAGAATGAAGATGGCATTGTATTGCTATATCAAGTTAAGGATCCAAACAGACCGAGCATGGATGATATGATTAGGGAGTTGTGCATACCCGAAATCCCACGGCTAGTAGATAGGTTGCCTTCACTCTACCTTACCGATGAGGTCTCAGCATTGAATTTGATAGTCTCATACAATTTAGATCTTCATGACCACAAGGGTAATTTGATTAAGAGTCGAGCTGAGATTCTCTATCACATTGTTCGAGGAGATCCGATCAATCTTCCGGCAACAATCATGCGTACCATGATCTTAGCCACTCGACATTCTAGGTCTTCATCAGCATTACCTTTTCCACAGATAGTGATGGCTATTTTGAGGGATGCTAGGGTCCGTATTCCAGAGAGAGCTGATATTGAGAAACCAAAAGGGATGATTGATGCCACATCAATTACTCACTCGGTAAATAAGAAGGAGAAGGACAGAAAGGCCTATGAGCTCAGTCAAGGAGCTAGACAGGCTGTGTTTGGGGGTCAAGGAGTTTTCCAACTTCCTGCGACTAACACACCCGTGACGGCCAATCAGATGAACCAGGTTCTCAGGTTCATTCAGCAAGGGTTCAATTACTTACATGTTAGGATTGACAAGCTTGACCCTACTGTTTCTGATGAGTCTGCTGATGAGGCTGACTAGACTTAGACTTTAGGTCTTAATATCTTTTGTTTTAGACTGTTGTTGATTGATTTATCCTTGATGTCTAGATATTTATTTTTGTTATGTTTTATTTATTCCATCAACTGATATATTTTGGATATTTATTTGATCAGTGATAATGATTATTTTTGTTTCATTATTATCTTCTATGTGCTTCATGATTTATCTGTGTATCTAAATCTCTTTGCTAGTTCTTTGTCAATTTGTTCCAAAAAGGGGGAGATGATATTGTTATATGCATAGGATGTGAGATGAGGTTCTTTGACAAAGGGGGAGATATATTTATCAGATTAAGGGGGAGATATTGATATTCATGATTATATTTCTTTATTAAGCTTTTCACAGGTTGTGTTATTTAAGGGATGTGCAGGTACAACAGGTTTTATTCTAAACACACATGTGAAGCTTTTGATGATCAGCTTTTTATGTATTTTTGGGCAATATTGTAATCTAATTTTTTTCAATGGGTTAGGTTATAATTGTCTAGGTGATTTTGTCACGAAATTGCCAAAGGGGGAGATTGTGAGATATAAATTTGTAATTGGCATATTTCGGTGATCAAAACCTGATTGATCGAGTTTTAATTTTAGATTTATTCTTTGTATCGATCATCGACATCTTCAAAGCTGACACTCAAGTGCATGGAAGCCGACAAATCAGTTAGAACACCATATAGTACAGGTAAGTATGGTGAGGACACTCTGCACTTTTTAGTTCCGAGCCTATTTTGAAAAATCAGAGTTTAGATGCAAAATTTAGGGTTTTTCAAAGTAGGACCGGTCCCCAATATTTAGGACCGGTCAAACTTTTTTTAGCAGTTTATTTTCTGCAGGTTTTCAAAAAGTCCCACCAGTCCTATTTGTTTGGCACCGGTCCCACTTAGCCTGTTCCAAATAGGAAATAGATTTTGACAGAAATTCTGATTCCTATTGGCGTTGAAAATTCTAGGAGAGTTCTATTTTGGTATTCAACTTCTTTTCCAAGTAGAATTAGAACTTCCTTGCCTATATATATGTATTCATATTTTCTCTACAAAAGACGCCCTGGAATATTATTTTTAGAGAGAGAAAGTATATACATTATAATTAGGGTTTATATATTTTTAAGAACACACATCCATACTACACGAGTGATTTTTAGGATGGTGTTCTACTTCTGATTAGCTGCTCAGAGACTGCATCAAATCTATTTGCTGATCAGAACATTGGATTGATGGTTCTTCTCTTGCTTGCTTGCTAAGGAAGAAAGGTGACCAGATTGCACTACGAAGGGAACAAAATATTTGCTGAGTATTTTGGTTCTTCCAGCAACCTTTCTGTAAGGGTGGTGACATTAGCCGGAAGTCTGCAGCAGTTGGACGTGTTGTCGCAATCATAAGCCTGAGGTGTTCCGCATCAGATACTAAACAAGAGTGAAGAGGGGTGTGAGACTGAGACAGAGTCTGTTGTACTTTGCTTCATCATAGTGAATTGGTTCCCTGAGGCGTGCTGCCTCCCTCCGTGATTTTTCCTGCCTTGGGTTTCCACGTATATCTGGTGCATTCTTTTCTTTACTTGCACTTTATTTATTTGCTTGCTTTAATTGGTTGATTAATTGGACTTAAAATTGAATTAATTAAAAATTAAGCAAACGAGCAAGTTATCCTATTCACCCCCTCTAAGTTCTAAAATACTTTCCGCAACCACTTTCGCACCGCGCAACTCACACATAGCCCCTCCCCTCACTCTTTTGTATGTTATACAACCTACACCTCATTAATTCACTTGATCGAAATAACTAGAGGAGAACGAACACCCCTACCTCGAAAGTGAAGGCTCTCCAGGATATTTCCAAGATTTCCATCTAATCCCACCTTGCCAAAACTCGAGTTTGTTCGGTTCAAATTGAAGCCCTTGCCAAGCCTTATGTGTTGTCCTTCTTCAGCCACTTCCGAATCTAAGCCGAATCTTTCTTAAATGAAGGGAGAAGGAAGAGGGATCAAAATGGGAGAGAAGAGAGAGATACAGTTGTGTGAAAAGTGGCTGGGATTTCTTAGCCTTGGATATTTATAATATTTAGGTTGCAAAATGACTAAAACGCCCCCGAGCCAAACGTACCCTCCCAATCTCCGTTTTTGATTTTGAAAGTTTCTATGGCTCTGAAATCACTTCCTTAACTCTCTAAACATTTCATTTGATTTAAAACCAAAAATAATTATTTTCTAAAAAATTCCTAGATTCTCGGGCCCACCCGGACCGTGTCCCGGGGCCCTATTTGACCCAAAAAGTCAAACTTCTCTAAATGTTCCCAAAATCTCAATACAACTTCCCAAACATGTTTTTCATGCTTAAAATATGCTAAACATCTTTCAAAATGCATTTATGACAATTATGATGAATAAAAATGAAAACTGGCCAAAATTGGTCACGGTCTCTACAACCTCCCCACCTTCAAGGAATTTCGTCCTCAAAATTAGAAACATACCTCAAATAGTAAATAACTCAGGGTACTTTGAGCAGACTTCTTGTTCCCACTCCCATGTAGCCTCCTCAACTCTGTGATGCCTCCAAAACACTTTAACCAATGGAATGGTTTTGCTCCGAAGCACTTGCTCCTTAGTATCTAAAACCTGAATCGGCCTCTCCTCATATGACATGTCCTCCTCCACCTCAAGATCTACCTAATCAAGTACATGTGAATGATCCAACTCACACTTTCTCAACATAGAAACGTGAAAAGTATTGTGCACACTTGACATTTGCGGTGGCAATGCCAAGCGATATGCAACCTCACCCACACAATCCAATTTTTTAAATGGATCAATAAGCCGTGGCGCTATCTTCCCATTACATCCAAATCTCATCAAACCTCGTCATGGTGAGACTTTTAGGAAGACATGGTCTCCCACCTCAAATGCCAAAGGTTTTCGCTTCTTGTCGGCCTAGCTTTTCTAATGACTCTGAGCCGTAACCAACTGCTGCCTTATAATATTTATCTTAATAGTAGTCTCTCGGACTATATCTGGGTCCAATGCCACTGTCTCTCCAACCTCTGTCCAACAAACTGGTGACCTACAAGGTCTACTATATAAAGCCTCGAATGGGGCCATCTTAACACTAGCTTGATAGCTATTATTGTATGCAAACTCCACCAATGGAAGGTGATCCTCCTAACTACCATGGATATCAAGTGCACATGCCCTAGCATATCCTCTAAAATCTGTACAATACGCTATACTGACCATCTGTTTGACGATGGAAAGTCATACTAAAATGGAGGTCCATATCAAGTACAACCTGAAAGCTCTACCAAAATCATGATGTAAACCTCGGATCTATGTCTGACACTATGGAAAATGGCAGTCTTTGCAGACTCAAAATCTAATCAATGTACAACCAACTAAGAGTATCCATGTAATCTGTCACCCGAATAGGAAGAAAATGAGCCACCTTGGTTAATCTATCCACTATAACCCAAACTGCATCGTGGCTCTTCCTTGTCCTAGGTTACCCTATCACAAAGTCCACAGTGATATGTTCCCACTTTCACATAACCTCCAATAATGGCTGTAATAAACCTGTCGATCTCTGATTCTCAGTCTTTAGTTGTAGACAAGTGAGGCACCTTGCTACAAACAATGCGATGTCCTTTTTCATACCCTTCCACCAATACTGTCTACAAAGGTTGTGATACATTTTGGTACCACTGGAGTGCACTGCAAGTCAAGAGCTATGAAACTCTCTTAAGACCTCATCCCTGCAACTCAATGGAACAACCATTTTGCCTCTGAACCTTAAACCCCCATCTGAATGGATAACCCAGTATTTACCACTTCGTCACCCGTAATCCAAGTGTGAATACTCTTCATCTCAATGTCATGCCTCTGCTCCTCAACCACTCTACTCAGTAGAGTCGGTTATTTAATAAGTGTAAACAAAGTAGCCAGTTCACCACCCTCATTAAAGTACAGTCCCATTTCTGAGATGTCTTTCATCATCTTCCACTCTCGGATTGCAATATTAGCTATAGTGCCATGTGATTTTCTGCTCAAAGTATCGGCAACCACATTGGCCTTCCCCGGGTGATACTGAAGATCAAAGTTTTAGTCTTCCATGTACATTCATATACGCATCACGCTTTCCATGCTTACACAACACTATGTCAATTTAATTCATAAAAGCATGTTATGAAAACGCAAGTACATAATCATGTTACACATAAGCAATTTGTAGATTTTTGTCCAAATCCTTACGTTTCAATCATTAACCTCAAGTGAACACTTAATCAACTTTCACCCTTCATCCCTAGGTATTCAAACCTAATGCTCGGATGACGTCTGTCCATTAAACCTTAACGGACTGTTTCAATCTCTCAAACACTGCGGAAACATAATTCACATGCATGTACATATGTGCGTACAATGCAGACCCAATCAACCTCAATGGGCCCCGCACATATCCACATACCTTTGTTTATCTACTAACCATCTCCATATATTATGATATATCGTAATTGAAATACTCCTTATTTTTCATTCATGAGTTGGCCGGTCTCATACTTAAAGCATAAGGAATACTTACACATTGATAGCATACAAGCACATAATACAAGGACAAAAGAAGGAGAATAAAAGATGCCGAAAGGAAATTCTAAATTAGATAATAAATAATAATAACTATTGAACAATACAACTTGGAAGTCCCATAACTTAAGGACCCCTTAAACAAAAATAATAAAGGTAAAACACTTTCAACATCATCCCAAAATAATCCACTTCCTAGACATGTTTTAAAAAGAATTAAGTCCCTACACTGAAGTTTGGTAAGAACAGATGACTGCCACGCTCTACGAACTCCACACTCTAACTTCGAGGTGAAAATGGCCCGGGACCTGAAATGTCAACAAAGTGGATTAGATCCATGAGCAAGTTCCCTCTACTACCACTCAACAGAAGAACTGATAAGCATTGAGGACAATAATATATATATGTCCCAATAATAGAACTATGTATTGTACCAACCATCCGTTATCATAACAAATGTAGAACATGTTTTCTAATTTCAAACCAGGGGCAATCCTAACATGCCTGAACACATGCAACGTAATATTTCTATTAGGTACTAGACAATCCTGATATGCCTATACTTGTATTTCATGAACACCTTCTTAGGTGTCACGTCCCGGAACCTGGACTGCCAAAACTCCCCCGGACCGGCCCCGAATCTCGAGTGTGAACCCATTCACTCAACCCTGTGAATGATCTCAACCACACTCATGCAATAACATTGAAGTTTGATACAATGCTATAATGCCCTGATTTCCGACTCTCGGAGAACCGGAGGTTAAACTGTCTATTTAACCCAATAGACCCTCATTACCATCATTTACGGCAAAAGCTTAACTCAATTCTTGCATATGAATGCACCTAATTCCATCTTAACCAATCCCCATGGGCCCTACATCAAATCATACACCTTAGTGGAAATTTACTTGTCCACACTTTCAAGAATCACTCACTTTCAAGCCTCAAAACTTACTGTATTTGGAATTTGAAACTGGGGCCTACACCTTTGGATAGAGAATCCAAAAATACTTAATTTCAAAAAAAACCACACTCAATTCTGATCTAAAACGAAGAAATTACGTCGAAATGAAGTTTTGAAAAATGCTGTGAATAGTAATTTCGATTGTGCGAAAATGGGATTTCGATTGTGCGAAACTGGCATCTCGATTGTGCGAAAAAAATCTCGATTGTGCAAAGATTTCACCCTCTCGGGACCTCAGACCTGCAATATTTCGCACGATCGAAATGGGGGTTTTGATTGTGCGAAATTGCCCCTGTCTGGACCCTAAAAACCATCATAAATCATCACCCCTTCGCACAATCGAAATGGGGGTTTCGATTGTGTGAAATAGGCATTTCACACGATCGAAATGCTCCCCATAGGACCTCCAACAACCCTATACATGGTTCATTTGGAGCCCAATCCACCTTCTATCATCCTAGAACTCCTCATACATGATCTATAACATAAATGAAAGGTTCCAACATCAATCTCACACTCAAAATCACATTCATACACCAAAATGAATCATTCTCTTACATGACCACAATCCATTCACAATGAAAACATCATCAAATGAATTAAGTGCTGCCATAGGCATTACATAAACTAAACCATTGTCTCTCCACACCCAACAAGTTTATAATCCAATACATACACCAAAAGTACATATGTCCAAAGTATAACCACAACTCAAAAATAAGTCACATGCCACAAGCCGGCATGGATAGCCACAAAATGTGCAACATCTCAAAAGTTAGCAAAATGCTACTAGGATTCCACTTGGACACTCATGTCCCATCCGTCATCGGCGCTTTATCTGTAAAAGAGTTTATAATAAAGGGGTGAGCACCACTACAGCTCTGTAGAGATACCCCCAACCCTCCTAAGTGCCGACTCGACACCGACCTACATAGAATGCATATGAATACACTACATGTCACATCCAAATAATTTAACAAATGCAATTAAAGAGGATTGCATATTTCACTAATCATGTATAACATGTTCAAACATAAAATCATTACGGAAAGTAAATGCTCTCTCTCTCGGTCCTCATCTGATACCCTACATGATTGACCCGCTCCGAGGATCATGTAACCTTGGACACCTCCAAAAACCATCCAATGACCGAGACAACTCCGAAAGGTCATTCTACCATAGCAATATATAGGATTTCCATAGAGTGAGGGGACAACTCTGAAGCTCACAATTCTTGGACATTCTCCGATAACCATCCTATGACCGGGACAACTCTGAGGGGTCATTAATATTGGACATATTCCGATCCTAGGCATTAAGCCTTAGTATGGCGGGTCCACTCCGAGGGCCATACATTGTGGATAATTTTACCACATTTCACCACACGGTTGGACCACTCTAAAGTCCCGCGTACCTCATTTGTGTCATTTTTTCGTAATTTCCCACATATGCAATATGAATGCATAAACACATGGTATTTTATTTTCATGCTCAACTCATGCTCATTGATACTAAAAAGAAGTAACAAGCATATTTTCTATCACCATACACCACATATAGCACATATATGTATAACACATTCATATATCATCTCATATGCATACAACTTCAAAATTAGCATATTTTACTCATGCTACATTCAATGCATAATTTTAGTACATAGAACTAACATGCATTCAACAACTACATTCCCACATATAATCACATATATGACACTTGGTACACATTTTTCACATATACACCAAATTGAGCACATAATGTCTTTGTATCAATTTCTTACACTCACACACTTCAAACCCACATGCTACCACCAACACAATATACATAATTGTGAAAAGATAGGACTCTAGAGAAGAAGAAAATACAACTTTTCACACCTCTCACCATCCTAAAGCATGTGAAACACAACCTACACCTCTCTTCTTCACCCGAAACCTTAAAATCGACAATTAGAAGAGAAGAAGAACCCCTACCTTGAAAATGAAGACCTTCCAAGCACTTCACCAAAATTCCAGTGATGTCTATCTCACCGAACCACCACTTTGATCGATTCAAAGGGAAGCCTTAGCCATCCCCTACGTATCTCCCTCCTTCGGCAAGTCTTGAATCTAAGTCGAACTGGCCCGAAATGTAGAGAGAAGGAAGAGCTATGAAGATGGATAGTCTTAGAGAGAGAAAGAGGTGTGAGATATGGCTGGGAGTCTCAGCCATTGATATTTAAAATATCTAGGGCTTGCAAAAAGACCAATGCCCCTAGCCACTTAACGTACCCTTCGGGCCTCCATTTTCGATTCTGAAAACTCCTACAGTCTTGAAATCACTTTCTTAACTCTATAAACATTTCATCTAAGTCATTATCAAAATAAATATTTTTAAAAATTTTCCGGATTATCGGGCCCACTTAAGTCGCATCTCGGGCCCCAGTTTGACCAAAAATTCAAACTTTTTCAAATCTCCCTAAAATTTCCCAAAACCTTAAAAACACTTTCCAAACATGTTTCCCACACTCAAAACATGTTAAACACCACTCAAAATGCATTTATGAAAATTATAATGCAAAAAATGCAAAATCGGCCAAAATTGATCACGGTCTCTACATTAGGTATTAGGCAATCCTAATATGCCTCCACATATAATTTACAAATACCTTATTAGGTATTAGGCAATCCTGACATGCCTTCCCATAATCTTTAAAACATAACACATATTTAAAAGCATAAGTGATAATATAAAATGAAAGTACACCAATCCACAAGGATAGCATAAAAATAGTTCATAACAGAATTGTCCTTTTTCCTCTATTCGCAATAGTAATAAAAATATAAAACAACATCAAACCACTCACCTTGTATAAATGTTACTACCCAAAGCAATTAAAATAACATATTCAACCGCATATTTAAAGGATTCCCAAAAACAAAAGAAATACAAAATTTCAACCTTAAAAGCTTCTTTTTTTGTGCTAAATTTACAACTAGTGTGACTAAATCCATCTCGAAACTATATATAGTTCGATGCATATTATGTCCTAAAAAGACAGTTGATTTTTCAGAAATTTTCTTGCATAAAGTGGCATTTTAAAAATAATTTTCCTATTTTTTTCCTACATTATAATGTTTTTGGATTTTAATCAGATTAATGTGTTGGTCAGACTCTTTTGAGTAATCCTTGATCATTGGTGTGTAGGTTGTTGGGAAATTTGATGAAAATTAGAGTTTTAAAGGAAGAATCCTAGAAACTTGAAATTAGAGTGATTTAGGCCATGGATGGAAGAGATTATTGTACCAATTGAAAGCTTAGATGAAGAGGAGTTGATTGACATAAATTTTGGGCTATTTGGTGGCCGAAAAGTCGATGAAAAAGGACAAGGTGCTGTTTGGTGTGTGCACTGAACAGTAGGTGCGCTAGGTGGAGAAGAAGAACAGTGCCCAGCAATGCCCACGCGCGCTGCCAGCACGTGAGGGTGCGGTCCCACTCACAGAGCCCAACCTCTAGGCCCAGTTTCAGCCCATTTCTGTAATTAAAAGTATATTATGAATTTGGAGTTTTATGGTGTAAATTTTGATATGTATATACGTGTATATATGAGTATATAGGCAAATATATATGTGTGTGTATATATATATATATATACACATGAGATTTGGGTTGCTCGTAAACGTAATTTTTGAAAGTTTTTGTTTTGATTAAATTGTTGATCTTGCTCTCATAAGTGTGCATAATTTCTCTTTTGTGCACCAGTCACGAAAGCGAATCCGGCTGTGTGCACAATTGTGCTCTTGTGCACCAGTCCAGGAAGCGAATCTGGCTGTGTACACAATTATGCTCTTGTGCACTAGTCTTGGAGGAGAAATTTGGCTGTGTGTACAATTGCGCTCTTGTGCACCAATTTTGGAAATGAATCTGGCTGTGTACACAATTGCGCTCTTGTGCACCAGTCTTGGAGGAGAATTCGGCTGCCTGCACAATTACAGTCTTGTGTACTATTCTTGGAAATAATGTTTGGCTAGAACCACCACCATTATCTTAAAATCATATTTCATGCAAATTTGTTTATGTGTGTGTTTGAGACATGGAGGCAAAATTACACCTTTAATTCCATACATGTTACCCCCACTTTTTTTTTTTACTAGACAGTTTATACTTGTGTCAAGGAGTTTTTTTTTTTGGGTAGGCAATTTATACTCGTGTCAAGGAGTGATTTTTTTTTTTTGCAGATAGTTTATACTCGTGTTAGGGAGTGCTTAATCTTTTTGTTTTAGAGACAGTTTATACTCGTGTCATAGAGTGTCATCAATAGTTTAGGCTCGTATTAGAGAACACTTTAGCTTTGATTATTCTTCAACTCTACAAGATTCAGAAGACAGTCGAAACTTGCATTGAAAAGTGTGAACCAGCTCGGCGTCAATTTGAAGATTTTTTTCTTGCTTTATTTTTTCATTGTACTCTTCTTGTACTTGAGAAGAAATATCTCCTTCAAACTCATCTCGCCATCCAGATTTTGTGTCAAAAAATTTGGAATGGTTCTAAAAAGATCTCACAAGTTACAAATCTGGAATGGTTCTAAAAAGATCTTTCTAAAACCATTCCATTCTTCGAAAAAGAACAACACTTGTGTGGCGTGCTTGTTGTTCTTCGTGTTCAGAACTTCGAGTGTTGGTCGAGGCAGAGGTTTAGCAGAGCTTTTGTGTTCTCTTGATCTCTATGTCTTTGTCCGTCCCCCAATGTGTAGGATGATCCTATATTTAGAGGCAAAAGGGTGGCAGTTTAATTTGGTAACTCCCTATTAATTTGTGCCAACTTTCATAAATAAAGAGATTTTACCTCTTTTTATATGGAAGTATATTCAAATTTAAATTTGAATTGTCACATATTTTTTTAAAGAGCCTGAACCTTTAGGATTTTGATACATATCCGTTGATGGGACCCGCAATCGTAGAATTTAATTGACCAAGAGTGTTTGACTTATTGACCAATCGAACGATGATTAGACCATCACACCAGGTGTGCCATAAATTTGTACACACAAATTTCGTGTCTAAAAATCTAGGAACAAAAATAAGTAATAGATAATCAATTTTATTAATATTAGAAAAATGGTTACAATTCTCTATGGTCGATTCTTTTACAACAAAGAATCTTCCTCTGATTTAATCTCCTTGATGTTTGGTGCAAGGGCTTCAAAAGCTTGTTCTTGAACCGATAGTGATGAGCTTTTTTTTAAATCTTCAAGATTGAGGAAGGCTTGATGGGATTTTTGATCGAGAGCCGATAGAGCTTGATCTCGAACGGTAGATTGAAGGTCTTAGCAAAAGAACGGCACTTGTGTGGCCTGCTTGTTGTTCTTTGTCTTTAGATTCTTCGATGGTTGAAGGTCTTAGAAGAAGAATGGCATTTGTGTGGTGTGCTTGTTGTTCTTCGTCTTCAGAGTCTTCGATGGTTGAAGGTCTTAGAAGAAGAATGGCATTTGTGTGGTGTGCTTGTTGTTCTTCGTCTTCAGAGTCTTCGATGGTTGAAGGTTTTAGGAGAAGAATGACACTTGTGTTGCGTGCTTGTTGTTCTTCATCTTCAGAACTTCGAGTGTTGGTCGAGGCAGAGGTTTGGCAGATTTTTTGTGTTCTCTTGATCTTTCTGTCTCTGTCCGTCCCCAAATATGTAGGGTGACCTTGTATTTATAGGCGAAAGGGTGGGGGTTTAATTTGGTAACTCCCCATTAATTTGTGTCAACTTTTATAAATAAAGATATTTTGCCTATTTTTATATGGAAGTATATTCAAATTTAAATTTGAATTGTCACATATTTTTTTAAAGGGCCTGAACCTTCAGGATTTTGACACGTGTTCGTTGACGGGACCCGCAATCGTAGAATTTAATTGACCAGAAGTGTTTAACTTATTGACCAATCAGACGGTGATTAGACCATCACAAAATTGATGTGTCTACAATAATAACTTCAATTGATTGCCAAACCAAACTCATACCTATCTTCATCCAGTCAAACAAATATCAGTTCAATAATCTGTATCTGAGATCAAACTTAATCCAACATACAAGTTACACAACCTATAACACACACACATCCTCAGAAATCAGAAAATGGGTCATAGAAACCTACATAGACAACCTTAGTATTAATACTCCTACTGTTTTGTACTAAGTCCAATTAGCATTATTTTTTCAGTAAATTGACACTATTAAATCCAATTAACACTATCATCAAACATAACACTTTAGCCTACTATAGCCAATAATTTTACAACTCTGAGACAATATTCTATGGAAAATTAGGAGATAAAGTTACAGATTGTAACTTGAAGAAAAAATTAGGAAAAATCATGGTCTACTGATGGTGAAAGAACATTGCTACATATGAATACCTGTGATAAAAATCGTAAGGCCTTTATACACATCCGACAGACAACCTTATAAGTTATAATCTTAAATATGGATTTTAGTCATTTTACCAAACAACTTCAAATCCTTTCTTTATCCATAAATGAAAATCCCAGAATCGCCTCACACCCAATTAACCATATGAACAAAGTCATCTAAAAATACCTAATTTTGATTAATTTACAACAAACTTCAACATGTATATTCATCATTAGGGAGTATAAAAGTGATAAAAAAAAGAATTCTTTGAAATAAATGTGTAATATCCCGTAATTTGAGGATATTTAAAATGGGTTTTTTGTTATTTAATTGGATTTTATTTTTTTAAAATGTTCTAGTTAATTTAGTCAATGCCTGTTTTTAATTGTTTAACATGGATGTTTGAATTGTTGCTAAGTGTAGATTTATTTTTATATGTGAATTATTTGTTTTAATATAGTTTTTATTTTAAATAAAAATAGGTGGGTTTTTGGGCTGCATGTTTTTTTATTTTTAATTTTTAGTAGGTTGGGCTAGACTGTTGAATTGGACTCTATATATATTTATATATAGGTGGGCTACATATTTTATATTTATTAGTTTAATTATTTAGGAGTTTTTTTTTAGTTTTCTAGAAAGAAAATTAAATAAGAAAAAATAAATTAGGGTTCAATAGTTTCTACGCATAGAGAGTTTTTACGCATAGACGCAAGTAAAAGGGAGAAAAGCTGATTTTGCTCAAAATCACAAGGCAAGTTCAATCTCTTCACCTCCCCTTTGAACTTGTAAGCATAGATAATTAATTAAATTGTTTAATTTCAAGCATGTATGTATATATATATATATATAGGTTTATGCATGATTAGGGTTAATAATTTGGGATCTTTGCTTAATTTCATGTAGAGGATTTTTGTATGATTCTTTGATGGTTGAAGGTCTTAGAAGAAGAACGGCACTTGTGTGGTGTGCTTGTTATTCTTCGTCTTCAAATTCTTCGATGGTTGAAGGTCTTAGCAGAAGAACGGTACTTGTTTGGAGTGCTTGTTGTTCTTTATCTTCAGATTCTTCGATGGTTGAAGGTCTTAGAAGAAGAACAGCACTTGTGTGGCATGCTTATTATTCTTCATCTTCAGATTCTTTGATGGTTTAAGGTCTTAGAAGAAGAACGGCACTTGTGTGGCGTGCTTGTTGTTCTTCATCTTCAGAACTTCGAGTGTTGGTCGAGGAAGAGGTTTGGCAGAGCTTTTGTTTTGTGTTCTCTTGATCTCTTTGTCTCTGTCCATCTCTGAATGTGTAAGGTGACCCTGTATTTATAGGTGAAAGGGTAGGGGTTTAATTTGGTAACTCCCCATTAATTTGTGGCAACTTCCATAAATAAAGAGATTTTGCCTCTTTTTATATGGAAATATATTCAAATTTAAATTTGAATTGTCACATATTTTTTTAAAGGGCCTGAACCTTCAGGATTTTGACACGTGTCTGTTGACGGGATCTGTAATCGTAAAATTTAATTGACTAAGAGTGTTTGACTTATTGACCAATTGGACGATGATTAGATCATCAAAAAATTTATGTGTCTACAAATTGCCCCCACTTCATGTCTCGTGCTATATCGAACTTGTCACGTATCTAAAGCGAGACTTGAAGTATTTAAATTTCGCAAAGATTTTTTTTTTTTAGCGAAATCCAATTGCAAAAAGGATGTCTTATTTGTCAAATTGAATTGGAGTCTTGAAAAGAATTTATTTATTTATTTATTTTTATTTTTTTCAAACAGAATTGAAGACTTGAGAATCCTATTACAAATAGGATTTTTTTCCTTTATCTAAACAGAATTGGAGTCTTGAGAATTCTATTACAAATAGAATTTTTTGCCATTATCCAAATAGAATTGGAGTCTTGAGAATCCTATTACAAATAGAATTTTTTTTCCTTGTCCAAATAGAATTGGAGACTTGAGAATCCTATGTCAAATAGGATTAATCCACCATTATATATATGTAGCCTACGCTTCAGACCCTTCATATCAAAGAATAATTGAGAAAAATCCCATGAACTCTAGCAACTGTAAGCTCTTCTTTCTTCTTCTTTTTTTTTCTTTTTTTTTTTCCTTTTCTTCTTTTTTTTTGTTTTTTCTTCTTTCTTTCTTTCTCTTCCTTCTACTGCTGCTGGGGCCTTCTCTTTTCTTTTTTTTCCTCTTTCTCTTTTCTTTTTCTTTTTTTTTGCTTCTTTCTTTGTTTCTTTCTCTCCCTTCTATTGCCACAAGGGGCTTTCATTTTTTTTTCTCTTCCTTCTTCTATTACTGCCAGGGGCCTTTTTTTTTTTTCCTTCTTTCTTTCTTGGGTAAAATACATTGACCTCCTTTGAGGTTTGGCCTAATTACACCCGACATTAAACTAATGGATTTTGTTACAATGACCTCCCCTGAGGTTTGCTTCGTTAGACAAAGACTCTCCTCCATCCAAAATTTTGTTAGTTTTGTCAAAAAAATTATGGTAATTACACTAATCTCCCCTGAGGTTTGGGATAAATTACACTAACCTCCCCTAAGGTTTGGCTTAATTACACTCGGTATCAAACTAATTGATTTTGCTACAATAACCTCTCTTGTAACATAAATGAACTAATCGACGTTAACTTTTGGGTGAAATGTCTATTCTACCCTTAATATTATATTGATATAAAAATTAAAATATTTATATATATAAAATGGCAACCCATCTAATATAATAATATTTACATGGTGGGAGCATGGTGGTGGCCATGGCAGTTGGGGTTGTGCACGATGGTTGTGGTGTCTCATGGTGGCTCAGCTAGTGGTGGTTCACAACATGGTAGCCATGAGTGGTGGGTCTGGTATGTGGCACGGCGGTGATCTTGGTATTGTATCGATGGGGGTGATGATGGCGGCTGGGGCTATGCGCACACACACACACATATTTATAATATATTTACTATATATATAATATAGTAAATATTATTATATTAGATGGGTAAAAATATCATTTTATATATATAAATATTTTAATTTTTATATTAATATAATATTAAGGGTAGAATATACATTTCACCCAAAAGTTAACGTCGGTTAGTTAATTTCTGTTACAGGGGAGGTCATTGTAACAAAATCAATTAGTTTGATGCCAGGTATAATTAGGCCAAACCTCAGGGGATGTCAGTGTAATTTATCCCAAACCTCAAGGGAGGTCAGTCTAATTTACCATAATTTTTTTGACAAAACTAATAAAATTTTGGATGCAGATGGGTCTTTGTCTAACGGAGCAAATCTCAGGGGAAGTCATTGTAACAAAATCCATTAGTTTGATGTCGGGTGTAATTATATCAAACCTCAAGGGAGGTCAGTGTATTTTACCCTTCTTTCTTTCTCTTCCTTCTACTGCCGCCCCTTTTTTTTTCCTTTTTTCTCTTTTCTTTTTCTTCTTTTTTTTTTCTTTCTACTGCACCCTTTTTTCTGTTACTTGAGGTATTCATATAAAACATGGTTCAAAATTTTAAGTTGTTTTTTAGAGCCCTTTTTGGAAAGTTGCTTGCACAAGTGCATTTGTGTGACTATCTTTGAAGTCTCTGACTGTGTGTACAATTGCGCTCCTGTACACCACTCCCAGAGGCGTGATTTGACAATTTGCAAAAATGTATTCTTTTGTATTTTGAAGATTCTGACTGTGTGCACAATTGCGCTCTTGTGCACTAGTCACGAAGGCGAATTCGACTGTGTGCACAATTGTGCTCTTGTACACCAGTTCTGGAGGTGAAATTTGGTTATGTGCACAATTGTGCTCTTGTGCACTCATCTTGGTGGCAAATTCCTGCTGTGTGCACAATTGCGCTCTTGTGCACCAGTTTTGGAGGCGAATCCGGCTGTGTGCACAATTGCGCTCTTGTACACTAGTCGTGGAGGTGAATCCAGTTGTGTGTACAATTGCGCTCTTATGCACCAGTCTTGGAAACAATGCTTGGCTAGAACCACCACCATTATCTTAAAGTCATATTTCATACAAGTTTGTTTATGTGTTTGTTTGAAGCATGGAGGCAAAATTACACCTTTAATTTCACACATTTTACCCCCACTTTTTTTTTTTAAAGATAGTTTATATTCATATCAATGAGTAATTTTTTTTTCATGCAAATAGTTCATACTCATGTCAAGGAGTTTTTTTTTTATAACAAAGAATCTTCCTCTTCGGACTCAATCCCTTCATCTTTAAGACAGTTGTCAGACATATTGGGAAAGGCTAGAGCCTTTGCACCATTACTCGTTATCCTCATGGGCATGAGTAACCAGTTCTTCAAATGTACAAAGCCTGATTCCTTATAGAATATAGAAAAGCTCCCAATGCATGCCTTGCATACACATTTCGACTAATGAGACTTCAGAAAGACGATCTTTGCAATCAAGACTTAGAGCTCACCAGCGGTTGATATAATCGACCACAAGCTCATCCTTCATTTGTTTAGTGTTAATGAGTTCTAGCATGCTTACTATTCTGCGAGTACTGTAGAAGCGGTTGAGAAACTCTTGCTCCATCTGCTCCCAACAGTCAATACTCTTAGGTTTGGGGTCTGCATACCAATCAAATGCATTCCCTATGAGAGAACGAACAAATTGCTTGACTAAGAGGTCCCCTTTGATACCAGCATTATTGCAGGTCTCCACAAAATGAGTGAGGTGTTGCTTAGGGTTGCCCTTTCCATCGAATTGTTGAAGCTTAGGAGGTTGATACCCAGCTGGCATCCTCATGTTGTCAATTCGTCTTATGTAAGGATTCGAATGTATAAGCAAGCTTTGAGAAACATCGCCATACTATGACCTGATCGCATTAGTGATCATGTCTTGAGGTTGTTGAACAGACAACGAAATGATAGAGGGAGCAAAACTGGGATGATTTTCCCTTTGCTTAAATGTGCTTGTATGGTGAGCCTTATTTGTTGTGGCCTTTTGTGGTGTGAAACCAGGATGGTGTGAAAGTTCTTGACTTGACTCCTTAGATTTTTGAGCTTCCAACCTATTCACGAGGGAAGCAATCTACAAGTCTTTTTCTTTAACAATTTTGGTGAGCTTTTCAATAGCGTAAGCCATGGTCGCAAGGTGTTCCTTTACCAAAGCTGTATCGGTCATCATAACTTGCATGTTGGTTGATTGTGATTGAGTCTAGGAATCTAAGTACTTTAGAGAAATCAACTATCTCGGGGATCCAAGGGAAGAAACTGAGCGCGATCCCGTACTCGAATTAGAATCCGACATAGAGTGAGATGAGCAGGGTGACATGTCTTTCGAAAAAGAGCCTTCAGAAACTAGAGGAACTTCTTCAAGACTTGTGTTGTTGAAGTTCATCGTCCTCAAGGACTCGAGAGTGATGAATGGATGATGAGCTTTTGCATTTGCTGGCCTGGTCGAGTTGACATCCGTTATGATTTGTTTATGTGCTAGAGAAGCAGTTGCCTTTGTTTTGCTATGAGTTGTTGGTCTAGTAGAGGTGCTGCTACCACTTGATGGAGCCATAACATTCTCAATGTCCTTCTTAATGAGAGTTTTATTGATTGTTGCAGCGACAACGTTCTTGACAACATTCTTTGAGCCTTGACCAAGTTGAACCTTTTTAGGGGCCATCGATGCAAGCGAGGTTGATAAATTGATTAAGGAGATAAAAATGAGAGGCAGAAAGGTCCCACCGGCCGTGCCAGAAATTTGTACACAAATTTTGTGTCCGAAAATCTAGGAACGAAAATGAGTAACAAATAATTAATTTTATTAATTTCAAAAAAATAGGTACAATTTTCGGTGGTCAATTCTTTTACAACAAAGAATCTTCCTCTGATTTAATCTCCTTGATGTTCGGTGCAAGGGTTTCAAAAGCTTGTTTTTGAACGGGTAGTGATGAGCTTTCTTCAAATCTTCAAGATTGAGGAAGGCTTGATAGGATTTCTGATCGAGGCCTGATAAAGCTTGATCTCGAATGGTGGATTGAAGGTCTTCAAAGAAGAATGACACTTGTGTGGCATGCTTGAAGTTCTTCATCTTCAGATTCTTCGATGGTTGAAGGTATTAGAGGAAGAATGACACTTGTGTGGCTTGCTTAATGTTCTTCTTCTTAAGATTCTTCGATGGTTGAAGGTCTTAGAAGAAGAACGACACTTGTGTGGCGTGCTTGTTGTTCTTCGGCTTCAGATTCTTTGATGGTTGAAGGTCTTAGAAGAAAAATGGCACTTGTGTGGCGTGCTTGATGTTCTTTGTCTTTAGAACTTCGAGTGTTAGTTGAGACAGAGGTTTGACAAAGCTTTTATTTTCTCTTGATCTCTCTCTCCCCTCAATGTGTAGGGTGACCCCGTATTTATAGGCGAAAGGGTGGAGGTTTAATTTGGTAACTCCCCATTAATTGTGTTAATTTCTATAAATAAAGAGATTTTGCCTCTTTTTATATGGAAGTATATTCAAATTTAAATTTGAATTGTCACACATTTTTTTAAAGGGTCTGAACCTTCACGATTTTGACATGTGTCTGTTGACGAGACCCATAATCATAGAATTTATTTGACCAAGAGTGTTTGACTTGTTGACCAATCAGACGGTGATTAGACCATCACAAAATTTATGTGTCTACAATTATATAAAATGATTAACTTAAAAAACTCAACAAATTTTCTGTATCTGGTTTAAATTGATTATACACGCATGTATTGACAGGCTTATGTTCCACTTTTCAATTTCTCATATGATCTTATTGATTCAAATTGTGGTTTTGTTGCCCCTAACAAGAACAATTTACAAGCAAATAATGCTTCTTGGGTAAAATCCACTAAATCCAAATCTGTTATTTATTGCTATCTGCCAGTGTTTGTGTTTTAGATTTCATATGAACAAATATATATATATATATATGTTATAAAAAATTGTTGGTTGCTTTTTCTCACATATTCATGGATCTGCAAGTTGTCTATTGAATTTGAGTGTTTTCCTTCTTTTTAGGGAAGCACAGGAGGTATGAAATTTATTCCCAATAGGGCATTGGAGTTACATAACAATTGAAGGGCTATGTGGAGGGTAGTAACATGTTTTTTTTTGCTGTCCCTGTTATTAAGAGGTGGCCTATTGTTTTTTCTTTTCTTATGTTCCTTCGATTTTTCTAATGAACTAACAAAATCTAGAAGAAGTTAAATGATTAACAGAGGCTCCCATGTTCCTTTTTGTTTTTGTATAGTCAGTGGTTTTTTATAATCTCACAATCCTAAGTTTTCTTTAATTTGTTCTTTATTTTTTTGAATATTCTAGAGATCTGTTACAATAAACTTCAGTTTAATTTTTCCTTTGCTCATTGGACGCCTTTTAGATTTGTCAACCATAAGTGAGGGAGCAATAACATTTGTATTGAGAACACTATGGTGTCAATAATATACTTCTATGGTTGGAAACGGTTCCGGTTCCATCAAGAACTGTGAGAAACCGTACCGTGTGCACCCCTATATACAAGGGCTTAATTACCTTGTTTCCTTTGTATGCGTAGATTGCTGAATTGGGATATGAAGTGTTATTCCTAGCTTGCTGGCTGCTGATATGGTTCTGGAGAGTGCATATGGTGTTGTCATTTTTTTTATAAAATCTATGTTAGTCTGTTATTTATGGATTTTATGTTATTATTGAGGTTACTCAAGAAGACAATAACTTGTTAATTTTTTGCTGCTTCATTATAATGGTAATATGTAGATTAGGTGCATCATGTATGGGGCTTGCTTTGTAAAATGCATGTTGCTAGTGAAATTTGTGTTGTATGTCAAATGAGGAAATATTTAGAAAATGGTAGCTTAGAATCACAGCAGCTGAGTTGTGTGACTTAGAAAATGGTAGCTTAGTATCATGTATAGGGCTTGCTGAGTTGTTGTGTGGCTTAGAAATTGGGTGTATGTATGAATCCTACGAAGAATCATGTACATGGCTTGCTATAGAATCGAATAGGGTGCCATTTTCAAGCATTAAGGAGTAAAAACCTATTCATTGAATCATTAAAAAAAAAACTAAAGAACCACGGTTCGGAACCGAACCGAACCGGTTTTTCACAGTTCCAAACTTCAGTAGTTCCGGTTCCAAAAATTAGGAATCGTTGGAAACAATTTTGATTCCGGTTCCACTAAGAATCGTGAGGAATCGTATCGTGTGCACCCCTAGGCATAGGCAATACACTAGTATATATATATAGATAGAGGAATCTTATAGAAAAGGATATTGGGAGAGAGCCGAAGAGAGAGAAAGAGATGATATACATAGAGAGATTAAATCATGACATAGAGATAATCTTTTAGAGAGAGTAGTTTGTGATAAGAGAGAATTTTAGAAAGAGTGTGGATAGATATATGAAAAGAGAGAGAGGATTTTGATATATAGTGAGAGAATCCTACTTGCCCATATTCAACCCATTTAAATCTCTATAAAAATGGATCTGATTTTACAATCCATTTTTTACGCATATTTTAAAATGGGTCACCCATATCCATTAAAAAGTGGATGGATATGGGCAGTTTGGCGGGTTTGTACCTAATTTGTCAACCATAATTTTCATTCACCTTCTAAGAAACACCGATAAGGACAAGGATACGATAAGATACGGATACGGCGATACAACAAATCTCAAAGAAATAATATACAAACACGGCAATGATACATCAAAATAATAATTATATATTATTTTTTTAGATAATTTTTTTTTTTGGTTAGTTCTCCATAACATTATGAATGTAAACATAATCACAAATATGATCATAAATAAATAGTCAATTACATGAGACACAAAACCTAAATTCTTTTCATCCTCTCCTTTATTTCTCTATTTAATTTTCACCACCAATTTAGTATTATAAGTCCTTTTTGTTTTATTTTTTTTAAATAATAAACTTTTTTATTATTACAATTAGACCCTACTTTTTTAAAAAAAACATATTTATAATTTTGTTCAAGCATATCCGAGAAGTATTTCGTCGTCTCCTGCTGTATCTTAGCAATATTATAGCATATTTTAGCAATATTCTAGTCGTATCCATCACATCATGATGTATTCGACGCATTTTCATATCGAATATGTATTTGATACGGTCACGATAATCCTAAGAAAGTATCTGTACTCCCAAAATTATCTTAAACCAACTTATTGGCATCTCTAATTAACAAGGATAAGAATAACAATTAAGTGGTAAATCTGAAAAAATATACTATTTTTATTCCCACTCTAACTCCAACTCATGTTTGGTCTTGATTTATTTTATCAGGAAATTGCCAAAAAAAAAAAAATAGGAAAGCAAAAAAACAGAAATTGTCCTTAGAGTAGGAACAAAAAGAGATTAACGAAACAACAAACCTCATTTGGACCATTATGGCATTTACGTAATTTAGCACCGCATGAGGTTCAAATAACAATATATTATACTAATATATATATATGTATATAATACATATATACTTTTTCCTCAGTAAGTCAGCCTTTGGCCCCCTTTGCTCTCCCCGACGGACCCTCCCCGCCATCATCGAAGTCAGAGAATCATGCACTCACTTCACTCTTCAGTCTTCACCCACCCTCGTTCAACCCCTTCTCCTCGAAAAAGAATTAAAAAAAAAAAAAACCCCTTCTCCGTACAAACTCACCTATTGTATAATCGTACAATCTCAAAATCCAACGGCTACGGGGTTATGTCAAATCATGTCATGTAAGGGTCCCACTATTTGCTGATCATCAGATCTCTAATGAGCTGTAGGACACTGGTGTGATGTTAATACAATACTGTAGTACACACATTCCTATGCAACACCATGGCTTCTTTAGTAAGCTTCTCTCTCTATGCTCTTATTCTCTCTCTCTCTCTAGAACTCCTCCCACAAGTCCCTCCTCCTTTAATCCCCTACTTTTTCTCTCTTTCTTTCAGATACATTGTCTCTCTCATCTTTACGAGTATTTCTCTCTCTAATTACTCTCTTCTTCTCTCTGTGCGTGTATATAAACAGGGAATCCGGAAAGGGAATACGAGTTTTTTTTTTCACTCTATTTCTTATTTACTGTTTCTCTCTCTCTCTCTCTCCCCCCGGGTTACTTCAGACGAGCGCACGCAGTGAGTTTGTGCATTTTCTCTCTCTAGAAGGTGTGAGGGGGCAATGTAGGAGATGGTTTACTGATTTCGCCGGAGAAGAGGTCTGAAATGGCGAAGTGTCACCAGAATAGCATCGGATCCGTGGTGCTCGATCGAGCCGGAGGTGGACACTCCCGGTTGTGGACGGCGTTTTCCGGCGCTTCATTCCGCCGGAAAATCATGGACACCGTGCGTTGCGGCGGTTCAAGCTACCGACACGACGGCGATGGAGAGAAACCGTCGGCGGAGAAGCCGAAGCAGCTGCAGAGTTCCGAGGGCGATGGCGGATCGAGATCCGAGCCGAAGAAAAACGGTGGATCCGAGAAGTTAGCGGAGCTACTGAGGCTGTCGGAATGGTCGGAAGCGGAGGATGAGGTGAAGAAGAAAGTGGAGACATTGGAGGAGTTGAAGAGAGTGGTGAAGAGGTTGCAAAGCGACGACGTTTTGAAAGGCGCAATGGAGGTCAGGAGGCTTGCGAAGGAAGATCCGGAGGCGAGAACCACACTCGCGTTGCTCGGAGCAATTCCGCCTCTCGTTGCATTGCTCGATTCGGACGACCTCCACTCTCAGATTGCCTCTCTCTACGCTCTTCTTAACCTAGGGATTGGCAATGATGCGTGAGTTTCTTTGGTGGTACCATTAATCTGTGCTGAATACGTATTTTTTATAGTTAATTTCTAATTCTGATGTTTTTGAGAAATTATTACTGTGCTATGTTTCTCTTTCTTTCGCTTTGCTTAATTTTTAATTTTCTAATTTTGTTCTGCTATGTTCTGTTTTTTTTTTTTTGAGAAATAGAGTTTTCCTTTCTCATCTGTATATTATTTAAATAATTAGATGGCATTTATACTCGAGGACAAGTCGCTATCTATATATCCAGGTGTGGTTTTGTTAAGAAGGTTCTGAATACCACCTACCTACAACATGTTGCTTGTCATTCGTTCATGGCATTATCTTTTAGTCACAGTTTTCTTTCTTGCCCAGAATCAGTATGAATTTTGTATATCGTACTGTGGTATACACATTACACACACGTATATATATATATATATATATATATATATATATATATATATATATATATATATATATATAATCAATTAAATCGTCAAACCTTTTTGCAGAAACAAAGCGGCCATTGTTAAAGCAGGAACTGTTCACAAGATGCTAATGCTAATTGAATCTCCAAATGGGTCACCAAAGCCGGCTGTCGCGGAACCAATAGTTGCAAATTTTCTTGGCTTGAGTGCACTAGACTCCAATAAACCAATAATTGGTTCTTCAGGGGCAATCCCTTTCTTGGTAAAAACGCTTAAAAATTTGGAGAAAAAGAACAGCGGTCAAGCCGAACAGGACTCTTTACGAGCACTATACAATCTTTCAATATCGCCTTTGAACATTTCACCAATTCTAGAAACCGACTTGATCCCATTTCTCTTGGCTGCATTGGGCGACATGGATGTGAGTGAAAGAATCCTCTCAATTCTAAGCAATGTGGTATCTGTGCCGGAGGGTCGAAAAGCAATCAGCACTATGCCTGATTCATTCCCAATTCTAATTGATGCTTTGAATTGGACCGACTCTCCAGGGTGTCAAGAGAAGGCATCGTATATTTTAATGGTGATGGCACACAAAGCATATGGAGATAGACATGCCATGATCGAGGCCGGCATTGTTTCGGCATTGCTTGAATTAACCCTTTTAGGAAGCACATTAGCACAGAAGAGGGCTTCGAGGATCTTGGAGTTTTTGAGAATAGACAAGGGGAAGCAGGTTTCGGAAAGCTATGGAGGGGGTCTCGGTGCTGCGGTCTCAGCTCCTATATGTGGATCTTCATCCTCAGCAGGAGATCCAAATCATCAATTGAAGGAGTGTCTGGAGGAGGAATTTGTCATGATGAGTGAAGAGAGAAAAGCAGTGAAGCAACTAGTCCAACAGAGCTTGCAGAACAACATGAAGAGGATTGTGAAGAGGGCCAATTTGCCGCAAGATTTTGTTCCATCCGATCATCTCAAGTCCCTCACAACAACTTCAACTTCAAAAAGCTTACCATTTTGAGAAGATTGTGAAAGAAATTCCAAGTTAGTCTTTCTTTTCATTTTAGTGAGTTTTATGTTAACTTGTTATTGGACTAAAACAGCCATTTTTTTTGTGAAAATGTACATTTTTATTACTACCATTTATATCATTTATATTAGAAAATTTTCATTTGTGATGACGTCTAGTTTAAGTTGAAAATGGAATATGGACATGATATGCTTGAAAAATTCACAGCTCACAATTTCATAACTTGTGAAAGTGCCAAAAATCATCTAGAGCTTTATTAACTTTTTTCAAGAGTGCTCTCATTTCATCAGTGGTATAGGATGCAAATACGGAAATTCTGAGGGCTGCTTTGGTCATATAATTGGTGAACCCGTTTAATTCGGGGTCACTTTCATCCCATTGGTACATTTTTGTCTATCCCTCTGGGTCCAGTCTACTCATAATTTTATATTATTGACATTGTATCTCTCTGATAGAAGAGTGTCGGTAATTTTTCTCTCCAAAACAGTAGGGACCCTTCACTGCTCTTGCCATATGGGACTCTGTCCTTTGTTGGTTTTTCTGGGTCTCGGTGTTTCCTCTGGAATCTATGGATTTACACAGTAAAAAATTTAATTTTTGTTGTGCATATTCAGTGAAAGCATGGGCTGCAAATGGAGCAGTCCTCTGTTTTCTTTTATTAGTTTAACAATAGCATTAATTAACCTGTTTAACTAATGTTTTAAGCCATTGACCTCTTCTTCACTGAACTTTTTTTAATTAACCTATTACAGATGAGGAGAGGAGGGTTAGTGAATTTATTATGCATATACTGACAACGTGGGCTGCAAACGTTTGTTTTCTTTGATTAATCAATAGTACGCAGTATTAATTAACTTCTGTTTAACTAATATTTTGAGGCATTGGCCCTTTTTTAACTGAACCATTTTTTATTACCCATTACAGGTGAGGAGAGAAGGGTTAGTGGATCGGAGAAGGGAGAAGAATCTGAGCTTTTCACTGCTAGATACTCTTAAACTTCATGAGCTACAACCTCTCCGCAAGGTATATATCCTACATATCATACAATCTTCATTATGAAAGAGAGTTTTTTTTTTCTTTTTTTTTTTTCATCTTATGGATTTTCAGCCTCTTCAAGTCTTTACTGTTCTATCTTGGAGTTTTTATCTCCTGTTCAGCTGTAAATGTTTGTGGTAAATATTAATATATTGGAAGGAGATTTTGTTTATATCTATCTTATTACATTATCTAAAAAGTTCCCTCCTCTGAATACCACAAGGAGAAGAAAATGAAAGAGCTAAGCAGTGGTTGACTTTAAATTTTGATACCAGACATGGTCATCTTGAGAGAAAATTGGCATCAGTTTGCAATCTTATAATATATTATATTATATTATTTTCCCCTTTGCACATGGCCACAGAACTTGAGAAGTTGTGCTCCACATACCCAAGGAAAACCGGATTGGAGTTTTAAGGGAGAATTGATACATTAGGTTTTAAGGGAAAACCGAATTGCTATCTTATAATACGATGTTAGGTTGAAGTGAAGCGATTACTTTATCCAAAGTTGTAATTTGTAACGGGGTATATACCATTCAATCACACAAATTGATTATTTGTTTTTCCTGGGATGTCAAGTAGTGGTTGTTGAGACACATTCAGCATTATATTTGAGAGAAGTGTGGGGGCTTGAAGAAATTAGAAGTCTAATTATAGTAGATGGCAGAGTTATTATCATCCTTTCTTGACCGTTGAGATCCCTCCGAACCACGTGAACTTGTCTTTCTCGATTGAAATATTGTTGTTTCTTTCTACTGATTGTTCTCATCTCGTTCCATTAATCATTTACAGTAGTTGTCTTTAATGCATTGAAATGGTCCATCCTTTATGTTATTAGTGCTTTGCTGGATAAGTTTATGTCAAAACTCTGTAAACAACACTTACAATTCTGTAGGCAGAAAAGGTTTTGCAAGATTCAGATTTAAGTCATAGAAACCTGATAATGAACATACCAAGTTGGAAGTAAGCGAAGTGATTCAAGCTTTTCTGTGTGTGTGTGTGTGTGTCTATATATATATATATATATATATATATATGTATGTATGTATGTATCCTTCCCTTCCCTTCCCTATATATATATATATATGTATGTATGTATGTATCCTTCCCTTCCCTAAGTTGAATTGTTTAATTTTTGTTGCTACCTATTTAATACTGAACTTTTATATATGATGCTTGAATATTTAAAGCAATCATCCATCCATCCATCGTGCATTGTTGAGGGTTCTACTTTAATGCAATATTAAATCAATCTTACCTGAAATACGTGGGTGGGTAATTGTATTAAAAAAGAAATAAAAGAAAAGAAGTGTAAAATAAATAATTGAAATTGAACTCTAGGAGAATTTATTGTTGAGGGTTCTACTTTGATGACCTGACCTTGTGTTTGCTTGCTTAGAACGATGATGATCATGTTATCGTAACAACCTCAGATGACCAATGTCATACAGTATATATTTATATTATGTTATATTATATTATATTATATTGTTCCCTATTTGAAATATGCGGTACTGTGTCATGAATGAGTTGACACTTGAGTTCAATCTACAATCCACGTAGCTAGGTACTCGGACTCAATTCCACTCTCTATGAATATTATCCCGGAGGAAAGCACTTTGCAAAAGCATATTGTTTTAGAAACTTGTGTGCTTAAATTAGCTGGGCTTTCCTAAAACCACAATGAGGGTTAGCAAAGTTTTTGTTTATATTGTTATATATATTGTTAGGCAAGACAAGATCTATCAACTTGTACCTCTCATGTGGAAGTTCGTGCAGAACCCCACTTCATTCCAATTACTTGAGGATGGCCATTGGTTTCATCATCGAGTATTTCTTCTCTCACAAATGGGTTATATATATATATATATATATATATATATATATATATATATTACCAGTTGTCAAAGTTGCATTGTCTATTACTACTGTTGCATTGACTCTTCAAGTAGTTGTTGTAACTTGCTTTTGAATAGCAAATATTTCTTTGACTATGAAGTATAGACACTAACCCCACCACTAATCTCTCTCTCTCTCTCTCTCTCTCTCTCTCTCTATATGTATATATGTATGTGTTGGGCTAATTGACAATATGCCATGGTCATCCCCCCATAGTTTGGGCAGAGGAAACGGTTCTCTTTTCATTTTAGGAAAGCTATTAATTATGATGTCGGTGGTCGGGAAATTATTAAGTAGTTTTGACCCAACATTAATACGTTATTACGACAAGTGTTGAGACAAAGAAAGACACATATGGGGGCTATAATTGGAGACCACCTTATAATCTCTGTTTGGTGGTATAGGGATTATGGAGACTTTAAGGTCTATGGCCTAAATTGCAATGTTAGGTCTCCGTATTTATTAGGCAAAGCCTCGGATTCCAATTAGTCTTCCACCAAACAATTCTTCAAATGCATGGTCTCAATATTCAGCACTAGGCATGTCAAAGGCTTAGAATATTTTTTTATTCTCAATTCATTAACAAATTGTCTTATTACCTCACCTATAGAGTGTGACTCTATATGTATATGTATATGTATATGTATATGTATATATATCTCATCAAACAATATGAAATGTAGTTCTCAGCTCGACAGTCTCACCAACTTGACAAAAGAAAAGTAGGGACTTATTCTGAAAGACTTTGAAAGCATATAAATAACAGATTTTTTTTTATAAAAAAGAAAAAAGATTTCTCTGAAAATAGGATTTGTTTTTTATTTAATTCCAAGTTTTAGAAAATAATTATTATTTCTTTTGTTTTTAAAATTTAAAACTGTTTTGAGGAACTGAAGTAAGCATTCATTCATTGTGGAACAGTCAAAGAAAGTCCAATATAAAAATCTTAGTTTTGATGGAGACCCTTAGGTTTGGTGGGCCCTTATTTTTTTACTAAGAATAAGGAACCGTTGTTGAGAGTTGAGACTGATGATCTCTCTCTCTCGTCATGGGTTGGTGGGGACATCCACACAACTACCTCCTTCAATGCACAACTCTCGTCTGTCTTCATCGACTTTTTTTTTTTTTAATTCCTTCGTCTGCGATCGTCTGTATATATAAATATAAATATAAATATATGTATATCTATGTACCATACTTTGTCAGATATATTATTGAACAAAAGTTGAAATTGATGCGATAAACTTAGGTTTAAGTGCATTAAACTCCTTCAACTATTTTCTCTTTTTCAAAAAAATTCCTAAATTATCATCTGGACATTTAATCTCATGAACTATCTTTCTCTCTCTTAAAAAAAATCTCCTGAACTATTATTTGGACACTTAATTCCTGGATTATCTTCTCTTTTTGCAATAAATTCCAAATCGTTAAATTTTTGTCTAAAATCTAATCTTAGTTGACACACGTGACCTACTCTAAATTTATAATGTCAAAAATACCCTTATCACTGTTAGAACCATTATATAAATAAATACTCTTTATATCTCAACCTTTACAACTAATATATCTTATTTTATTATATTTTCTTCTTATATATCTCTTTATCTATATATATATTATATTTATATTTTTTTATTTATTGTATTTTATAAAAAAAATTATTCTTATTGACTTATAATTTTGTATTTATTATATTATATTTATATATTATATATAATTATATTTATATATAGCTCTTATTTTATTATATTTTCTTCTTATATATATATATATTATATATTTACTTATTATTATTATATATATCTTTATATTTATATTTTATTTATTGTATTTTATAAAAAAAATCATAAATGAAAACTTGAACTGAAAATAAAATCTGAAACTGAAAGGTTCGTTTTGAAGCTTTCAAATTATGTCTAAGGATTGTCAAAATTTTAACATCACTTCATTTTTTCAAAAATGAAAACTGTGTTAATAAACGCGATTTCTATTGTGAATTCCTAAAAAATGAAAATGAAAACTGAAATTTGGAATCGGAAGTGCTATCAAATATGGCTTTAGTTTACTACACCAACAATTATACATATTAACTAACGAGAAAAAAAAGTAATTTGATTTTTTTGTTAAATGCTAGTTGACGATTTGTCCTTTTAAGTGTGTGTTTCTTATTGTTCAGGAGGGTAATCTGATGATAGTTTAAGGGACCAATTTGTAGTTTAAGGGGTTTCTTGTAATCTGTGATGATTCAGGGGAGTTTCTTATAATCTGATGATAGTTCAGGGAGATTTCTTGCAATATGGTGATAGTTTAAGAAGTTTAATACACTTAACACAAAAACTTAGGATAACCAGCAATGTGAAATCTCAACTCTACTCTGTTAAAGAATTGATTAGGCTCTATTCAGTAGATATAACTCAAGATTCTTCCACATTTTCTTGGCAACCAAACAGATGGAGCTGAGTGTTTTAGATTTTGCTTTTATCATTAGATAAGCTTGTTTATTGATCTAACATGAATATAAATTATAGAATAAGAGACATTAGCCTACGTTAAAGTTTCTTCTAGGACCATATATATATATCTATATATATATATATATATATATACCGGCCTGTTCTACCTTCAATTAATGTTTACCCTACAGAATTAATGGCTCAACTTGAATATGATTTGTTTGGTTCTCAAGAAACTAACTACTATCTGAAGAAACTGATCCAACTACTACAACAAGCATGAGCTGAACTTGTGTCCTCTTAATTTTAACCATGTCAACTCAAGCGAATATATGTATATTTACTTGTTTTGTATTTATGTGTTGAGGTGACCAAACAAACTTGTAACACTGAGAGTCTGAGACAATTAAAATTCAATAAATGGTAGCTTCCCATGTCATTATACTATCAGTTCGTGTCATCCTCTGGATCACCCAACGGATAAAACTCATAAATAATTAGCAAGAAAGATCGGTGCAAATTTAAATGAGTTTTGAAAACCCAGCGCGCACACACACACACACACACACACACACACACACATATATATATATATATATATATATATATATATATATAATGGGACAATGAAAGTGAGAGCCTGGATTTTCTGCTGTGCCCGCTATGCAGTAGTAGAAAACGACTTCGTTTTATAGGTACTAAACAGATTTGGCTAGAGTTAACCAAGTAAAAGAGTTAATAAAATAATACTATATATCTTTCCAAAGATGCGTAATAAATGAGTACTGCAAAAGTTATCAAACTTAATAAAATAATATTATAATCCTTATCAATACTAAATAACTCTAATATAATAATATTATTTGAAAAAGTAATTTATTAATTGAGTAGTGATGGGAAAGAAGGTAATTTTTGAATAACTTACATAATCTAACGTTCCAAGTCACATCATATTCGGTACTTCATTTGAAAATTTTACTATGATTTCCTATCATTATTCTTATTAATATTACAACTCTTTCAAAGAGTTAAAAATAAGAAAATAAAATAATTTTATAAATAAATTATAACTTTTTATATTTTCACTTTCATAAATTCCCTCTCTAATATAAAGTATGTTGAATCTATATAAATTCTAAATATTTATATAAACTCTTGTTATCTCTTTGCATATGTAGATATCCATATATCATTTCTATAAATATATTTAAAAATTTAAATTGAGTTTTAAAAAGACAAATTAACTTCATTGAAGCTAGAATTTGAGTCATTGAAATGACGAAATATGTTATTTATTTATGAAGTAAATGTCTTATTTTAAATAAAATGACTTCTTTTTCAATTTTCAAACTTAAATAAATTAAATAGGTTAAGAAAAGTAAGACATATAGTGAATTATGAACTAATTGAGTTGCTTTCCAAAATCTTATTTTAATCAATCTAAAGAAACATCAAATTCAATTATTCAATTTTAGAAAATTCTTTAATGAAAGTGCATTTTGTTACCTTCTTACATTGAGCCTAATCATACATGGTATTAGATTATTATATTTCAAATATTCATTATTGTATGATGAGTGAGGTACAAAAACTTTATCATGAAATATATTTATATATACTAAATAATTTGAATTTATATAAACATTAACATCAGCAAATCAATAATTAATATAAAAATTTAGATTTCCAAGGCAATTAATTCAATGTTTTATCGCAATTCATTCATGAATGGTTTTACACTCTAATACCATTTAATTCAAAAAAAATAATATTTACATTTTTTTTAAACATATTCAATTCATTTATGAGTTTGAAAAAGTAAATTTAAATATTACATGTTTTATTTGAATCAAAATAACGATATCTCAAATTCAATTAGTCAATTTTTAAAAATTCTTTAATGAAATTATTATATGACGTTCTCAAAATATGAAAACTTGTCAAGAATAATGGTAAATTTACTTAATGAAAGTATCAAATAATGTTAAATTTTGTTTTATTGTTTATTATGATAGTCTGAGGAAAAAAAAAAAAAAGATCTTGTTGTCCAAGGTTGCCCCCTTTCATATAATTTTGGAAAGATCACAGATTAGTCCTACTTTTGCACTCTAAAAACAAATAAGTCCTAACAAAAGTTTCATAGGACAATGATGTTCTACTTTCATAAAAAATTCTAATAAGGTTCTATAACTAATACAATTTTTTTTACCCTTTTTATATATCATGTATGTTGCTTGACTAATTTTTAATTTTCTTCAAACGATTTTGCTAAAATGTTTATTTTATAATAAATAATTTTAGAATTTTTTTATTTCAAATGCAAGTTATATTTGATTTATTAAGATAATTTGATAAATTTTTAAAATAATTTTATCTCAAATTTACAGGGATTTTTTTTATTCTTGAGATTTTTAAAAAATAAATATGAAGTTGAAAATTCAAAAATAATGAAAATAATTTATTTATTATTTATAAATTAAATGCATCAAAATATTTCATTGTATTTTAACATGTTGTTGGTATTTATAGAAAGTAAATTTGAAATAATTTGTTAAATATTTTAGGATTATTAATTTTGATAACAATTAATATATTTTTTAAAATAGGTATTAGCTACAAAATATTGGAAGTAGAGAGAAAATTTGTATTATATTGAAAGAAAGTACTAATGAAAATTTAGAAATAAAGGGCAATACTAAAAAAATATTTATTATTTATAGAATCTGAACTTATTTGAAAATATTTTTTAAAGTAGGACTCATCTTTGTGAAAATTTTATAGGACTTATTTTTATATAGAGTTTAAAAGTAGGACTTGTTAGTAATATTTTCTACAATTGGTTGGGTCTTATCTTCTCTAACTCCATATATTTTCTAAAAATATATTTGTAAATTTAAATTGAGCCTTGAAAAGGCAAATTCACTTTCCTTAAAATAAAATTGGAGTCATTGAAATGGTTATGTATGTTGTTCATTTACAAAGTAAATGTGTTAATTGTAAATAAAATAATATTCAATTTAAAAGCTTAAATAAATTAACTAAGTCAAAAAAATTAAATATGGTAAGTTTCAATTTAAATGTCATTTTTCCTAAATTAAGTGCACTAAAAAATCGAATTAGGTTCAAATTCATCTTCACTATTGGATTGTACAATTGAGTTCAAATTAGGGATTTTAGTACCCTAAATTTGATTTCGGCCAACATTGGAAGGTCATAATCCCTTATCAAAGTCAATCAAGTGGTTCAAACCATTAATTTGAATCATAATCCATCCAATTGAACGATTTAATTTCAAATTAGCTTATCCGATTGAGCTAATTTTGTGAAATCACAAAAAATGAGCTGTTGGGCCCACATTGCCCATTTTTGATTTGTCAAATCTCTATCTTTTCATCACCAAACACTCAAAATAATCATTTTATGGCATAATTCAGTTTCTTTTACCTAATAATTCTCAAGTTTTCCTCTCGATCAACCTACTTTCACCATTGGATAGAATTTGGGACACCAGAGTCGTCCGATCAGGGATACTAGTTCCCTAACTCTTAATTCTTCATCTTGTCATAATCAAATCATTAAATTGACGATTCTATCATGAAATTCAAGTCATTTTATGTAAAATATTTCATAATTTTACTCTAATTGTGATTTAGGACAGTTTTAGTAAGTTTCATATATATATATATATATATATATATATATATATAATATTTTTTTTAAAGAAAGTTTAATTTTGGGTACTAGTTTTTTTATTATTTTAGTTTCCTTTTGGAAATAGATTTCCTTTTCCTGTTTGGATTAGGATTTCTACAAGTTCCTTTATTTTTAGATTTCCTAGTGTTGTTATAATTATGATTTATCTATTATAAATATATGTACTGCCATAGGGCATAAATCAATCAATCAATTTATCAATAATATATCAATGGTTTTGTAATTTTTTTTTTAACTTTGTGGATTCAAAGTTGTCCTTACTTGTGCGCGAACAATTTCATAGCTTCCTCTCCGTTAGTTGGTATCAGAGCCTTGTTTTACCCTGGTCTGATGACAATTGTTTGTTTTGGTAGCACCCACTTTGTTGACGATAATTGTAGAGTGAAGGCCAATTGGGCAGCCATGCAAGCTCAAGAACAGCATTTTGGATGGATGGAACGCATCTTACAGGATCTCCAACCAGCTATCATTGGATTTGGGATTGGTGGCAACCAGGCTCGTGAACTAGTTCGGGTTCGCACCGACGATGTTCCTCGTGGTCAATCAAACATGGGTTATGTTCCTGTATATTCGCGTAGGCCTCGAGCCTATGAGGATTATTTCGATGACGAGGAGTTTGGCTTCAGAAGGGTGGTGGTGAATCGACGTGATCGAGGTAGACGTGATAAAGTCTGTAAATATTCATACAATCACGAGTTTCAAAGAAAACTTAATCTACTCATTTTTCGTGGAAGTTTTATTATTAAGCAAGTCTTAGATTGACTTGAAGAAGTTGAAGAATTTTTGAGTATTTTGATGTACCCAAAAATAAGCAAGTTCTGCTTATAGCCTTTAAGTTTAAAGTTTGTGCTTCAGCTTGGTAGGATCAGACACAAACTAGCCGGATATGGCAAGAAAAACAACGTGTGCGATCGTGGTACAAGATGAAAATGTTGATAAAAGCTAAATTACTAACCCCAGATTATGAGCAGATGATGTACAACAAATATGAAATTGCAAGAAAGAAAGTTAGTCTGTTAATGAGTGCACGAAGGAGTTTGATAATAATTTTGTAGAAGCAACCGGTGATTGTTAAGAGATTGATTATGAGCAACATTTTGTTGCTTTGCCTCTAGTAGTTGAAGATAATGAAGATGTTGATTCCTTAATCATAGAAGATGAGGCTTCTAATAATATATCTTCAAAGACCTACTTTGAAGATTTAGTTGATGGTGTGAGAAAAATAGACATGGAATATTGTGATAAAGAGGAGCATAGGCCAGAAGATTGTGATGAACATAGGCGAGAACATGACGAGCTCTCAACAAAGATGCAAGCCGTAGCTTTAGTTACATTGTCAGACGTTGTGGTGGCCACTCCAGGACATAATGTGGACCAATTGTGCTATTCGATAGTTATAGATTTAGATGATCTTCCATTACCGCCATGTGATAAGGTGCACCATCAAGCGCTTTATTTGGATATGCGACCTAATTCCACCAAGGATGACGTGAATATTCGTTCTGAAATGACAGTAACTATCTTAGTGAAACTCATCAAGTGCTTGAGATCTATTAAGGAACATGGTTTTGCTGCATCAAAATTTAAAAGCAAAATAAAGACATGGTGATTAGTTATTTCAAGCTTGCGGGTCCCACTATAGTTCAATCTTTCATCCAAGTTGTTTGCCTAGCCAACGTCCACTTCATCACTTGTCAAAAGACACATGCATGACATAGTATTATTTTCAATTGCTGGTAGTAAAATTTGGCCAATTCGCATGAAGAGAAATAGTGATGTTTATGAAGCTTTGAGATCATGTCTTTCGTGGTATAAAATTGATATACCTTCTTCATCACAACTAAACTCGAGGACGAGTTTTTTTGAAGTGAGGGAGACTGATGTAGGACAATTTTAGTAGGTTTCATATTATATATATTTAATATTTTTTTTAAAGAAAGTTTAATTTTGGGTACTAATTTTCTTTTATTTTAGTTTTCTTTTGGAAATAGATTTCATTTTCCTATTTGGATTAGGATTTCTGCAAGTTTCCTTTTATTTTTAGTTTTCATAGTGCTGTTAGGATTATGATTTCTCTATTATAAATATATGTACTACTATAGGGCATAAATCAATCAATCAATTTATTAATAATATATCAATTGCTTTGCAATTTTCTTTTAACTTTGTGGAACAAGGACAACTTTGAATCCACAAAGTTAAAAGAAAATTGCAAAGCAATTGTTATATTATTGATAAATTGATTGATTGATTTATGCCCTATGACAGTACATATATTTATAATAGAGAAATCCTAATCCTAACAGCACTAGGAAACCTAAAAATAAAAGGAAACTTGTAGAAATCCTAATCCAAACAGAAAATGGAAATCTATTTCCGAAAGAAAACTAATATAAAAGAAAATTAGTACTCAAAATTAAAATTTTTCTAAAAAAAATATTACATATATATAATATGAAACCTTCTAAAACTGTCTTACATCAGATTAGGTTACTTTCACCGTTAGATCGAAAAAGGGGAATCTGGGTCATCCGATTAATGCTTAAGAAGCCACTTCATAACACTTCTAAACATTCTAAACAATTCGAACTCAACATCAATTTCTTAGAAATTGATGATGATAAGGTAGAGAGAACATCCCTACCACAATTCCAAGCTTTAACTTCAAAAGTCCCAAATCACCAAATCTTCAAACTCCTCCAAATTTGAATTTTGAACCGTAGAAGCATAGATCGTAGCAAGGAGAACAACTTTCTCTTCTTGAGCTATCCCCAATTCCAAACCCTAGTTTTGCCCATCTTTTCAAACTTCACCAAATTGAATTTCGAACCAATCAAATTGAAGAGAATGATGAGAAGAACAAACTTTCCTCTTGGAACTAATTTTCAAATCTCACATTAAGCCTCTCATAATCTAGAGAGAAGTTAGAGTGAAATTATAGAGAGAGAGAGGAGAAAATCTAATTTTTGTGATGAAATAAATGTCATAAATCTATTTATATTTACAACTTTTGCAATTGAGTCCATCTTTTCCTCTTAATTTGCTCTTTGTTACTACCAACTCTTTACTAATCACATACTAATGTATTCTTCTCCCAACTTATATTTTAAATTCCTTAATTGTTTAAATATGCCGTTATATAAATTTTTCGAGACTCGTAAAAGTCTTCCGGGTCATCCAACTCATCCTAGGCCCTACACCTAAATTCAAAAATTTTGAAAAAGTCTCATAACTCATAAAACACATATTTAAACTAATTTCTCATTCTTTATTACAATTAAAACATAATTAATTATAATTTAAAAAAAAAATAAATCCAAGGCTTTACACAAATGATTTAAATGTTCACAATTTTATTTCAATAAAAAATTGGTGATATAAAATTCAAGTTTCAATTTCATAAAATTTCTTCAATTATTCAATAATTGAGGTTAATTTATTTTTTTAACTTAAAATATGTAGGATTTTTATTTATTTATTTAACAATTTCATTGAAAAAATTTCAAATTTTTTTAGAGATTTTTAATCATGTGCATTTGCACATGCTCTATACTAGTAGTTACAAATAAGAAAAAAAATTATGAAATTTGAAGTTAAAAAAAATCAACACCAGTAATGTACATTTATTAAAGAATTTCTAAAATTGACTAATTGAATTTGAGATATCTTCATTTTGATTGAAATAAAACTTGTAATCTTTAATTTTACTTTTTCAAACCCACAAATGAATTGAATTCGTTTAAAAAATTCAAAATATATTTTGTGTGAATTAAATGGTATTAGAGTGTAAATTATTTGTGAATGAATTGTGCTAAACATTGAATTGATTGAATTAAAAATCTAAATTATTATATTGATTATTGAATTGTTAGTTTTGATGTTTATATAAATTCAAATTATATATATATATATATATATATATATATATTGCGATGATTTATGTTTTTCAAACTTAGAAACATAAATTATAAAGCTTTTGACCCTCAAACATCATTCTATAATAAATATTCGAAATACAATAATCTAACACCATGTATGATTATGCTCATTAACGAGATGCATAGTTATTAAAGAATTTTCTAAAATAACTAATTGACTTTGATGTTTCTCTATTTTGATTGAAATAAAACTTTGAAAATTTATTGCTCATTTAGTTCACAATTAAGCATATTTCATATTTTTCTTAACATATTGAATTTATTTAAGTTTTGAAATTGAATTTTTTTTATTTTATTTAAAATCAATATATTTACTTCATAAATAAATAACATATTTCATCATTTCAATGACTCAAATTGTATTTTCAACGAAGTTAATTTGCCATTTTAGAACTCAATTTAAAGTGTATATATACATATTTAGAGAGATACGTAAATTTTCTTTTATTTATTTAATTTTCTGAAATGGTATTATAAATGTGACTAGAATATGTGGGGACTTGTTTAGAGGTCTGGAGAGTTTTATGAGCCATTCGGCTCATTATGAAATTTTGGATCGTTGGGGCCCGGGACAAGGGTTGGGTCATGGGTGGATCTGGAAAACTAGATATATTTTTGAAAAATTTAGAAGAAATTTATTTTTTGGTTTTAGACCAATTAGAATGTTGGAAGAGATGTAGAGTTGATTTTGATGCCATAGCCGCTTTGGGATTCAAAAATGGAGGCCGGGAAGGTACATTAAGTGAAATATGGGCATTTTGATCATTTTACGTCCTAGGGCTTATAAATATCCAAATCTTAAATATTTTGGCCATTTATCTCTCTTTAGAAAGCTGTATATCTCTCTTCTCTCTTCCCTTTTAAGTTCTCTAGCTTCTCTCTAGATTTTGAAGGCCTTAGAACTTGATTCAGAAGGTGCCAAAGAGGTAAAGTTCGTTTTACGTGGCAAGGGCGTTATTTTGAATTGAACAAAGTTAGGTTTGAGTTAGTGGATTTGAGGTGTAGCTTGAGATTTAATCTCTTGAGGCAGGGGGTATGTGTTGTGTCTTTCATACAAGTTTAATTTTATATTATGAGCATAAAATTGATATTTTCATGTTATATATGAATATATGAATTCTTATGAAGAAATTATTGATTTAAATTGATTCATTTATATTTTCTTGGATTGAAAATGATTGTAATGTGATTTAGAATGTATGAATTGCTTGTGTATACTTTATGTGACATATATTGCATATATAAGATTTTGTGACATGTATTGAAACCCTAGTTTCAATAAAAAAAATTGTTAAAAAGGTTGAATGAGTGCATGTGTCGATATGATTTCTTGTGTGATATAATAGAAATGAACATAAGACATGAAATGGGTGCAAATGCAACGAGACTTGTGTATGTCTATGCTAAACGTGACATATTTGGTGTATGTGGGGGTGATATGTCAAAAATGACTCATGTACAAAGTAGTGGGGGAATAGATCCTATGGGGTTGAAAGACCTCAAACTTGCGCAATAGGGTTGGTTACCAGTGGGTTAGTAGCCTAAAAATAACTAAAGACATGGGGTATGGGGCTTTGGCACGTATCCGGATTGGGTGTGTGAGTATAAGCACAATTTCGAGAGCGATGTCGTATGATTTTGTGTTGGACTTTGAGTTTGAATTCATTTTTGTCATATGTTATAGATATGATGAAATTTTGCATTGAAGCATGGATTAAATTGAGCTTTCGTGGTTTGCCAATTATATTGATGTACATTAGGGATGGCAATTTGCCCCGCTCCGTCGGGTACCCGCCCCGCTCCGCCCCGTTTAAAACCCGTTTACGGAACCGTTTAAGAAAACGGGGTGGGGATGGGGTTAGAGAAAATAACCCGCATTTAAACGGGGCGGGGACGGGGGTAAGACCTTACCCCGACGGGTACCCGCCCCGTTTAAGTATATATATATTTATACTTATATATATAATATATAGAGAAAATATTAATAATGTATAAAGAAAATATTAATATTATATATATCATACAACTATATAAGTTTATTATATCAATAATGGATGACTTAATATTATCCATTGTGTTGCAAGTACCTAAATGTGTGTTTTTGGTGTATATGTATCAAAATATCATATTTATTATTATAAAAAATTTTGCATTAAAAAAAAATATATATAAACGGGGCGGGGCGGGGAAAGTTAAACGGTTATGGGAATGGGGAAGTCAAAACCCGCCCCGCCCCGTTTATACACGGTTGCGGGGCGGGGATGGGGCGGGGAAAGTTAAACGGTTTCGGTTATGGGAAAGGCAAAACCCGCCCCGTTGCCATCCCTAATGTACATGCCATGTGAAAATGCAAATTGTGACGTTTGACTAGAATGCTATAAAGCATGACACGTAACTAGGCTATGTATTTTGATTGATTTATATATTGATATAAAATGTGAACTTGGGTGGATTGCATAACATATGACCTTGAGCCTGTTGAACTTTGTTCATCCTACATTAACAATTTTAGGACATGGCAAGGAGGTTGTCAATGGTGACCAACCATGAGTTGGACTTAGATTTTAGAAGTACTATTTTTTTGGGTTTTTTTTTATGTTATGCATGTCCGGAATGTGGAAAAAGTGCACTTAATATTGTATATAGGCGCTTATGTCTTGAATGTTGATGTTTGGATGAGAGAATGATGCTTTGTTCAATTGATGAATGTTTTACGAGTTAGTTGATATTTATACATGTTAAGGGTGCATTTGAGTATGTATGGATGTATGTTAAAATGTGAGAATGGTTTGAGGCATTAAATGAGTGTTTGAATCTTCAAGGATAGGGAAATGAGAACTCCTATGGATGCGACTACGATCAATCAAAACTAGCATTTTGATTAATCAAACCTTGATTTTTGGTTAATCAAAGGCCTAGCCAAATTTGAGGGTCAAAAACCTGTGTGTTTCGATAGAAGTTGCGCAAGAAGTGCAATTAATCAAAGTACTTCGATTAATCAAAATCCCACTTTCAATTAATCGAAGCACTTGAGGTATGTACTTAGCTGGGTTGAATAAGTAGCTTGATTGGTTGTCCCGTGAGGGGTTCAATGGTGGAATTAAGTACGTGACAGTATGGTATCAGAGTGTAAATAAGGTTAAGGAGTGATGACATGTGATGAGGTTTGATTTAATCACCTCCATTTCCTATATCAACTGAGTTATCAAAATTGAGGCGTGACAGTTATGGTATCAGAGCGTTAGGTTTGAACACCTAAGGACGAATGTTAAGGGTCGATTCTTTAGTGTTAGGTTTGGATACCTAAGGATGTGAGGTAAGGGTCGAGGTTAGGCGACTCTTATGTTTTATGTTTCAGATCTGTGTTGAGTGAAATGATATGATATTATAAGTGATTAGAGTTAATTAATTGACATATACATGTGATTAATCTCTTTTGAAAATGTTTATTAGAATCATGCCACCAAAAAGAGGTCGTGCTAGGGAAATTGATCCTATTCCACCACCCCTATAGATAGATGGGGCAGTGTTCACCAGAGATATGATTGTTACCATACAGTTGTTGGCTAGAACGACTAATGAATGGCTGCAAAATTAGGCACAAGGAGGTGGGAATAGAGTAATGAAAGCTCTAGAAATGTTCAAAAAGATGAATCCTCCTATGTTTGATGGAAGGGCAGAGCCTATGGCTGCAGAGGATTGGGTTGAGTAAATATCCAAGGCATTTGACGTGCTAAGGATAGATGAGGATGATCTAAGAATCTCAATGATTCCTATTCAGCCTACGAGGGCAGCGAACTTGTGGTGGAAGTCCAATACCCATATTCATGAGGTGAGGGATATGGAATGGGAAACTTTTTGGAGATTGTTCCTTGAAAAGTATTTTCTAGAGACAGTGAAAGAAGCGTTGCAGGATGAGTTCATACACTTGATTTAGGGAGGAATGAGTGTGATGGATTACGATAACAAGTTTATGACTTTATCTCGATTTGCACCGAAGATGGTGGCAAGTGAACAAGCGAAGGCTAGAAGCTTTGTGAAGGGACTTCAGTTTAAACTAAGAACCAAGGTGATTTTCTTGGACTTGCCTATCTATGCAAAGGTGGTAAGGTGAGCATTATTAGTTGAGGCTGACGACAATGATATCCAGAGGCTAAGGGACTTGAAGAATCAGTCTCAGAATGTGGTCTCTCATTCGAAGGGTAATCCGATAAAGAAACACAAGGGGAATAGTTCATACTCTCAAGGACCACAACAAACATAGTCATTTTCCACAGTTTCTTTGCCTATGGGATCCTTTCAGGATAAGGTGAAGTGTTTTCAATGTCAACAAGTGAAACATTACCAGCCATAATGCCCACAGTTACAACATGCACCTAAGGAGGATTTGAGGAAGTGCTATAAGTGTGGTAAGGGGGGTCATGTGGTGAGGGATTGCCCACAGAAGAAGGGTAATACTTATGGTACTACGAGGTCACAACAACAATATTCTCAAGCTTCTAGTGTACATTCAAGATTCAGAGTTCCTCAACCACCATAGCCTGAACAATCAATTCAGAGTTCACAACCGACAAGGGGAGCGACTTCTAGTGCCTCTACTCAACAATTCGATCACTAGGGGAGTGGTCCTTTAGGATGGGGGATATAAGGTTATGCTTATGTGATTACTCTAGCTGAGACTTTAGCGGGTTCTTTAGTAGTTTGAGGTATATTTTTTGTATCTAGCTCATGGTCTAGGGTCTTAATTGACTCGGGTGCAACCCATTCATTTATGTCCATTGCTTTTGCATTTGCTTTGGGATTAAAAGCGTTAACCTTGGATAAAACCTTGTGTATTGATACACTAGTGGGGGATAAAGTGATCCTAGACATGGTTTGTCGAGCATGTTAGGTAGAGATAGCAAATCGACAATTGGTATTCAATTTTGTTCTCCTAGAGATGACGAGCTTTGATGTCATTCTCATAATAGATTGGCTATCTACTTTTCGATCCAATATTGATTGTTACCAAGGAAGAGTACCAGTGTGTACACCCGAAGGATATTGTTTTTTCTTTATGAGAGAGCTGAGTGAATTTCATTCTTTGTTATTTTATGGATTGTGGAATGGAAGTGGTTATAGATTTTTTCTTAACTAGCTAGTCTTGTCATTGAAGAAGAAGGGAAAACTTTGAAAACTTTCCCAAAGATTTTTGTGATTTTGTGGATGTGTTTCCAAAAGAGTTAACGAAATTACCTCCCAGGAAGGATGTGTATTGACTATCGAAAGCTACATCGTGCGACGATCAAGAACAAATATCCTTTGCCAAGGATAAATTATTTGTTTGATCAACTCAAGGGATCAAAGTGCTTCTCCAAAATTGACTTGAGGTAGGAGTATTATCAGTTGAGAGTCAAGAGAGAAGATGTTTGATAGATAGCTTTTTGTACACAGTATGGTGATTAAGAGTTCCTTGTGATGCCTTTTTGGGCTAATAAATGCACCAGTGGCTGTCGCACCCGTGAATTTCCCCACTGGCCAGATGATTACCCCTAGTGGATTTAGGATTGCTAGTTGCCATTCCATTCCGTGTATCGTGATGGAGTGTACAATGGGCTAGAAAAAAGAAGAGATATGTTCTTGGAGTCACCACCTAACATTGAGTTCTAGTGTGCTAGGTCACCTGAGATGTTGATTTATATGGAAGTCTAGTTGAATGACTACCATGTGATCTTTCAAAACCAGATTAGTGAGTCCGAGGGTTTGGTTATATGTGGGGAAGGTGTTAGCACCCCACAACATCTATATTGAATACAATTACCTAATCCTCATGATGCTTTGCTATTTCAAAGATAATTATGTTAAGAAAAAAGGGGCTAATATGTATATGTAGATATATAAGAAAGAAATAAAGAAGAGGGGAGCAGTTAGATGGGAAATATGACTGAACCCGGAGTTGCCCGAGCTACCTACGTATCCCGATGAAGGGAATCAGGTCAAATATAGTTCCAATGGCCTAGATTGAATGATCATCAGATGAACTATTTGGATGATAATGAAGATGAGTGAAGTATGAAATATGAAAGAAGTGAATATAATGATGAATGAAATAGAATAATGACGGTGGTGGGTCCAAATCTGGAACTGTCCAGACTGCCTACGTACCTTAGAGTTGTCCAAGGATTAGGTCAAACGTAGTTTGGTAGAAAGGGTATAATGAGTTATAGTACCCAAGGACTGCAAATTGATCTTCAACCAAGGAGTGGATTTCTCGGTTAAACGTGCCGAGTTTAAAAGGTCCCTACAGACCATTATTTCTTGACCTTTTTGTTTTGGATTATAGTCCTTGTAACTCTAGGTTATGGTCTCCGTGACCCTTCATTGTATCTGGTTATAGTCACCATGACTCTGGGTTATGGTCTCTATGACCCTTCCTAAATGGGATATGGGCTTATAGTCCCCGTGACCCCTCCTTGATTGAATATTGGTTTATGGTCCTCGTGACCTTCCTAAATGGGATTTGAGTTTATGGTCTCCGTGACCACTGCTTGACTGAATGTGGGTTTATAGTTCCCGTGACTCTTCCTAAATATGATATAGGTTTATGGTCCTTGTGACCACTCCTTAACTGAATGTGGGTTTAATGTCCCCGTGACCCTTCCTAAACGGGATATGGGTTTATGGCCCCTGTGACTGTTCCTTGACTGAATGTGGGTTTAGGGTCCCCATGATCCTTCCTAAATGGGATATGAGTTTTTGGTCCTCGTGACAGTTCCTTGATTAAAATGAGTTAACGACTCGAGTAAAGTTTAAGCACAATGGGTTTAAGGTCCCCGTGAGCACTTTTGAATTAAAATGAGTCAACGACTCGAATAAAATTTAAGTATGATGGGTTTAAGGTCCCTGCGACCACTCTTGAATTGAAATGAGTCAATGAATTGAATAAAATATAAGCTCAATGGGTTTAAGGTCCCTCTGACTGCTCTTGAATTGAAATGAGTCAACGACTCAAATGAAATTTAAGCTCAATCGGTATAAGGTTCCCGTGATTGCTCTTTGAATCAAAATGAGTCAACGACTCATATGAAATTTAATCATGATGGGTTTAAGGTTCCCATGACCACTCTTTGAATTAAAATGAGTCAACGACTCGTATGGAATTTAAGCATAATGGGTTTAAGGTCCCCGTGACCACTCTTGATTGAAATGAGTTAATGACTCAAATAGAATTTAAGTACGATGGGTTTAAGGTCCCCGTGACCACTCTTGAATTAAAATGAGTCAATGACTCGAATGGAATGTTAGCTTAATGGGTTTAAGGTTACCGTGATAGATCTTGAATTGAAATGAGTTAGTGACTTGAATGAAATTTAAGTGCAATGAGATTAAGGTCTCTGTGACCACTCTTGAATTGAAATGAGTCAACAACTAGAATGAAATGTAAGCTCAATGGGTTTAAGGTCCCCATGACCATTCTTGAATTGAAATAAGTTGAAGACTCGAATGAAATGTAAGCTCGATGGGTTTAAGGTGCCCGAGACCGTTCTTGAATTGAAATGAGTCAACGGATTGAATGGAATGTAAGTTCAATGGCTTTAAGGTCCCCGTGACCATTCTTTGATTTGAAATGAGTCAGTGACTCGAATGATGGGTTTAGGTCCCCGTGGCCAGTTCTTGAATTAAAATGAGTCAATGACTCGAATGAAGTTTAAGCACATTGGGTGTAAGGTCCTCGTGACCATTCTAGAATTAAAATAAGTCAATGACTCAAATGAAATGTAAGGACAATGGTTTTAAGGTCCCCATGATCACTCTTTGAATTTGAATGAGTCAAAGACTCGAATGAAATATGAAGCACAATGGGTTTAAGGTCCCCGTGACCATTCTTGATTGGAATGAAATTATTCGTGGGACTCAAAAAAAATATAAGCACGATGAGAAGTTCGATGAACTAGAATTATCCTAAGGAATGTGCCCAAGAATTAAAAGTGTGCCTAGAATCCATAAGGCCTTAACACGTATTGAAAGTTTAGCAAGCAAGTGTGAATTGAACATGTATTGAACAAGTAAGCATGTACTTGAGCATATAAGTATGTTTTGAAAGCATGTGTGAAAACATGTGAACATGTAAGCATGTGAGCATGTATTAAACAAGTAAGCATGTACTTGAACAAACGAGTGTTTAAAGGCATGTTTGAAAACATGTGAGCTTATCTAATCATGTGAGCATTTATGAAAGTTTATGAGCATGTATGAAAACATGTGAACATGTGAGAACTTATTGAAAGTATATATGAAAACATGTGAGCACATCAACATGTGACAATTTATTGAAAGCATGTAAAAACATGTGAGCACGTAAACATATAAGAATTTATTAAAAGCATGTAAAAACATGTGAGCACGTCAACATGTGAGAATTTATTGAAAGCGTATATGAAAACATGTGATCATGTCAACATGTGAGAATTTATTGAAAGTATGTAAAAACATGTGAGCATATCATCATGTGAGAATTTATTGAAAACATGTAAAAACATGTGAACATATCATCATGTGAGAATTTATTAAAAGCTTGTAAAAAGATGTGAACATGATAAAGCATAATTTGAATAACTAAACATGTATTTAAATAAGAAAAATATAAATTGAACAACTAAGCATGTTTTGAATGATAAGGCATGAATTGAACAATTAAGCATGTATTAAAGTGGACACTTTAAATAAAAGTGTTAAAAAATGACATGAAAATTAATGAGAGAGATGGTAGAAGTCATACCTCTTTTTGAAGCAAGCAAAAGGGTTTTTTTAGGAATACTCAATCCTAAAGAAATATCACAATAAAACTTTCATGTGGGAGATATACATGAAAGTATATGATAATGAGGGTGCCTTCACATGGGAAGGGCTTGGCTTGAATGTGCCTTCAATGGAATGACTTAACTGGAATGTACCTTCAGGGGAAGGGCTTTGTTGAAATGTGCCTTTAAGGGAAGGGCTTTGGATGCGAGGGTACCTTTATATGGAAAGGGCTTTAAGACTATTTTTAAGAAGAAATTTTGAAGGCTGTGTCTTGAATTGGGAATGAGTACCTATATAGGCCTTGAATTGGAATGAAGTAGGGTTTTTGAAAGAGGTGGCTAACTTATGAGTAACACTCATTCTACTATGTTCAAGGCAATATTTGATATATTCCTAGGCACATGTGAACTTTGACTTGCAAGGAAAGGAATGCTCTTGTCATCGTATGTTGTTTCTTCAGTATTTGGCCCTATCTTGCTGAGTCTTATTGATTAACAAGTTATCATTGATCAAAGAGGAATTTGCTTTGGGCTATATTGGGGCCTCTGCTAAAGTGGTTTTGAAAAAGAAAGGGTTGTAACAGGCTCAAAATATGATATATGACTGGGTGATAGACTATGAATCACTCAAAATTCACCCCAGTTTAGGGCATGATAGCGAATGTTGCTTCTTCTGTAGGATTTTAAAAAGCAAGAGCTTTCAGTTCTAAATGATTAGTACCAATTGGAGAGGACTTTAATTTGGACCGTAATGTAGGTTAGGTGTAGGGTAGCCATAGAAAAGATATTGAGGCTGAAAGATGTTACAAAAATATGGGGTTTATAGACCGTGGTCACTATCGAAATAAACTACCCCAGCTTGGGGCAAGTTCTCTCATGTTAATCTAGATAAAAGTTCTTCAAACTTTATAATCAACCTTAATTGGAGAGGGCTTTATGTAGATTGTAACGTGGCTATGGGCTTGAGGGTGATGAAGAAAATGATGTGAAAGGCTCGAGATTGACATGAAAGTGGGGGAAAAAGATCAATGATCATTTTTGATCACCAAGGATTTGACTGCACTTCAAATTCACTTCGTTGATGCCACCTTGTAGGAATCGAACCCAAGACGTCCAGGTTTACAGCTCGTCCCAGTGGATTCTTTAATAATTGGGCTATCTTTGCTTGAATTTTTTGATGATGTTTTATGAGAATCGAGTCTAAGACGTCCGGGTTTACAGCTCGCCCTAGTAAATTCTTTGATCAGAAAGCCATCTTTTCTTTGATTTCACTGATGATGCCTCGTGAGAATCGATTCCAAGACGTTCGGGTTTACGGCTCACCTTGGTAGATTATTTGATCACTGGGCCATCTTGGTTTGATTGCCTTTTTGTATTGAAGGAGTAATCAGTCAACAACTATCTGAACTTGTATGCACAATAAAGGTCATACTCGTAATGATCCTTAGTGGGTTTGGAAGAAGGAGTATAATAAGGCTCTATGGGCTTATCAAAGGGGGTTATAATGTATAATGGATAATGAAAATGATGGCCTCTCATCATATTAATTCTTATTGCTTGGTTCTTGAAGTTTTCATCAGCCTAATGTGATGCTATGCATTAGAATTTTCCCCGGTGTGGGGTGTGACCAATGGTGGGTGTAATGAAAGAAATATTTACTATGGCACGAGGAGGGGCTAGCAATGGAAATTCATGTATTTAGGATGAAAGAAATGAGGGGCTCTCATCCCTTTGACACGGTCACATAGGTGCTGAAGCTCTTGTTTATTAGCATCTTGTTGTTTCCATAATATTAGAAGGTATTCAATGGTTGCCTTCGATGTGGAGAGTGATCCCTAACCAGAGTTGATGAAAGGAATAAAATAGGGTTAAAAGGGTTGGCAATGGTAAAATCTATATTGATTGGGGATAGAGAAAATGATGGCCTCCTATCCTTTCAACTTTGACTTGTTAATCTCAGAAGCTCACTTAACTGTGTAATGCTTGTCATAGAAATTGAATATGTCCTCCAATGGATCTTTGCTTGTGATGACCAATCTTAGGGAACGACCTAAGCTACCTACATATCATGTCTTCTTCAAGAATCAGGTCGCTCGTAGTTCGTGCTAGACTTGGTCCACAATGTGCTTAGAAAATTAACAATGTTTTTCATTTGTTGAATTTGACATGTAAGAATGAAATGATACCGATAAGCTTTACAATTGAACTATGGTCAGGTAAAAAGATTTTTTGAAGGCTTGAAAGAAGAGGATTGGAGACTGGCTCAATTTGTGGAGGTAGTGATTTGGAAGGCGCCCTAGTTTTGATTCGGGACCTTGATTTTACTTAGACTCAAGTGAGGTCCTGAGGAAAATGGGACACAAATGGAATTACTTTGACACTTAGGTGTCCTATAATGGATTAAACTTTACCTAGACACTTGAATGGTCTTACGGTGAATTGAACTCTTTGTAGAAACTTGAATTATCATATGGTGAATTAAACCTTACCTAGATACTAGAATGGCCCTACAGTGAATTGAATCCTACCCAGACACTTACAAGGTCTTGCGGTAGATGAAGTTAGATAAAGATTGAAAAGAAGTGTCCTTGATTTTTGAAGACTGTGCTAGTTTCGGTGGGGGAGTTGATTGACTGATTTTTGAAAGGTTCAAAGGAAAGGTTTTCAAGAATTGCCCCAACTTATGGGGAATGACTTTGAAAGGTGTCCTAAATTTTATTTAGGGTGTTATGAAAAAACTGCCCCAACATTTATGAAGAAGAATTGATAACAAACAGGTTGGGAGAATGAAATATTTTCTAAAAATTTCCCTAGCTTAGATGGGGATTGGCTTGATTAGAGGTGGATCCTTATTTATCAGGATCCTCATAGTCGATGATGGATTTGGTCAGATCTTCATCTTTTGGAAGAATGAGTGAGTTTCACGGTGTGAAGGAGTTGATTTTTTTTTTGAACATTTGGCTTAAGGAGGAATGTGGTTTGTATTGGATGGAATGACCTCTATAGAGATGTCTGAAATATAATGGACAAAGTGGCTTTTGTGGAGGCACATAAGAAGTGTCAGAAAAGAATGATCTCTAGGTGAGGTATGTGAGATGAATTGGACAGAGCGACTTCTATGGAAGAACATAAGAAATGTCAGAATTGGAATGACCTCTACCTGAGGCACACGATGTGAGTTGGATAGAGTGACCGATAGAGAAGTGTCCAAAGTGGGTTGGAATGCGATGATCTTTACGTGAAGTACACAAGATGAGAATGCGATGACCTCTATGTTAGGTGCACCAGGTGTGAATTGGACATGGTAACCTTTACGGAGGTGCCTAAAGTAAATAGTAAATGGAATGCCCTCTAAGTGAGGTGCATAGAATGAATTAAACGGAGTAGCCTCCAAGGAGGTTAGTACCTAAGATGAGCTGGACAGAAAAAGATTTCTAAGGAGATGCATGAGATGAATTGGGTAGAAAGATCTTTAAGAAGACATATAAGATGAATTGGAATGGAATGACCTCTATGTGAGGTGTACGGTGTGAGTTAAACGGAATGTCCTTTAAGAGGTGCCTAAAGATGTATGTCTTGGGATTGGAACAAATTTTGAGAAGATGCATCATGGGACGACCGTTAGAAGGTAGATTTTGAAATTGAACATTATGTGTTTCAAAAGATAATGTGCATCAAAAATGTATTTGAACTTAAAATTAAAAATGCATTTGAAAAATGTATTCAAATAATTGGAGTAAAAACTATCCATTTTGACGAAAGAGGGTTGATAAGTGTTCAATTCTATGCATTTGAACCCTCTTTATTGCATATGTTAGTCCCGTTTCTACGTTTACCGAGATATGTTTATGGTATTTTTGTGTTTTTGATGTATTGCAGGTCTTGTAGTAAAAGGAGCAAAGTTTGAGGCTTTTTGCAGTTGAAGAGAAAAGTCAGAATTGTAGTCAAGGCATCTCGATCAATCGAGATGTTGGTCTCGATCAATCGAGATCTCGATTGATCGAGATCTTACTTTGATTGATCGAAATCTCGATCAATCGAGATCCAATCTCGATTGATCGAGATTCTGCAGAGCCACTTGCCCACTTGCTCTCCCACTTGCAACAAAATTCCCCTTTTTGCACGACTTAGAGGGATTGTCTGACTTGAACAAGACCTTTGGGGACCTTCTTGATATAGTTGGTATATATATTGATATATATATATATATATATATATATATTGTGGGCCCCAAGGTTGAAAAGGTAGCCATAAAGCACAAAAAGAAGCCATTCTCACATATCTCTCAAACAGATCAGAATACAAGAGGAGAGACTTTCGGGAGAGGAGAAGAAGGAGCTGAACCAGACCTTGAAGCTCCATTTTCTTCATCAATGGAAGAGTGCAAGGCAACCATGAGCAACTAACTTCTATACTAGGGTGTTGTTGAAGCCCCTAGCCATGTAAACTTGTTCATTGTTGTAGCATTTTGGGATTTGTTCTTAAATGTTGATTATTTAGCCTAGTGACCATGTACACTAATACATCTCTTTTATTTATTCATTTGATTTTGATTTTATTCTTGTCTTAGAGTAGAATCTATCTTGTGAATGCACAACATTTATTTCTTCCACAAGAAGGGCAAATGATGGCTAAGTAATGGTACTTTAAATGTATGTGGTGTGCTTGCTTGTATAAACCATGCCAAGATAAGGTAGTTTGGATGTAGGTTCATTTAGAAAGTAGGGTAATTAGTTAGGTTGAAGAACTATGCTTGTTGAAGATAGATTATGATAGGTTGGTGCTCACATTAATCTTTTGATATGTCATTGAGGTCACAAGCCTAATGACATTGTTAGGCATTTAATTTATGAATCCCAAGCTTGCTACACTTATGCACATGTGAATGGCTAGTGGTGGAAACCGCCCATAGTTCTCTCTCTCCCAACTTTTACTCTTTAAATTTATTGTTATTACATTCATGCAATAGTTTTATAAACAAAACTCAAAACCTTATTTTTAGGATTAAAGTGGAAGTAATCTTTCTTTAAGACAATTACGACTAATCCTCGTGGGATCGATATCCTCTATATAGAACCGTGTCTACAAAGATTCGTGCTCTTGCGAGTGGTTAAATTATATTTTGATAAAAGGGGCAAAAATAAGCTTACAATATAATTCAAGTTCCAACCACATCAAAATTTTGGCGCCGTTGCCGGGGACTACGGTTTAATTGTCGCCATTGGAAGATTAAATCTGGTTTAATTCTTAGGCTAGAAATTCTTTCATTCTTTTTTTTTTTTTTGGTATATATCTTGTTCTTATTTCTCAAATTTCTTGATTTTAGGTATACCACATAGCGGGCATCTAGAAGGATTAAAGTTAGAACCCTTTGTGAGTATAAAGTCTAAAATTAGTGGGTTTGAGTTCATTCATTTTTTTTTGTATATATTATTGTTTATTTTGCGTATTGAGGTGTTGTTCTACTATTAATGCATGCTAGGTAGACGGTCCTTGTCACTTCCGTTGCTTCCTTGTAATTTTGAACTTGAAAGAACACTTAGACAACGTAGAGGAACCTCTAGGGACCCTATATTGCCTAGGACTGAAAACATGGACCCAAATGAGAGACAACCTCCCGGTCTACCTCCTTTTAATCATGAACAACAACCTCCACCTCCTCCTTCTCAAGGAGAGTTGCTTATGGACTTTTATCTTCCGACTAGATTTGAAGTACCTTCATGTATTCAATTTTCGGATGTAGCGGCAAATCAATTTGAAATAAAGTCTTCCACCATCAATCTTCTTAATAGCTTCCATGGTCTCCCTAATGAGGATCCATACCAGCATTTAGATTACTTCCTTTCAGTGTGTTCCACCATTCGTGTACCACACTTTACGGAGGATGATCTAAAGCTAAAGCTGCGTATGTTTCCATTCTCCTTAAAAGACAAAGCTAGAAGTTGGTTCAATTTCTTAGAACCTAACTCAATCCATTCTTGGGCGGAGATGCAAATAGAGTTCTTAAAAAAATACTTCCCAATGGGAAAGACGAGTGATATTCGGAGAGCAATCACCGGATTCACCCAAATTGATCAAGAACAATTTCATGAGACATGGGAGAGATTAAAAGATCTTCTTAAATCTTGTCCGCATCATGCTGTCTCAAAATGGCAGCTAGTGCAAAGTTTTTATGATGGGGTGAGTGAGCAACATAGGCAAATGATAGACTCCGCTTGTGGAGGTGGATACCTTTTGAAAAGCCCCAATGAGGCATGGAAACTTTTTCAAACCCTAAGCAATAATTCAGCTCAACGCTCCTCCACTAGAAAAGGGAAGGCCACCCAACCTTGTAGAGGAGTGCATAAAATTTCATGGGTAGATGAGGTTGCCATGCAAGTAGAAGCCTTATCCCGAAAAATGAACCTAATCATGAAAAATGGGCTGCCTACTCCAAGCCAACCTGTTCAAAATCAAGAAGTGTGTTCGTTTTGCTATAGCACTTCACATTTTGTGCGAGATTGTCCTATTGCCGGGCAATCTCCCGATTATGCTCAAGAGCAAGCGAATGCCTTGTACTCTAAACAGCTGAATGATCCATATTCAAATACGTACAATCCTGGTTACAAGAATCATCCGACTTTTTCATGGAAACCTCAAGAATCAAGTCCCTCTTTTCAAGGGAAAAATTCCTTTACTTCTCAATCTCAACAGCCTCAATATAGGCCAAATCCTCAACCTTACCATCAAAGGTCCAATTACCAACAACCACCACCTCCTCCGAGAAGCCAAGGCTTTGAAGAAAGAGTGATAAGCAATCTTGAGGCTAATACCCGCTTATTGCAAACTCACTCTCAATCAATCTCTAAGCTTGAAGCTAATGCTCAATCTATGGCTAGGTTAGAAGCTCAAATCGAGCAACTAGCTAATGCCTTGAATAGAAGGGAGGAAGGTAAGTTGCCGAGTCAACCGGTGGCGAATCCTAAGGGTGTTCATGTGATTGAGGATCCATCATCTTCATCTTGTATTGCTCCTCCGGAGCAAGTTCAATCAATCACCACCTTAAGGAGTGGTAGAATCATAAATTCTAAAGTTGGGGAAGAAAAAGAAAAAAAGGAATTCAATGAGCAATCCAAAAATCCAAAAGAATTCCAATCAAATCCAAATGTTTTTCCTTTAAATCCAAGTGTGACCAAAAACCCACAAAATTCAAAAGGAAAGGCAAGTGAAGTTGTGTCGTCATCAAGTCCAAATCTTGACACCTCTTTTGAACCTCCGGTTCTTTTTCCTCAAAGATTGAAGGAACCTTCTCATTTTGGGAAGCAAGGAGAGAAAATTCAAGACATGATGGAGATCTTCAAACAAGTAAAGATCAATCTCCCTCTCCTTGATGCTATCCGGTAAATTCCCTCCTATGCTAAATTCTTGAAGGACTTGTGCACTCAAAAGCGCAAATCTAGGAATAATGCTCCTAAGAAAGTCCTCCTAACTGAGCACATAAGCTCCATTTTCCAACACCAAGCCCCTCCTAAATTCAAAGATCTGGGTGCTCTGACCATTTCTTGCACCATCGAAAATCAATCTTTTGAAAAGGCACTTCTTAATTTAGGGGCTAGTGTCAATTTTTTTCCATTCTTAGTTTACCAACAATTAGGTTTGGGGGAACTTAAGCCTACCACAGTTGTGTTGCAACTTGCCGATCGCTCGGTGAAGCAACCACGTGGCATCATTGAGGATGTAATCATTCAAGTGGACAAATTCTACTTTTCGGTGGACTTCATAGTCCTTGACACGGAACCGGTTCAAAATCCAAATCGACATATTCTTATCATTCTAGGTCGTCCATTCTTGGCTACGGCAAACGCTTGCGTTAATTGCTGTACCGGAGTGATGGACATCTCTTTCGGGAATATGAAAGTCTGTTTGAACATCTTTAATGCTTCTCACCACACATCTGATGACGAAAGTGAGTGCTTTTGTGTTGATGTAGTGGAAGACCTTGTTCAAGAAGCACTTCCTTTTATTCTTTCTAAGGATCCTCTAAAGGCATGCCTAAGTCATTTCAACTGTGATGATTTTAACATTAAACAATACATTTATGAAGTTAATTCAATGCTCGATGTCACTACTGTCATGGATTTGCCTAAATGGAGAGTTCCGAGAGAACCCTTGCCTCCTTTGTCCAAAACTTTCCAAACTCCTTCTCTAATTTCCCCACCATAACTTGAGCTCAAGCCTCTACCGGCTACACTCAAGTATGTTTTCTTAGGCGTTAATGAGACCCTTCCAGTCATTATTGCTTCTAATCTCACCAATGATCAAGAGATGGAACTCCTAAAAGTGCTAAAAGAGCACAAGGAAGCAATAGGATGGAGTGTGGCAGATCTTAAGGGAATAGATCCTTCTATTTGTATGCACCGCATACACTTGGAAGAAGATGCAAAAACCTCAAGAGAGGCGCAACGTCGATTAAATCCAAATATGAAGGACATTGTAATGAAGGAGGTGGTGAAGTTACTAGATGCGGGAATCATTTAACCCATCTCAGATAGTAAGTGGGTTAGTCCCACTCAAGTGGTTCCAAAGAAGTCCGGTATTACGGTGCAACCAAATGATAAGGGTGAATTAGTTCCCCAACGCACCACCACGGGATGGAGAGTGTGCATAGATTATCGGAAATTAAATTCGACAACTCGGAAAGATCACTTCCCCCTCCCATTTATTGATCAAATCTTGGAAAGATTAGCCGGGCAAAGTTTTTATTGCTTCTTAGATGGATATTTCGGCTATAATCAGGTTGCTATAGACCTGAGGGACCAAGAGAAAATCACCTTTACATGTCCTTTCGGCACATTTGCTTATAGACACATGCCCTTTGGGTTATGCAATGCACCGGCGACTTTTCAACGGTGTATGATGTCTATCTTTTCAGACATGGTGGAAAAATTCTTGGAAGTGTTCATAGATGATTTTTCCGTGTTTGGACCTTCATTTGAAGTATGTCTCCAAAATCTATCCCGTGTTCTCACATGATGTCAAGAGACCAACCTAATTCTCAGTTGGGAAAAGAGCCATTTTATGGTTCAAGAGGGTATTGTCCTAGAGCACATTGTGTCTAAGAGAGGAATTGAGGTTGACAAAGCCAAGGTTGAACTCATTTCCAAACTTCCTCCACCATCAACGGTGAGAGAGATTCGTTCATTCCTTGGGCATGCGGGCTTTTATCGCTGTTTCATCAAAGACTTTAGCAAGATCTCCCGGCCTTTGTGTTGCCTTCTTGAAAAAGAGTCTTGCTTTACCTTTGATGAAGCGTGCCTTAACGCTTTTGAAAAATTCCGCACCATGCTTACAACTGCTCCAATTCTCATCCCTCCAAATTGGGCTCTCCCATTTGAGATCATGTGTGATGCATCCGATTACGCCATGGGTGCAGTTTTAGGGCAACGAGTAGACAAATTACCACATGTCATCTATTATGCAAGTAAAACCCTTTCTGAGGCTCAAATCAATTATACCACAACGGAAAAGGAGTTGCTTGCGGTAGTATTTGCCTTGGATAAATTTTGAGCTTATCTACTAGGTTCTAAGGTCATTGTCTATTCGGACCATGCTGCCCTTCGGCATTTTTTGGCCAAAAGGACACCAAACCTAGGTTGATCCGATGGATACTCTTGTTGCAAGAGTTTAATTTTGAGATTAAAGATAAAAAGGGCACCGAAAATGTGGTAGCTGACCACCTATCTAGAATTCTTGTTGAATCCCTCCATGACTCCATTCCAGTTTGTGAATCCTTCCCGGATGAACAACTCTTTGTCATTTCTCACGAGAGTATCCCTTGGTATGCGGACATTGTCAACTATTTGGCAACCGGTAAAATACCATCTTCTTGGACCAAGCAATATTGCATTGCTAAGGGACTAGCAATATGTAAGTTTGGGGGTGTGATAAGTGTTCAATTCTATGCATTTGAACCCTCTTTATTGCATATGTTAGTCCCGTTTCTACGTTTACCGAGATATGTTTACGGTATTTTTGTGTTTTTGATGTATTACAGGTCTTGTAGTAAAAGGAGCAAAGTTTGAGGCTTTTTGTAGCTGAAGAGAAAAGTCAGAATTGCAGTCAAGGCATCTCGATCAATCGAGATGTTGATCTCGATCAATCGAGATCTCGATTGATCGAGATCTTACTTCGATTGATCAAAATCTCGATCAATCGAGATCCAATCTCGATTGATCGAGATTCTGCAGAGCCACTTGCCCACTTGCTCTCCCACTTGCAACAAAATCCCCCTTTTTGCACGACTTAGAGGGATTGTCTGACTTGAACAAGACCTTTGGGGACCTTCTTGATATAGTTGGTATATATATTGATATATATATATATATATATATATATATATATATATTGTGGGCCCCAAGGTTGAAAAGGTAGCCATAAAGCACAAAAAAAAGCCATTCTCACATATCTCTCAAACAGATCAGAATACAAGAGGAGAGACTTTCGGGAGAGGAGAAGAAGGAGCTGAACCAGACCTTGAAGCTCCATTTTCTTCATCAATGGAAGAGTGCAAGGCAACCATGAGCAACTAACTTCTATACTAGGGTGTTGTTGAAGCCCCTAGCCATGTAAACTTGTTCATTGTTGTAGCATTTTGGGATTTGTTCTTAAATGTTGATTATTTAGCCTAGTGACCATGTACACTAATACATCTCTTTTATTTATTCATTTGATTTTGATTTTATTCTTGTCTTAGAGTAGAATCTATCTTGTGAATGCACAACATTTATTTCTTCCACAAGAAGGGCAAATGATGGCTAAGTAATGGTACTTTAAATGTATGTGGTATGCTTGCTTGTATAAACCATGCCAAGATAAGGTAGTTTGGATGCATGTAGGTTCATTTAGAAAGTAGGGTAATTAGTTAGGTTGAAGAACTATGCTTGTTGAAGATGGATTATGATAGGTTGGTGCTCTCATTAATCTTTTGATATGTCATTGAGGTCACAAGCCTAATGACATTGTTAGGCATTTAATTTATGAATCCCAAGCTTGCTACACTTATGCACATGTGAATGGCTAGTGGTGGAAACCGCCCCTAGTTCTCTCTCTCCCAACTTTTACTCTTTAAATTTATTGTTATTACATTCATGCAATAATTTTATAAACAAAACTCAAAACCTTGTTTTTAGGATTAAAGTGGAAGTAATCTTTCTTTAAGACAATTATGACTAGTCCTCGTGGGATTGATACCCTCTATATAGAACCGTGTCTACAAAGATTCGTGCTCTTGCGAGTGGTTAAATTATATTTTGATAAAAGGGGCAAAAATAAGCTTACAATATAATTCAAGTTCCAACCACATCAAGGGTTTTGATGTTAAAAATGTGAGTGGACAATGGATTTGTAAAAAAAACATTTTGAGGTTAAAAATGTATTTCAGGATGAAAATGGGGTATGTTGAATAGAAAATGCATATCGTGAGATGAAAAGCGTGATTTGAATTGAAAATGTCGTTAGAACAAAAATCTGGAGTTTTGTATCAAAAATGGATTATTTAAGATAAAAAAAATGTATTTTGAAGTAAAAACTATGCTTTGATGTAAAAAGAAAGTGGGAATGAAAATGACATTTTGTAGGAACGAAAAGAGTTTTGTGGTCATGACTCAATTTTAGTAGCCTATCGACTTAAAAAAAATGTTTCGGAAGTTGTTCAGGAGGAATCTAATGTGGACTTTGATTGGAATGACCTCTATACGAGGTGAACAAAATGAGTTGGGCAGAGTGACCTCTACAGAGGTGTCCAAGATAGGCTGAATTGAGCAAATCCATCCTTGTTACATGAAGGGTGGTGATAGCAACCTTGTTGTGAAAAATCCTATGGGTTGTCCATGTCAAGGCGTGGGAGTTGATTGAGTTAGAGAAAATTGAATGTATTATCTAGAAAGGAATACAGAATGTACATGTCTGGAGGGATGGGTATTCCATTTGGTTAACAACCAATGACTCTTCCTAATAAGTTCCCCAGCTTGGGGCATAGACTGAATGGAATTGGAATGTTGATCAACCGCAAAGGGATTATGGAATTTTTTACATAATAAGGATTTTGGGTTGACTCAAACACTACCCCAGCTAAGGGCTAGAAATTTTGACACAAATGTGGTTTTGATTGACTCAGAAATTGCCCCAACTAAGGGGCTAGAAATTCTAGACAAGAAAGAGATTTTTTATTGACTCCAAAAATTTGCCCCAACTAGGGGGCCAAAAATTTTTGTTAGATAGATATGACTCAATCATGAAAATGATTTGAAAAATGTGATTGCAAGAGAAAACATGATTTTGGTTGAATAAAAAATGTTTCAGGTAAAGGGCCATGAAATGTTTTTAGACGAAATTGAAATTTTGATCGACTCAAACTTGCCCCAGCTAGAGGGCATTAGGGAGGTGAAGATATGTTGAACAAGAAGATTGAATTTTGAAAATAAGAAGGAGGATGTGATCCAATTGGAAAGTCATGTTTTGGAAATGTAATCTAGATATAGAAAAAAAACTGTGGTGATTTTGAAAAATGTATCCTAACTACGTTTGGACGTAAAATGGAAATAACCAAGGTTTGATTGAAAAATGGGCGTTTTGAAAAATAATGGCTTTTGAAAGTGTGGTTTTGGAAATGTAAATTTGAAAACGGAATATGGTTTTGAAAATAAAGTCGGACTCGGAGGATGACTCGGATGCTTGTTTTGAAAAATGTAACTGGACTCGGAGATTAATTTTAAGAACTGGGTTTGACTCGAGGAATTGTTTTGAAAATGTGACTTGTCTTTTGAAAATGAAGATTTTAGAAACTGGATTGGGTTTCTTAGAAGAACAAGACTGATCTTTCGAAAGTGAAGACCCATTCCTTTGGTAGCGTAGGGTATATTGAAAATTGTCTTAGGGGCCTTGGATAACCCTTAGACTGGATGGCTGGGATTCCTAATCATGACTATCGATGATAGTATCCTCTAGGTTATATATGAAATAAATAAAATAATGTATGTATAAATAATGTAAAGATGTATGTAAGAACCATAACGGTATACATGACCAGCACAATGGTATGCGTAACTGGTATAAAGGTACACTCAGACAACATAACAGTATACATGGGGAGCATAATGATATGTTTGGATAACATAATGGTATGGTAGAATAGAGGAAAAGTATCCCTTTCATTTGGTGTCTTAAAATGCATAGGGAGAAATCTATGTAGAATGAGGCTCATGGTTGACTAATGCATCCTAAAAAGGCTCGGCTCCTAAATCTTCAAACTAACAATTACTTTTTCTCTCCCTGAGATTCTAGAGTAACCTTCAACTGGTTGGTGATACGAGTAGGGAGAATTCCATCCCGGTGATACAACTCTTTCCGATAATCATACTTCGTTGCATCATAAGTGATAAGCGTTGAATGTTATACATTCTCGCGTCTGTACTTATGTATTTTAATCCTATAGCTGCACATATTGTATAATTTTTACTTGTTTTTATGTTTTTAATGATTTCAGGTTCAAACTCAGAATTCGGCGCAATTCAACTTCATTATCAATTCAAGAATGCATTCAAACTCAAGGAATAGTGAATGGTGTGTTAAGACCAGAGTTAAAAAGCTGAAGAGTTGAAGATCTGCAGAAGAAGGAGAGATCGATGAATCGAAGTCACCACTTCGATGCATCAAAGTCCCAACTTTGATGTATCGCCCAATCCTACAGAAGATATTTTTCTACAGATATTTTCTTCACTTGCCACTTGTCCAATTTTGCTTGGATAAAGCTTTGAACGGAATTTCTATGATATTTTGAGCCTCAGATCAATTTTATAGCTAGGAATTTTGTAACAAAGATAGATATCACATTTCTTGTAAGAGAGAGCATATATATAATTCTAAACAGAGAAAGTGATGTTCTAGAGAGGGAAAGCTTCAAAGAGGGCTTTGTAAGGCCTTGAAGAACATTTTGAGCATGAGACCATCTCTGTTTATGGGGTGCTTCCGGCCCAACATGATCAACTAATTCTTCTCTAGGGTTTTGACAAACCCTAGTCGTGTAAATATGTTCTAACTTCAATGAATTAGGGATTTTTATGTATTTTTGTGTATATGTCTCTTGCCTTGAGCCTTATATCAATATAAGTTTACAATTTCTTCATGTTTATGTGTTGTAATTTATCTTGTCTTAGAACATTTAAATTCCTCATATGATCTTTAAACACTTGTAAGTTTCACAAGGACTATAAGTGATAGCTTGAGACTGGTTTTCACTATAACATGCATAGCTAGATTTGCATACTCCATGCTTAGAGACGGTGATTTAGCTACACTTAGGTAATTAGGTAAGTAGGTAGGTAGGGAAATCACACTTATCGAAGATGGATTATAGTATATTAAGGTGTATGTATTCTCTTAGTGATGTCGTTGTATGTGTGACTTGTCAATGCGTTATTTAGTACACATTTGCATGAAGTCCCCCACTTTAATAGAGGTGTGACATACTACGAGGCTAGTGGTGAAGTCTAAACCCTAGTCCTTTACTCTTCTCTCAAAACTTTGTATTTTAATTATCTTTTATGCTTTCAAATTAGAGTAAGGAAACAATCACACCTGGTTGTGATTTAAACAAGAACCAACCCTCAACTTTTAGCAAGTTATAACTACGTAGTCTCTGTGGGATCGACACCCTCAACTTAGAGCCCTATCTTTGAAGGATTCGTTCTATTGCGAGTGGTAATTTATAAATTCCGAGTAGCACAACCGCACACAACAAATTTTGGCACCGTTGCCGGGGACTACAGTTGAATTGCTAAACTTAGAGGATTGAGTCTAGTTTAAATTTTAACTTAACTCATTTTTTACATTCTTTATTTGTAAGTATTTTTATCTTTATTTCCCAAAGTGTCTTATTGTAGGTACTTATCTAAGTAAGACATCAAGACTTAAGCTTGGATCCTTGTGAGTAGAGTACCCAACTTTCTTACACTTAAGAATTTAAAATTTTATTTTTACATATAGTTTAAATTTTGTTCATTCATATGCTAGGTAAGAGATCATTGTCATTACCTTTGTTGCCATGTAACCTTAAACTTGAACGAACTCTTAGACAACATAGTAGCGTTCTTAGGGACCCTATACTGTTTAAAGAACATAGGAGATAAACCATGGCAAATAATGATAACCCAAATGTCCAACAAAATCCCATTTTACCACCCCGACCGGGCGGTGAGATTCTTCGAGATTTTTATGTTCCATCTATCTATGCATCTCCTTCTTGTATTCATTTTTCGAATACAAGGAGGAATAATTTCGAAATCAAATCCTCAACAATTAATCTTCTTAGTTGTTTTCATGGGCTTCCAAACCAAGATCCTTATAAACATATTGATGAATTCCTAGAAGTGTGTTCAACTTTACAGTTGAATGCATAAGCAGAAGACAACTTAAGACTTCGTCTTTTCCCTTTCTCACTTAAGGATAAAGCCAAGCAATAGTTTAACTCCTTAGAGCCAAATTCCATTAACTCTTGGGCAGAAATGCAATAGGATTTTCTAAAGAAATATTTTCCAATGGAAAAGACTAATGATGCCCGGAGAGCCATCATTGGTTTCTCTCAAAGGGAGGGAGAAGCATTTCATGAAACTTGGGAAAGGATGAAGGACCTTTTGAGGTCTTGCCCACACCATGCTATTCTCAAATGGCAGTTGGTGCAAGGATTTTATGATGGTTTAGGAGAGCCCCACAAACAAATAGTTGATGCTAGTTGTTGAGGTATATTATCTCTAAAAAGCCCTAATGAAGCGTGGATACTTTTTGAGAACTTGAGTAAAAATTTGTCTCATCGTTCTTCTAATAAAAGGAAGAATAAGGTAGTTGCTCCTCTCAATGCCCAAATTGAAAGTATCTTTGAAATGCGTAAAGAGAAAACAACAGATAGGAAGATAGAGGCCTTAGATAAGAAATTAGATCAATTCATGTTGGCCGGTTCTTCTTCTTCCTCTCTTCCTACTATTCCTAATCCTACTGATAAGTGTTCAATACTATGCATTTGAACCCTCTTTATTGCATATGTTAGTCCCGTTATTACGTTTACCGAGGTACATTTACGGTATTTTTGTGTTTTTGATGTATTGCATGTTTTGTACCAAATGGAGCAATGTTTGAGGCCATTTGTAGTTGAAGAGCAGAATTCAGAAATGAAGCTAAGGCATCTCGATTAATCGAGATGTTGATCTCGATCAATCGAGATCTCAATTGATCGAGACATGCATTTCGATTAATCGAAATCTCGATCAATCGAGATTCCAATCTCGATCAATCGAGATTCTGCAGACCCACTTGTCCACTTGCTCACCTGCTCTCCCACTTGCAACAAAATCCACCTTTTTGCACGACTTGGATGAATGTTCTGACTTGAAGAAGACACATGGAGATATTATTGATTTAGTTGGTATATATATTGCTATATATATATATACATGGTGGGTCCCAAGGATGGAAAGTAGCCAAATATGCACAAAAGGAGCCATTTCTCTCATATATCATAAACCATACATTAGAGACTTTTGGGAGAGGAGAAGAAGAAGCTGAACCAGACCTTGAAACTTCATTTTCTCCATCAATGGAAGAGTGCAAGGCTGCCATGATCAACTAACTTCTCTACTAGGGTGTGGGTGAAACCCCTAGCCATGTAAATTTGTTCATTTTTGTAGCATTATTTGGGATTTGTATTTAAATGTTGATTACTTAGTCTAGTGATGATGTACACTTATACATTTCTTATATATATTCATATGATGTTATTTTTATTCTTGTCTTAGAGTAGAATCCATCTTATGAATGCACAACACTTGCATCTTCCACAAGAAATGCAAATGATGGTTAGGTAATGGTATTTAAATTGAATGTGTTGTTCTTGCTTGTATAAACCATGCCAAGATGAGGTAGTTTGGATGCATTTAGGTTCACTTAGAGAGTAGGGTAATTAGTTAGGTTGAAGAACTATGCTTGTTGAAGATGGATTATGATAGGTTTGCACACACATTGATCTTTTGATATGTTATTGATGTCACAAGCCTAATGACATTGTTAGACATTTAATTTTATAAATCCCAAGCTTGCTACATCTATGGAAATGTGAATAGCTAGAGGTAGAAACCACCCCTAGTTCTCTCTCCCAACTTACAACTCTTTAAATTTAGTGTTTTTACATTTCATGCAATAGTTTTAAAACAAAAATCAAAACCTTGTTTTTAGAATTAAAGTGGAATTAATCTCTCTTCAAGACAATTAATAACTAGTCCTCGTGGGATCGATACCCTCTATATAGAACCGTATCTACAAAGATTCGTGCTCTTGCGAGTGGTTAAATTATATTTTAAAAAAGGGCAAAAATAAGCTTACAATTACAATCAAGTTTAGCCACATCACCTACCCTTCATCCCACATATGATGTGTGTTCTTTTTGCTCTAGTCTTTCTCATTATATAAAGAATTGTCCTCATGCGGGGCAATACCCAGAATTTTAACAAGAGCAAACAAATGCACTTTATTCTAGGTTGGGTCAAGGACCATATTAAAACTCTTATAATCCCGGATGGAGAGATCAAAATCAATTTCAAGGACCTTGGGGACTATCTGGACAACAAGGTCAATCTCAATTCCTACCTAGAGCTTATCAACCACATTCAAATTCAAGCTTCTACTACACTCCTAATTGATTCGTGTGTGAGTGTGACTCAAAAAGTATATCAATTAAAAATTACCACACTTCGCAATAGAACGAATTTCTTGTAGAATAGGGCTATCGAAAGGAAGGGGTGTCGAACCTCAGGGACTGTGGTCTGATTGAGTTGAATTGTTAGGACTAATTCTAATTAAATTTAAAAGAAATAAGTTGCTGATTTTTATATCTAAATTATCTAATGAAGCAATTGAACAAAAGCAAGAAAAACTAAGGAGTGTAGAGAATATAAGATAAGTCTAGGGTAATTGATTTCACCACTAACTTCACAATCACTGGTCAATTGAACTAACTATGGGGCATCATATCATGCATAAATGGTGTCGGTGGCTACAAGCTCACCTCCATCCGTCAAGAAGATAACATATGATTAAGGCTAAGTCATGGACTATCTTCGATTGGCATGGGCCATCTGCCTAACTACTCTAATCTAGGGTGCAGTATGGTTCATCTTCTCTAGGCATAATCCATCAAAGCTTTTAATGATATATTCAGTGAAAACCATTGTATAATAATCACTCTCATGATCACAGAAAACAAGAGGAATGAGTTCAATAACAACAATCAAATATCTAAGACAAGATAAGAAATCATTGAAACTGAATTTATAAGACTTTTATTGCTCAATTCTATAATAAGAATCCTCTAAATTACACAATCTATGAATGAATATAAAAATCCCCAATAATTAGAACAATCAAACCAGTGATGTTTAGTTAGGGCTCTATCAAAACCCTGGTGGCTGAACTAGCCGCTCATGATACGCCTTGTTCTCTAATGATTCTCTATTCCAAAAGCTCTTCAAAGCTGCTGCCAAGCCTTTTCCATACAGCCCCAATTTTTCACTTTAAATAGCCAAGAGAATACATCAAAGTCCTAATCCAATTAGGAATAAATTAGGGTTTCCCGCAGCACTAATCAGGTGGGTTTTTCCTGCTGACTTCGGCCCAACTTTTGACCCACTAGAAGTCCGATTCACGGAATTTCCATGAAATACAAAAGTGTGCAGAATCAAATTTCGTTCAACCCCACTCGAGAATTATGTCGATTTGAGGCTCGAAAATAAGACTTCTGATCCATTTTCCAAAACGGGATTAAGACTGTATTATGTGCAGATTTGGGCTTCAGGCCCGAAACCTTCTCAAGCAGCTGTAATTCTCTTGGACCTCTTCCTTGGGCTGATTTGAGTTAAAATATGGAGTTCAATGGATCCCTTTGATGTAGGCTTCATCTAACCATCTTGCATGTTATCTTTAAAAGCCCAAAATCCTGGTTTTAACTGAAATAATCATTAAGGCCCTGAAAATACAGAAAATACTAAAACAAAGTAAAATCACAAAATAATCTATCACTAAGAGAATAAAATACATAAGTTAAGAGGCTAGAATGTGTAACATTCAACGCCTATCACTAATCAACCACTTTCTCGAAACCCCAATTTTGAGGAAAAAGGTTTTGGCTGCTTTAGGCAATATTGAAAGTAATACACAAAAGATCAACACCCACTCACAATCTATTGCAAAGATAGAGTTCCAATCGGGACAGCTAGCTAAATTAATGAATCGTAGAGAGGGTGAAAAATTGCCTAGCCAAACGATGACAAACCCTAATGGAGTTCAAGTAATTGATGATGTTTCTCATTCCTTTGAGTTTAACAAAGAACAAGTTTAATAAATTACTACTTTACGGAGTGGTAGAGTGCTAGAAAATTCGATTGACAAAATGAAGGAGAAAGAATGTGAGCATCTGATAAATCTAAAGACTCCTTTAAATCCAAAAGAGTCTTTTAATAATCCAAAAGATAAAGAAAAAGGGAAAGTTCATTGAGGCTAAATTCTCACCTATTCCAATTCAAGAAGCCTCCTATGAACCTCTTATTCCCTTTCCTTAAAGATTAAGGGAACCTTCTCAATTCGGAAAGCAAGGAGAGAAATTTCAAGATATGATAGAGATCTTTAAACAAGTGAAAATCAATCTTCCTCTCTTAGATGCTATAAAATTTTTTTCCTCCTATGCTAAATTTCTAAAGGGCTTATAAACTCAAAAGCGTAAATCTAGGAACCATGTTCCTAAGAAAGTCCAATTAACTGAGCAAGTGAGTTCAATTCTCCAAAATAATATCCCTCCAAAATTCAAGGATCTGGGTGCTCTAACAATCTCTTGTATCATTGGTGACCATGAATTTAAGAGGGGCCTCCTTGACTTGAGAGCAAATGTTAACTTACTTCCTTACTCAGTTTATCGGAAGCTAGAGCTAGGAGAACTTAAGCTGACCACAATTGTGTTGCAACTTGCCGACAGTTTGATAAGGCAACCATGTGGAATAATTGAGGATGTTCTAATCAAAGTGGACAAATTTTATTTTCATGTGGACTTCATAGTCCTTGACACTAAACCCGTCCAAGATCCTACAAAGCATATTTTGATCATTCTAGGTCATCCATTCTTGGCTGCAGCTAACGCTTGTGCTAATTGTCGTACTTGGGTTATGGACATCTCCTTCGAGAATATGACTTTGAGGTTGAACATCTTCAATGCGTCTCACCACACTTCCAATGATGAAGGCGACTGCTTTTGTTTGGATGTCATGGATGAACTTGTGGACGAGATGCTTTCCCAAATCTTGTCAAAAGATTCTCTGGAGGTGTGTTTGAGTCAATTCAATTTTGAAGACTTTGACATTGAGCAATCTATTGAAGATGTAAACCTAATGCTCGATGCTAATGTCATTAATGACTTTCCCAGGTGGAAAACACCAATTGAACCTCTCCCTACCCTTTCAAGTACTCCTCCTATTTCATCCTTTGTGTCTCCTCCTTAACTTGAGCTCAAGACTTTATCATCTAATCTCAAATATGTTTTCCTTGGCCCAAGTGACACGCTACCGGTCATCATAGCTTCAAATTTAACTCATGATCAAGAGTGTTCACTCATAATGGTATTAAAAGAATATAAAGGAGCCATAGGGTGGACCGTTGCTGACTTAAAAAGGCATTAACCCTTCCATTTGTATGCACCGCATATATTTGGAAGAGGATGCAAAGACCTCACGAGAGGCGCAACATAGGCTGAACCCTAATATGAAGGAGGTAGTAATGAAAGAAGTTATCAAGCTGTTAGATGCTGGTATTATATACCCAATCTTGGATAGCAAGTGGGTAAGCCCCACTCAAGTGGTGCCAAAGAAATTCGGCATCACCATGCTTCAAAATGAACAAGGAGAATTAGTCCTTCAGCCCACCACAAGATGGCGAGTGTGTATTGACTATAAGAAACTAAACTCCTTAACTAAGAAGGATCATTTCCACTCCAATTCATTGATCAAATCTTAGAAAGGCTTGTGGGCCAAAGTTTATACTACTTTTTAGATGGATACTCAGGATATAATCAAGTGGTAGTAGACCCGCAAGACCAAGAAAAAACCACCTTTACTTGTCTATTCAGAACATTTGCTTATAGACGCATGGCCTTTGGGTTATGTAATGCACCGGCTACGTTTCAATGGTGTATGATGTCTATTTTTTTGAACATGGTGGGGAAATACCTTGAAGTGTTCATGGATGAATTTTTAGTCTTTGGACATTCTTTTGATTCATGCCTTCATAATCTTACACTTGTACTCAAGCGTTGTAAGGACACAAACCTCATTCTTAGTTGGGAAAAGAGCCACTTTATAGTTCAAGAGGGAATTGTACTTGGGCATATTGTGTCTAAACGAGGTATAAAGGTTGGTAGAGCCAAGGTAGAACTCATATCTAAGCTTTCTCCACCTTCTTCGGTGAGGGGCATTCATTTATTCCTTGGCCATGCAGGTTTTTATCGCCATTTCATCAAGGACTTTAGCAAGATACCACGGCCCTTGTGCCGACTTCTTAAGAAAGATACCCTCTTTTTATTTTGATGAAACGTGCCTTAAATATTTTAAAACACTTCACACACTTTTATCAACCGCTCCAATTCTACTCCCTCCAAATTGGGCTCTCCTATTTGAAGTCATGTGTGATGCATCTGATTTTGCTATGGGTACTGTCTTAGGAAAACATTTGGATAAGTTGCCACATGTGGTTTACTATGCAAGTAAATCCCTTTTCGAAGCTCAATTGAATTATACAACTACAAAAAAGGAGTTTTTTTGCCATTGTCTATGCTTTGGATAAATTTAGATCCTATCTCTTAGGATCCAAGGTTATTATCTTGTTAGACTATGCCACTCTTCAGCATTTATTGGCAAAGAGGGATACTAAACCCCAGTTGATTCGATGGATACTCTTGTTACAAGAGTTCAATTTTGAGATCCAGGATAAAAAGGGTACTGAGAATGTGGCCACCATTTATCTCAGATCCTTGTGGAGTGCCATCATGACCAAATTCCAGTTAACGAATCCTTTTCAGAAGAGCAACTGTTTAAAGTCAATTATGAGAAACTTCTATTGTATGCTAATATAGTCAATTTCTTAGCCAGCAAAAAGATTCCACCCTTCTGGTCCAAACAGGACAAAGATCATTTTTACTCCCAAGTACGTTCATATTTTTGGGACGATCCTCATCTATTCAAGTATTGTCCTGACTAAATCATTTACCGGTGTGTGACAGAGAGTGAGAGTCCTAGTATTCTTACTTTTTATCATACATTTGAATGCGGAGGTCATTTCAGTGCTTTGAAGAGCGCTTCTAAAATTCTTCAATGCGATTTCTTCTAGCCAACCATATATCGGGATGTATATTTATTCTGCCACTCCTGTGAACGATGCCAGTGCTTAGGTGCTATGTCCCATAAAGATATGATGCCCTTAAACCCAATCTTAATCGTCGATATTTTTGATGTCTGGGGCATTGACTTCATGGGCCCTTTCCCAAAATCTGCCAGTTTTAAGTTCATACTCGTAGCGGTGGATTTATCTAAATGGGTTGAGGCTGTGGTGACCCGAACCAATGATCATGTAGTTGTGGTCAAGTTCATTCAAATGAACATTTTTAGACATTTTGGTAAGACTCGAGCCATCAAAAGTGATGGGGTTAAACATTTCTCTAATCAGTTCATTCGAACCCTGCTACTTAAATACTTCGTCACTCATAAGGTTGCTACACCTTATCACCCTTAAACGAGTGGCCAAGTAGAAGTATCTAATAGGGAAATTAAGCACATTCTTGAAAAAACCATGCGCCCCAATCGTAAGGATTGGTCACAATGTTTAAATGACGCATTGTGGGTGTATTGCATTACTTATAAAACCCCTATTAGCATGTCACTGTACCGTCTTGTGTTTGGTAAGGCATGCCACTTACCGGTTGAGCTAGAGCACAAAGCCTTCTGGGCTGTTACGAAGTTTAATTTCGATATGAAGTTAGTTGGCTCTACCCGAAAGCTTCAATTGAGTGAATTAGAAGAGATACGAAATGACGCGTACGAGAGTGCAAAAATCTATAAGGTAAAGACCAAGGCCTTCCATGACCGTCATATCCGTTCCAAATCACTCTCTCTGGGCCAAAAAGTTTGGCTTTACAATTCTAGGCTTTGCTTATTTCCTGGGAAACTTCGTTCCTGATGGGACGGTCCTTTCATCATCAATTCTGTTGCTCCCCACAGAGTGGTGGAACTAAAAGATTCCAAGAATGAGACACTTTTTCAGGTTAACGGGCAACAAATGAGACCTTTCATTGATAGCCAAATGTAATTGGAGTACATGGATGTTGTCAAATTGATGGATCTCATATATTTATACCTATGAGTCGTTACACGTCTCGCTATAGATGGTAAACTTGGCAAAAAAGTTTGCGATCCTATCATGTTTCGTGTGACCATTCAAATACAAAAGGAATGTATCTAAATATTTTTGAGGTATCTGAGTGTGAGGGTGAGAGGTATGAATTCAGGGTGAATCTTAAATTTTTTCATACTTGGGCAAATTTTGCAAAGTTACAGTCAAAGACAATTTCGATGCATCGAAGTAGCCACTTCAATGCATCGCAGCTTCGATGCATCGATCTTTAAAATGTCCCATTTTTATGCCAATTGCAGCAGGTTTCGCACCTTGTGTCAATAGATGGTCGATGCATCGATAACTTTGATGCATCGAAACCTTTACTTTGATGCATTGAACATCTTCAATGCATCAAAGTAGCCACTTTGATGCATCGCACTGAAGCACGTGACTGCACCCGTAATCACTTAATATTCGAACCCCTCATTTTTCCCTCACATTTCTCTCTCTTTCACTCGTGACTCTCTACGTTCTCTTACTCGTCTAGACCTCCCAAACATGGCCGGCCATCTTAATCATCAACCTTTGCCTCCAAGGAGAGGATTTGGCTTACGTACAGCTCCGTTTGGGTTCACCTCGCACCTTTGCAAGGTAAGAGCCTTGTATTCCCTTTGTACATACTTATAGCATTTTGGGAAATAAGACCAATATTATAGATTTTTGTAGGACTTGTGATTAGTCTCGTTTGATTAAGTTAGAAAGAGAGAAGAGAACACGCTGAGATACCTTTTTGACTAGTTGTGATTTGTATTTAGCAGGTATATGTATATAGGCTTCGCTTTTGCTTAAAATTAATATGATAAGTCTAGGGGCTATTTTTAAATAAGTGGTGTAATCTTTGTGGCCAAGTTCCCTTTCGACTAGGTATTTTCGCGACCACTTATACCATGGCTAGTGACGACGCTCCTCCTATTCCGGTTCATGACATACCTTGGGGTTAATGGGCGACCCGAGACTTCCACCCTGAGCATATAGTGGACATGGATGAGTTTACCGAGGACCCATACTTAGCTTGGTCTCTTTCTACACTCATAGAGCGCCATTTGGTGGGGCTCTTAGTACCAACAATTGAGATTTACTACCTTCAGATAGTTTAGGTCTTCTATATGAGCAAGTCCTATAGCTTAGAAAGCCCATATACCCTATGCACCACTATTGATGGTTTTGCTCTTACTATCACCATTTGGGATATCGCTGCTTGCATTAGGTGTCCACATGAGGAACCCGAAGATCTTCACTTGGGAGAGGAGATTGACCGATTTCCCGACATTCCTTCTCGCCTTTCCGTCCAAGCCATGATTTGACGTATGTGTAGGGGTCATTTTTTGGATCCTCCCACTAACTCTTGCACCACTAAATCTGTGTGCTCGAGGAAATTGTGGTTCTTCAACATAATTTTCCAATGAAATACATACCCTCTTGGCCATCGATCAGACCATCAGGGTGAGTTTTTGAGGGCTTTGTATGCCCTCCATTCAGCCGTTATCTAGGGATAGATGTCCCGGGTGTGGGAGCAGCTCGTTGATAGGCCCACTCCGAGGACGACCACTGTTAGCCTGTCGTTCCCTTTTCTTGTCACAGCTCTACTCTGTCGCGCGCACTTCCATTTTCTGCCTGATAAGATTACGAGTGAGGCACCCCCTTACTTCACCTTTCAATGATAGAGTAAGATGCTTACCCATATGCTGCTTGTTCCTAATGTCACTCTAGAGGAAGAAGTTGGCAATCTTGTTAGGGACGCACCTGAGGGGGAGGACATTGATATAGCTGAGACTAACTCAAATACCCCTTCCATGAGCTGCGCTGATTATGCTATTTAGCCATGGGCTTGGAGTGTCTTAGTGCCAGCCTTTAGCAATTGTAGGTGGAGTTCGCCGAGCATCGCGAACAGACTAATGATTTCTTAGGTACTATCGGTGAAAACATGGCTAGTCTGATGCAAGACAACAACCTTGTACTTCAGCACTGCCATCAGACTGACGCGCGCTTGGATGCCATTATAGTGGGCCAGTGGTAGATCCAGCAGCTGCTTAGGTAGGCACTGGGCCTCGACACTTCCACTTCTGCTCCAACACCTCCGCCTCCTCAGCCTTAGTTATTTGTGGTTCTTATTTATTTCATTTCTGTTATGTTTTTTTATATTTACAATCATTAAACTGTCTGGTGCCGTGTTGGCACTCTATTTTGTTGCTTTTTGAGCAATTCTTTTGTATTCCATAAATTTTAGCATTTGTACTCACACATGTTTAAATTATTAGAATATTATCAGCTTTTTCATTGTCTTTACATATTATTTCCGTATGTTCTTTTTATTTCTTTTCCAGTTCTTGTATGTTATGTGGTATGTAGTTATACTCGTGCAGGTTCTGATGCCCCAGGTATCCGATGCATACCCCTGTACCCATGTATCAACTACCCTAACATGGTTGATATTTTAACTTTTTGAAACCCATCAACCAGCTGGTAACATCGTTCTTACTCTTTTTAGAGTAAACATTGAGGACAATGTTTAATTTAAGTTTGGGGGTACTATACACTTGCATACACTGGTTGCTTTTTAAATTTTTGTACATATTGTATCTTTATTTCATGTTTGCCATGATGTCCTTTTATTTGAAGATGTAACACCCATAACGTCATTGATAAATTCATCTTGTAATTAGGAGCTTTGACATCTGAAAATACTCAAACTTTTGAAAATTATGTGTTAGGTTAAGACGGTTTACATTTTTGTTCAGTCTATGAATATTGTACAATTCTTTCCCTAAATTTGTCCTTAACGGCACAAACATGCACACATGCATTCAATTGTGGGGTATACATCGTATGGAGAATTTTGAAAATATTTGTTTTTATTTGAACTTCTTAAAGAATGAGTTGCTTTTGAAAAAATCAAAATCTAAAAAAAAAAAAAGAGAAAACAAACAAAACGAATAAATTGGCAATAAGCCTTCTCACTCATTAAACTGGGCCTCTGTTCCTCATGAATCATGGAGTGTTCATGTCTAAAAGGTGTGCAAGGTTGAGCAATAAAGAAAAAATTGGCTCATTTAAGTTCGTAACCTAGTGAGCTCAATTATTAAGTCCAAGGGGTGTTTCTTCACCCAATGCCCTAAAACCGTCTGGTTTGGGAGTCATTGACCCAACACTGTTACATAGGCTTACTTGAAAGCTTAAAGGACTTAGGCATTGCACGGACGATTGTGCTTAATGTTTGTAAATATTTTTGCAGTTAGTATTATGCTTTGGTGATCTGTTTCAGAAGGTTGTTTCTTCTAAACACGGATGTTCTATTTATTCTCCATCTATGATAATAAACCACGCATTTAAATGTATGTTCACCTTTCAAAGAGGATTTTAGGGTTTGCACTTGTATGTATATCGAACTGATCATTATGTGGGGACTGTCACCTAATTCTGATTTTTGACGGTTTATATCTATTAATATTCATATAACTCCATAATACTTGTTGCATTTGTTATTTTGAACACTAATAGGGGTATCACTTTTTTCTAGATGATGACTAAGCACACCACCATTTTTGCACACTGTTGTGAGTTTAACAAGTGTGTTAAATCCGATGAGACTTCACTCGTCCACTAGCCGTGTTTCCCACAAAAGCAAAATTAGAATAGTTGTTTTATTTTGTTTCCTTTTGTATTGCTAAGGGACTAGCAATATCTAAGTTTGGGAGTGTGATAAGCGTTGAATTTGATACGTTCTCGCGCTTGTACTTATGTATTTTAATCCCACAGTTGCACATATTGTATAGTTTTACGTGTTTTTATGTTTTTGATGATTTCAGGTTAAAAATTAGAATTCAGCGCAATTCGACTTCCTTATCAATTCAATAATGCATTCCTACGTCTTGCCATGCTTCATGGGAAGTTTATATGAAGGAATAGTGAATGGCATGTCAAGACCGGAGTCAAAAAGTTGAAGAGTTGAAAATCTGCAGAAGAATGAGAGATTGATGCATCGAAGTCACCACTTCGATGCATCACAGCTTTGATGCATCGAAGTCTGTACTTAGATGCATTGCCCAATCCTACAGAAGATATTTTTCTGCAGATATTTTCTTCACTTGCCAATTGTCTAATTTTGCTTAGATAAAGCCTTGAACAGAATTTCTATGATATTTTGAGCCTCAAATCAGTTATATAGCTAGGAATTTTGTAATAAAGACAGATATCGCATTTCTTGTAAGAGAAAGCATATATAGAATTCTAGAGAGGGAAAGCTTCAAAGAGGGCTTTGTATCTATGGAGTGCTTCTGGCCCACCATGATCAACTAATTCTTCTCTAGGGTTTTGATAAACCCTAGTCTTGTAAATATGTTCTAACTTCAATAAATTGGAGATTTTTATGTATTTTTGTGTATATGTCTCTTGCCTTGAGCCTTATATCAATATAAGTTTAAAATTTCTTCATGTTTATGTGTTGTAATTTATCTTCTTGTCTTAGAATATTTAAATTTCTCACATGATCTTCAAACACTTGTAAGTTTCATAAGGACTACAAGTGATGGCTTGAGACTAGTTTTTACTATAACATGCATAGCTAGATTTGCATAGTCCATGCTTAGAGACGGTGATTTAGCTACACTTAGGTAATTGGGTAAGTAGGGAGGTAGGGAAATCACACTTATCGAAGTTGGATTATAGTATATTAAGGTGTGTGTATTCTCTTGGCGACGTCGTTGTATGTGGGACTTGTCAACGCATTATTTAGTACACATTTGCATGAATTTCCCCACTTTAATAGAGGTGTGACATATTACGAGGCTAGTGGTGAAGTCTAAACCCTAGTCCTTTACTTTTCTCTCAAAACTTTGTATTTTAATTATCTTTTATGCTTTCAAATTAGAGTAAGGAAACAACCACACCTGTTATGATTTAAACAAGAACCAACCCTCAACCTTTAGCGAGTTATACCTACGTAGTTTCTGTGGGATCATCACCCTCAACTTAGAGCCCTATCCTTCAAGGATTCATTATATTGGGAGTGGTAATTTATAAATTGCAAGTAGCACAACCGCACACAACAACAAGGACGTACACAAAACCCCTATCTAGCTACAAGGTTAAAAAGGGAATGTAGTGCAGTATGAAGTGCAGTAAAGGAGAAGCAAACTTGCTTGAATAGTTAATGAAATAATGAATGCAAAGATGAGTAATGAAATGATGAATGAAAAGAGATAGAAAAAGAAATGCCCCATGTTAGGCTTTCTAAGCATATTTTGCTTAGTGTTATTTCTAATGCATATACCTAAGAAAAAGAAATGAAATGTTAGACCCCATAATATATATGAAAATAAAAGAAAGTAAATGAACATAATCATATAAAAATGAAATGAAAAATGTTATAAAGACTTGTATGGCTTGAAGTGGAGTCACCACTTGTCGCACCCACGAATTTCCTTGTTGATTGGATAGTTACCCCAGTGGATTTGGTATCGCCATTTGCCATTCCATTTTGTGTATTCCGGTGAAGTGATGGGCCAAAACAAAAAATAGATGTGTTCTTGGAGTCGCAACCTAACATTGAGTCCTGGTGTGCTAGGTCACTTGGGATATTGATTTATGTGCAGGCCTAGTTGAATGACTACCAGGTGATCTTTTGAAACCAGATTAGTGAGTTTGGGGGTTTGGTTATGTGTGAGAAGGTGTTAGGCACCCCAAAACATCTGTATTGAATACGGTTACCTAATCCTCATAATGCTTTACTATTTCAAAGATAATTATGTTAAAAAAAATGGGGCTAATATGTATATGTATATATATAAGAAGGGAAGAAAGAAGATGGGAGGAGTTGGATGGGAAAAATGATCGAACCTGGGGTTGCCCTAGTTGCCTACGTATCCCGATGAAGGGAATCAGGTCAAACGTAGTTCTAATGAACTGGATTGAATTATCATTGGATGAACTGTTTGATGATAATGAAGATGAGTGAAGTGTGAAATATGGAAGAAGTGAATATAATGATGAATGAAATGGAATAATGATAGTGGTGGGACCGGATCTACAACTGTCCAAACTGCCTACGTACCTTGGAGTTGTCTAAGGATCAGGTTGAATGTTGTTCAGTAGAAAGGGTATAATGGGTTATAGTACCCAAGGACTGCAAATTGATCTTCAACCGAGAAATGGATTTCTTGGTTGAACGAGTCGGGTTTAAAAGGTCCCGATAGACCACTAGGTTATAGTCCCTAAGACTCTGGGTTATGGTCCCCGTGACCTTTCTGTTTTGGGTTATAGTACTCGTGACTCTAGCTTATGGTTCCCGTGACCCTTCATTGTATTGGGTTATAGTCATCGTGACTCTGGGTTATGGTCCCCCTGACCCTTCCTAAACAAGATATGGGTTTATAATCCCTGTGACCGTTCTTTGATTGAATATGGATTTATGTTCCCCGTGACCGCTCCTTGACTGAATGTGGGTTTAAAGTCCCCGTGACCCTTCTTTTAATGGGACTGAATGCGAGTTTCTGGTCCCTATGACCTTTCCTAAATGGGATATGGGGTTTTTGGTCCCCGTGACGTTCTTTGACTGAATGTGAGTTAATTGCCCCTGTGATCATTCCTTGATTAAAATGAGTCAATGACTCTAGTGAAGTTTAAGCATAATGGATTTAAGGTCCTTGTGACCACTCTTGAATTGAAATGAGTCAATGACTCGAATGGAATTAAAGCATGATGGGTGTATGGCACCCGTGACTACCCTTGAATTTAAATGAGTCAATGACTCGAATGAAATATAAGTTCAATGAGTTTAAGGTTCCCGTGATTGCTCTTGAAATTTCACCTTAATAGGTTTAAAGTCCCAATGACCGCTTTTTGAATTAAAGTGAGTCAACGACTCATATGGAATTTAAACATGATGGGTTTCAGGTCCCGTTACCACTCTTGAATTAAAATGAGTCAATGACTCGAATGAAATATATACTCAATGGCTTTAAGGTCCCCGTGTCCGCTCTTTGAATTGAAATGAGTCCATGACTCGTATGGAATTTAAGAATGATGGGTTTAAGGTCCCTGTGACCACTCTTGATTGAAATGAGTCAACAACTTGAATGAAATTTAAGTACGATGGGTTTAAGGTCTCTGTGACCACTACTGAATTAAAATGAGTCAATGACTTGATTGTAATGTAAGCTTAATGGGATTAAGGTCCTCGTGACTGCTCTTGAATTGAAATGGGTCAATGACTCGAATAAAATTTAAGCGCAATAGGTTTAAGGTGCTCGTGACGACTCTTGAATTGAAATGAGTCAACAACTCGAATGGAAGGTAAGTTCAATGGGTTTAAGGTTGCCGTGACCATTCTTGAATTGAAATGAGTCGAAGACTCGAATGAAATGTAAGGTTGATGGATTTAACGTCCTCATGACCATTATTGAATTAAAATAAGTCGAATGGAATGTAAGCTCAATGGGCTTAATGTCCTTGTGCCCGTTCTTTGATTTGAAATGAGTCAGCGACTCGTATGATGGGTTTAAGGTCCCTGTGACCACTCATTGAATTGAAATGAGTCAATGACTCGAATGAAGTTTAAGCACAATCGGTTTAAGGTCCTTATGACCATTCTTTGAATTGGAATGATTCAAAGACTTGAATGAAATCTGAAGCACAATGGGTTTAAGGTCCCCGTGACCGTTCTTGATTAGAATGAATGAGAAGTGGGACTTATATGAAATACAAGTGCGATGAGAAGTTCGATGAACCGGAATTATCATAAGGAATGTGCCTAAGAATTAAAAGTGAGCCTAGAATCCCTAAGGCCTTAACATGTATAGAAAGTTAGCAAGCAAACATGGATTGAACATATATTGAACAAGTAAGCATGTACTTGAGCATATAAGTATGTTTTTGATGAACCTAGAGGGGGAGGGGGTGAATTGGTTATTCGCAATTTCTTCTTAATACTGTAAGTATAACTACTAAAAACCAATCACACAGTTTTAACACAAGTATTTATAGAAGTAAAACCCTAATGTGGGGAAACATCCTCTTTGGCTATCAAGCCAAAACTCAGCTCCACTATGTATGAAAAGGTAGTACAGTAATTCTCCAATCACTCTCTCACTCACCCAAGTCACCACATAATCACTCCAGCTCTCACCCTAGTTTATAGCCTCCCTAAGCCTAAACCATTCTCACCAATCCTGACAATACCTTTCTACTCTCACCCAGCCTAGGCTTCCCAAATCCCAAGCTATCTCTCACCAAGCTGACCACAAATCACTCAAACTCCCCTTGTCCAAAGTATCCCTATACTTGGACTATAAATAGTGACTATGGAGTCAATACAATGAATAGATTAGTAACTCTTCAAGCTTTGATTGTCAATCTTCAAAGTCCAACTTGATAATGAAAAGGCCATTTGAACTTTTGGCAGATAATGACGCTTGAATTTCAGTAGTGACACGCTTCAATTTAGGCAATCTTGAGTGTAGCTACCACAGACTTGTAGAAATCTTTCCTTTCAGAAGATCAATTTTTCAGCTACTTAGACATCCATTCTGCTTGGTATTCACTTTAAACATCTGTCTTGGTATTGCTTTGTCTTTGTACCTGCTCTTAAACTAGACACAACTGCAACTAGAGTAGACTTTAGTAGCTCAAATACTTATGCATCCAAGTTTCAGCAATTAGCAATACTAAGATCATACTATAAAAACATAATTCAGAATTTTTTGGACAGCAAGAATAATTTTGCATATGATTTCTGGACAACAAGAATAAATCAGCATATGATTTCTGGACAACAAGAATAATTCAGTATATGAAAGTCTCAAATAAGAAATATGGAAGTTTCAAATCAGCAACATCTGTAAAATGAACTAAAAAACATATGTTAGGAACATGCTTTAGAAACAGATTTTATCAAGGTCAACATTCAAGACAAATTTAGGAAGCAACCTTATAAAACAGATTGTAGCTAACATGCTTTCAAAATAGATTTTATCACCTTAGCAACTTGCAACATCAAATTCAGAGAAAACTGAAACACTTTTGCAACTTCAATTTCAGAGAAAAACCAAAGCAAATTGCAACAATAGATTTCAGAGAAAAATCAAAGCAAATTAGAACAACAAATTTCAGAGAAAAAGTGAAGAAAGTGCAACAACAGATTTCAGAGAAAAACTGAAGCAAATTTCAACATCAAATTTAGAGAAAAATCAAAGCAAATTGCAACATCAATATTAGAGATTCAAGAACACAAAACAGAGAACATGTGTGTATGTGAAAGTGTGTGTCAATAAGAAAGCCCTTAACAAGTGCGCCTATAAGAGTGTGCATATACATATGTATTAATCCAACTTTTGTGCGCCTGTGATGTGTGAAAGAGAAGAGTTTAGAAAGATTATACCAAGTTTTGATGAACTTAAGTTCTATATGAGATTAATGAAGATGAAACAGGGGCACTGTATTAGATCATTGAAGGCGAAATTGAGACTATGTGTTAGATCAATGAGAAGGAAACAAAGGCTCTGTTGTAGATCGTTGAAGACAGAATATAGGATCTGTGTTAGATCGATGAGAATGAAACAGAGGCTCTATTGTAGATCATTGAAGACATAATAGATACTCTGTGTTAGATCGATTAGAATGAAACAGTGGCTCTGCTATAGCTTGCACACACACACACACACAAGGTTGAATATCTATGATTGCAGTTGAGGTACCATGGTTTGATCGGCATCCATGGATTCTATGTTATGAACTTTGTATCTCTCTCTCTCATGATTCTCACAGCCGCACACCATGAACAATCTTCTCTCTTCTCACTTTTTATCTTTTCTCACTCTTTCTCTCTATATTTTATATCTGTGCCCAATTCCAAGTTAGCCTTAATTTCATTTTATATATTTCATATGTAAAAAGAACATTAGGGTTTCTTGCCCTAGCATGTTAATTCCCAAAAGTACCCTTCTAATTTAATTACCCAAGGTGTCATTCTTATTGAAATACCCAATATGTCCCTGTAATTAGGTTAGTGCATATAAAATAATAACAGGGTAATTAAGTAAATCATGAGAAGCAAACCCAAAATTTGAATTTAAAGTAAAATGACACTAATGCCCCTACACATCCTTTTGACACTAAAACCTGGGCAAACATGCCCATGGGCTTCCTGAACCATCCATTTTGAAAGTATATGTGAACACATGTGAACATGTAAGCATGTGAGCATGTAAGCATGGATTGAACATGTATTAAATAAGTAAGCATGTACTTGAACAAATGAGTATTTAAAGGCATGTATGAAAACATGTGAGTTTATGTAATCATGTGAGCATTTATTGAAAGCATGCAAGAAAGCTTGTGAGTATGTATGAAGACATGTGAGAATTTATCGAAAGTATATATGAAAACATGTGAGCACGTCAATATATGAGAATTTATTGAAAGCATGTAAAAACATCTTAGCACGTCAACATGTGAGAATTTATTGAAAGCATATTTGAAAACATGTGAGCATGTCATCATGTGAGAATTTATTGAAAGCATGTAAAAACATGTGAGCATATCATCATGTGAGAATTTACTGAAAGGATGTAAAAACATGTGAGCAGATCATCATGTGAGAATTTATTGAAAGCATGTAAAAATATGTGAACATGAAAAAGCATAATTTGAACAGCTAAACAAGTATTTAAATGATAAAAAAATGATTTGAATAACTAAGCATGTTTTGAATGATAAGCCATAAATTGAACAATTAAGCAGTATTAAAGTGAAACTTTAAATAAAAGTGTCCAAAAATGACTTGAAAATTAATGAGAGAGAGGGTAGAAGTCATACCTCTTTCTGAAGCAAGCGAAAGGGTTTTTAAGGATTTACTTAATCCTAAAGAAATATCACAAGTAAACTTGAAATATTCTTTAGTAGGGTTAGTAAATCAAAAATGATGAAAAGATAATTGACGATGTACATGATGCATGAGAATGTGGTTATGTGTGAAGCTTTTGTACACAAAGCCCACAAGCATGATTTGAATTCTTGTTGATACTTTATTTTTAAGGTGATCTTTTTTGTGTTTCATCAAGTTTCAAACTAAGTAAGTGTTCTTGGTGTACAAAGTGTAAGAAAGTAAATGTGGTAAAAGATGTATGTGGGAGATATGCATGAAAGTATATGAGAATGTGAATTGAACATTGAAGATAACTTAAATTTAAGTAGCAATTTGTATATTTGAAATGAACAAAGATAAGCATTAAAACGAACTTGAAATGAACAAATTTTAAAATAAGAATTAAAAGAATTTGAAATGGAAAAGTTCAACAAGGAAAACTTTTTTATATAATATATATATCCTCTTCTATGACACTCCACAAGTGGAGGCTTGAAGCAATGAAGTTGGCCTTAAAATGTCTCTTTGCAATAGATATACAAAGAACATTTTAGGGAGGGATAAAATGAAGGAAAATGCACTTGAAATGTAAATTGTTTGAAATATCAATAATAAATAAGCAAAATGCAATAATTAAGAGGAATTTGGAATGGACAAGTTGAAACAAAAATTAATAGAACTTGAAATGGACAAGTTCGAACAAGGAAAGTTATATATATCTATATATATATATATATATATATATATATATCATAGATGTTGTTTTTCTTCTGGACAAGTAGAGGCTTGAAGGAATCAAGTTGGGCTTAAATGTCTCTTTGCAATAGATGTGCAAAGAACATTTTAGGAAGAGACAAAAGGAAGGAAAATCACTTGAATTGTAAAGACATGAATTAAAAGTGCATGAAATGTAAAGACATGAATTCAAATGCACAAAATATAAAGACATGAATTTAAATGAACAAAATGTAAAGACATGAATTTAAATGCACAAAATGTGAATAAAAATGCTAGAAATGCAAAGAAAGTGTAACAACTTAGAAATTGAAGTAGTGAATGGGTGGTAGAGAATGAATGTGATCCATTGGATGAGGGACATATAGGTTGAGAGACATATTTTTTATTGGGTGAATGCGGACTGTTGGATCAAAAAGTGGCCAAAATTGGCTCATTCCCGAGTGAATTTTGGCATTCCAAAGTGGATTTTGGATTTGGATGAACAACAACTGTTGGATCAAGTTGATCTTGGCCGTTGATAAAAAAAGTTTATTTTTGCAAAAATTCTCATGGAAATTTCCATGAGAATTTTCACGAAAATGTGGCCAGCTAATGCCTGGCTCCCACGTGTCCTCCTCTGGCTAAATTATGATTTTATCGCTTTTGTAGGGCAAACATTGGGTAATTTTGGGGATTCTCTCATTCCTGATGTCATTGTAGATATGTAATAAAAATATGTCAATTTATCTAGAATGAATTTTCAGATCTGGACAGTGTGTGCAGCGAAAATATCGTTTTGCCTCTCAACTAAAGTTTTGGTCAAAATGTGTCCGGACTGGAAAAGTGTCAATATTACAGTGTTTCCTATAGTTTTTAAACCCTAAAGTTGAGATGGTGAGGTCCATTCATCGATTTGATGAACGATTTATTGGTCAAACTTTTGGTTTGACCAACCTGACACTAATTTAGGGTTTGGTCAATGGGATGTTCAGATTGGAAAGGTGTCAATATTACAGTGTTTCATATGATTTTTTGGCCCCACGGTTGTGATGGTGAGGTTCATTTATCGATTTGATGAATAGTTTGTTAGTCAAACTTTTTAGTTGACTCATTTGAGCCTGATTTAGGGTTTGAATGAAATTAAGTGTTCAGGAGGACTTACAGTTCCCTTGAATAGTCAGCTTTGAGGTTTTTGATACCTTTGAACCCAATGGTGAAGTCCGTTTCCTGATTTCACAAACGGATTGTATATCAATTTTTTTTAAAAATGACCATTTTACCCTTTTGTGGCTCATGCTAGGGGAGATAGGACCCTGAAACCTGGTATAATTGGTTTAGGAATTAGAAAAGATGTGAGAGGTCAAGAATAGGTGTCCACTGTCATGCCTCAAAATTCAGATCATAGGGACTCCCCCGGTCCGAGCCCAAATCCCGGGTAGTAAGTTATTATGATCGCTTAATCATCATTCTATGACCCAACCAACTATGAAAATCTTCCATTATCCCCCTCGATACTTACTTAGATCACCGATGTAGAGACCGTGACCAATTTTGGCCGATTTTGTATTTTTGCATCATAATTGCCATAAATGCATTGAGTGGTGTTTAACATGTTTTGAATATGGGAAACATATTTGGTAAGTGTTTTAAAGGTTTTGGAAAATTTTTAGGAGATTTGGAGAAGTTTGACTTTTTGGTCAAACCGAGGCCTGGAATGCAACTTAAGTGGGCCCGAAAATTTAAAAAATTTTCAAAAATATTTATTTTTGAGAATGGCTTAAATGAAATGTTTAGAGAGTAGAGGAAGTGATTGTGAGGCCGTAGGAGTTTTTGAAATCGAAAACGGAGTCTAGGAAGGTGTGTTAAGTGGCCCGGGGGTATTTTGGTCTTTTCACAGCCTAGGGACCTTAAAAGGTCAATTCCTGTAGAGATGTTTCAGATCTCTCTTTCTCATGCCAGCTACTATTTCTCTCTTCTTTCTCCCTCCTCCTTCTCTCTAGATTTTGAAAGCTTAAGGCTTGGATTCGGGATTTGTCGAAGAAGGGAGATATGTAGGGGACGGCTAGGGCTTTGGTTTGAATCAAACAAAGTCACATTTTGGCAAGGTTGACATTGCTAGGATTTTGAGAAGTGCTTGGAAGGCCTTCATTTTTGAGGTAGTGGTTCTCCTTCTCATCTCTTTGTTGATTATAGGGTTTTCGGGTGAAGCGGTGAGAGCTAAGGATGTGTATTGCATGATTTAGAGTGGTAAGAAGGGTGAAATGTGGTATTTTTCTACTCTCTTTAGTCTCTATTGTGCAATAGATATGTATATTGTCACGCCCCGAAACATCATCAAATGAACAAAATGCCACCATGGGCACTACAAATATTAAACCATTGTCTTTTCACGCCCAACAAGTTTAAAATCCAATACATACATCAAAAGTACATATGTCCAAAGTATAACTACAACTCAAAAAGGAAGTCACAAGCCACAAGCCGGCATGGATAGCCACAAAAATGCACAAATCCAAAAGATAGCAAAGGGCTACTAGAATTCCACTTGGACACTCATGTCCCATCCGTCATCGGCGCTTTATGTGTAAAATATTTAGAATAAAGGGGTGAGCACCACTGCGGCTCAGTAGAGATACCCCAACCCTCCTAAGTGCCGACTCGACACCGACCTACATGGAATGCATATGAATACACTACATGCCACATCCACAGTCTCACAAACACTTCAACAATTGCAATTAGAAAGATTGCATATTTCACGAATCATGTATAACATGTTCAAACATAAAAGCATTAAGGAAAGTAAATGCTCTCTCTTTCTCTCTCTCGGTCCTCATCCGATACCCCACATGATTGGCCCGCTCCGAGGATCATGTAACCATGGACACCTCCGATAACCATCCAATGACCGGGATAACTCCGAAAGGTAATTTTACTATAGCAATATATGGGATTGCCATAGAGTGAGGGGGCAACTCCGGGCTCACAAATCTTGGACATTCTCCGATAACCATTCTATGACCGGAAAACTCCGAGGGGTCATTAGTACTGGACATACTCCGATCCTAGGCATTAAGCCTTAGTATGGCGGGTCCACTCCGAGGGCCATACGTAGTGGATAATTTTACCATATTTCACAACACGGTTGGACCACTCCGAAGCCCCGTGCACCTCATTTGCGTCATTTTTCCCGCAACTTCCCGCATATGCAATATGAATGCATAAACCCGTGACATTTTATTCTCATGCTCAACTCATGCTCATTGATACTAAAAAGAAGTAAAAAGCATATTTTCCATCACCACACACGACATATAGCACATATATGTATAACACATGCATATATCATCTCATATGCATACAACTTCAAAATTAGCATATTTTACTCATGCTACACTCAATGCATAATTTTAGCACATAGAACTAACATGCATTCAACAACCACATTCTCACATATAATCACATATATGACACTTGGTACACATTTGTCACATATACACCAAATTGAGCACATAATGCCTATGTATCAATTTCTTACACTCACATACTTCAAACCCACATGCTACCACCAACACAATATACACAATTGTAAAAAGATAGGACTCTAGAGAAGAAGAAAATATAACTTTTCACACCTCTCACCATCCTAAAGCATGTGAAACACAGCCTACACCTCTCTTCTTCACCCGAAACCCTAGAATCGACAATTAGAAGAGAAGAAGAACCCCTACCTTGAAAATGAAGACCTTCCAAGCACTTCACCAAAATTCCAGCGATGTCTATCTTGCCAAACCGCAACTTTGATCAGTTCAAAGGGAAGCCCTAGACGTCCCCTACGTATCTCCCTTCTTCGGTGAAACCCGAATCGCACCCGAACGGCTCCAAAATGTAGAGAGAAGGTAGAGAGGAGAAGAGGGAAATGTTAGAAAACTCCTACGGTCTTGAAATCACTTCCTCTACTCTCTAAACAATTCATCTAAGTCATTCCCAAAACTAAATATTTTTGGAAATTTTTCAGATTTCTGGATCCACTTAAGTCGTATCTCAGGCCCCGGTTTGACCAAAAAGTCAAATTATCCAAATCTCCCGAAAACTTCTCAAAACCTCAAAAACACTTGTCAAACATGTTTCCCACACTCAAAACATGTTAAACACCATTCAAAATGCATTTATGGGAATTATAATACAAAAAATGTAAAACCAGCCAAAATTGGTCACGGTCTCTACAACCTCCCCCCTTAAGGGAATTTCGTCCCCGAAATTAGAAACATACCTCAAGTAGAAAACAACTCGGGATATTTTGAGCGAACTTCTTATTCTCGCTCCCACGTAGCCTCCTCGACTCCGTGATGTCTCCAAAGAACTTTAACCAATGGAATAGTCTTGCCTCGAAGCACTTGCTCCCTAGCATCCAAAACTTGTACCGGTCTCTCCTCGTAAGACACATCCTCCTCCACCTCAAGATTTGTCCAATCTAACTCATGTGAAGGATCCGGCTCATACTTTCTCAACATCAAAACGTGAAAAGTATTGTGCACACTTGACAATTGCGGTGGCAATGCCAAGCGGTATGCAACCTCACCCACACGATCCAATATCTCGAATGGATCGATAAATCATGGGGCTAGCTTTTTGCTACGCCCAAACCTCATTAAACCCCGTCGTGGCGAGACCTTCAAGAAGACATAGTCCCCCACCTCAAATGCTAAAGGCCTCCGCCTTTTGTCAGCATAGCTTTTCTGATGACTCTGAGCTGGAAGCAAACGCTGTCGTATAATCTTAATCTTCTATGTAGTCTCTCTGAGTATATCTGGCCCCAAAGCCACTATCTCACTAACCTCTGTCCAACAAACTGGTGACCTACAAGGTCTACCATACAAGGCCTCAATTGGAGCCATCTCAATACTAGCTTGGTAGCTATTATTGTATGCAAACTCCACCAATGGAATGTGATCCTCCCAACTGCCTCCAAAATCAAGTGCACATGCTCTAAGCATTTCCTCTGACTGACCATCTATCTGGGGATGGAAAGCCGTACTGAAATGGAGGTCCGTATCAAGTGCAACCTGAAAACTCTACCAAAATTGTGATGTGAATCTCAGATCTCTATCAGACACAATGGAAACTGGCACTCCATGCAGTCTCACAATCTGATCAATATACAACCAACTAAGAGTATCCACATCATCTGTCACTCGAATAGGGAGAAAATAAGTCACCTTGGTCAACCTATCCACAATGACTCAAACTGCATCATGACTCTTCCTTGTCCTAGGTAACCCCATCACAAAGTCCATAGTGATGTGTTCCCACTTCCACATAGCTACCGGTAAGGGCTGTAACAAACCTACCGGTCTCTGATGCTCGGCCTTCACTTGTTGACAAGTGAGGCACCTCACCACAAACCGTGCGACGTCCTTTTTCATACCCTTCCACCAATACTGTCTACGAAGGTTGTGGTACATCTTGGTACCACCGGGATGTACTGCAAGTCTGGAGCTATGAAACTCCCTCAGGACCTCATCCCTATAAGCCAATGGAACAACTATTCTGCCTCTGAACCTCAGACCTCCGTCTGAATGGATAACCCAATCCTCCACTGCCTCGCCACCCGTAATCCGAGTGTGAATGCTCTCCAACTCTGTGTCATGCCTCTGCTCCTCAACCACCCTACTCACTAGAGTTGATTGCGCTATGAGTGTGAACAAAGTGGCATGTCCATCACTCTCACTGAAGTACAATCCCATTTCTGAGATATCTTCCATCATCTTCCACTCATGAATGGCAATGTTAGCCAAAGTACCATGTGATTTCCTGCTCAATGCATCGGTAACCACATTAGCCTTTCCCAGGTGATACTGTAGATCAAAGTTGTAGTCTTCCATGCATTCAACCCATCTCCTCTGTCTCATATTCAAGTCCTTTTGTGTAAAAAGGTACTTCAAACTCTTATGATCGGAGAAAACCTCAAACTTCTCTCCGTAGAGATAATGCCTCCACGTTTTTAAAGCAAAAATTACCGCCGCTAACTCCAAGTCATGAGTCGGGTAATTCTACTCGTGGATCTTCAACTGTCGGGAACCATATGCAACAACTGATAGGCGTTGAATGTTACGCATTCTAGCCTCTTAACTTATGTATTTTATTCTCTTAGTGATAGATTATTTTGCAATTTTACTTTGTTTTAGTGTTTTCTGTATTTTCAGGGCCTTAATGATTATTTCAGTTAAAACCAGGATTTTGGGCTTTTAAAGAAGACATCCAAGATGGTGAGATGAAGCCTACATCAAGGAGATTCACTCAACCATTTATTTCAACTCAAATCAGCCCAAGAAAGAGGTCCAAGAGAATTACAGCTGCTTAAGAAGGTTTCGGGGCCTGAAGCTCAAATCTGTGCATAATGCAGTCTTAATCCCGTTTTGGAAAATGGACCAGAAGTCTTATTTCCGAGCCTCAAATCGACATTATTTTCGCGTAAGATTGAACGAAATTTGATTCTGCACACTTTTGTATTTCACGAAAATTCCGTAAATCGGACTTCTAGTGGTTCAAAAGTCGGGCCGAAGTCAGCAGGAAAAACCCACCTGATTAGTGCTGCGGGAAACCCTAATTAATTCCTAATTGGATTAGGACTTTGGTATATTCTCTTGGAGAATAAAGTGAAGACTTGGAGGCTGAATTGGGAGAGCTTACAGAGAGATTGGAGAGTCTGAGAGGGCTGAGAAGAGAACAGAAACATATTGCAGAGCCATTGGAGAACGAAGTCATACGCGTAATTCAGAAAGATGATGTCTTCTTCCTCAACAGTTGAAGCTTCTTCTTCTACCATGAGCGGCTAGTTCATCCACTAGGGTTTTGATGTAGCCCTAACAAAGCATCAATGGTTTGATTGTTTTAATTATTGGGGACCTTTATATACATGCATAGATTGTGTAATTGTGAGGATTCTTATTAAGGAATTGAGCAATAAAAGTCTTATAAATTCAATCTCAATGATTTCTTATCTTGTCTTAGATATTTAGTTGTTGTTATTGAACTCAATCTCTCTTGTTTTCTGTGATCATGAGAGAGATTATTACACAATGGTAATCACTGAATATATTGTTATGAGCTTTGATGGATTATGCCTAGAGAAGATGAACCATACTGCACCCTAGATTAGAGTAGTTAGGCAGATGGCCCATGCCAATCGAAGATAGTCCATGGCTTAGCCTTAATCATATGTTATCTTCTTGACGGATGAAGGTGAGCTTGTAGCCACCGACACCACTTATGCATGATGTAATTCCCCTATAGTTGATTCAATTGACCATTGATTGTGGAGTTAGTGGTGAAGTCAAACACCCTAGATTTCTCTCCTATTATCTTCACTATCTTGTTTACTTTGATTTATTTTATTTTATCTTTTTAATTAGTTTAAAAATCAGAATTCTTTTCTTCTAAATTTAATTAGAATTAGTTCCGTATTCCAACTCATCAGACCATAATCCCTGAGGTACGATACCCCTTTCGATAGCCCTATTCTGCAAGGAATTCGTTCTATTGCGAAGTGTGGAAAATTTTAATTGGTATACTTTTTGAGTCACACTCACACACGAATCAATTTTTGGCGCCGTTGCCGGGGATTATCTATTTGATTGATTGGATTTTACAGAATTAGTTTTAATTGGATTTTTAGTTTAGGAAATTTTTATATTTTATTTTTAATTTTGTTTTTGTTTCTTTTCAGGTGCTTTCGGTAAATATATGCAAGGTCGTCGTTCTGTGGCTGATCCTTTGATACCTCTTGATCCTGAGCCTGAACGTATTCTTAGACAACAGAGGAACATCCCTGTTGATACAATTGTGCAAGAGGAAGAATTAATTGAAGACATGGCAGAAGAGAGGAATAACAACCTTGTTCCTAATGCTGATGGATAAAGAGCTAGACTGCTGAGGGACTACTATGTTCCTGAGAGATATACCTCGCCAGCAGGTTTTCAACTGCCTAATGCCACAGCACAGAATTATGAGATCAAGTCCAGCATTATTCAGATGCTACCATCTTATTTTGGGCTGACTCAAGAAGACCCTTACAAGCATCTGGATGACTTCATTGAAGTGTGCTCAACTACAAAAATTCACAACTTCTCTGAAGATGCTTTCAGAATGAGACTTTTTCCATTCTCTCTGAAAGACAAAGCAAAGTATTGGTTCAACTCTCTACCGGCTGGTTCTATCACGACTTGGACTCAGATGCAACATGAGTTTCTCAAAAAGTATTTTCCGATAGGGAAGACCAATCAATTCAGACGTGCTATCACTGGTTTCTCCCAACATGAGGGGGAACAATTTTATGAGACATGGGAAAGATTCAAGGACCTTCTTAGGAAGTGTCCCCATCATCAAGTTCCTAAGTGGCAACTAGTGCAGAGTTTTCATGAAGGGCTCACAGAAGCCAACAGACAGATGGTTGATGCGTCGTGTGGAGGTACTTTTATGTTAAAGAGTGAAGAAGAGGCATGGACCTTATTTGAAAATCTTAGTGACAACTCTCTGCAACATGTGTCCTCTACTCGTTCTAGCAGACCTGCCACTACCAGGAAGACTGATGGGATTTATGAGGTTGGTGCTTCAGAAGCTATGCCAACTGATATTGATTTAATTGCACAGAAGGTAGCAGCAATCATGGCTGCCAATCAAACTCCTTCTGCTTCAAATTCTTCATTGCTACGCCCTTGTGAATTTTGCTCTAGTCCTATGCATAACATGAGCAATTGTCCTTCGGTGGGGCAATTTTCTGATATTCAACATGAGCAAGTTCAAGCTACTTTCACTGGACCAATGAATCCTCCACGAGGTAATACTTACAATCCCACATGGAGGAATCATCCTGGTTTTTCTTACAGTAACCAAGGGGCAGCAATGCAACCATCATATCAACCTAGGACTTTTATGCCTCAACAGCAATATCAAACACAAAGTCCTATGGCCCAAAGAATTTCTGCTATTGAAGACAAGCTGACTCTTACCTTGTCTAAATTTGACAAGCTTGATTCTCTTATAGAGACAGTGCAAGCTACTGCAGCAACAGTACAATCTACAGTTCAGCTAGTGCACTCGCATTCTCAATCCATTGCCAAACTGGAATCTCAGTTTGGACAGCTTGCTACTTCATTGAGTAGAAGAGAAGAAGGGAAGCTCCCTATTCAACCAATTGCTAATCCAAGAGGGATGCAAGCTTCCACAAGCAACCCACACCATGAGCAAGTTCAAGCCATTACCACTTTGAGAAGTGGGAAAATAATTGACAATAAGGTGGGTGAAAAGAAAGAAGAAGAAAAAGTGACCACAAGTCCAAGTGCTGAAATTCCTTATGAGCCCAAGGCTCCTTTCCCACAACGTTTTCTTGAAGCATCTAAGTTGGGGAAGCAAGGGGACAAGCTGCATGACATGATGGAGGTGTTTCGCCAAGTGAAAATTAATTTGCCACTCCTTGATGCCATCAAGCAAATTCCTCCTTATGCAAAATTTTTGAAGGACTTGTGCACTCAGAAAAGGCGTTCTAAAAGCCATGTGCCAAAGAAAGTAATTCTGCCACAACAAGTAAGTTCAAAAATTCAGCAGTGTACTCCTCCCAAGTACAAAGATCTTGGTGCTCCAACTATCTCATGCATTATTGGGGAGCACCATGTGGATAAAGCTCTTCTTGATTTGGGTGCAAGTGTGAATTTGCTACCCTATTCAGTTTACTTACAATTGGGCTTGGGAGAATTGAAGCTTACCTCGGTGGTATTACAATTTGCAGACAGATCAACAAAGCAACCCCGAGGAATCATAGAAGATGTGCTCATTAAAGTGGACAAGTTCTACTTTCCTGTTGATTTCATTGTACTTGACACTGAGCCGGTTCACAATCCGAAGAGGCACATTCCTGTGATCCTTGGTCGACCTTTCTTAGCTACTGCTGATGCTTGCATAAATTGTAGGTCGGGGATCATGGATATTTCCTTTGGCAACATGAATGTTAAGCTCAATGTGTTCAATGCTATCCAACCCCCAGATCAGAGTGATGTGTTCTGCATGGATGATATTGATGAATGTGTGGAGGAATTTGTTTCATCCTCTATATCTTGAAACTCCCTGGAGGTAAGTAAGTCTTTTTATGACTTTGAGAACATTAATGATGAAGGGTTGTGTGAAGAAGTGCATGCTATGCTGGAAGTGGATGCTATTCAGAATACTCCACCATGGAGAATTCTAATTGAGCCACTTCCTTTTCTCTCTAGCACTCCCTTAGTGCCTTCATTGGAGTCCCCTCCAGAATAAGAGTTGAAGTCTTTGCCTGACAAATTGAAGTATGTATTCTTGGGGGCACAGAAAACTCTTCCTGTTATAATTGCCTCTGATCTGACAGAAATTCAAGAGAAGAGCTTAGTAGAGGTTTTATACCAACATCGTGAAGCAATTGGATGGAGTGTTGCTGATCTTAAGGGCATTGATCCCTCAGTTTGCATGCACAAAATCCATTTGGAAGAAGGATGTAAGCCAACTAGAGAGACACAGAGGCGATTGAACCCCAACATGAAGGAGGTGGTAAAGAAAGAGGTTGTCAAATTACTTGATGCAGGAATCATTTATCCAATTTCTGACAGCACATGGGTGAGTCCGACACAAGTGGTTCCAAAGAAATCTGGTTTTACCATTGTCCCTAACTCCATGGGAGAGCTTGTTCCACAACGTACTGCCACAGGTTGGCGTGTTTGCATTGATTACAAAAAGCTCAATTCTATGACAAGGAAGGATCACTTCCCTTTTCCATTCATTGATCAAATACTTGAAAGGTTAGCTGGTCAGAGCTATTATTGCTTTCTGGATGGCTACTCTGGTTATAACCAAGTAGCTATGGATCCAGAAGATCAAGAGAAGACCACTTTCACTTGTCCCTTTGGTACTTTTGCGTATCGTCGTATGCCTTTTGGATTATGTAATGCTCCGGCTACATTCCAAAGGTGTATGATGGCCATCTTTTCTGACATGGTGGAAAAATTCTTGGAGGTGTTTATGGATGACTTCTCTGTTTTTGGATCATCTTTTGAACATTGTTTGAGCAATTTATCACTTGTGCTTCAAAGGTGCCGAGAACGGAATCTGGTACTTAGTTGGGAGAATAGCCATTTTATGGTGAAAGAAGGTATTGTATTGGGCCATATTGTTTCAGAGAGGGGCATTGAAGTTGATAAAGCAAAGATCGACCTAATTGTAATTCTGCCTCATCCAACTTCGGTAAGGCAAGTTCGATCTTTCTTAGGCCATGCCGGGTTCTATAGAAGATTCATCAAGGATTTCAGTAAAGTGGCTCGACCATTGTGCCATTTGTTATCTAAAGATGTTCCCTTTATCTTTGATGAAGATTGTGTGAAAGCTTTTGAAAAGCTGCGGTCTCTGTTATCCTCTGCACCAATTATGCAGTCTCCAAAATGGGCTATACCTTTTGAAATCATGTGTGATGCCTCTGATTATGCAGTGGGAGCCGTGTTGGGACAGAGAGAAGAGAAACGACCACATGTCATCTACTACGCTAGTAAGACTCTCTCTGATGCCCAACTCAATTATACAACCACAGAGAAAGAGCTTCTAGCTGTAGTGTTTGCCTTGGACAAGTTTCGTTCTTATTTATTGGGGTCCAAGGTGGTTGTCTACTCTGATCATGCAGCATTGAGACACTTATTGGCAAAGAAAGAAACCAAACCGCGTCTTATTCGGTGGATTTTATTGCTGCAAGAATTTGATTTGGAGATAAAAGACAAAAAGGGGACGGAGAATGTGGTTGCGGATCATTTATCTCGAATCGAGTTTGAGCCGGTGATCGATGCACTACCTATTCGAGACTCATTCCCGGATGAGCAATTGTTTGAAATCAATTTGATGAAGGTTAATGGCCAAAGGTTGAAACATTGTGGAAGGATGTGTGCCAAGAAGAGACGTGGAGTCCGTCGACTTGACGGATCCCGTCTATCCGACTTAATCCCTTCGGAGAGTCAATCGTCTCCTACGGACGTTAAATTGTAGGTTTGGTATGTATTTCTATCCTTTAATTTCTTTAGTTTTCTTTGATTCTAAGTTTTAGTTTTAGTTTTCTTACTTTTTCTTTCAATTCTAGTTGCGTTTTAATGTTTTTTCTTTGACTTTTTGATGTATAAGTTGCTTCCGGAGGATGCCAAGAGGTGTACCGAGGTATTTGGACTCAAGACGGGTGAAAAATTGTGCTCTCGGTCGACCTTAGGCGATGGAGACTCAAAATTATCAAGGTTCGGTCGACCTTGGGCGATGGAGGGTCCAACAGGCATCCAGGGGGGGGATCGATCGCCCCATTTGAGGGGGATCGATCGCCCCATGTTATTTCTTGAAGATCACCACCATCAGGTGGGCGATCGATCGCCCATCCTTGGGGGGATCGATCGCCCAAGGCTAAATGTGGGCTGCCCGAATTTTCTTGGTATTTAAAGCTTCCTTATCCTCCTATGTTGCTACCACTTGCATCCTAGACCTCTTTGAACTCCAATTCAAGTCCTACATCATCCGAAAAACTAATTTCTTCAATTAGTGATTATTATACAAGAATTCAACATTGATCAACATCAACTTCAACATCAAATTGGATCAAAAATCACTAGTTCTCAAAGGAAGCTCACACTTTTTCAAGTTCAACATCAAAGTAAGTGAAGTTTTTCCTTGAAGAAATTGTTCAAATCTTTTTGAGGGCTTTTGAAGACCAAGTTTGGGGGATCAATTTGGTGCAATTACTTGTTCGATTTGGGTGGAAAAATTGCCGAAAAAAGGAGGTTGAAGGATACAAAAGAATTGTGCACACCAAGTGTTTGATTTAATTCCTCAACCACACTTTTTCTACTTCTATGGCACCAAAGAGAGCAAGTCACCAAGATGCTTCAAGTTCACGTAATCCTCGCCGAGCGAGGCATGATCCGACCACAGGTTCTTCACGATCTCGCCGAGACGGTATTCAAGAGAGATGGCATCCAAGGGCGTTGAATTATGAAACAACGTTTGACATAGTCGAGCTTTATGGTATGTTTCCTGAGACACGGTGGGGGATTTCCGACATCCGTCGTCGTCGGTTGGCATCCATTTTTGTTCCACTCTCATCTACCATTTACCCGAGGCTTGTCAAGGTATTTTATCAGAACTTAATGCCGAAACCTGATGAGCGGGATGTGCTTACTTCTTCCGTAGATGGAACAATAGTTCGGGTGGACATGTCATCCATTGCCATTGCCATGGGTTGTCCTCATGAATGCCCAACTGATTTATCTCATATTTATACTCCTCTACCCGACGAGTTGTCGGTGGGCAATGTGGTTGCACGATTGTGTGCCAACCAATTTTCCGGGCCGAAAAGGAATGCAGCTTCAAAGTCTTCAATGCCAAATCATTTATGGTTCCTTGATGCTGTTCTACTCAAGAATGTATGTCCAATTGGACATAAAACCGAAAGACGTCAAGAGTTCCTTCGATCATTATATGCTATACATTTTGGGCATTGGCTGTCATTCCCACAGATTGTCTGGGGCCAGAGGGAGAAATTCTATTCCAAAGTTGTGGCCAAGGCACCAGACAGTGCAAGTGACTGGGAGTTTCCATTCCCTACCATTATTCATCAGTTGCTTGTGTCACAGGGGTATGCAGTCCATGAGGACGAGCTTGCCTTTCCACGTGATCTTCATTATGGCACGCATGACTGGAACCTGAGTCGATCTCATATGCACCAGAGAGTCATAGCGGCGCCTGGTGAGGTATCTCGGTTGGCCCAGGGAGGAGAGCATGTAGATATACCACCACCGGTGGAAGGTCCAGAAGAGATGGAGGCAGAGGAAGAGGAAGTACATGCACAGGCTGGTGGCCATGATTATCAATATTTAGAAGGGCAGATTGCTGGGTTGACAGCCCAGTTTGGCACCTTACAGACAGAAGTCTCCACACAGTTTGGTGCAATGAGAGCAGAGATGGCGGATCACTTTCGTGACACTCGCCAAGAGCAACTAGAGATGAGGAGGATGATGCGTGCACTGATGCGCCAAGCAAACTTGGATCCAGATGCTCAGTCACCACCACATCCTTGACAGGAAGGTAACCATCTTTTGTATTTTATTTTATTTTTAGCTTTTATTCTTCTCTTTATTTTTCTTTTTGTAGTTAGATTTTTATTATCAATAAAAAATAAATAAATAAAAAAAAATGAAAAAATGAAAAAATATTTTATTTTAGGATTTTTCTCTTTCATATTTATTTTCACCCATACTATTTTCACTTGATCTTTGGGGTATAGTGGTTTGTTTTGACAGGTTTTAACATCCAAGTTTGGGGGTGTGCTTGCATTGCCTTCGTACTCGTGATGTACTCTATTTTCTTTCCACTACTCCATGATCCCGGTAATATCGTTCTTACTCTTCTCTATGCTTTAATTGGGTGTCCATTGAGGACAATGTACAGTTTAAGTTTGGGGGTGAGGCGATGCCTATTTATGTGCTTTATTGCATATGGGGGAAATTTGTGTGAAATTCTTTTGTATTAGGATTTTATTTTATTTCATTTTCTTAGTTTGTTTATTTTATTTTATTTTGTTTTGTTTTTAGATAGAATGTTTTGACATGATTCAAAGGATTAATACCTTATGTAGGTGCATAACTTGCAATTTTTGAGTATGTTTTAAATCTTTGAAAACTATGGTTTGAATTATGTGGTTTTAATCATGGTTTGCAATAACATGCTTTGGAGTGATTAATTTTAGTTTCCTTAAATGCACAGACACAATAGCATAATCTTATGGGGTATTGACTGTGGTTTTGAGTTATTGAGTTACATGTGCTTGATATTAATTAGTATCTCTTGAGAATGAGTACCGATGATGTGTTATACTTGACTTCAATGAAAAAAGAAAAAAAAAAGAGAAAGAAAAAAAATGATGCATAAGCAATCAATTTGATCCTTTTTATGAGTAACCGGGCCTCTATGCCTCAGGAAGCACGGAGTGTTCGCGTCAAAAGTGAAAAGGTGAGAAAAGATGAGCATTGGTTGGCTTGATTTGTTGCCTGACTGATTCGAGTAATTAGGTCTTCGGGGTATCTTAAAGCCTAGTGCCCTAAAGTCATCTGGTTTGGAAGTCACTGACTGAAAGCTTGCTACATGGATCTTTTAGAAAGCTTAATAGATCAAGACATTGCACAACCAATAAAGCAATGAAAAAAAAAAGAATGATAAGAAAAAAAAATTGAAAAGTCATGTATTCATGTTTGGAAGTATGATTTCAATAAGGGGAGCTAGTGAGTTGAAGGGGTATGTGCCTTAATATATTCAGAGCTGAGTTATGCTACATGAGAGGACTGCTAGTTCACTTTACACGAGGGATCTAGAGTTGATTATTTTAAGATATGTTGATGTGAATTATGTATGGGGACCATTGCTTTGAATTATAGAATTTGAAAGTTTGAAATTATTCTTGAATGCAAGTTTGTAACTATATATTGTAATCTTCTTCTTGAATTAATGTTGAAACAGAATTTTGAGGGTGTGATAGGCGTTGAATGTTACGCATTCTAGCCTCTTAACTTATGTATTTTATTCTCTTAGTGATAGATTATTTTGCAATTTTACTTTGTTTTAGTGTTTTCTGTATTTTCAGGGCCTGAATGATTATTTCAGTTAAAACCAGGATTTTGGGCTTTTAAAGAAGACATCCAAGATGGTGAGATGAAGCCTACATCAAGGAGATTTACTCAACCATTTATTTCAACTCAAATCAGCCCAAGAAAGAGGTCCAAGAGAATTACAGCTGCTTAAGAAGGTTTCGGGCCTGAAGCTCAAATCTGTGCATAATGTAGTCTTAATCCCGTTTTGGAAAATGGACCAGAAGTCTTATTTCCGAGCCTCAAATCGACATTATTTTCGCGTAAGATTGAACGAAATTTGATTCTGCACACTTTTGTATTTCACGAAAATTCCGTAAATCGGACTTCTAGTGGTTCAAAAGTCGGGCCGAAGTCAGCAGGAAAAACCCACCTGATTAGTGCTGCGGGAAACCCTAATTAATTCCTAATTGGATTAGGACTTTGGTATATTCTCTTGGAGAATAAAGTGAAGACTTGGAGGCTGAATTGGGAGAGCTTACAGAGAGATTGGAGAGTCTGAGAGGGCTGAGAAGAGAACAGAAACATATTGCAGAGCCATTGGAGAACGAAGTCATACGCGTAATTCAGAAAGATGATGTCTTCTTCCTCAACAGTTGAAGCTTCTTCTTCTACCATGAGCGGCTAGTTCATCCACTAGGGTTTTGATGTAGCCCTAACAAAGCATCAATGGTTTGATTGTTTTAATTATTGGGGACCTTTATATACATGCATAGATTGTGTAATTGTGAGGATTCTTATTAAGGAATTGAGCAATAAAAGTCTTATAAATTCAATCTCAATGATTTCTTATCTTGTCTTAGATATTTAGTTGTTGTTATTGAACTCAATCTCTCTTGTTTTCTGTGATCATGAGAGAGATTATTACACAATGGTAATCACTGAATATATTGTTATGAGCTTTGATGGATTATGCCTAGAGAAGATGAACCATACTGCACCCTAGATTAGAGTAGTTAGGCAGATGGCCCATGCCAATCGAAGATAGCCCATGGCTTAGCCTTAATCATATGTTATCTTCTTGACGGATGAAGGTGAGCTTGTAGCCACCGACACCACTTATGCATGATGTAATTCCCCTATAGTTGATTCAATTGACCATTGATTGTGGAGTTAGTGGTGAAGTCAAACACCCTAGATTTCTCTCCTATTATCTTCACTATCTTGTTTACTTTGATTTATTTTATTTTATCTTTTTAATTAGTTTAAAAATCAGAATTCTTTTCTTCTAAATTTAATTAGAATTAGTTCCGTATTCCAACTCATCAGACCATAATCCCTGAGGTACGATACCCCTTTCGATAGCCCTATTCTGCAAGGAATTCGTTCTATTGCGAAGTGTGGAAAATTTTAATTGGTATACTTTTTGAGTCACACTCACACACGAATCAACAACCATCTCGGTCTGCATCAACACACATCCCAAACCATCTCGTGAAGCATCACAGTAGATGACATAACTCAAACTGTGCTCGAAAATAATCAAGATCAGAGCACTAGTCAATCTACGCTTCAATTCCATAAAGGAATGCTCACAAGCCTCATTCCACTCAAACTTAACTCCTTTACGAGTAAGCTTGGTCATCGGCGCCTCTAACTTTGAAAAGTCCTTCACGAAACGCTGGTAATATCCTGCCAATCCCAAGAAGCTACGTATCTCGAATACGTTCTTAGGCCTCTCCCAATCCATTACCGCTTCAATCTTAGAAGGGTCTACCGATACTCCTCCTTCCGACACCACGTGTCCTAGGAACTTCACCTTCGTTAGCCAAAATTCACATTTTTCAAATTTGGCATACAAATGGTGCTCTCTCAATGTCTGTAACACTGTCCTCAAATGGATTTCATGCTCTTCCATAGAAGAAGAATACACAAGAATGTCATCCACGAAGACCACCACAAACCTATCCAAGTACACCCTGAATATCTGGTTCATCAAATCCATGAACGCTACTGGTGCGTTCGTCAATCCAAATGGCATCACTAGAAACTCATAGTGGCCATATCTAGTCTGAAAAGCTGTCTTTGGAATGTCCTCTTCCCTTACCCTCAACTGGTAATACCCCGACCTCAAGTCAATCTTCGAAAAACAAGTCGAACCCTTAGGCTAATCAAACAAGTCATCTATCTTTGGCAAAGGATACTTGTTCTTAATCGTTGCTTGGTTCAACTTACGGTAGTCTATGCATAACCGTAAAGATCTGTCCTTCTTTTTAGCAAATAGGATCAGAGCTCCCCAAGGCGATGTACTAGGTCGTACAAATCCCTTATCCAATAATTCTTGCAATTGATCTTTCAACTCCATCAATTCTGCCGGTGCCATCCGGTACGGTGCCATAGAGATAGGCGCGGTACCAGGAGCAAGATCAATGCTAAACACAACATCTCTCATCGGAGGCAACTCTGTCAAGTCCTCCGGAAACACATCCATAAACTCTCTAACCACCGGTGGAAATCCTCCACTAGTCATAATCTCATCCTCCTCGGCTAACAAGCTAGCTAGGAAATATCCAACCCCGTTCCACACACCGAAACCAAGTAGAGACGGAACATAGAAATCATCCCGCTCTCCCAGGAAATAAAAACAATCACCCTCGGGTGTGCACATTGTCACTCTCCTACGGAGACAATCAATCGTGGCTCTAAATGTAGATAGCCAATCCATGCGTAGAATGACATCGAAAGTGGTCATGTCTAGTAACACAAAGTCGAACACTAGTCGACGCCCAGCAACCTCGATCTCGCAAGACCGACACACTCTATCTAGGGTAACCTTACCCCCAACTGGTGTATCAATGGACAATGGTGACTCCAGTGATGACACCCGCAGCCCCAAGGCACAAGCAAATGCAACAGATATGAATGAATGTGATGTACCTGAATCTATCAACACCCTAGCCCACGAGCTAGAAACTAGGAAAATACCTCTGACCACTAATGATCCCAGTACATCCTCTACCGGAGCAAGCGTGAACACACGGCCCCGCGACTGCTGACCAGTCCCCTGTAACCCTGACTGCTGACTAGAAACAGGCGTGGAATGTCTCACTACCCGAGATCCCTGTACAGAATACGCTGGATGAGGTGGCGGTAATGTCCTGAAACCAGACTGAACCGTAGCTATCTGCCTAGCCCTCTACTGAGTCCCCATACCACTCGGTGTACTCTGTCTCTGTGGACAGTTACAATGAAAACATACTCGTTCCCCCACTGAAGCCACAGGCACTGATGCCACTATTTGCCTCTGAGGACACTCAGAATGAAAATGGCCAGACTGCTGGCAATGATAGCACACAACTGTGGATCATGCAGATCCAGTAGGTAAGGACAATGAAGGTACTGGGCGAGTCTGCTGCTGCCCCTGTGAACCTGATCTGCCCTCCCTATTCCTTCTCCTCCCATGACCACCCGAAGAGGTACCCGTACCCTTCGCTTGCTGGCTAGAGTCCCACAACCTCTGAGTGTCTCTGCCATCCTCCTCAGCCACCAAGGCTCTGTCAACCACCTCACTATAGGTCCTCAAACCCAAAATGGATACCCTCTTTCTGATAGAGGTTTTCAATCCTTTAATGAACTTTTTCACCTTTAGCTCTTCATTAGCTACCATCTTCAGGGCAAAGCGAGCCAAAGATGTAAATTTGGTCTCGTACCCTATCACATCCAAGTCCCCTTGGACAAGATCTATGAACTCTTGCCTCATCCGGTCTTTCACCGAAGCCGGAAAGAACTTATCGAAAAACAACCCCTTAAAGGTCTCCCAGTCCATAGTCTCGGTGTTGTGGACATTCCTGATGAATTGCCACAACCGATCCGCTTCTCCTTGTAAGTGAAGCGCTGCCACTCCCACATTCAAATCCTCATCGATTGCAAGAGTGACTATGAGTTTGTGAGTTTGGTCTATCCAACTCTCAGCCACAAGCGGATCACGCGTGCCATCAAAGGTAGGCGGCTGAAATTTCACATATTCCTTCATTGCTACCATTTAGCGACTCAAGACAACCCTAGGCAATGCCTGAACCTCCTTTTCTCTGGCTTCCCTAGCCATTCTTCTCATAGTATCAGCCATGTCACACATAAATTACGTTCTATCAGTTGGTCTCATAGTATCAGCCACTATCCTGAGGAGCATCAGCGACAATGTCTCGCGCTCTTCTTGGAGGCATTTCTTTCTATATGCACAACAAGAAAAATTTTAAGTCCAACAAATTTACACATCCTACACATATCCATCATGCTTACACATGCCATGTCAATTTTGTCCACATAGGCATTTTATGAAAATGTAAGCATACACCATGTTCCACATAAGCAATTTACAACCACAAGTCAAAATCCTCATGTTCCGATCCTTAACTCAAGTGATAACTAAGTCAAGTCTCACCCTTCATCCCTAGGTATTCCAACCTAGTGCTCTGATACCATTCCTGTCACGCCCCGAAACCCGGACCGCCGGGACTCCCCCAGATCGACCCCGAATCCCGAGTGTGAACCCGTTCACTCAACCCCGTGAACAATCTCAATTACACTCATGCATTAGTATCAAGGTTTAATACAATGCTATAATGCCCCGATTTCCAACTCTCAGAGAACCGGAGGTTAAACTATCCATTTAGCCCAATAGGCCCTCATTACCCTCATTCACTGCGGAAGCTTAACTCAATTCTTGCGTATGAATGCACCCAACTCCACCTTAACTAATTCCCATGGGCCCTACATCAAATCATACACCTTAGTGAACATTTACTTGCCCACACTTTTAAGAATCACTCACTTTTAAGCCTCAAAACTTACTGTGTTTGGAATCTGAAACTGAGGCCTACACCATTGGATAGAAGATCCAAAAATACTCAAGTTTAAAAACAACCACACTTAATTCCAATCTAGAACGAAGAAACTACGTCGAAATGAAGTTCTGAAAAATGCTGTGAATAGTAATTTCGATTGATCGAAAATGGGACTTCGATTGATCGAAATAAAATCTCGATTGATCAAAATTCTTGCGAAATTTTCACCCTCTCAGGACCTCAGACCTGCAATATTTCAATTGATCGAAATGGGGGTTTCGATTGATCGAAATTCCCCCTGTCTGGACCCTAAAAATCACCATAAATCATCACCCCTTCGCACGATCGAAATGGGGACTTCGATTGATCGAAATGGGAGTTTTGATTGATCAAAATGCACCTCCCGGGACTTCCAACAACCCTATACATGGTCCACATGAAGCCCAATCAACATTCTATCATCCTAGAACCCCTCAAACATGATTAATAACATAAATGAAAGATTCTAACACCAATCTCACACTCAAGATCACATTTATAATTGAATTCATACACCAAAATGAATCATTCTCTTTTACAAACACCATCCATTCACAATGGAAACATCATCAAATGAACAAAATGCCACCATGGGCACTACATATATTAAACCGTTGTCTTTTCATGCCCAACAAGTTTAAAATCCAATACATACATCAAAAGTACATATGTCCAAAGTATAACTACAACTCAAAAAGGAATTCACATGCCACAAGCTGGCATGGATAGCCACAAAAATGCACAAATCCAAAAGATAGCAAAGGGCTACTAGAATTCCCCTTGGACACTCATGTCCCATCCATCATCGGTGCTTTATCTGTAAAATATTTAGAATAAAGGGGTGAGCACCACTGCGGCTCAGTAGAGATACCCAACCCTCCTAAGTGCCGACTCGACACCGACCTACATGGAATGCATATGAATACACTACATGCCACATCCACAGTCTCACAAACACTTCAACAATTGCAATTAGAAAGGACTGCATATTTCACGAATCATGTATAACATGTTCAAACATAAAAGCATTAAGGAAAGTAAATGCTCTCTCTTTCTCTCTCTCGGTGCTCATTCGATACCCCACATGATTGGCCTGCTCTGAGAATCATGTAACCTTGGACACCTCCGATAACCATCCAATGACCGGGACAACTCCGAAAGGTCATTTTACCATAGCAATATATGGGATTGCCATAGAGTGAGGGGGCAACTCCGAGGCTAACAAATCTTGGACATTCTCCGATAACCATCCTATGACCGGGATAACTCCGAGGGGTCATTAGTACTGGACATACTCCGATCCTAGGCATTAAGCCTTAGTATTGCAGGTCCACTCCGAGGGCCATACGTAGTGGATAATTTTACCATATTTCACAACACGGTTGGACCACTCCGAAGCCCCGTGCACCTCATTTGCGTCATTTTTCCCGCAACTTCCCACATAACCCATGACATTTTATTCTCATGCTCATTGATACTAAAAAGAAGTAACAAGCATATTTTCCATCACCACACACGACATATAGCACATATATGTATAACATATGCATATATCATCTCATATGCATACAACTTCAAAATTAGCATATTTTACTCATGCTACACTCAATGCATAATTTTAGCACATAGAACTAACATGCATTCAACAACCACATTCTCACATATAATCACATATATGACACTTGGTACACATTTGTCACATATACACCAAATTGAGCACATAATGCCTATGTATCAATTTCTTACACTCACATACTTCAAACCCACATGCTACCACCAACACAATATACATAATTGTGAAAAGATAAGACTCTAGAGAAGAAGAAAATATAACTTTTCACATCTCTCACCATCCTAAAGCATGTGAAACACAACCTACACCTCTCTTCTTCTCCCGAAACCCTAGAATCGACAATTAGAAGAGAAGAAGAACCCCTACCTCGAAAATGAAGACCTTCCAAGCACTTCACCAAAATTCCAGCGATATCTATCTTGTCAAACCATAAGTTTGATCGGTTCAAAGGGAAGCCCTAACCGTCCCCTACGTATCTCCCTTCTTCGGCGAAACCTGAATCGCACCCGAATGGCTCTGAAATGTGGAGAGAAGGTAGAGAGGAGAAGAGGGAAATGTTAGAGAGAGAAGGATCTGCGTGAAATGGCTGGGATCAACCTCAGCCAGATATTTAAAATATCTAAGGCTTGGAAAATGACTAAAATGCCCCCCAGCCACTTAACGTACCTTCCCGGGCTCCATTTGTGATTTTGAAAACTCCTACGGTCTTGAAATCACTTCCTCTACTCTCTAAATATTTCATCTAAGTCATTCCCAAAAATAAATATTTTTGGAAATTTTCTGGATTACCGGGTCCACTTAAGTCGCATCCCGGGCCCCGATTTGACCAAAAAGTCAAAATTATCTAAATCTCTTGAAAACTTCCCAAAGCCTCAAAAACACTTTCCAAACATGTTTTCCACACTCAAAACATGTTAAACACCATTCAAAATGCATTTATGGCAATTATAATGCGAAAAATGCAAAATCAGCCAAAATTGGTCACAGTCGCTACATATATGGTAGTATACATGGGATAAGGGGTGAATGTGTGAGAGATATTAGCATGTATGCTTATATGCTAGCTTTCGTGCATATATGTGAAAATGTGTTATATCAAACATGTATATATTATATGTTATTGAATGAGTTAAATGCATGCTATCTTTATATAAAAAATCTGTGCATTTGTGAAGCATGACTAAAATGTGCTTAAGTTATGTTTTGTGAGCATATGTGGATAGTATGCTAGGTTTTGCATGTATAGGTAAATATATGTGTGGCATTGTGAAGATGAAACGCATGCTATGTGTTTTATTAATTAGCATGTGCATTGAGAAGCATGAAATTAAATGGTTGATGTTTATATGTTCAAAATGCATATATTGGAGCTGTTGAGAGGAAACAGGGATGTGTGGTTGAATTACCTAGAGTAGGTTAATACTCAGTGAGAGTGTTGGAATGGTTAGGTCACCTTGGAGGAGGTAAATTCTCGGTGATCGAGATCTAACTACCTTGGAGGAGGTAAATACTTAGTAGGGTTTTCAAAAAGATGCCCAATCACTTTGGAGTAGGTAAATACTTGGTGATTGTGATTTACTCACCTTGGAGTAGGTAAATACTCGGTGAGAATGTAAAAAGAAAAGGGGGCCAAGTCACCTTGGAGTAGGTAAATACTCGGTGACGGTGGTCTATCCACCTTGGAGTAGGTAAATACTCGGTGGCGGAGTTGGAATGGTGTGAGAAGCGTCTCAGTTACATGATTTGGTTAAGAATCATGTTAGGGTATCAGGTTGAGTCCGAGAGATAGACAAACGAGTGATTATCGCTTTCATTTTGAATTATGAAGCATGATATGTGTTTAATACATCCTTATATATATATATGCATTGTTACGAATGAACATGATGTATGTTGAATGATATGTGCAATGTTGCGGCATGCATCCATATAGTTCGTGTCAGGTCAGCACTTAGGTGGGTTAGAGTATCTCTACTGAGCCGTAGTGGTGTTCACCTCTTTATTATAAACTATTTTATAGATAAAGCACCGATGACGGATGGGATATGAGTGCCCAAGTGGGACTCTAGTAGTGTTTTTGCTATCTCTTGGATATTGTGCGTTTTGTGGCTTTCCATGATGGCTTGTGGCATATGACTTCCTTTTTAGTTGTGGTTATGTTTTGGACAAATGTAACTTTGATGTATGGATTGGATTATAAACTTATTGGGTGTGAAAAGACAATGGAATGAGTTTATGCAATGCTTGTGGTAGCATTTTGTTCATTTGAAGATATTTTCATTATGAATGGATTGTGATTGTGAAAGAGAATGACTCATTTTGATGTATGATTCAATCATAAACATGATTTTGAGTGTGTAAATGATGTTGGTATCTTTCATTTATGTTACGGATCATGTATGAGAGGTACTAGGATGATGGAAGGTGGATTGGGCTCCATATGGACCATGTATAGTGTTGTTGGGAGTCCTGGGAAGGGCATTTTGATCGTGAGAAATGCCCATTTTGCACAATCGAAACCCCCATTTCGATTGTGTGAAGGGGTGGTGAATTATGGTGATTTTTGGGGTCCAGACAAGGGCAATTTCGCACAATCGAAACCCCCATTTCGATCGTGCGAAATATTGTAGGTTCAAGGTCCCGAGAGGGTGAAATTTTCGCACAATCGAACTTTTTTTCGCACAATCGAGATGCCAGTTTCGCACAATCGAAATCCCATTTTCGCATAATCAAAGTTACTATTCACAACATTTTTCCAAACTTCGATTCGACGTAATTTCTTCGTTCTAGATCAGAATTGAGTGTGATTTTTTTAAAAATTGAGTATTTTTGGATTCTCTATCCAATGGTGTAGGTCTCAGTTTCAGATTCCAAACACAATAAGTTTTGAGGCTTGAAAGTGAGTGATTTATGAGAGTGTGAATAATTAAACCCCCACTAGGATGATATGATTTGATGTTGGGCCACTGAGATTGAGTGAGGTGGAGTTGTGCACACCTATGTGCAATAATAGAGTTAAGCTTCCATGGTACATGAGGATATTGAGTGTCCATTGGGACTAATGGATGGGTTAACCTCCGGTTTCCCGGGAGTCGGTGGAATCAGGGCATTACAATCAAGATCATTACGAACATCGAAAGTATTTACATTATCCAACATACATAATTGAATCATATACAAAACTCAGAATGATTAATTTCAAAGTTTAGTATTTAATCGTGTTCCAATACCGAGCATAAACCAAAATCATAAGGTATAACTATGACATGTTTCCAAAAATACTAAGGAACATATACAAAATGAAAGCTTTGCATAAAGTGCACAAGTTGGGCTTATGCTGACATATAAGTCGTAGGCACAGAATGCATCATCTGATGCCCCGCTGATCCTACTAATTGTGAAATACCACTTTTCTACCTCTTCCTTGACTGACTCTTAAAAGAAATACCCTTTTCCTTATCCTATTTTCTGGACACCTCTTTTTCCAACCTATCCTCAGCCTTTGCCTCTGCTAACAGTGCCTTATTCACTATCTCACTATAAAATTTTAAGTCTAAAATTGTAACAACTGGCCTAATAGAATGATAAAAACCATCCACAAATCTCCAAGTCTTTTCTTCGTCATCTCTCACCACTTTGGGTGCAAAGCGTAAGAAAGAAATGAACTTGTTCTTATATTCAGTTATGGTCATGCCATCATGAATAAGCTCATCAGATTCTTTCCTTCATGCCAACCTCTTTGGTCTTGGAAAGTAGTGATCAAGTAAAAGAATCTTAAACTTTTCTCGTCCCGTAGCTTCCACATCACGTCGGTTATCCACCATAGTTCAGCACCTTCTGAGAATAAATATGTAGCAAGAATCACTTTCACCCCATCATCAAGCCTAGACATCATCCTTAGATGCTTCTCTACTTGTTCCAACTAATTATCTATTATCAATGGATTTGAACTTCCTTCAAAACTAGAAGGTATTAACTTTTTGAATCGAGTGATAAACTTGAAACACCTTTCACATTCACTCTCTCTCAGTTGCATTACTGGTTGTTGCACTTCAGTAGTAGCCATCCTCACAAAGTTGTCTCGGTGACCAAGCGATCTCCCTTAAGAAATTCACCCCCAACTGCCCTTCCTCAAAGTCTAGGTGACATATCTCTATCTAGTCAAGATATAGGTCAACAACAATAAGTTATCTCTTGTCACGTACTCAACACGATCAATATACTATGTAATGTAGAAACATGTTATCATTTAAACAAGCCACACATAGACATGCTTTTCAACACACATTTAATCAGATAAACGTGTTCTCAAATTAACACATAACACATAACATATGTCATCACATAAGCATGTTCTCAAGTCAACACATATCATATAACACATGTTCTCAAGCATATGCTAAGTGCTTATAAGTTTTCAAATAAACTGTGTCATACTTACTCATGTTTCTAGGTTTCCAAACTCAAAGTTTCTAACCATTCTGAATCCACACGTGACCCAACCCTTACCCTTCATCCTTAGGTATTCGACCTAGTTATGCTTTAACAACAAGCTATCAACTATCTCAAACCCACATGTGATATGTCCATTACCCATCACCCCTTGGTATTTGACCTAGTGCTCTGATACAAGCTGTCACTCCCCAAAATTTGGACCGCCGGGACTCCCCTGATCCGAGCCCGAATCTTGGGTAATGAGGTGTCATGATCGCCTGATCGTCACTCCACAACCCGAACAATCATGGAAAACTACCATTATCCCCCTTGGTTCCAACCTGGACCACCGAGATCATTACAAACAGGGGAAGTCTTTACATTATCAAACATATATAATTAAATCATATACAGAACTTAGAATGATCAATTTCAAAGTTTAATATTTAACTGTGTTCCAATATCAAGCATAAACCAAAATTATAAGGAATAACTATGGCATGTTTCCAAAAATACTAAGGAACATATACAAGATAAAAGCTTTGCATAAAGTCCACAAGTTGGATATGCATTTCAAATATAGAACTTAATGTGTTCTCAAAAGAAAGCTAACTATAGCCCACACCAACTTATGGTTGGGAAGGCTCCGCAACGTTCTTATCATTACCTGGAAAAGAGTTAATCCTTATGGGATGAGCAACCACACGCTTAGTAAGAATGTCTAAAACATAATTCCACAAGTTTCATGAATACCACATAAACATACATATACAATGCAACATGATATGTATAACTTTTTCATCCTCTCCACACATCCATGGGGATCTAGTTTTATAGATCACCTAATCCCACCTAACCGAGGGTCCTTTACTGAATTGTCTCACCATTAATCAAGAGGACCTTATCGCCCAATTGAACTCACCACCACCCTCACCATGCCAATGAAAATGAATCCCATATGTTTATGCTAGCGTGCACAAACAATTCTAAGAAATGTAATACCAATTGTCAAGCTTGCACAATTTTCAAATAAATGTCACATACTTTCACATTGAACATACTTCACATTTTTCACATTTCATATCACCAATATAGAAAATTAAATATGTTTCACATTACATGCTTTCAAGACATTTTATTAAACACATAAGTGTCACCTTCACATATACATATGAATACACATAATTCTTTCACATTTCAACTTCAACATACTTCATAATCAACTAAGAAAATTATAAACATGTAATAACATCATTTTACATAGAGAATTCATTAAATGGCATAATTTAACATATTTTAACATTGAAGACTTCTAATTATGCCCATATAACCAATTGGTTGCCATAGACAAATATAGTCACAAAAAAACCCCAAATTCTATAGGTTAGGCATCCCTACCTCAATTTGGAGTGAAAACTCTGAAACCTCCAATTGTGAGAAATACCATAATCGATAACCAACTCCGTAGGAATTCAAAATTTTTGCCTAAACAAAACAAAATTTTCAGCAGATACATACTTTCTTTAAAAAGTAACCAAAAATAGTATATTAATCCAAATCACATGAATCTAATTGCAAGTGAAAGCTAACTTACTCTATTATTATCTCAACTAATCAAAAGAGCAGGTATGTCAACCCATAAGTTTAGTTTTAATAAAAAAACATAACTAAAATTCTGGTCGAACAGTTTCTCACAGCATACTACTCACAATTTCACAAATTCACCATAAATCACATGCTCAACCTTTTACTCCAAAATTCTCCAGATTCATTCTACAACAAGTCATTGTTCAAACCCAATTTGAATTAACTCATAATTCTACTCATAATTTGAGTTGTTACTAAAACAATCCAAGTGTGATAGATTCTGGGCAATTGTGAGAAATATTTAATAACTCACTCAATATTGTAAAATGTAAGACATAGATCTATTTCCTTGTAAAATGTCGTATGATTTGGATCAATATAGCCTCTAGAAACTAAAATATTTTCAAGGTAGCAAATTGCTGCTCAGTTTTCTCTCAACATAAAGTGTGATTTTCCAAGCATTAAATCACAAACAATACTTGTAGAGTAAAGAACAAGAGAGTCAAACATTCTTACCTCAATTCCAAGCTCTAGATTCAAAAAGCCTCAATTCTCACCAGAATCAACCTTGTCCAAATTTGACTTTGAACTGATCAAACTTGAGCCCTCGTCGCATAGAACAATTCTTTCTTCTTCGATGTCTTCCAATTCAAGCTTCAAGTCTTCCAATTTCAAGAGAGAATGAAGATGATATATATATATATATATATATATATATAGATACATAGATATATTATTGATCTCTCACGACTGATGAGAATGAGAGAAAATGAATTCAGCATTCTCTACTTTGCTGTTTATAGAACTAGCTATCATATTTATAAAAATACCACTAGTCTCTCCTAAAACCTTCCCGGGCTCTATTTTCAATTTTGGTAACTCCGATTGACTCGAAATTGACTCTGTAGCATATTAAATATTTTATTTAAGTTACCCTCCAAATTTGGTATCATTCTGACACTTTTAGATTTTTCGGGCCCACGGGACCAACGCTAGCCCACCCGACCCAAAAAAAGTCAACTTTTACCAAACACTCCCAAAACATCCCTAAACCTTTATTTAAGTCTCCAAATATGTATTTCACACTTACAACACATATATAATAATTTAAAGTATTAATATGACAATAAATGAAAATAACATAAAACAATCCAAAAATGGTCGTAGTTCTTATATCTACAGCGACATTTATGGACTTAATGAACCATGTCTTTAGTGCATTCTTTGAAAGCTACGTTGTGGTGTTTGTTGATGACATTCTTGTGTACTCTTCGTTAAAGGAAATACTTGAGAATCACTTGAGAATGGTGTTGACAATTCTAAGGGAAAATCAGTTGTATACCAAGTATGAGAAATGTGATTTTTAGTTACCGAAAGTAAAGTTTCTTGGGCATGAGGTTTTGAGAGGAGGAGTTTTCATAAATATTTCTAAAATTGAAGTTATGATGGATTGGAAATGTCCAAAAAATGTGTTTAAAGTTTGGAGTTTCTTAGGGTTAGCTGGCTATTACTAGAGATTTGTAAAGGATTTCTCTTGATTAACGACACCTATGAATGTCGCTGTATGTGAAATGAAGCTTGTGAGCTTGCTTTACGGGAATTTAAAAAAAGGTTGACTACCGCTCCAGTTTTAGTGATTCCAGAACATGGGTTAGGATATGTGATATATTTTAATGCTTCACGTGATGGGTTAGGTTGCGTGCTGATGCAAATAGAGAGGGTTAGTGCTTATGGGTGTCAATAATTAAAGGCTCAGGAGCAAAATTATCTAACTCATGATTTAGAATTGATGGTAGTTATATTTTCTTTAAAGGGGTGGAGACACTACTTGTTTTGGTAGAAATTTGAAGTCTTTTCCGTTCACAAGAGTCTCAAATATCTTTTCTCTCAAAAGGATTTGAACTTGAGGCAATGGAGATGGGTGGTGTCGTGCCCCGATTTTTAACACCCAGTGAAGAGCTAAAGAAATGGGGTGAATGGCAAAAGTCCAACCATTTCACACTTATGAATCACTCAATTCCAGAACTCAACTTCTTGTGTGTCAAACCCCAAAATCTAGACCACCGGGACTCCCCCAGTCCAAGTTCGAACTCTAGTTTGTGAGGTGTCATGATCACCTGATCGTCATCCCACGACCCAAACAACTATGACAAGTTACCATCATTCACCATCTGATATCATTACCAATACCAAGCTGTCACACTCCGAATTCTGGGTCATAACTTGTCGCAAAAGCCTTTACTTTATCAATACATCCATCTCTTACTGGATATATCACAAAGAATAATAATCTAAATTATCATTCATATTTAGAATTAGTTATACATCAAAATTGTCGAATATATTGGGCAATTCAACTATGAAACCCCACAAGTACACCACACACCTATTCATTTATTACAGATCAACTCAACTCACTCAGCTTCAGACCATTTCGATACATCGTAACATAGATTACAATGCGTCAAAATTTATGATGCATCATAACATAGGTTATGATACTTCGATGCATCGCCAATGCTACGAACAAGTTATGAAACCTTACTATTTCTAACCATTCACTTCCCTCAATTTTATTATACATTGTAATACGCATTTCGATACATCATAATGTGGCGATGATCGTACTGTCCATTACGATACATTGTAATCCTATAGCTAGTCGTCTCTTAACATGTAATATATGGTCCATTTCATGTTTCTTCTTAATTCAATCATGCTAACCTTTATAAACATGCATAAATAGACATAAATGAAATTATAGACCATCGTTCTCATCATGCAAAATCCTCATTTTACCAATTCATCATCACAACCATTCTCACAAGTTTATACATGTGGAATAAACATAAATGAAGGGTAATCATTTAAAACGTCTAGCATTTTACCATGCCCAATACCATGCTTACAATGTTTAAAATTATAAACCATAAACATAGCATGTTCTTGAAACATAAATAGTCATTACATGTTTGTCACATGCATATTGTCCATAATCCGGACATGTATTCATATAAAGTAACATAGAGTCTTTAAGTAAACCCAATACCGCTTCACACCAACTTTACCATTGGGGAGACTCCTCCACTTCCTTTCCTTTTCCTAAACAAGAGTTAATCCTCATGGGATGAGCAACCACACGCTCAGTAGGAATGTTTAAAACATAATTCTTCAAGTTCCGTGAATACCACATAAACACACATTTGCATTTAATCATGTTAAGCAAATATTGATATATCACAACCATATCATAAGTAATGCATAAATGCAACATAATATACATAACTCTCTCAAGCTTTCCACACATCCATTGGACTTCGCTACCCAAGATCATCCAATGCCACCTAACCTAGGATCCTTGATCAGATCACCTCATCATAGGACTCCATTTTAGGGAGTGTCATATTCCATATTAACCGGAGCTCCCTTATTGGGTCACTCCGTTAGGTTCCTTTACTGGATTACCCACGAGGGTTCTCTGTATCGGATTACCTCGCCACTCCTCAAGAGGACTTAACTACCCAATTGAGTTCACCACCTTCACCACATGCCTACCCATAAATGTAGATGGATTAAACAAGCTCATGGCAACTATGAATAAACAATTCGAGGCTAATTAGCATTTAATGATCATGCTTACATAATTTCTCAAATAAGTGCCACAAATAATCACATTGTACATGATGTACATTCCACATTATTAACATAGGCAACTAAATATGCTTTGTACATAAACATGCTTTCAAGACATTTTCACAAACACATAAGTATCACTTTATCACACATATAGTTCCAACAAAATTCTTTCACATTTCAGTTCCAACATGCGTTATAGTTAACTAAGGCGATTATAAACATGTGAATACATCAACTAACATAAAGAATTCATTAAGTGGTATAATTTATTTTGTTTCAATATCGAAATACATCTAATTATACCCACATAGCCAATTGGTTTTCAAGACAACCAATATACTCACAAAAACCCCGAATTCTATGGGTTAGGCATCCTTACCTCAATTTGGAAAACCTTGTAAATGATTTCTCCAATTCCTCACAAAATTAACTTTCTATGAAATTGATTCCGAACAGATGAAACTCGAGCCCTTAATGCGTAAACTGTTTCTCTTTTCTTCAGTATCACCCAATTCTCACTACAAGTCCCTCTAATTCAATGGAAAGTGAAGAAGAAGATGTCTATATGCTCCTCACGACTGTTGGAGAAATGAGAGAATGTATTTGCTAAATTCTCTCTTTGCCATTTATAGACCTAGTGTCCTTATTTACAAAAATGGCACTACCTTTTTAGTAAACTTTTTCTCGGGCTTCGTTTTCAATTTTCATAACTCCGATTGACACAAAATTAACTCTGTAACATATCAAATATTTTATTTAAGCTATGATCTAAATTTGGTGTCATTTTGACACTTTTGGATTTTCTAGGCCTATAGGGCCCGCGTTAACCGGACCTGAAAAAGTCATCTTTTGCCAAACGCTCTGAAAAATTTACTTAACACTTATACAAGTCTCTGAACATGTATTTTACATTTAAAATACTCATATAATCATTTAAAGTATTAATATAACAATAAATGAAAATAAAGAAAATATGGCCAAATACGGTCACGGTTCTTACAACCTACCCAACTTAAAAGGATTTTGTCCCTGAAATCAATCCATACCTGAAATAAATAAGTCTGGATACTTAGAAAAAACTTCCTGCTCTCACTAGTAGGAAGCCTTCTCAACATTATGGTAATGTCACAAAACCTTGACTAATGGAATCGTCTTACCTCTCAAAACTTGCTCTCGAGCATCAAGAATCTGAACTAGTCTCTCCTCATAGGTGATATCCTCACCGACGTTAACATCTGCCCAAATAGTCAAATGCATCTTGGCGATAACTTTCTACTCCACCCAAAATGCATTAATCCCTTTCACGGCGAAACCTTAAGAAACACATAGTCTCCCACTTCAAAAGATAATGGTCTCCTCCTCCGATCGGCATAGCTCTTTTGTCAACTCTTAGCCGTCAACAATCGTTGCCTGATCAACTTGATATTTTCTATAGTGTCATGAATAATATCTAGCCCTAAGGCTGTGGTTTCGCCTACCTCAGTCCAACAAACTGGAGATCTACAAGGTCTGCCTTACAACGCCTTAAATGGTGCCATCTCAATACTGACGTGATAACTGTTGTTGTATGCAAACTCCACAAGTGGCAAATGATCCTCCCAACCACTGCCAAAATCAAGAATGCAAGCACAGAGTATATCCTCCAATATCTGAATAGTATGCTCTGACTGCCCATCAGTCTGAGGATGGAATGTTGTTCTAAAGTGCAAGTCAATATCCAACACCGTTTGAAATCCCTGCCAGAATCTCAAAGTGGGTCTCTATCTAATACAATGGATACTGGAACCCCATGTAGTCTCATAATCTGCTCCATATATTGCTTCTTGAGCCTCCTCACATCATCTATCAATCTATAGGCAAGAAGTTAACTATTTTCCTCAATTTGTCCAGAACAACCCAAACTATATCATTGTCCTTGTTTGACCTCAAAAGACTCCTCACAAAAACCATGGTAATATGCTCCCATTTTCACTCCGCCACTGATAATGGTTGTAACAACCAAGTTAGCTTTTGATGTTTCGTCTTTACTTGTTGACAAGTAAGGTATCTTGCCAAAAACTGTGCTATATCCTTCTTTATACCTCGCCACCAGTATTGGCGTCTCACATTGTGATACATTTTGTTTTAACTAGGATGAACTACAAAATATAAATGATGAAATTCCCATAATACATCATCATGACAATCAGAAGGAACTACCATTAATTTTTTAAACCATAGACCTCATTAGAATGCAAGGTCTAACCCTCCACTATCGTACCTCTAGCAATCTATAAGTGAATGACCTCCAACTCACTATTTTATTTTTGTGCCTCAATCACTTTACTCACAAGCATAGGTTGAGCTACCAAGCTAAACAACGTAGCTAGCTTGCTATCATCACTAAAATACAACCCCAACTCTGATAAATTTTTCATCATCTTCTATTCCCGTATGGCTATGCTAGCTAGAGTCACGTGAGACTTTATGCTCAATGCATCCGCCACTACATTTGTTTTCCCCTATTGGTATTGGAAATTAAAATTGCAATTTTCCATGTACTCAACCCATCGTCTCTAACCACTGAAGGTCCTGCGAATGTGTCTACGGGTGTCACTGCATATACCCTGCCCTGTGCCTTATGATCCTATGCTCCACTAGCCCGAAAACCTGACTACTGTATAGATGCACTAGGGGTAGATCCCCTCATTGGTCTCATACTTTATGTAGATATAGCTAGTCGTGATGGAGGCAATGCTCTACAGCCTGACTGTGTAGTCATGATTTGTGCCAGCCTCTGCTACTTGCCCTAACCACCCTGAGCATTTTCACCCTACTGTGGACACTCTCTCCTCATGTGTCCCTACTACCCATAATCGAAAAAAGTCACCGTTCTCGGCTGGCACATCGATGCTCTCATAAGTGCTCCCAAAGGACAATCTGATTTGTAGTGCCACAGTTGCTTACACTTGTAGCACAACCTCTCTAGCCTAACAGATGTTAAAGGCAAAGGAATGGTAGGTGTAGAACGTGCCATCAGCTATCCCACTGAACCCACCTAATGAGAAGAACTGCCCTTAAACTTCTTCCTTGCATGCCCTTCTGAAGCCACTATCAAAGCCTTGATTTGCGTCAATGTCTCTCTCTTCTCTTGTCTGTCCTTCACTTCAGCTTCTGCCATCAAGGCTTTCTCTACCGTCTCAGTATATACTTTCAAGCCCAAGATTGATACAAATGGCCTAACCAAATGATGAAGGCCATTGACTAACCTCCATGTCTTCTCTTCTTCATCTCTCACTACTTCGGGTGCGAAGCGTGAAAGAGAGATAAATTTGTTCTCATACTTTGTTACAGTCATGTCGTCATCAACAAGATCTTTAGACTCTTTCCTCAAAGCCCTCCTCTTTGGTATAGGAAAATACTCAAGGAATAGTCTTGAACTCTACCCATGGCATTGTCTCAATATCGTGTCAGTCGCTTACCCACTTCCACCAAAGTTTAGCCCCACCCGAAAATAAGTACGTAGCAAGAATTACTTTAATGCCATCATAGAGCGTAAACATCATTTTCAAATGCTTCTCCATTTGCTCTAACCAATTATTTGCTATCAATGGATCGAAACTACCCGCAAAGCTAGGAGGCATCAATTTCTTGAATAGAGTGATATACTTGAATCTCCTTTCACTTTCACTCTCCTCTAGTTGCACTACCGATTATTGTACCTCATTAGCAATTGTTCGTATAAAGTCTCTGAGAGTCACAGTCATGTCGGCGACCAAAAGGTCTCCCTGGGGATTCTGCCCCCAGCTACCCCTCCTCAACCTCTAGGCGGGATATCTCTATATAATCAAGATATGAGTCAACATAATAAGTTATCACATGCTATGCATTTAACATGATCAAACTACCACTTAACAAAACAACATGTTATCATATCCGCACGTGACATATAGGGATGCTTTTCAACACACATTGAATCACATAGACATGTTCTCAAATCAACATATAACATATGACACATGTTATCACATAAGCATGCTTTCATTTGAACACATAACATATAACACATATTATCACGTAAACAAATGTTAAGTGCTCATAAGTTGTCATGTTTAACTTTTTTATGTCTAAACGTGTTTCTAGGTTATCAAACTCAGGGTACTAACCATACTGAATCTACACGTGATACAACCCTTACCCTTCGTCCTTAGGTATTCGAACCTAATGCCCTGATACCAAGGTGTCACGCCCCAAAATCTGGACCGTCGGGACTCCCTTGGTCCAAGCCTGAATTTTGGGTAGTGAGGTGTCATGATCACCCGATCGTCATCCCACGACCTGAGCAAATATGACAAGTTACCATCATTCACCATCTGATATCATTACCACTACCAAGCTGTTACGCCCCAAATTTTGGTTCATGACTTGTCGCGGAAACATTTATAATATCAATACATCCATCTCTTATTGGATATGTCACAAAGATTAATAATCTAAATTATCATTCATAAATCAGCGAAAACATTAGTTATACATCAAAATTGTCAAATACATTGGGCAATCCCACTATGAGACCCCACATGTACACAGCACACACTTGTTCATTCATTACATATCAACTCAGCTCACTCAGCTTCAGACCATTCGATATATTGTAACATGGATTACGATGCATCATAACATGGGTTATGATGCATTGAGATGTTACGTTGCATCGCCCTTGCTACGAACAAGTTGTGAAACCCTACTATTTCTGACCTCTCACTTCCCTTAGTTTTACAATGTATCGTAATGGGCGTTACAATGCATCACCACATTATAATGTATCGAAATGTTTGGGGAAGAGGGGTGAGTAAAATAACCAACGCCGATCAACCCAAACCTGCCTTAGCATCAACCCAACGCCGATCTACATGATATGCAATCATGACATTCTTACACTACATGTCATACTCACAATACTCATGTTATCAATGATACAATTATGCAACAATTACATCAAATGAGCATTTCACCATGCCTAACCACAATAATCAACATATCATCCACCTCGACTTATATGAACCAAACTCATCAACATAAATTCACAATTCATGAACGAAAGTAAACCACCAACTCAAATGCTTAAACTCTACCAATTCCAGGAGTATCACCCATTAAATCTGTCAACCTCACAAACCACCAAGGGTCATTACCAATTGAAATATGTCAACTTCACACACACCACCAAGGTTCATTACCAATTGAACTCTATCAACCTCGCACACCACCAAGGGTTCTCACCAATTAAAATCTGTCAATTGAGAGTAATCATGAGTTGCTGCCAAATTTAAATCTGTTAATTGGGATACAAGTTCATAACACAATACGTGTATGTCTAACACGTACTTTAACCTCCATAAGAATTATTCCACTTTCCACCAAGTACATCGTATGCCAAACATACAAAACACACATATCACAATGTATGCAATTTCATTCATGAAATATCACTATATGCATTGATATGAAAAATCACTTATTTGATGCATTTTCTTAAACATATGGCATTCAAAATGCAGATAACTCATGTCATGGCTCAAAAGTAGCCATAACGAACCTCATGCATCATAATTCAATGTATACAACATGGATGTTCCCACAACTTGTGTATAATAGATTTAGGCTATAATTAATATTCCAAAATCACCACTTCTCATATATAACACCTATATACATTAGACATGTCATATATTTTCATATGAAGAACACAATTACTCAAATTTAGCATGTATAAAATTAATATGCCTCACATACATCATATACATCACATGAAAAACACAATTAACATACATATACAAGAAAGAAGTCAAAGATACAACTTTTTACTTCTCTAAAACATGTTAATACAACTATAAACTACAAAGAAACCTAAAGAATCAATATTGGGAAGGAGAGAACACCTCTACCGCGAATTTGAAGCTTTTCCTAACAAACCTTAGAAATCACCAAACTTACAAACTTCACCAAATTGCACTTTATTTTCGTAGGATTGTAGATCGGGACAAGGAAAACAACTCTTCCTTCTTCAACAAGACCTGAATCCAAACTTCAATCTCATTTAATTTTCAAAAGTTTGAACTTACCAACTAAAAGAAGGATGAGTGGAGAATAACTTTCTCTCTTGGAGCAAGCTCCAAATCTCACTCTAAGGCTATCAAAATCAAGGAAGAAGATGAAAAAGATGAAGAGCTTGGAGAGAGCTCTAATGGCTGACTTATTCTCTCTCTAATTCTGTCTAGCAAAATATATATATGTATTGACAATACACCAAGTGCAAAATGACCATTTTACCCTTAAGTCATTTAACGTACCTCCTGGGCTCCGTTTTTGATTTCGAAAGCTACTACTGCTCCAAAATCACTTTCATACTTCTTAAAAAATTTCAAATGTTCTAAAACTAAAAGTAAATATTTTTTGAAACTTATTTGAATTTTTGGGCCCACCACGCTAGCATTCTGGGCCCCGCCGACCCAAAATTCTCAATTTTCACCAAATGTTCTCAAAACTTCCCAGAACCTCTAAACAAGTTCCCAAATATGTTTCCCACATTTAAAACATTCATAAATTTATTTAAAACTCATTTATGATGAAAATGATGAGTAAAAAAAAAAGGGACAAAATTGGACCTAGTTTCTACAACCTCCCCACCTTCAAGAAATTTTGTCCTTGAAATTAGGAACATACCTCAAGTTTCAGAGCGGTGTCACAAAACCTTTAGTGATCTCTCCTAAATTCCTTTTATCACCGGTAACAGTAGTTGCCAATAAACTTTTCGGCCTCATATGAGAATGGAAAACTGGAGCATTTTTTGCATCGGTGGATGAAGAATCGCGAACATAAGAGTTTTTGGTTAACCATGTTCCTAGAAAAAAGATACTTTTGAGAAAGGACAAATATGACTGAGCTGGCTATACATACAAATCCATTTACGGATCATTTTTTCCTTTTCTTCCCCTTTTGATAATCAATATGAATCCTATTTCTTACTATGTATTGGTAGGCTTTTGCCAAAAATTGGTAGAGCTCTCGTTAGTTTAATCATTCACATACCTACACGCCTATAAAAGAGTGGAGCTTTCATTGGTATACCCCATTCATCCTACTTATGAAGGCTATAAATACCACCCTTCGACAAAGAAAACTAAAACTTCAACTTGTAATCTCCAAAGAAATCTCTCTCTATTTGAAAACTAAACAAAAAGAAAACAATAGCGATCAAATCAGAGAACGTGCAGAGTGGATTCAACCCTAGGTTGGAACAATAAGAGGGGGGAGACGGTCTAGGAAACTACATTGTCGGAGTGCCTAGCGAAGTAAGACTACACAAGCTTATTATGTTATCCTAGGTCGAGTTGATAGGGAAGCTTGGCTTTCCTTTTGTCCCACCACGGCCTAATCGAATTTCTTCCTAAAGTCAGGATAAGGAGAGGTCCCCACTTATCCCAATTGTTCTTTCCTTTCACAACTTTACGAAATAATCTCTTTCAAAAAAGTGCCTTTAAGGCTTTTCTCGTTCAGACCTCTTATCGGGGAAGAATTCCCTATTTTAGAGTGATTGTTCATGACTTTTAGGAATTTCTACTTGACTTTCGGTGAGGGGGTACAATTATAAAAAAATAGGAGGCCGGTCATATGATACCATTCTTTAACCTGTTCTTTGCATATACATATATAAGTATGAGTTGACTCCCTCTTTCTTCAATTAGGATAGGAAGCGCGTTGATGCTCCATTCAATGGGCAGGTATCGAATGTTATTTAATGGACTTCCTTTCATGGACAGACTTTTTATTTCTCAATTAGGCTAATCAGCTAGTCTCCAATACTCAGCTTTCACTCCTTAACCAACGAGGGATTTGGTTACCACCATACTACTTCACCCTACAGACCATGAAACATCCCAGCTACTGGTACACCTCAAACTATGCCCAGGTATCATCAATACTGTAGTGCAACTATCATACCATGAACCATCATGATGACTATTATCTCTCAAACCAAGTTCAGGAAAGAACAATATGGTAACCAACCCGTTTTCCAATTAGCAAAAATGCATACACACCTCCTTCCAATAAACTAAACATCATGTGCATAAGGCACTTCACTTTTTGGTAGTCCAAACTCACACTCCTCACCCATGGCCTAAGGCCAATGCTTCCTAAGGATTTATAACATAACCTTCAACTGAAGAGTATTGAATTTTTCTAAGGTGGTCTCCCATGATATATGAAACTTTTATTTTTCAAGTCTCACAACTGATCCTTAGATTCTTTCAATTCCTCCAGTACCACAAGATACTGTTCATAGGGAAATAAAATTAGTAGAAAATTATACTACTTGCATGTCACATCCTTTCCTCAGTTAACAACTAACCAAAAACCAAAAACTGAGTCAAACCCTAAATGATAATTTGAAACTTCAATCCCTTAGGGTTTCACTACCCACAACGGTACATCAATAGACAAAACTATGTTCAAAGATAAAAATCCTCACCTCAACGGATGTGTCAATAGACAAAACTGTGTCTAAAATGACAACAAGTACTCCCACATGTGTGTCAATGGAAAAAACTGTCTAACTGACAATCACCAATGCAATGGTTGCGTCTACAAACAAAATTATGTCTACAGTGATGGCAACCAACTACTATAGATGTGTCTACGGACAAAACTATGTCTACGCTCATAACAACCACAACAACAAATGGGTTAATAGACAAAACTGTGTCCAGAATGACACCAATCCTCCAACAAGTGTGCCAATAGACAAAACCATGTCTAGGTGACAACAAATAACCCCACCGGTGTGTTAATAGGCAAAACTATGCCTGAAGTACAACCATCACTCCAATAGATGTATTTATAGATAAATTGTGTCTACTATGATAACAACCATTACAATAGATATGCCAATAGACAAGACTATATCTTAACGACATTCTTCCATGATGACAATTCTAAAATCTGTAACTTTCTGAGCATTCCAAAATGTTTCCTCAAGTACTCTAACAAGTACCAGAATACATAACCTCAAGAGTGGTTCAAAACTAACATACTCTTATCATTATGAACCCTTTGATAAGCACTTTCCTTACTTATCCATAATCGTATATCCCGGTAACATGTTACATGAACCTTTTTCAATCATATATCCATCCATGAACAAAAAAATTTTATACTTAGAAACTCCCAAACCTCATTTCCTCACCCGTCAATACCCAACGAGTCAATTCTATAATGACTTGGACCCAACACATTGTAAGAGAAGTACCAATCAAAGAAAAATGTTCGGCCAGGCCATTATCCTCATTAGCCCAACCCTAAGTAGTATATCTTCCTTGTCATCATACCTTCGGTTCCAATTATCCATCCTAGCACAACCCACATCAACCAATGCATATAAGTCACTAAGTATCCCTGAGGACTCAAACCTGTAACCAAAATTGATTCACAATTTTTCACATGGAAAACACTATATTAGAACTTTCTCAATTTCCTAGGCTCCCATAACCAGAGTCTATCATAACCCTTATACCCCAAATGTTGTCAATTTACCCAAGCTCAAACCTCTGGCCTGGCTTACCAAATCACCAAAACTAGGATTTCTAGGCGATAATGATATGCCCAAATGTACCATGCGACATTTAATGTAACATTTACATACATTGTATAGTCACATAAACCATGCTAAACACTTAGCATATTAAATACTACATATAAAACTGAACATGTTTTACTAAACATAACATACAACCTATGATATATCACATAATATGCTCAAATGAATCAATACCCTGACCCATAAGCTAGAAACCACAATCATACCTCAGTCCCTACGGACCAATCCTTTGATACCTGGATAGTTAACCAAAAATATTAAGGTTGGTCCCCCTCACTGCTCATGAACCCTGAGCAGACTGCACTGGCTGCGATGGTGGTGATGCCCCAAAACTATGCTGACCCGCCGAAAATTGAGTGGCACACTATTTACCTTGATGTAACCAGTTTGATGGTAGTGATAACAAGTCTACTTTACCATTGGTGAAAAATATATGTGGGCACACTCAAACTTATAATCACTCGATTGTTGACAGTCGTGACACACCACCCTCGATTATGAGGATCCAATGGGCAAGGACATCGATGGTGTTGAGCTAACCTGCTACTACCCTTTAGAAAATGAGGTATTACCTCTCTGTCTCTTCCTTGCCTTACTACTAGTAAGTAGCCCTGCACTTCCTACCTGATTCTTAGAATCCCAACTTTTCTAAACACCTCTATTATCTTCCTCAACTATTAAAGCTCTTTCAACTACCTCGGCATAGATCTTCAAACCTAAGACCAATACCCATTTCCTTATGCAAAACTTCTGTCACGCCCTGAATTTTCAACACCCTTAGAAATTGGATATAATAAAATGAAACCTCAAATTTTCACAAAAATCCCTTCTTTTTTTTTTGAAAAATCATTATTTCTCTAATTTAAATAAATCAAATTCGAATGTCCATCTCATATACATAAACCAAATGTATAAATACAGCTAGAGAAATTTTCCAACATAAATGTCCAACACATTTAATCCAAAGATAAACTCACCTATCCAATATTCTGGACATAAATTAAATTTTATTTGAAATTAATCACTACTTCTTCAATCGGTATTATCAATCCTTTAACTGACTCCATGTCATCAGTAATACCTGCAAAACCTGAGGGGAGTGAGCTCAAAGCTCAATAAGGGATGTTGAACATAATATCACTGCTTCAGCATGTCAATTCTCACATATTCTCAAAATATATGAATTAATTATATATCAATCATTTATCATGCTCAACTAGCATTTAAAACACAACAATCTCATATGGCAATATAAGCACCTATAATCATCAATTAAACATGATTTAAAAATCATTCTCAGCATGCTCACTAAGCAATAAACATTCACTTCAATATATATATATAAACGTATATATAAAAGCATTTACAAAAAAATGAAAAACAATTACCATGTCTCATGCTATTAATTTAAATACATGCACATAAAAATTCATTTACATATCACAATGTAAAAATAAGCATTTATTTAGGAGCCGTTTGGTAACCGAAAATGTTTTCTGTTTTTGTTTTTATCCAAAACAGAAACAATGTTTTTGTTATGTTGTGTTTTTAATAGTGATTGAAAGCATGTTTGGTAACGTAAAATTTATTGTTTGAAATTCAAAAACAAAAACATGAAAACATGTTTGGTAACATCAAACTGTTGCAAAATTTTTGTAAGCAAAGCAATGAAAACATGTTTAGTAACTCCAAATGTTGCCAAAAAATTGGTAACAAAAATAAAAAAACATGTTTGGTAATGAATGTTTTTTATTTTGTTTTAAAATTTACTTTTATCTTTTATATATGATTATTTTTTAGATTAATAATCATCACTGTAATGACTTTTAAAAAAATTGTACATACCTTTTTTTTTCCTAACACTAAAAAATGATGTATTTTTCTAAAGCAATTTTTGAATTTTATTTCTTTTAATCTCACTTATCATTGGATGATCCTAAAATTCAAAAAGAAAACCAAAATCCAAGTATTTTGGCCTTTAGATGATTTCTAAAATGGATGTCAGCATAATACAATCGTGTGTAGACTCTAAAGTGAAAGATATGCATCAGCAACTACTATACCTTTGGTATATCTATGATCTTAATTTCCAAAGCTTTTTTGTGAGCTATAATATTTGCTTTTTGTGAAATTTGATTCTCATAATAAACGTTCATATGTTCCCATCAGTTTATATGGAAAATCTCATAGAGCATTCCCTAAAAAGGAAAGAGTTTTGATGCACGGGAGCAATAACTGAACTCGACTCATTTGCATCCGAGTTTTTGATCACTTGAAATGAAGAAATATTCCAATATCAAATTAAAATGTTCTGGGAAGTTTGTGTCCATTCAAACATGGCAAACAAATGCATGGATCTATGCATATCAATCAACCCACACCCCTCTCAGACCATGTAATACATAATAAAGCATTTAACACAAAAAGTCCAATTGGCAGCATGAAGATTTTATGCATATTCAAGGCCATCTTGCTCAATACCAAAGGCACTTTTAAGGACAAACGTTGTTTGCAGTTTATTTCTTACCTTTGAACAAACTGGAAAAGTGAAGTATTACATGGCTTCACTTAACACATTAATAGAGAGATTTAGAAACACATTTGCTTTCATATCACACCAAGTTGGTTTACCAACAATGTTTAAGAAATTACATAATTGTGAAATAGACCACAAAGGATCAGTGTATTGTCATTAAAATTCACAAGCCTTGACAATGTCAATGAGTATGTTACAACTGTGACATCCTTATTGTAGAAATTTGTTTAAAATTCGAGAAAATTAAATTAAAAAAATGAAAAAAAGAAAAACTTTGGAAATTGTAAAAACAGTGCTATTAAGTTTGTGCCTTCAAGGAAGCCGAGCATTACGTTCTCAACACATTGAAAGAAGGAAAGAGGGCGAGATTATGCTGCAGACATGACGCAATCAATGGCCTACTTACAAATTCCGGTCATTGTAGCCTCAGATCCATAAACCTGTAACCAGAAGAGAAAAATGACACAACACATTAAGTTCAATCTAAAGAACTAAAAAAGGCTTTTCAGTAGTAACATGCAGAAGGAGAAAGCCTGATTTAGAGAAACCATATATGAAAACAAAACTATAGACTAATGAAAGTAAGACGTTTAATAAGGTAATAATATAACGTCATTCACATAAACACGTAGAGACCAAAAATGCCAATGATTCTCCAAATTGTAATCTCATAGATTAAAATCTATTCAACATTGCACTTAAGAAATACATAGTAACTACAAAGTTAAGAATGCTAGACTAATGAGCACCTTTTACCTTTGGTAATGCCCTTTCTATTAATATCAAGCCAAAGCCACTAGACCTTCAAATTAGTAATGATTCTTTTTTTGTTTTTTGTTTTTGCTTTTGCATGGAGTTTACCCTATAGAATCTACCTCGTCAATGTTTTTAATTTTATTTTGGATGCATACACTTCCATATAATGATAGAAGGTCCCAAAATTTTCTGAATTGCAAGTGGCAATCTATTAGTTGCTTTCCACATGTAGTAAGTGGTAGAGGTGCTTGTAGTTTATCATAAGCTAAAGACATCAAATGCCCCAAGATAATCAAATGCCTAAAACCAACTAAAAGTATCCTGAAAATAGGCTGCTATCTCATACCTCAAGGGGAACTCCCAGTTCCTCTCCCAATGCATGCATCTTTGTCAAACCAGTTTGATAGTTGGGACCACCTCTTCAAACATAGATGTGCATTGATGCTTTTAACTTGGATTCCTGTCCAAGAACTAATGTAAACTATAAAAAAAGACCAAATTATTGAATGGCAGTTTATATAATTTAACTTCAACACACCTTCTCCCTGAGAACACGAATAATCCCATTGAAAGTAGCAGCAACATCAGTGAAATTAGCAATACCTCCTCCAATGATAAGGGTTCTTTTACGACCATCAGGATCTGCAGTTGCACACTGCAACCAAAAAACAAATGGTTATTGTTCAACAATAAAGTTGATGTACCAAAGCTGCTAACTTTGCACAGGAAGAACATGGAGCATAATTTCTTACATTGAGGACAACTCTGGCATATTGCAACACCTCCTCCTCAATTGGAGCACCACTATACTCTGCATAATTACCAAGCTCTAATGCATAACCCAAATCTCCAACCTAGTCGAACAGAGGGAAAATCATAAAGAATTAGCATTGATGTTTATGATTTTTTCTAACAATAATCAGCAAACAAGCATTTTTCATCCTTGAGTACTGCCTACCTTGAAAAATAGCAAAGACGCCCATTATGAAATCGCCAATTTTCCCTCGAACCTAAGTTCAAAAAATGTACAAACAACACATTATATCCAAGTCATAAAAAATAAAAATAAAATGAAGAATTTCAACTATTAAAATGTTGGAAGATGTGGAAAAGATATAAGAACAACTAGTAAGCAAATAAGTACATTAAATGTCTCCTTCATTATGTAGTGAACATAGAACACCTATAAATTCATACCTTACCAACTGCATGAATCTCAAAATTCCATATGTTGAGCCATGGCAACTAATGTCAAGGTGCATGAATTATATATCCATGAAAAAAATAACTACTGCCTTACTTGTGTGACGAAGTTTCTAATATCACCAATCTAAATGTCATTTGAAGTTAAAATGATGACAAAGAACTCAAAAATTAGAAAGAACGTATTAGAACTAACCTCCAACGGAAGTGTGGCAATCAATGGAGCACATGCCTCCAGCGTCATATGTTTTTCTGTTGAAAGAAATATAGTCTTGACTTGTACCAGTAAGAAATTGAATAATGCCAACCTTTTATGCAAGGACCAATAAATAATTGCCACAAACTATAACTAATGGAAAAATGTGGTCAAATAGAATAATAGGATCAGACTAAGAGAAGCAGGCATAAATGCAATGACACAAGTATGATATCAACTTACCTTGTCCCAGTTTTCTTCAATTTCAATACCACCACACTCTGAAAAGCTAATGGTGCAGCCAAGCCTTTCAGAGACAATGGAAAGGTAATATTCTTGGTCATGGGGAACAAATGGTTCGACAATGGAAAGGTAATATTCTTGTACCAAATCTAATTCAGGTATGAATAGAATGGAATAACATTTAACAATTTTTTGGTAAATTTAATTAGCTCATTACCTCCACGCCAAGGCGTGCTTTCACGAATTCAGCAACTTGAGCTAGATCTAAATTCAAAGCCACCAAGCCACTCTTTCCACATTTCCCAAACAACATATCAGGTTTCACAACCAATCTTGTGGATGAAATCCATGGTTCTTTGTTTGTTAACTCGACGAAGTCTGTGGATTCATTCACCTAAGATAAAATTATTTTCATAATAACAACTATAAGTATTATGAAAAAGGATGTATGACAGGGAAATTTCAACTGTTATTTACAATAAAACCAATCATAACTGCAACGAAATGAATTCATTAGTTAAAAAATTTATTTAATTGAGTTTTTATTCTATATTATTTAATTTCAACAATGACCTTGATCATTAGAATACTTTGTCAATGTTCATCATTGTTGTTTCTTTTGTTTAAATTTCAACAACTTCATTTTCAAGCTATTTTTCTAAATTGGGGTCCTGGTTATCTTTCAAAAGTTCCTATATGAAAAAGAATACAATTTCATTAACGAAAATCAAAGATCCCCATTAGCACAATCTAGAGAAGATTTATCCAGCAACTATAGTCTCAGTATAATATATATATATATATATATATATAACCAAATCATGAAAAAATTGGACCAAATCAACCTATTCCATTTTACTAATTTTTTATACACCCCTATTCGGAACAAAATGATTCTAAGTATAAATAATTTATAACATCATAAATAACAGAGAAAAAAATGAACAAGTTGTCGAAGTGTCGAGATGGAAGTGTAGAGAGACAGAAGTGTCGAGATGGAAGATAGAGAGAGAGAGAGAAGTGTCGTTGTGGAAGATATACCTGATAGATGTCACATGGTACCTCTAGGGCTTCGACTAGTGTAGAAAAAGTCAAATGAAACCAAAATGAGTTAGATCTAGGGTTCAACCAAAGGAAGATGACATTTTTTTTCAAAAATCGTTAGATCTATAGTTTAGAAGTAGGGTTTATGTCTTCGAAAGGAAGAAGAGAAGAGTGAAGACTTACATTGGTAGCTTGTGGAGATGATTAGGTGCTCGCCCTTGGACCTTGCAGTGGTGAATAGGTTGATGATCGGTGAACGACACTTCTTGATCGGTAGGTCTGCAAATTACTAAATTGTTTCATACACTTCTCCCAAATCGCCTTCAACGGAAGCTCTCGATGCGGTAGGGTTTCAGACCAAAAACATTTTTAGGCTTTAATATATATGTGGGCTACAGTCTATCATCAGGCCCCCTACAATATTTTTAAAATGCTCCGTTACAGTACCTGGGCTACAGTACTAAAACAACCAAAAACACCAAATCTGTGTTTTGGGTTTGGGCCCAAAAATTTGAAACAACAAGCATACTGTTGAAACCAAAGCAAAAGTTACCAAATGTGTTCATTCACTGTACCGCTACAGTAGCCTTGTGAAAACAAAAAACTGAAAGTAAAAACGATTACCAAACAGCACCTTAACATGCTTTCAATTGTAAAGTATATAAACAAAAATTTTGAAATCATCAAAGAGGGATTGACTCACAAGACACCCTTCAAGACAGGTGTTTGTGGCACGCAGTCGGCATCAAATAGGACATGCATCATTGATAATGTTCCTATTGGTTTTTCCCAAGATACTAGCCTACCAGTGACCACCCTAATTGACCACCACCCTCATCCCAAGACACCCTCGAAACCACTACTTTTACTAAACTTCACCACTAAGCCGCTACCACCATGCATTAACCTACAGACAAATCACAACATGGCAGACCCATTTTCATTCTCCTCAAGCTACCATCAATGTCCAAAACTTAGCCATGGCCTCCTTCTCCTCTCTTTCTCTCTCTGTCTTTTCAGCCGACCATACTTTGCCCCTCATTTCCTTTTTCTTTCCTTTTTGTGTCAGCCAGCCCATACTTCCATTATCCATATATATAATATATATCTATATATATATATATCTCTTTGTCTTTTCAGCCGACCATACTTTGCCCCTCATTTCCTTTTTCTTTCTTTTTTGTGTCAGCCAACCCATACTTCCATTATCCATATATACAATATATATCTATATCTATATCTATATCTATATATATATATATATATATATATTTATATTTATATTGGTGGGATGAAAAAAATAATAATAATTTATAGCCGCTCCCACATGGCTTTAAAAAAATTTTTTTGTCCCACCAATATAAATAAATAAATAAATATATATATATATATATATATATATCTTAGATATTACAATTCTACCTTCCTTAGAGAAATTTCTTCCTCGAACTTTGCCTCAAAATTTACTCACATCATTCAACACTGTTCAAATCTATAGTTTTATTCATATATGGACAAAACTTATACATAATCAACAACTCTACATTCAATGTACTTTTATACATTTCTTATACATATTTCTACAGTAACAGTACATACATACACCGTCTAATACATAGCCTTGTACATAACTGTACAATATGTCAATTTATAGACCAAGAACATACCCAAAATGTATTGACTGTGGATCACCACTGTCACATTGGTGATTCAACTGTTCACTATCTTGTAGCAAATCTGACAAATCCAAAAGTAATGGATCGTCGACATCCACACTAGTGAAAAACTCTTATAGATATCTAAACCACTTATCCTCTTTTAGATTCACAAAATCTTCCAACTCAACTGGATTTTATCCATTTCTCTTGGTTACCCGACATAGTATTTTCATTACCGGTTGGGTTCTGACCCAGTTGTGGTCCTATGCTTCCACCTCCATACTGAATCCATTGTTACTCTAGTGGCTGAACCCGTTGTTAATATTGCAGATTCAAAGAAAAAATTTCTCCTAGCTCTTTGTTAAGAGTCGCTATCACATTCACACTTTCCCAGGGTTGATACTGAGTGTGTGAAGAACTTCCTCCACCTAATGTTTCATTAAGGTTCGACATCATATTCACACCCCCCCCCCCCCAGTTTTGATATTGGGTTGGGGGTTGTGAAGATAATGAACTCTCCCCTAACATCCAGTTAGGGTTTATACTCGTAGAGGCACCAGAGAAATCTTGAGTTCTTGCTTGTCTGAGAAAAGCCACCTCAGTTTGTAGTAAACCACACCGTTGCTTAAGATTTAGTTTGAGTCTCATCTTGTGTTTCTCTACCAATTTGCCGTATGGTCGTAACCATATCATGCATAACTTGCTCTCCATCTATACGTATTGCATCTGCCCCATTGTGAACTCTCTGTGGTGGCATGTTGCTATATAGACAACAAGGAGACACTTAAAATCCCAGCCAAATCATTCCAAAACTGCATGCTATTCTAAACAAGTAAGCACACATACAATCATGTTTCACATATCAACACACAAGTTGTATATCTAATACAAAAACTCAAGTCTAAATCTTTAACCACAATTCAACACATAATCAAATTCTCACCCATTGTCCAAGGTACTCAAACAAGCCATAGGTCAACACGTAATTTTAATCTAACACGTGATTGGACTTCACCCTTCGTCGAAAACCTAAGGTTCAGATCATCAAATTCTTTCAAACATCAAACGTGGTTCAACCTTTTCCTGACATCCCTAAGTATTCCAACCTAGAACTCTGATACCAATTTGTCAAGCCCCGAATTTCCAACACCCTTAGAAATTGGAGGTGATAAAATGAAACCTCAATTATTCAATAAAATCCCTTTCTTTTTTTTTTGAAAAATCATTATTTTTCTAATTTAAATAAATCAAATTCGAACATCCATCTCATATACATAAACCAAATGTATAAATACAACTAGAGAATTTATCCAACATAAATGTCCAATTCATTTAATCCAAGGATAAACTCACATAACCAATATTCTGGACATAAATTAAATTGTATTTGAATTTAATCACTACTTCTTTAATCGGTACTATCAATCCTTTAACTGACTCTGTGTCATCACCAATACCTGCAAAACCTAGGGGGGAGTGAGCTCAAAGCTCAACAAGATATGCTGAATATACTATCACTGCTTCAGCAGGTCGATTCTCACATATTCTCAAAATATACGAATTAATTATATATCAATAATTTATCATGCTCAACTAGCATTTAAAACTCAACAATCTCATATGGCAATATAAGCACATTTAATCATTAATTAAACATGATTTAAAAATCATTCTCAATATGCTCACTAAGCAATAAACATTCACTTCAATATATATATATATAGAACCATATATATAAAAGCATTTACAAAAGAATGTAAAACAATTACCATGTTGCATGTTATTAATTTAAATACATGCACATAAAAATTCATTTACATATCACAATGGTTTTAAAATGCTTTCAATTGCAAAGTATATAAATAAAAATTTTGAAATCATCAAAGAGGGATAGACTTGCAAGACACCCTTCAAGTCATGTGTTTGTGACATGCACTAGGCATCAAACAGGACACGCATCATTGATAATGTTCTTATTGGTTCTTCCTGGGATACTAACCCGCTAGTGACCACCCTAATTGGCCACCACCCTCATCCCAAGTACCGTTGCCGTTCATGGCCACACCCGAAACCACTACTTCTACTAAACTTCATCACTAAGCCGCTGCCACCATCCATAAACCTACAGACAAATCACAACATGGCAGACACATTTTCATTCACCTCAAGCTACCATCAATGGCCAAAACCCAGCCATGGCCTCTTTCTCCTCTCTTTCTCTCTCTAAAATTTTGTTTCTCTCTCTAAAAACGCTATCTCTCTCGACTTTCTCTCTCTATCTTCTTTATCTCTTTTTCTCTCTCTTTGTCTTTTTAGCCAACCATACTTTGCCCCTCATTTCCTTTTTCTTTCCTTTTTGTGTCAGCCAACCCATGCTTCCATTATATATATATATATATATATACATCCTATACCATACAAATATATATAGCCACCACACCCAACACACCCACACACCACTCACGTGGCCACTCCCACATGGCTTTTAAATTATTATTTTTTTCGTCCCACCAATATATATATATATATATATATATATAGGGGATCAGACCCTCCTGCATAGGTGGGTGGTTTGTACTTGATGTACTCCCTCATAACGATCATCATTCGCCTTAAACCGACTTTAGGTTGCCTTTGCACCTCTTCCTTTTGAGTTTTCCTTGTGATTTGCCTCTTGTTGTCCACCATGTCTCACATAAAGTGAGCTCCATCCATTGGCTCTTTTGGAACATTAGCACCTCTTCTAAGTGCTCTCCTCGGTGGCATCTTGCTATATAAATAACAAGAACATACTCAATACCAAGCTAAATCATTCCATAATTGGTATGTTATTCTAAACATGTAAGCACAAAATCATGTTCCACAAACACATGTATATACTTTAAGTCTACATATTCAATTGCAAGCACACACGTGGTTTTGCCCTAACCATCGTCTATAGGTAATCAAACCTAACGTTCAGACCACTATCAACCACCACAAAACTCCAACTCAATGTGTGATTACCCTTCGTCCCTAGGTATTCAAATCTAGTGCTCTGATACCAAGTTGTCACTCCCCGATTTCTGACACCCGGTGAAGAGTAAAGGAAATGGGGGTGAATGATGAGAGTCCAACCAGTCCACACTCACAAATCACTCAATTCCAAAACTCAACTTCTTATGTGTTTGAAATTTCAAATTATACTTAGTCCATTAGAAAAAAGGATCCAAAAATACTCAGTTTAAAAACAAAAAACCATGCTCAATTCCAATTTAAAACGAAGGAGTTATGCCCGATTGAAGTTTGGACTTATTTTGAAGCATGTTATGAATAATGATTTTGATCCATCGTAATTCCAAGTGTGATCCACTGTAATTTTCATTGGATTGAACATGTATCGTGCAAAAAATATCGTAATCTTCTAGTCTGGGGTCCAAATTATCAACTTTTAGGCTCTAAAACCTCTCTAAAGTCCATAATTCATCTAAACCATCCAAAACATGATTAAAATGAATAAACATCATAATATATTACTGGAAATGCGGATCACATTTGGAATGTACATAAACATTCATAACATCTAAAATAACAAGGTGTACATGCCCTTTATACCACTATTACTTGTTCCATAAACAAATTATAATATCCAAATGTGTCAATATGACACGTACATACATAGATACCCAAAATCCCAAAAATGCTACCGAGTACTCCGCATAGCTACTCAAGTACTATCCATTGCCAGTGCTCTATCTGTAAAATGTTTGGGGGAAAAGAGTGAGCAAAACGACTAGCTCAGTAGAAATACCCAAACCCGCCTAAGCACCGACCCGACACTGACCTACATGATATGCAATCATGAGATTCTTACACTGCATGGCATACTCACAATACTCATATTATCAATGATACAATTATGCAACAATTACATCAAATGATCATTTAATCATGCCTAACCACAATAAGCAACATATCATCCACCTTAGTTACGCGACCAAACTCATCAACATAAATTCACAATTCATGAACGAAAGTAAACCACCAACTCAAATGTTTAAACTCTACTAATTTTGAGAGTATCACCAATGAAATCTATCAACCTCATGAACCACCAAATGTCGTTACCAAATGAAATATGTCAACCTCAAACACACCACCAAGGGTCATTACCAATTGAAATATGTCAACCTCACACACCACCAAGGGTCCTCACTAATTAAAATCTATCAATTGAAAGTAATCATAAGTTGCTACCAAATTAAAATCTCCCAATTATGAGACAAGTTCACCACACAATACGTGTATGTCCAACACGTACTTTAACCTCCACACAATACGTGTATGTCCAACACGTACTTAAACCTCCACAAGAATTATTCCACTTTCCACCAAGTACATTGTATGCCAAACATGTACAACACACATATCACAATGCATGCAATTTCATTTAAGAAATATTACCAAATGCTTTGACATGGAAAATAACTCATTTGATGTATTTTCTTAAACACATGGCATTCAAAATGCACATAACTCATGTTATGGCTCAAAAGTAGCCTTAACAAACCTCTTGCATCATAATTCAATGTATACAACATGGATGCTCCCAAAAAAAGTGTATAACACATTTAGGCTATAATTAATATGTCAAAATCATCACTTCTCATGTATAACACCTATATACATCACATACGTCATATATTTTTATATGAAGAACACAAGTACTCAAATTTAGCATGTACAAAATCAGTATGCCTCACATACAACATATACATCACATGAAGAACACAATTAGCATACATATACAAGAAGGAACTCAAAGATACAACTTTCTAATTCTCTAAAATATGCTAATACAACTATAAACCACAAAGAAACCTAAAGAATTAATATTGGGAAGGACAGAACACCCCTCGAATTTGAAGCTTTTCCTAGCAAACCCTAGAAATCACCAAACTTCAAAGTTCACCAAATTGCACTTTCTTTTCGTAGGATTGTAGATCAAGACAAGGAGAACAACTCTTCCTTCTTCAACAAGACCTAAATATTTCCAAAATTACTCAAAACATAAGTTTGAACCCACCAACTTGAAGAGGAAATAGTGGAGAATAACTTTCTCTCATGGACCAAGCTCCAAATCTCACTCTAAAACTCTCAAAATCAAGAAAGAAGATGAAGAGTTTGGAGACAGCTCTAATGGTAGACTTCTTCTCTCTCTAATTCTGTCCAACAATATACATATATGTGTTTTAACAATACACCTTGTGAAAAATGACCATTTTACTCTTAAGTCACTAAACGTATCTCCCGAGCTCCGTTTTTGATTTTGAAAGCATCTATGGCTTCGAAATCACTTCCATACTTATTACAATATTTCAAATGTTCTAAAATCAAAAACAAATATTTCTAAAAAAAATTCAGATTTTTGGGCCCACCCGACCAGGGTTCTAGGCCCCACCGACCCAAAATTTTTAATTTTCACCAAACGCTCCCAAAAATTCCCAAAACCTCTAAACAAGTTTTTTAACATGTTTTTCACATTTAAAACATTCATAACATCATTTAAAACTCATTTACAATGAAAATGATGAATAAAAAGAAAACCAATCAGAATTGAACCCAGTCTCTATAGGTGGAATACATGGAGGATTATGATTTTGACCTACAGTATCACCCAGGAAAGACCAATGTAGTAGCTGATGCCTTGAGTAGAAAATCACATGGGACGTTGGCTAGCATCGCCATTCAAGATAGAAAAATGATGGAGGACATAGCGAAATTGAGCTTGTACTTCAGCGATGATAGTAAACCAACTACCTTGTTTAGTCTTATTATTCAACCAAATCTAATCAGTGGGGTAATTAAGGCACAAAGACAAGATGAGAAAATGAAGTGGAAAATTGGACCTTACATTCGGATGGAGGTCAATGATTTAAAAGGAAGATATCTGTGCCTATCCCTTGTAGGGGGTATACTCTGGAAATTTCATTGTTCTGGACTTGCGGTGCATCCCAGTGGGACAAAAATGTATCACCACTTGAGATGCCAATATTAGTGGAAGGGAATAAAATGGGATGTGACTCAATTTATGGCCTAGTGTCTTACTTGCCAACAATTTAAGGCCAAACATCAGAGATCGGCTAGTTTGTTACAACCATTGCCAGTTGTAGAGTGGAAATAGGAGCATATCACTATGGATTTCATGATGGGGTTATCGAGGTCATAGAAAGGACACGATGTCGTTTGGGTAAAAGTCAATAGGTTGACTAAGACAGCTCATTTTTTGCCTATTCAGATCACAGATGGTGCAAAGAAGCTCAGTAAGTTATATATGGAGTAGATTGTAAAGCTTCATGGTGTCCCAGTATCTACAATTTTAGACAGTGATTGTAGGTATACTTCATAATTTTTGCAGGATTTTCAGTTAGCTCTTGACACGGGGTTACATTTTAGTACAATATTTCAGCCTTAAACTGATGGTCAATCGGAGCATACCATTCAGATATTGGAGGATATGCTAAGAACTTGTATACTAGATTTTAGAAGAAATTGGGAAGATCATTTGCCATTAGTGGAGTTTGCATATAATAATAGCTACCAAGCAAATATTGAGATGGCTCATTTCAAAGCATTGTATGGTAGGCCGTGTAGGTCACCAATTTGTTGGATCAAGGTGGGGGAGACAGCTGTCTTAGGACTAGATTTAGTCCATGAGACTACGAAGAAGATCAATTTGATTCAATAACGATTAGTTACGGCTCAGAGTAGACAGAAGAATTATACCGATCAGAGGAGGAGACCTTTGTCATTTGAGGTGGGAGACCATATTTTTGTCAAGGTTTCTTCATGCAAAGGGTTGATGAGGTTTGGAAAGAGTGGCAAGTTATCACCACGGTTTATTGTACTCTTTGAGATTTTAGAATGCATTGGTGAAGTTGTCAATCAGTTAGCTTTGCCACCACAGTTAGAAGGTTTTCACGATATTTTTCATGTTTCCATGTTGAGGAACTATGAGTTGGATCTGTCACATGTGCTAGGCTAGACAGCTATTTAGATTATGAAAGATATGTTATATGATAAGCAACCGGTAAAGATTCTGGACACTAGAGATCAAGTGTTAAGGGGCAAGACCATCCCATTAGTCAAGGTTTTGTGGAGGCACCACGAATTAGAAGAGGCTACTTGGGAACGAGAATAATAAATTCGCTCCAAGTACTTGGACTTGTTTGTTTCGCAAGGTATGTCCAATTTCGGAGATGAAATCTCCTAAGGTGGGGAGGTTGTAGAGATCCAAAAATTTTCTTTTATTTATTTATTTTTCTAAAATGGGATTATAAATAGATTTTCAGATGTTATAAATGATTAGCATGTGTGGGGACTTGTTTAGAGGTCCAGAGAGTTTTATGAGCCATTCGGCTCATTTTGAAATTTTGGGTCATCGAGGCCTATGACGAGGGTTAGGTGGACCTGAGAAATTGGGTATTTTTTAAGAAATTTAATATTTGGTTTTAGACCAATTAGAATTTTATAAGATATGTAGAATTGATTTCAAGGCCATAACTGCTTTCAGATTCAAAAACAGAGGCTAGGAAGGTACGTTAAATGAACTAGGGGTGTTTTGGTCATTTTACACCCTAGGGCTTATAAATATCCAAATCTCATATATTTTAGCCATTTCTCCCTCTCTAAAAAGCTGTATATCTCTCTTCTCTCTTCCTTTTTAAGTTCTCTAGCTTCTCTCTAGATTTTGGAGGCCTTAGGGCTTGATTCAGAAGGTGCCGAAGAAGGAAAGTTTGTTCTATGTGGTGAGGGTGTCATTTTGAGTTGGTGGATTTGAGGTGTAGCTTGAGATTACTCTTGAGGTAGGGGGTGTGTGTTATGTCTTTCAAAACAGGTTTAATTTCATATTATGAGCATTAAATTGATGTTTTCATGTTATTTATGAATATATGAACTCTTATGAAGAGATTCTTGATTTAAATTGATTCATTTATGTTTTCTTGGATTGAAAAGGATTTAAATGTGATTTAGAATGTATGAATTTCTTTGTATGCTTTATGTGACATATATTGCATATATGAGATTTTGTGACATGTATTGAAACTCTAGTTTCAATGAAAATTTTGTTAAAAAGGTTGAATGTGTGCACGTGTCGATATGATTTCTTGTGTGACATACTAGAAATGAACATAGGACATGAAATGGGTGCAAATACATCAAAACTTGTGTATATCTATACTAAATGTGACATGTTTGGTGCATCAAGACTTGTGTATGTCTATGCTAAATATGACATGTTTTGTGTGTGTGAGGTGATATCTCATAAATGACTTATGAACAAAGTAGTAGGGGAATAGATCCTCCGAGGTTGTAAGACCTCAAAATTGCACAAGAGGGTTGGTTACCGATGGGTTAGTAGCTCGAAAATAACTAAATTAATAGCCAATAGGCACGAACCCCAACTTCACAAACTTGTGCGAGCTCTTCATCGCTCAGTCCATCAAAAATCGGAGACAGAACAAAACCATATCATCTCTCTTTACCATGAGGCAGTCGAAAGGGGAAACCCTTAAGTCCTTCATGACCAGGTTCAATCTGGAAATGTCCTTAATCGATGGTTGTAACCAGTCCGCGATGGTGGAGGCCTTCAAAGTAGCCATGATCCCGAGTTCAAAACTCCACTCCTCCTTGGTTAGAAAAACTTCCAAAACCATGGGAGATTTGAATACAAAGGCATAGGAGTACCTCAGCCTTGAGAAAGATCAGGCACTACATCAGCAGAGATTGGCCTTAATGAGCATCGACGCTCAACCCAAGGACAAGGCAAATCAGCCGAGGGACCAGAACAGGGTTCCCACTGGTCCAACAAAGCCCAATAAAAAGCCCAAGTACGAGGAGAAAAACACTCCTCTAAAATGCTCATTGGCCAAGCTTTACCAAGAAAATAAGGGCAGATGTATATTCCAAATGCCACCCATAATTTGGATACCTATTGAGCACCGAGATCAGAATAGACACGGCGTCTTCCACCAAGATTACGGGCATACCACCAACAAATGTCAGAAACTGAGGGGGCAGGTAGAAGTAATCATAGCTAAAGGTGGACTGGACGAGTAAGTATTGAAGGAACGAGATGACCAAAATCAGCGTTCGATCGCCAAGCACAGAGAGGGAAACCCGAACTTAAATCTAGTTAGAACGATTAACACCATACACAGCTACGTAACTCGGGAGGTCCAAGGCACGAGCAGGTCCCATCTCCATACACGAAAAAGCTATAGAGGTTAGGAGAAGTCAACTCAGTCTAGGACAAAGGAGTTGGTGTTCAGATCACATTTGGAGATCCAGGTCTGATGAGGGTACAATTACCACATGAGGATCCGTTGGTGATCAGTTTCTTATTGGTGAACTACCGAATTAAGAGAGTACTCATTGACGCAAGATTAATCGCAAACATAATGACGCTGGAATTTTATGGGCAGATAGGAATCGGGACCGATCAAATCAGATTGGCCGAAGGCCCCCTCATAGGGTTCAATGGGAACAGAGTCACCTTAGTCGGAACAATATCTCTGTCAGTAATGGCCGCACAGAGGACATTGAGAGAGCAATTCTTGATAGCAGATGTTCACTCTTCCTACAATCTCATGATGGGGAGAGGATGGATCCACAGAATGCATGGAGTACCATCAACCCTACACTAGGTATTGAGATGTTTAACTCCAAATGGGAAAGGAATAGTGGATCTTCTAGGTGATCAAGTGGCAGCAAAAGAGTGCTACTCATTCATGGTTAAATGCATGCCGAATGATGAAAAGCTCAATACCAAAGTTGATCCCCAATAACAATCACATAATCTGGTATGCTCGAGGGGGAGGAAGATAAGAATTCCGTTCAGCCCGTACAAACACTCTAGGTAGCCTGGCTCGAAAACCCAGAAGAGAATAGGAAAACTCAAATCGGGATGCTCCTGCAAGATTGTGAAAGGAATGAGCTAGTCAACTTACTCAAAGAAAATGCGGATATATTAGCATGGAGCTGTCTCGACATGCCTGGCATAGACCCAACTCCGGCAAACCATTCCTTGATCGTCGATCCAACAAACGTCCTGGTTAGGCAAAAATAAAGAAGATTCACTCCGGAGAGAATCAAAATAATTGCAGAAAAGGTTGATCGACTATTACAGGTAGGTTTCATCAAGGGAGTCAGAATGGCTCTCAAATGTGGTGGTAGTGAGAAATAAGAATGGAAAGTGGAGAGTATGCATTGACTTCACCAATCTAAACAAGGCGTGTCCAAAGCATTGTTATCCCCTTTCGAAGATAGACCAGATGGTAGGTGCTACAGCCGGTTATGAGTGACTAACCTTTTTAGATGCTTATTCCAGTTACAATCAGATCCCAATGAATCTGAGGGATGAAGAGAAAACTTCATTTATCACTGAGGGCGACATTTATTGTTATAAGGCAATGCCCTTCTGATTGAAAAATGGGGGAGCAACTTACTAGTGCATGATCAACTGAGTTTTTAAAGATCAGATTAGAGATACGGTAGAAGCTTATATTGACAACATGATGGTGAAATGTAAGAAGAAGCAGGGTCACCTAAAACACTTACAGGAAGTATTCGAAGTTCTCGGAAAATATCACGTGAAATTGAACTCGATGAAGTGTTCATTCAAAATTTTGTCTCGAATTCCTCGGTCATATAGTCAACCGAACGGGAATAGAGGTGAGTCCATCCCAAGCGTCTACAATTATCCAGAGTTTTGAACCGATGACCTATCGGGAAGTGCAAGTCCTGACTGATCAAATAGCTGCACTAAGTAAGTTCATCTCTCATCTCTCGGATAAATGCAAACCGTTCTTCGATGCTATCAAAAAGAAAGGGAGAGACCTATGGGAAAAGATTAATTAGAGGCACTGAAGAAAATGAAGGAATACATGACTATAGTGACGATCCTCTCAATTCTAAAGCATGGGAGTTGTTGTACCTATACCTTGCTATGTTGAAAACATCCACAAGTGCTACACTAGTCTGAAAAGAAGATCAAAAATAGCATCCGGTATATTACTCCAGCAAGACAATGACCAATGTAGAACATATGTACTCAAAAGTAGAAAAACTAATCCTAGCCCTCGTTCATACAAAGAAGAAGCTAAGACACTACTTCGAGTCCCATAATATAATCGTACCTACAAATTTATTCCTCAGAGAAATCTTTAGCAAACCAGACATGACGGGGAGACTGATGAACTGGGCAATGGATCTCAGCTCCTACGATATCCACTTCGAACCCAGAAGGGCTAGAAAAGGTCAAGTGTTAGCAGAGTTCTTGTTAGAATATGATGAACTAGAAGACGAAGAAAAGAACTATGGTGCATGGGAAATCTATGTGGATGGATTGGCAAACAAGGTCAGGGGTAGGAATTGAAATCAAAACTTTAGACGATACAACCCTTTATCATGTTGTATGATTTAATTTTAAGACCTCAAACAATGTGGCCGAATACGAGGTTGTCATTACGGGCCTACGGTTGGCAAAATCCTTGTAGATAAAAAGATTGTCTGTCTTCAGCAATTCTTAGTTGGTTGTGAACCAAGTTAGTAGAGAATATTAGATGAAAGAAGACAAGATGAATGCCTACCAAGAGGCAGTGATCGAAGGATTAAAGGGTTCGACAGAGTAGAGCTTAACCATATCCCACGAGAGAAGAATGAGGAGGCCTATCGACTAGCCTGTTCAGCCTCTTATGCAGATGATTCCCTGACCAGGGTATCTTCCATAGAGGAGTTGAATGAGCTGAGCATCACGACATGCCACAAGGTACTCGTTATCCGGAGAGAGCCGAGTTGGATAGACCCGATCGAAGCATATTTGAGGGACGAGATCCTTCTGAAATAGAAGAAAAAGCCAAGAAGCTTAAAATGAAATTGGCAAAATATTCCATCATCAACGAACACCTTTACAGGAGATCATACTCAGGTCCATTGCTCCGATGCTTGACAACATTGGAAGCAAAGAAAGTTTTAAGAGAATCCACGAGGGGGTTTGAGGAAATCATTCGGGAGGAAGATCCCTAGCCCACAAGGCCTTTACGCTAGGATACTTCTAGTCGTTCATGTCACACAATACAACATAATACTCCAAAAATTGTGATAAATGCCAAAGACATGCGAGATTTCTACACTAGCCACTAGGAATTCTGAATCTAATGGCCAATCCATGGCCCTTCACTCAATGGGGGATGGACGTGGTGGGCCCTCTACCGACCGTAGCGTATAAAAAGAAGTACGTTCTCCTAGCCACAGATTACTTCACCAAATGGGTAGAAGTAGAGGCTTACACCACCATAACACACTCCCAAGTGAAAAAGTTCATCTGGAATAACATTATATGTCGCTTTGGCATCCCGGCATCGATAATCATGGACAACGGAAAAGATTTAGATAACCAACCCGTCTAAAGGTTCTTTACAAAATATGGGATAAATCAGAAGCTCTCATCGAGATCATATCTTGGTGTCCCCACCTTAAGAACAGAGACATTCAAAGAAAAAGAAAATAATCAACAAATCGAGCACCAGCTAGATTTGCTTGAGGAAAAAAGAGAAGCTGTGCAGATCAGATTGGCAGCATACCAGCAAAACCTTTGTAATGTCTACAATAGAAAGGTTAAACCTCGGGCGTTCGAATAGGGAGATTGGGTCTTACAAAAAGTGACCAACAACACCAGAGAACTGAATGCCAATAAATTAGTAGCAAGTTCAGAAGGACCATACGAAGTAACTAAAGTCATTGGAAGAGGAGCTTATAGGCTAAGAAAGGTACATGGCGAAGAGCCATTGTTCAAAAGCCATGGAATACAATACACCTAAAAAGGTATTTTGTGTAGTCCATTGTGAACCTTTTTCTTGCAGATCAATAAAAGCTTATGCTAAGTAGAAATTGCACATCGAGTTAGTAAAAATTCTTTCCTAAACTAATATATCGAATCTCACTCATGAGTCACAAGATCAGTTAGATTATGCAGCGAGAAAAAACCCACAACGCAATCCCATTATCTTGCACATTTTTTTTATTTTCCAAAAAAGTCTCGGCATGACTAGCCAAGCATTTCAAAAGAATGAAATTGGCAAAGGCATGACCAACCGAATGCCAATAGTGAATAAAAAGCCTCGGCATGACTAGTCGAGCACTTCAAAAGAATGAAATTGGCTAAGGCTTACCAGCTGAACTCCAATAGTGAATAAAAAGCCTCGACATGACTAGCCAAGTACTTTGAAAGAATGAAATTGACTAAGGCATGACCAGTCAAACACCAATAGTGAATAAAAAGCCTCGCATGACTAGCCGAGCACTTCAAAAGAATGAAATTGGCTAAGATATGACCAACTGAACACCAATAGTGAATAAAAATCCTCAGCATAACTAGTCGAGCACTTCAAAAGAACGAAATTGGCTAAGGCATGACCATCTGAATGCCAATAATGAATAAAAATCCTCGGCATGACTAGCCCAGCACTTCGGAAGAATGAAATTGGTTAAGGAAAGACCAGCCGAACGTCAATAGTGAATAAAAAGCCTCGGCATGACTAGTCGAACACTTCGAAAGAATGAAATTGGCTAAGGAAAGACCAGCCGAACGCCAATAGTGAATAAAAAGGCTCGGAGTGACTAGCCGAGCATTTCAAAAGAATGAAATTGGCTAAGGCATGACCAGCCAAACGCCAATAGTGAATAAAAAGCCTCGACATGACTAGCCGAGCACTTCAAAAGAATAAAATTGGCTAAGACATGACCAGTCGAACGGCAACAGTGAATAAAAAGTCTCGGTATAACTAGCCGAGCACATCAAAAGAATGAAATTGGGGAAAACATTTGGAAGCTCTTCCAAACTGAGGTAGGGATGCCTAACCCATATAATTCGAGGTTTTGTGAGTATATTAGTTGTCTTTGGCAACCAATTGGTTATGTGAGATAATTAGATTTCTTTCAATATTGAAGCATGCTCAATTATGCCAATTAATGGATTATCAATGGTAATTGATATAATTACATGTTTATAATTGCCTTAAATGATTTCATAAGCATGTTGAAGTTGAAATGTAGAAAAATTATGTGTATTCATGTCTATATGTAAAGGTGACACTTATGTGTTTGATAAATTGTTTTGAAAGTATGTTTAAGTGAAAAACATGATTTAATTGTCAATATGTGAATTGTATGAAATGTGGAAGATGTGAATTATATGAAATGTGAAAGATGTGAAATATGTTTAATGTGAATGCAAGTGATGTTCAAATGGGAATTTGTGCAAGCATGACAATTGATTGTTATTTTGATTTTGAATTGTAAATGCACATTAGCTTGAACATGTGGGATGCATCTTCATTGCACGGTGAGGGTGGTGAGCTCAATTGGACAGTAATCTCCTTTTAATGAGTGGCAAGGTAATCAGGTACATGGGAACCCTTGTGGGGGTGGACTTGTACAGAGCTCCGTTAGAATGGAAGAGGATACTCTCTAATATAGAGTCCTATGATGAGGTGGACTGGTATAAGAGCCTTGGATAGGTGGGATTGTTTTGTCTAAGGGAATTGGAGACCAATGGATGTATGGAGAGGATGAGGGAGTTATTTATATCATGTTGCATTACACATTCCTTATGATATAGTTGTGATGTATGAATATTTGCTCAACATGCTTAAATGCAAATGTATGTTTAGGTGGTAGTCACGGAACTTGCAGAATTATGTTTTAGACATTTCTACTGAGCATGTGGTTGCTCATCCCATGAGTATTAACTCTTTTTAGGAAATAAAAAAGAGGTGGTGGAGTCTCCCCAACGGTAGAGTTGGCGTGGAGTGTGTTATGTGTGGTTGCGCTACTCACAATTTATAAATTTACCATTCGTAATAGAACGAATCCTTAAAGGATAGGGCTCTAAGTTGAGGGTGTCGATCCAACAGAGACTACGTAGGTATAACTCACTAAAGGTTGAGAGTTGGTTCTTGTTTAAATCATAATTGTGTTGGTTGTTGCTTACTCTACTTTGAAAGCATAAAAGTAATTTAAAAACAAAAGTTGAGAGAATAAGTAAGGACTAGGGTTAGACTTCCCCGCTAACCTCATAGTATGTCACACTTATAATAAATTGGGGGGATTCATGCAAATGTGTACTAATGACACGTTGACAAGTCCCACCTACAACAGCGTCGTCAAGAGAATACACACACCTTAATATACTATAATTCATCTTCGAAAAACGTGATTTTACTTTTTTACCTAATTACCTACTTGTGGTGAAATCATCGTCACATGATTTCCCTACCTACCTACTAACCTAATTGAAGCAAAATCACCTTCTCTAAGCATGGACTATACAAATCTAGCTATACATGTTATAGTGAAAACTAGTCTCAAGACATCACTTGTAGTCCTTGTGAAACTTACAAGTGTTTGAAGATCATGTGAGAAATTTAAACATTCTAAGAGAAGAAGATAAATCACAACACATGAACATGAAAAATTTGTAAACTCATAGTTATAGAAGGCTCAAGGCAAAAGACATATACATAAAATACATAAAAATCTCCAATTCATTGAAGTTAGAACATATTTACAAAGCTAGGGTTTGTTAAAACCCTAGAGAAGGATTAGTTAATCATGGTGGGCTGGAAGCACTCCATACACAGAGATGGTCCCATGCTCAAAATGGTCTTCAAGGCCTTACAAAGCCCTTTTTGAAGCTTTCCCTCTCTAGATCTTTACTTTCTCTCTCTAGAATTCTTTATCGGAGGTGAAGTTCATAGGGCACGTAATTTCTGTTGGAGGTGTGTTAATTGATCCTTTGAAGGTTGAGGCCGTTATGAGTTAGGAGAGGCCAAATAATGTGTTTGAGATCCAGAGTTTCTTGGGGTTAGCGAGTTATTACCGATGATTTGTAAAGGATTTCTCATGGTTAGCTGCTCCTATGACTCGACTTACTCATAAGGGGGTTAAGTTTGTTTGGAATGAGGCTTGTGAGTTTGCCTTTATGAAGTTGAAGGAAAGATTGACTACATCTCCAGTGTTGGTGATTCCCGAGAGTGGCTTGGGGTATGTCATTTATTGTGATGCTTCACAAGATAGCTTAGGTTATGTTTTGATGTAAGAGGGTAGGGTAGTTGCTTACGGGTCTAGGTAGTTGAAGACTCATGAGCAAAACTATCCCACACATGATTTGGAGCTAGCGGTAGTGATCTTTGCTTTAAGGGTTGGAGACATTACTTATATGGGGAAAATTTTTGAGGTATTCTCCGATCACAAGAGTCTCAAGTACCTCTTTTCACAAAATGATTTGAATCTCAGGCAGCGTAGATGGATGGAATACATGGAAACTTATGACTTTGATTTGCAGTACCATCTAGGGAAGGCTGATGTTGTGGTTGATCCCTTGAGTAAGGAAACACAGTGAATGATGGCTAGCATTTCCATTCAAGAATGGAAGATGATAGAAGACTTTGCTGAGTTTAAGTTTTATTTCAGTGATGATGATGATGGAGAATCGGCCATGTTATTTACACTTGTGGCACAACCTGCTCTAGTTGGTAGGGTCATTGAGTCACAAAAGGAGGATGAAGAAGTGGATGCCATTCACACACAAATTTTAGATGGTGAGACAGTGGATGGTTGGACTTTTCACACAAATGGTGGTTTGAGATTCAAGGGACGGATGTTTGTACCAGAATCTTATAGGGGGTGTTCTTTAGGAGTTTCATAGTTCACATTTGGCACTACATTCTGGTGGTATCAAAATGTATTACAATTTGAGAGGGCAATATTGGTGGAAGGGCATGAAGGGCGTTGTGGCACGTTTTGTGGCTAGATGCCTTACTTTCTAACAAGTAAAGGCCAAACACCAAAGACTAGCGGGGTTGTTGCAATCGATTCTAGTTTGGGAGTGGAAATAGGATCATATTGCTATGGACTTCGAGATGGGATTGCCAAAGTCTAAGGAGGGACAAGACACGATTTGGGTCATTGTTGATAGGTTGACCAAATTGGCTCATTTTCTTTTTATTCGGATAACGGAGAAGATGGAGAAGCTCGCGAAACTTTATGTTGAGGAGATTATTCGGTTACATGGGGCACCAATCTCCATTATCTCAGATAGGGATCCTTGGTTTACTTCACATTTTTGGAGGAGTTTCCAGTAGGCCCTTGATACAGAGTTATGGTTTAGCACCGCATTCCATCCTCAAACACATGGTCAATCGAAGAGGACGATTCAGATTTTGGAGGATATGCTTCGGGCATGTGTTCTTGACTTCAAAGGCAGTTGAGAAAATCGTCTGGCATTGGTGGAGTTTGCCAACAACAATAGCTTTCAGCCAATATCAGAATGGCACCGTTCAAGGCCTTGTATGGTAGACTTTGTAGGTCACCTATTTGCTGGGTGGAAGCAAGCGAGAGAGCTACTTTGGGTCTAGCATTGATTTTAGAGATGATTGAGAAAGTAAAGTTAATTAGGCAATGATTAATTACAGTCCAAAGTCAGTAGAAGAGCTATGCCGACAAAAAGAGGAGAGAAAGAGTTTGAGGTGGGAGGCCACGTGTTTCTCAAGATTAGTCCACGCAAGGGATTGTTATGGTTTGGCAAGAGTGGCTAGTTATCACCACAATTTGTTAGACCATTTGAGATCCTTTAAAGGATTGGAGAGGTTGCCTACCGGCTTGCACTACCACCACAGTTGGACAAGGTGCATGATGTTTTCCACATCTCTATGTTGAGACGTTATGAGCCAGATCCGTCACACGTGTTAGATTGGTCTGACTTAGAGTTAGAGGAGGACGTCTCTTATGAGGAGAAGCCAATTCAGATTCTTGATACACGAGAATAGGTTCTACGAGGTAAGACCATTTCATTGGTCAAGGTTTTATGGTGACACCACGGGCTAGAGGAGGATACCTGGGAACGAGAAGATGAGGTCCATTCCAAGCATTCGAATTTGTTTACCTCTTGAGGTACATTTGATTTCAAGGATGAAATCCCCTAAGGTGGGGAGGTTGTCATGACTAAACCGTTACCAGGTTGGGTTTATTTTATTTTATTTTATTTTTTTCTTTAAACTTTGAAAATTCATAATTCACTCATTTTAAATCTGATTTGGGTGATTCTTTTTTGAAATTGAGTGTCTCAAATTTTTCTTTCCATTGAAGTTGGTTTCATTTAGATATTTCAAATAAACTAAGCCCAATTAATTTAAAGTTGAGAAAATATAATTTTTTCCTATATTGGAAAGAAATGAATATTCAAAGCTTATGGATTTTCTTTTTATTTTTTTCTTGGAGATTATTTTATGTATGGACTCACGTTTAGATGTTTAAAATGTTTTGTGTCTATCTTGAATCATTTTCCGGATTTGTTTCAGTAAAATGGGCATTTTGGGCTGGGGCATCGTTTTCGGGCTTCGGGACCGATTCGGTGGGCCCATTTTGGATTTTGATACTAAAATAAATATTTTTATTTATATTACAACATTTTTTAATAGCATTCAAAATTTTGAAATTTTTGAAAGAAACCGGGATGCATTTGAACAACATATGAGAGAGATTTGGGCTCATTTGACCAATTTTGGGCATGTGGGGCTGGAACGAAATTTTGATTTCGGAAATTTTTTTAACTTTACTTATCTATGTTATTTTTATGTGTGATTATATTATATCATTTTGTGTAACCTAAATTGCTAAGTGTATTGGTGTAGAGAATTAAAGGACATAGAAGATATTTTTTTAGTTTAAGTGGAGTGTGGGACCCATATGCATTATTTGATACATATATAAGGAATAGAGAGAGGAGAAAGATAACCCATTTTGATCTCACATTCTCTCAGCCAGTCGAGAGCTCTCTTTCTCTTTTCTTTTTTTTATTCTCCATTCCATACACACTTTAAGTTAGGTTCTTGTCACGCCCCGATTCCCGAGGCCCGAAAACCGAGGTATGAACTCCGTGAGATCGCCCTCAAGACACAACCATCACCCGATCATGCAACCTCAATTTTCTATTATTTTTACGAAAATCGGGCATGACCCATTCTAAATAATCAGCCCCTGGTGTGATATACCTGCTTTACAATTTATATGGACACTTCTGGGCACGTGTCCCCCCAGCATTTATATCTAAACAATAAAAATGGACACTTCTGGGCCCGTGTCCCCCCAATTTATCTACAACATGCATAATTCAATCATAAATATACATGCCTCAGTCCTTGAATGTCCGTATTAAATACATACATCACATAAATAAAATACAACTGAAGGAACTGAATCTACACAATCGCTTTATACATTTAATCCAAATGTAAAGCATCTATCTATCCACTATCCTGGACATACATTAGACTCTAAGGAATCTACTTACTACCTCTGCAACTGGGACTACCGATCCCCCTAACTGACTTCGAAATCAGCAATACCTGCAAAACCTGGGAGGGGGTGAGCTCAAAGGCCCAACAAGGTATGTCGAACCATACTATCACCGCTGCAGCAGGTCGATCCTCACATATTCTCAAAAATATACATGCACTTAAATATATCACAATATTTAAGACCATGCCCCACCTAGCATGCATAAACCAATGATGTATATGGCTACTCTAGCACATATGAACATACAAAATCCACTATACATGATTTTAGAAATCATTTTCAACATGCTTGAAAGCAGTAAACATTCCGCACCAATATGTATATAGAACATATATGTCAACACATTTACATAAACGATGTAAATCCATCATCACGTCTCCTACTCAACAAGTAACACAACTCAAATGCAATATAAATGCATTTAAACAGAAAAACATGCTTAACAGATAAACACATAAGCATAAAGGTATTTTCACCTTCCACGGTCATAATCCGATACATAATACAAGCATCTAGGCTTGCATACACTCTCACTCTCGGTCCTCATCCGATACCCCACATGATTGGCTCGCTCCGAGGATCATGTGACCTAGGACAACTCCGATAACCATCCTATGACCTGGACCACTTCGAAAGGTCATCCTACCATGGCAATGTATATGATTGCCATCATGTGAGGGGACAGCTCCGAGGCTCACATTCATTGGACATACTCCGATTCCCTGGCTTTAAGCCTTAGCATGGCGGGTCCACTCCGAGGGCCATACTTATTGGACATACTCCGATGGCAATATATTGGTTTGCCAAATTGTGAGGAGGCAACTCCGAAGCTCACAAACGTTGGACATACTCCGATTCTAGGCATAAAGCCTTCGTATGGCGGGTCCACTCCGAGGGCCATACGTAGTGGATAATTATACCACTTCTCGTGACACGGTTGGACCACTCCGAAGTCCCGTGCACCTCTTTTTGCGTTAATTTTCCCGCAACCTCCCATATATGCAATATGGATGCATACGTAATCCAGCATTTTATTTTATGCTATCCCAATGCACCAGCTAGTATATAAGTACATAGCATGCATTTCCCTCTACATAAACCCACATATAACCACATATGTGTCACTTCACTCCCATAAATGCAATATAGATGCATATATACATAGCATGATATTTTCATGCATCAACCCATGCCTATGAATACTAAAGAGAAGTATTTAACATGCTTTCCATCACATTCCAACACATGTAGCACATACATGTTCAAAACCTGCATAATACCTCACATATGCAAAACACTCCAACTTTAGCACATTTTTATCATGCTATAACCAATACATACATTCGATATATGTAAATAAAGCTAGCATGCATCTCATATCCACATTCCCACATATAACCACGTATATGTCAAATCATGCATATAATTCACATATGCACATACACTAGCATAAATACAGTCATGCTCTCATTCAATGCATGTATTCACTACAAGTAGCTAACATGCATTCCAATCACAATATATATACACATATATATATATATTACATCACCCACATATGTATCAAGAACATATAAAACACTTAGCACATTTCATGCTTTTCAAATGCTCGCCAAAAGTCATATTCATACCTAGCATGCATTTCTACCACTGCACCCATATATATAATCACATATATATATATATATATATATATATATATATATATATATATATATACTGAACATCATGCATAAAAGCCACATATGCATACAAGACAACACATAGCTAAACGTGTATTATTTAGCATACTTTTCATAGACTTTAATCTATACATACATGCATATCACAATGCAAATAGGCGATAAATCTAACATGTTATCGCTTCCCAAACCCGCACGTACATATATATATACACACACGCATATATATATCCTCTCACATCCCATGTATGTACCACATTCCCTATACACACATATATATATAAGCGCCTACATATATATGTATATACACATACCACATATGATTAAATTGAGACATATGTAAATTACTCAACGTACATAAAATATCTGTATGAGATAGAGGCAAGAATCAACTTGCCTTAAGTCCCGCTCTCGACCGGTTCGTGCCTGCCAATCGGCCTGTTTCCAAGCCCGATCCAGTCCAGCGTCAAAGCCCACATAACCGATCCAACTCAATCCTCCCATGGTAGTCCCACCATGGCTGCCACCGTGGGGAAAGTCTGGCAAAATCATAACCAGCTGTGAATCCCTCTCGTTCGGCTATCCAAAACAAACCACAACCTATTTTTCCATGTCCAAGCCCACCATCTATGAGGGCCCAAAACCACAAGGCCGCCATTCTTGGCCCAAACAACCGCAAACTGAACCCCCCTTGATCAGTCACAAACGAACCCCATGTGCAACCCACACACCACTCGCTACTTAGCCGAAGCCACTAGCACCCGAATCAAAAGGAATCCACAAACCAAACACCTCAATCAAACCCAAGACCACCGCCGGAAACCACCCCCAACCGTGAACCTCCAATCTGGTGCAGAATCCATTCAAAAACCCAACTAAAATAGCCCCAAGAACTGAACCAAACACAGCCCCAATTAAGCTGTGCGCACCATCGTCGGGCCATCCAAAGCCAACCCAACCCCAGCCGTGAGATCCACAACCCTCGACCAAGAAATCCCAGCCGCTGTCAGCTACCGAAACAACTATTCGAAACCACCAACTGTAGTCAACCCGAGTCGCGGCTACACCACCAAAATCAGCCACAATTCATGGAACACCAACTACCATGGCTACCTCCATGTAGCCACAGACTCACACAACCGAGCCTCTCGTAGCCGAGCCAACAGCCACCTCAACCGTGACCACTCCCATACCATTCACAAACTATACCTGAAACCACCTCGAGCCAAAGCCGAACCATCATCATCCGTAAATATATATATATATATATATATATATATATATATATATATATCACCACTCTCCTGCCAAATGCCCACTGTCTAAGCCGTGAGCTCCACCCATGCTCACCCACCATCAACCGAACCAAGAAGAAGGCCACAACCCAGCCACAGATCGGGAGCAACCCAGTCGTCAGAGCACCAAGGAGACCCACCGAGAACCACCAGCGCTACCAGCCACTGCCGCCGAGAAGAAACCCAATCTCAGCCAAGTCGAACCCTCACGTCAGCCCAGCCGTCGCGACTGCCATCGCCCAGGTGAAACCCCCACCATGCTCACCTGCAACCACCGCCTTTAGCCGCTGCCGGAGTTCGCCGTCGCCCAGGCGAAGCCCGCCGTGAGCGTCGCCAGTCGATCTCGCCTTCGGCCTCTCTCTCTCTCTCTCCTTTGGCTTTTCTCGGTTTCTCCCGATTCTCTCTCTTCTCTTCTTTTTCTTTTCTTCTCTTTCTTTTCTTTTCTTTCTTTCCCAGCCGAGACCACACTTGGTCCCCTCCTTCTCTTTATTTTGGTCCACATATTATACATATATATATTATATATATATATATATATATATATATAATATACTACACCATACACAAAATACATGTATTCTATGTATTTTTCCACACTTACCTTTAATTGCACATGAGCCCACCCTATATTTATAATTTAATATAAATATAGGCACTATATATATATATATAGATATATATATATATATATATATACATATACACACACCTTCCACTTGGATGGAGACATAAATGTCCCTACCCTTTCCAGAATTTTAATTAATCCGAAAAAAATTCAATCCGGTCCAAATTCACCCGGAACCGGTCAAAATAATTTCGGTCCTTACAGTTCTCATCTAGATTGAGTGAGATTTTTGTTCGTGCATAAAAAAGCGATTAAAATAATATGTAATAATGTCGTTGTTATTTTACACCTCGACAAAAGAGAATTTATAAATACCTACAAACACTCTACTAAATTTAGTAAAGTGATGAGTAAGGGTCGAACCCACAGAGACTGCGTTTGGTTGGTTTGTTAAGCTGTCAAGACTTCATCTAGTTCAATTTAAAAGAATTTCTTTTTGTATTTTTATGATAAAATGCTGAAATTTAAATCACATAAAATAAAAACATAAATTAAATATAGAAGTTAAAGAGATAAAGAGTGGTTCAAACTTCACCACTAGCCTCATAAACATGTAAGACTTATAATAAACCGAAAAATTTATGTAAATGTGTACTAAATGACGCGTTGACAAGTCCCACCTACAACGACGTCGCCAAGACAATACACACACCTTAATATACTATAATCCATCTTTGAAAAGCGTAATTTCCCTAATTACCTAATTACTTACTTGTAGTGAAATCAGTGTCACTTGATTTCCCTACCTACCTACTTACCTAATTGTAGTAAAATCACCTTCTCTAGGCATGGACTATGCAAATCTAGCTATGCATATTATAGTGAAAACTAGTCTCAATCCATCACTTGTAGTCCTTGTGAAACTTACAAGTGTTTGAAGATCATGTGAGAAATTTAAGCATTCTAAGACAAGACGATAAATCACAACACATGAGCATGAATAATTTGTAAACTTATATTCAAATAAGGCTCAAGGCAAGAGACATATACACAATAATACACAAAAACTCCAATTTACTACAATTAGAACATATTTACATGGCTAGGGCTTTGTTCAAGCCCTAGAGAAGGCGTTGGTTGATCGTGGTGAGGTGAAAGAACTCCATAGACAGAGGCAATCCCAACTCCATCTGATATTCAAGGATCCGTTACAGCCTTCTTTGAAGCTTTCCCTCTCTAGACTTCTCTTTCTCTCTCAACAAAATAATAATACTATCTACATGTATCTATATATATTACAAATGTGTATCAATGTATCACAAATGTGTCTCAATATATCTGTTCTTACAAATGAGCTCTAAGTTACTTTTATAAGTAAAATAAGAAGCATATCCAGAGCATATTCAACGGCATACTCCAAAGCATATTCCATAAGATAAATAATAAATAATAAATAATAAATAATAATAATAATAATAATAATAAAAATAAAAATAAATAAATAAATAATAATAATAATAAATAATAATATTTATCTCATGGAATTACATAAGAAGCTTGGACCGCACATGGAAACATCATTGAAGTCTCGAAATTACCAGATTTGATGAATTTTGGAAAAAAGTCCTGAAATCAACAAAAATAAGAAAATAACATAAAAATACCAAAATAAATATAATTAAGGAATTAACATATGTAATTAAAGAGGTTTAAATGTGCAACATTCAGTGTTTATCAATTTTGAAGAAGTGCAAGAAGGAAAGTTTCAAGCTCACATCAAGGACTACAATTTGGAGAATTTTATTTTCAATTTGGAGCAAGTTCACTCTTGGACAAAATTTAGGGCTTTTAAACTCCATTAAGGTAAGGGATTTTAGTTTTGAGTTTTATTTGGCTAAAGTTTACATATGTTTACCCATGGAGTGTTTAGGGTTTTATTTCATTTTCTTCCATTTTAATCCCATGTACACATAGATATTGTCTTATGTTTTTAATGATGATTGTGCAAGAATATTATGTCTTTTTTATTTATTTATGAAATATGTGGAGGATGGGAATATTTTTGTGGAGGATTGATTGGAAGGATTGATTGTGGTTGTTGTAATATCTATTGTGGTTGTTGTAGTTGGATTGCAACATTTATTACCTAATTGTGCTACTTGAAATATTGTTTTCACATGATAAAATTATTGTCAATGTTGAGATTATGAGACCATGTCATGCTAGGTGTAACCACAGGACATGAATTGAATGTTGTTGCATTGTTTACGTGTGTGTGAACCTTACACATGTGTTGAATTGATTGATGATGCCACAATATGTTTGGATGATGATTTTGGGATTTGATGTCGCGTTTAAGGGTACTGTCCCTTGAGATAAATCCTCATTTATTGGTTAATTAGGGTGGTGACCAGTGGGCTAGTATCCTAGAAAGAACCATTAGGAATGTCGTCAATGACACATGTCCTGTTTGATGCCTAATGCGTGTCACAAACACGTGACTTGAAGGGTGTCTTGCGATTCAATCCCTCCTTGATGATTTTGGAGTTTTCGTTTATATACCTTGGTCTTCAAATTATATACTTGCTCCACATATTTTATGTATGTTAATATTACCCTTAATTGGATTGTGAAAGTTATTGTTGCAGTGTCATTTCATGTATAAAGTTATTCCAAAAATTAGGTATTTAGGGAGCATGAACCCTAGTTACATCATTGATCACTCAATGGTTTGATATGTGGTATAGTTGATGATATAAAGCTTTTAACTTTTCATTTACTGAACTATGAAAGGATAAGCTCACCCCTTAAACAGGTAAAGGAGTCAATACCGGAGAAAGTTGAGCTTCCATCAGTGCAACGAGTTTCGAGGAATTTCTTTTTGATGTTAAATCATCACGTGGCCTTCATTTTGTTATACGTATGATGAAATTTGTTTAGAATCTTTCTTCTGACCTTTTGTACACTTAGCCACCTGCTACATGTTTAGGATCGTTTCTCCGTGAATTTCATCCCTTTTGATTCTTTTGAAAATGTGTATATAATAACACTTTAATGTCATGTTGTATGTACAAAATTATAACTCTTGGCGCGTTCACCATATTTCATTTTTGAAATTTGATATCTTGAGTTGGGACTTGTCATGGATGATTTTAGGTTTATATTCATGCTCATATCTTGTGTTAGGTTTAGTTTGGGGTAGGTTCATGGGAGAAATGGAAAGGAAAATTATTCTTGACAAATTGTTCATGAAAAGACCCCTTTCTATCCAGATTTTGAAAAAACATTTTGATAAACCTACACTACTCCAAATGACTTGAAATTTTTACTATGTCTTCCCCTAGATGTCTAGTATTTTCAAATTTAATTTCGTTAATTTTTGAAAAGTAAAACTTTTTATAAAAATTCGATAGTGTCCTGTTGTTAGATTTTGAAACCACTATTGTGTGCTAACTTGGAACATTCTTTTGACCCATTTTTGAAGCTTAATAAATTTTTAAAATTTTCAAGATTACATTCCATTATGTTTATTTTCTGAATACCAAACCCCATAATTTTATAAATTCTTTAAGGCGTTCAAATGAGTCCATCCTTGACGAATGTCTATTTTTAGCTCGCACCATGTGAACTGTCTTAATTTGAAAAACTGATTTTATTGACATATTTTCAGCTATTGGGATTTGATTATCTATGTGGTGCCTTTAGTATAGAACCTATAAAATTTTAGTTTGCCCTATTTCGAGTTAAAACGAATTTGTTATGAATTCTTTTGTAAAGGGTGTTCAGATTTTCTATCAGCTAAGGGCTAATTTTTCATTTTTGATTTTAGTTCTCTACTTTGGGCTCGGTTTGAATCCGACAACTCTCTTTTCACCCTTGGATCTCGGGTCACGAGGTTCGGGGTGTGACAGTAACTTTGGGACCCAACATAGTTTGAGAGACTACGAAAAAGATCAAAATAATACAATAACGATTGCTCATGGCTCAAAGTCGTCGAAAAGCTATGTTGATCGAAAGAGACTACAATTGTCATTTGAGGTTGGAGATCATGTCTTTCTCAAAGTTACCCCACGCAAGGGATTGATGCTGTTTGGGCAAAATGGAAAGTTATCACCATGGTTTATAGGACCTTTCGAGATCTTGGATCGTGTTGGAGAGGTCGCTTATTGCTTTACATTGCTACCACAGTTATCAAGTGTGCACAATGTCTTTCATGTCTCTATGTTGAGAAAGTACGAACCGGATCCTTCACATGTGTTGGATTGGATGGATGTTGAGATTGAGGAGGATATGTCTTACAAGGAAAGACCGGTGGAGATCATTGACACTAGAGAGCAAGTGTCTCGTGGCATTATTTTTTTTAAAAAAAAAGTGTTACGTGAAAAAATCATTCCATTACTAAAAGTGCTATGGAGGCACCACGGAGATGAACAGGTTACGTGGAAACGAGAACAAGAAGTTCATTCAAAATATCCCGATTTGTTCACTGCTAGAGGTATGCCTTAATTTTGGGAATGAAATTTCTAAAAGGTGGGAAGGTTGTAGAGCCCCAAATATTTATTTTACTTTAATTATGTGTTAATTATGATTTAGCATGAGAAAATTCCTAAATATGTGAGATTATGGGCCATGTGACCTTTGTGTGCTTTTAGGTATGGGTATTGGACTCAAAACGGGTCGGGTGACCTCGAATGTGTCTACAGACTCTTAAAATTTGGTGTGGGGTATTGGGTAATTATTTTAGAGACTTAAGTCAAAAGTGATGAGAAGAAAATGTTAGTATGTAATTACTAGAGAATATCTAGTAACTAGGAGATATATTAATAAAGAGGAGGGACTAAGTTGTAGAGTCTTACAAAGATATTTCTATATATGATATGTATTGACACAAGTGGCCCAGAAATCTAATTTCAACCTTTCTCTCTCTCCCTCTTGGCCAACTATTGCTCTCTCTCTCTCTCTACCAACTTCATCTTTTCTCATTCTCTCTAAGATTTGGGTGCTAAGGAGTGAGATTGAGGCCTTAGACCAAAGATTAAAGTTGTTCATCTCTTCATCCTATACATTCTAATCAATTCAAAGTTCAAATCTGGAGACTTTTAGAAGTTGGTTATTATAGGCTTTAGGCTATAAGCTTGGAAATTGAGGTAGGGGTGCAATAAACTTCTTATTCTTTGACTCTCTAGGTCACCAATGTGTTACATTCTAGTTTGACATGCTTAATTGTATTTAAGTACTCTTATCTTTAAATTCATACAATACTACTTGTTCTAATTGAGTTGGATGTATCAATTAGATGCTAAAATGCCTATTGTTGATATATATATGTGTAATGTATGTAAATGTGAAGCCTTGTTCATTGAAAGTATGTTTTAATGTTATTGTGGGTGTTGTGGTGGTGATATGAATCATGATGGTACATATGTTAGATTTAAAGCATCTGTATAGTTCATGATAGACATATACATGCATTGGGATTATATGTGTATATACATGCCACCATGTGTTTGACAAAATACATGAATGAAGATATTTCCATTGAAATATATAATTATTGGTATATTATAAAGAAAGGGATGTTGTATGAGAATGTATGTTATTTGGATGCATTTTATATTGATTAGTATGGCTTGGGAAGCACTTGTGCAAAATTTCATAAATTCTTGATAATGGTTGAATTGGTTGTAATTGAAATCTCTATGTGTTGGATGATGATTTTGGGAGGGAGTCTGTAATGTAAGAATGGCTCAAAGCCCTAGGGTGTAAAATCCAAAACTTGGCCAAGCGGTTACATTAGACCTTTGGGTTAGTAGCCCGTGAATAGAGGAATTTGGGTATTTGGTTTCAAAAACACTTACCCGAGTACGTGTGTACGACTACTCCCAATCTTGTGTGATTTTAAATTTGTGGCTTTGGTGTATAAGTCTTGGTTTAGAATGTGTGGTGAAGTTTGAGCTCTTTGATATGAAATTGTGTCATGTTATGCTTCTTGTAATGAAAATATGATATTACTTTGATGTTATGTTGCAACATACTTAGTATAGTTTTGTCATTAAAAATCATATACATTGAAAAGCTTACCATGTAGTTGAAGATATTTACTATGTATCATGAGCACGTTTGGCATATATTCATGACTATATCAGATTATTATCTAAATTGGTTTATGCATTCCTACTAGACAGTTGTCGCTCACCAACTGCCCCTCTCCCCCCCCCCCCCCCCCCTTCCACCAACATTTTTAGATAAGGAAGCTGATACGAGTGTCGTGTAGCTTCCACATGGACATGGAGTCATGGAGTTACTATGATACTTTTGGGTTATATGGGTACATTTTGGTTACACTTGGGTGGAAGGAAGAATATTGGTTGACAACAATGACATGTTTTTTTCCATGAACAAATATATGTTTTATTTTGATTTATTCTCATGTAATTTCCTTCCTTAAGTTTCATTATGTATAAACCGTTTATTTGGATTACTTTTGAATTGAATGTATGGGAATGTATCTTGGAAGGAACTTGTATATAATGTCCTAAGTTATGATATTGTTGGATGAAGTTTTTATGAAATATGTTGATGTTTATACTTGAATGAGATTAAGTATTGGTTTGGAATTGCCTAGGTTGATAAAAGTATCCCGGTGAAGTATAGAAATTATGTGGAGCATTTTTTTATTATCTTTTATTATTTTATGTTGACTCATTTAGGCATAATTGGGTTTAGGCTTGAGATGTAGCTGACTATAAAATAGGCATGAGTTGACCACAAAATGACCATTAGTTGACTTATAAAATGAGCATAGTTGACTACAAATTGGGCACTATTTGACTACATTAGGAATTGAGTCGACTCTGATGGTATCTAATAGCAAATGTTACGAATCATTCAAAAAAAATATAAAATAATATAAAATGTAGTTAACTACATTTTTGGATGTAGTCAGCTACATTGGCATCGACTAGTGGTGATTTTCGATAGCCAATAGCCAACGACATTGTTTGGGCACTGTTTAATATATATTATTTTTTTGCATTTTCGAAGGATTATAACTTTCTCGTTTCAAATTTGAATTGAGTGATTTTTTTTTTTTAAATTGAGTATTTTGAAGATATTTTGAATGAAATTGCAAATTATTAAAATTATTTTCTAATCATCCCTTTCCTTTACTTTTAATTGGGTTAAGAAATTCGGAGCCGTGACAATCTGTAGTAATTTTTCCAAGAGAATCCAAAAAAAAAAAAATACACAACCAAAATTAGACCATTTTTTTAACTAGGAAAAAAAGAAAGATCATTTTCAAAAAATGCAGTACAAATCGCAATTTTAATATATACAATTGTGATTTTCAACAACAGAAGTGAAAAAGACAAATTTAACCCAAGTTTGAACCATTAAATGAATCAATGGTCACAATTCTAAGGTGATTTGACTCGAAAAAACTGAAATTTCTAAGTTTTTGAATATAAACATCACTGTCCCTTGGTACATTTTCAAAGAGAATAGGAGAAAATATTAGGTTACATATCCTAAATTGAACCATTTTTTAAAATTAACATCTAAATCAAAGTTTTGAGTATGTAAAGTTGTGGTTTTCAACAAAATAACTAAAAAAAAAAATTAGTTTAATAGAAGTTTGAAGGAAACCATAACCTATGAACTTGGAAAACTGAATATGTGTTTTTGAACCATAAATAACACAGTTGTAGTCCTTGCAAGAACAGAATCGAAGAAAAAACTAGGTTGCAGAGACTCAGAAGATTAGATCTGTGCTCCATATTCAAATATAAGTGAAGATGAGTACTTGTTCTTGTAAGACTTAAAGGAAAAAGTGAAAGTTCTTGGAAGGTATACAGTTGTTAGGTTTTGATACTGTAGAAACTACTTGGCCCTTGCCCAAACCTTTTTTTTGTTTTGTTTTTTTGTTTTCGTTTTTTCGGGTACAGTAGCTAACCCAAACAAAAACATTGTAACAAAAGCCTATCCCAGACAGCCCAAAAATCTCAGTAGAGTAGTAGGAGCTGCTTCCAAATGGAAGCAATAAAAGTGAAACTCCAATTGAGGCCACGTGGAGCGAGTGTCTCAACCCCGTGAAAATCTATTGGCGGACTCGAAATCCGAAATTTAACTAAAATTCAAAAACTCGGTGATTCCGACTCTATCAAAAGCCTCACTGGACGGACCATTTCTCAATATTCAATGGAGTACTAAATTTTAAGAGAATTACAAGAAACAAAAGTTACAGTGGGGACTTTTCTGCACCAAAATTTAATAATTGCTCCCCCTCTTTTCGATTTCCCTCTCTCTCTCTCTCTCTCTCTCTCTCTCTCTGTATATATAGTAATCGCTACACAATCTCTCTCGACACATAAAATATATATATATATCTTAAAAAAAAACTTTTGATTTTCTCCTCTCAGAAAAATTGTTCTGTCTCCGATCCTTTTGTTTTGGAGACGTGTTTATTCGTTTGTGTTTGTGCTGTTACTCTAGGGTTCCACGCTCTAGGTTTATCTCTCGCACTATAAAGATTGTATCGGTAGGATCGGGTTTGGGACTGCGCTTTTGAGTTTTCCGTTGGTTGGTTGGTTTAGGATGGTGTGAATTTGAATTGGAATCGAGGGTCTAGATACAGAAACAATGGCGCCTGCAGACAGAGAGCTTGAAGAACATCTAATGGTAGCTGGGAATAGGCTTCTCCAACCTCCTTCTTCGGTCGACGAACTCCTTCCTTTGCTTGACGTGAGCCCTAATTTCTTATTTATTTTGATCCGTTTGATAGTTTTTTTTATGTTGGTGGTTTGTTATTTATAGAGCATATCATTGTTTTCAGTTGGATATCAGTGTATTTCTGATTATTTTCCTTGAAATTGTCTTCAAATTTTGAATTATTTAACGCCTTTATGTGGGTTTTGAGCATTTTTGTAGTCTGTATCGTGTTGCATGTTTTTTATGGAATTTGGTGATAGTTTGGAACATTCAGAGAATTACACTGAACGAGGCAAATCATATTTTCTGGAATATTCTGTAATTTCATCTTTAGTTATGCTGTCTCATGTTTCATCTTGATAAAACTGTCAGAAAGGAAGAAATAAGAGGGACAAGAAGAGCAGAGTTCTTCAAATCCCCTTCCTCCATTGACAAAGCAAAAACGAAGATTTCCTTTTTCTACTTGTGAAAACACAAATAGCGTTTGGCAAATTAATACTATTGGTGATTTCGACTTTAATTGGTAACTTAAAAATATTTTGAGATTTATACTGTGCGAAGCATTTTGTAGTTTGTGGAACATCATATGCACTACTAAAAGTTAGATTTAGGTAGTGAAGAAATTATTATTTTTCGATAAATAGGTAGAGAAGAAAATTTTGACTTGGCATAAGCTGTTCCATGGTTCAATTTGGAGGGAACCTCACTGAGGACAGAAAGAAGAGAATAAAGTTCTGTAAAATTAGTGGAACATTGAAGGAAATGAAGGGGGAAAATGGAGAAAAGGTCGGTTTTGGAAGGAAAAGAAGTTGTAACAACCAGAGTGTATCATTAGACCCCTACTATTTATGAAATCATATTGATAGCATTTTTCCTTTAAAAATTCCCCTTTTATGTAGCCTTCCCTGAACTAATTTCAGTTGTTCTATTTTCTCTTTTTGACTTTCTAATTAAGTGAGATAATATACCCTACACCAACAAGTGCTTCCGCATGGTGTAATGGAATTTGTTATCTTAGCAGTTAGTTTCAATTTATACACAAGTGTTAATATATTTTGTATACACAGTTCTAGGAGATTTTATTTATTTATTTTTGATAAGTTATACAGTTCTAGGAGATTTTATTATTAATTGTTGCATACTTTTTGCTGATTTCATTATTGTTAATAAAAAAGTTCTTTTGGCTTAACTATTGTTTATAATTTATTAAAGAAGGTTACAAGACCCAATTTGCAGTGAAATACAGAAATATATGGGTATTGTCATGAGAGATGTGAGGGAAAAATTAATTATTGAAAATTTAGAACATGTTAGTATTGAAAACATATATCGGTGAAAAATTTCATAACCTAATCAATTTTTTTTTTTTTTTACCTTTTTCTCTCATGTACTTTGCTCTCTCTGCAACTGCATCATGCAATTGCTAATTTACTCATTGAGGTGTTGCATCTGTTATTTTAGTTTATTGCAAACTATACACTAACTTTTCCCATATGCATTGGACCAATTGTGAAATTGATGATATATAAGCTTGATTTTGGTTGACTCGCTGCCTTCCCCCTTGTTGTGTGTTCTTTGAAAGTAATGCACATAAGCATGCCAATGAATATATTAAAAGCCAATTTCAATGGACAAACCATGAGATTGTTGTGCATTGTAAGTGTTGAGCTTCAGGTTGATATAATGTCATGATGGATTGATAAATATCTTATTTTTCTTTTAAATTTTTAGTTGCGAGAATGATAAATTTGTCTCTTTTTTTATTTTCTGTAAATGCATTTATATAATAATTTTCTTTTCTTTTATGCTTTTAAGCAAGTTGAGAATTTTCTATCAAGGGTGGAACAGTCGCCATCCAAATTTATGCAAAGTGCACTCGCTCCATCAATGAAGGCATTGGTTGCAGACAAACTTTTAAGGCATTCAGATACTGATGTGAAAGTTGCAGTTGCCGCATGCATCAGTGAAATAACAAGAATTACAGCACCAGATGCTCCTTACAATGATGACCAGATGAAGGTAGTTGACTTTCCTAATTTCACTTAATTTACTTAACTCTCCCCCCCCCCCCCCCCCCCCCCCCCCCTCCCCCTCTTTCTCTTTTTCTTTAACATATTATTCCATTGGTATACAGGATGTCTTTCAGCTGATAGTATCATCCTTTGAAAATCTATCTGACAAGTCCAGTCGATCTTATAATAAGAGGACATTGATACTTGAAACTGTAGCCAAGGTCCGGTCGTGTGTGGTCATGTTGGATCTAGAATGTGATGGGCTGATTATTGAGATGTTCCAGCACTTACTAAAGTCAATTAGGTATGAACTGCTATTTTAGGCTGATCAAATTATTTTGCTTGTGCAATTGTTAGAAACAGTCCTGGCTGTGCAAGTATCATGAAATTTTTTTTCTTTACATATTACTTTGCTTTGTGGAATTGGATTTTTGTTATCATAATTGATGGTACGAAAGGCAAATAAGGGAAGGAAACATAAATTATACTAGAAAGTTTGGCACTATAGTTTCAAGAAGAAAGGGTGATGGAATAGGGATAGTATATTAAGGTGTAAAATTTGGGGGTGTATGTGTTTGGGGGGGGGGGGGGGTGTTAAGTTTTTCTTTCGAGCGGTTGTATGACTTCTTATGTGTGTAATTGTGCATTTTACTTTTAGAGGTTGATTATTTGCTTTTGTTCAACTTTCAGGGATTATCACTCGGAGAATGTCTTTTCGTCCATGGAGACAATTATGACTCTTGTGCTGGAAGAAAGTGAAGATATTTCATTAGAGCTACTCTCCCCCATCCTAGCAAGTTTAAAAAGGGACAATGAGGTTAATTATATTTGAGGGATGGATTACTTTAGTTAACTATTTTGTTCATTATTAACTTCACTGATCAGTTCTATTCTTTTTTCAGGAAGTTCTGTCAATTGGTCAGAAATTGGGTGGGAGAGTGTTTGAAAACTGTGCGCTTAAGCTTCAACCTTACTTAAAACAGGCTGTGAAGTCCATGGGCCTTTCTTTGGATGATTATAGTAAAGTTATTGCTTCTATATGTGAAGGAAAAGGTGCTGTTGAGCATAATGATGACAATGCTTTTGGAGAACAGTTGGTATGCTTCCTTTGATGCTCAAGATAATGTCATTTTGTGTTTGTGTGTGTCATTTTTAGTACTTTGTTAAGCTGGACTGCCTTTTTTTTTCTTTTAAAAAAAATTTCAGATCTTTATTGACTGGTTAATAAACTATGAAGCACATGTTACGTGCCTGACAACAGCATTGTTGTTTTCTCTTGTCATTTTGATTAGCTTTGTCCCAAGTTCTTCACATTATTACACTGTTGTTGGAATAGTTTGGATAAGCCATTGTTGAAAAGCATTACTTACAAATGCTCTCGATGAATCAAGGAGAGCTAGTGCGAGTGACTTAGGGCCCGTTTGATAACCGTTTATGTTTAGTGTTTATTGTTTATAAAAACAAATTTTTAGAATAAACATGTTTGATAATTTTTGTTTTGTTTATAAATTGTATAAACGTTTTTAAAACAACACTGTTCATAAGCCTTTAAATCCTAAACACCAAAATGATGTTTATTGTTTACGTTTATGAAAAAAAAAAACTTTTTTTTTCTTTTTTATCTAAAATTGTGATTATATTATTTTAATTAAAAATTGAAACTAAAAGTGAGAAAATAAAAAGAAAAAAATTATAAAAGACTATTATTTGATACAACGATCAAAATATTAGAATTATCAAGTGTGAACAGAATTAAAGAGCATCAATTGCTTAAGAAAAAAATATTGGATACAATATGAATAATTACTAATATACTTGATAATAAGAAATAGTTACTTAGGCCCACCCATGCTAAAAAAAAATAAAATAAAATAAGTCAAATGTTTTGTTGTTATCAAACAACACTCATGTTTATGGATAAACAAAATCGTAGCATAAACACTGTTTATATAAACACTTAAACAATAAACACAAAACATAAACAGTTACCAAACGGTCCCTTAATCAATTACCTTATTTATTTATTTCTTGTAATTGAGCTTGAATATTGTTGTAGTTGTTTTTTTTTTCCTTCATTTGCACATAATTGAATCATGATTTGGTGTTTGTGACTTCTGTTCTTCAGGCGGATGGGAGCAATTTGGCTAGGACATCGTTAGAAGGAGCAGCTCAGGCTTGTTGCTCAGTTAATTCATTTTTTTCGCTGATTCCTTTTGTTTAACTATAAATTTCCAATTTTGGCTTCATTTGCCTTAAAAAATGATGTATATTGTCCTGTTTATCATTTCTTTTGAATCCGTTGAGATAACGTCACGTGTTGGATTAATATGCTTCAGGCTGATGCGGGCAAGGTGGCTATAGCATCTCCGGATGAGGCAGGCCAGGCATGTGCTTTAGTTATCTTTTGTATAACATGTCTTCTACCTGTAGTGTGTACGTCATCAACAAAATATCGTTGACCATCTGAAACCTGAACTAATTATTTGTAACTAATTATTTGTTGACCAGGTTGCCAAAGAGAATATGACAGAGGGGGCGGCTTCTCCTGAAGAAGTTCATCCTTCCATGGACAGATCTCTGAATACAGAGATGAGTAATGGTGCTGCAGAGACTGGGAATGAAGGTACTTCTGTAAATCCGGAGTCTTTAATGAAGCCAGAGGATGGTCACCATGCTAATAAGTTCATCAATATTGATGAAACAAGCAATGTTGAACCTGTTGATTCGGGTGCTGGGAAGTTAGTTATATCAGAGATGAAGGAAGAACAAACTACCAAGAGAAGAGGAAGGAAACCCAGCTCTTTAAAAAAACCTTCTTACACTCCTCAAGTTGATAGTGAGAAAGAAACTGAGAGACTGCTAGATCGTAGAAGAAGTCGTAGCAAAGAAGTTCATAGTTCAACTAGCAAGGACCCATCTGTTGAGGCAGCTGTGCCTTCAGAAAAAGAAGAAGAAACTGGCATTGAGCTTTCCTCGCTGAAACCATTAGAGGGCGAGACTGTAAAAGCTGCTAATCCATTGCAAAGCGGGAATCTTCCTGATGAGAGTCGTCCAAAAAAGGTTGGTAGGCCAAAGAAGAAAGGGAACTTAAGTCAAGAAGCTTCATCATTTGCCAATGTTGTTTCCATCAAGGCATCTGAAAGGACAAGTGATTCAGAAATAAAACTACAGAAATGCTCAGGGACAAAGACACATGCTGGATCTGCTAACGAGGTTAAGACTCCAGCTCTGGCAGATACATCCAAGAATGAAGGTGAGACCACCAGTGATTTAGAGGCAAAACCGAAGGAGTCAGGTAAGAAGATGGATGCTAGCAATTATATTGATGGATCCCCAATAAAGGAGGACAGGAAACTCCGTGGACGGGGAAAGGATGTAATGAAATCCTCTGCTAAGGATGATGACAAAGTACTTTTTCTATTAGCTTATGAATTGTCTTTCATGATTTTTTTAATGCTTGAGCTCACCTTTTTTATTTTTTTCTCCTTGAATTCACTTTCTAAGAAAATTCTTGTTATGAATTTTTATAGAAAATTGTTTCTTCTCCGAAGTCTACAAGAAAGTTGGCTAAAGATGAAGGCCTCTTAGAGGAAACCCATAAGACGAATTCAAAGAGAAAGCGTACTCCACGAATTGATAAAGTAAGTAATTGCATTATGTATTTTTCTGATGAATGGTGGTTATTGTCTTGGATTGTATCCTCATTTTTATAGACTAGTAAAAAAGCATGTGCGATGCACGTGATGAGAAGTAATTTATAATTTTAATTGAAATTATTATACAGATTAATAAGGGTAAATATCACTGACACCCTGAGGTTTGGATTTATTTCACATGGAGAGAAAGTTTGCTTATAACTATCATATAAACCCAAATGATATTTCCGTCTCTAACGGAGTTAAAATTGGCGTAAAATGTCATTATGTCCCCACTTTTTTAATTCAATTTAATCAAAATAACCTAATATTTGAAAAGACCATAATGCCCCTTATTTTTTATTTTTTATCGTCAATCTCATCTTCTCTCTCCAACCGACACTTTCCCTAACTTTTCTTTTCTTTTTATTCTTTCTTTTCACCCACCATCTTTCTCTCTCTAGACCAACTGATTCTCCTTCTCTAATTTTCTTGCTCCAATCACGATTGAAAATCACCACATTTTTTCTTATTCTCTCTCTCATTTCTTCACTCTCTTTTCTTCCTTTCTTTCTTTTCCTCTCTAATCACCCGCAGACTCTCCTCTCTACAACTCACTTACCAACCACTCTCTCTAACCTATCTTTTCTTTTTCTTTCTTTATTCTCTTTCCTCCCACTCATCACTTAATTCTTGTAGTGGTCGATATGGAGTTTTGGTGGAGACCCGACTTGGTAGCTTCTGTTGATTTTGGGTAGTTCATTTTTAATGGTGATGATGAATATGGACGGGATGAAAATGGTGAAGTTTGATAGAGGGTGATGGCCTTGCATGGCCATGCATAGTGAATGATGAAGGTGGCGGTGGCATTGGGGTCTCGACTACTGGTGCTTAGGAGGATGACAGTGGTGCAATGGTGAAGCTTCTCATGGTATTCTGTTTGTCTTCATGGTGATGAGCATTGATGATGATGATGATTTGTGGGTCTTCGGGTGCATGCTTGGACTCGGTGTGGATAGAACTGGAATGGTGGTTAGCCGTGGCTGTGGTTGATGGTGATGCGGAGCTTGGAAGTGAAGACGGCAGTGGATGAGCTTGGTGGTGGTGATGATTATGTGGCCGTGGGTGGTTACTTGTGGTGGAGACTTCGAAGACATGGAGTTGTGGCAGTGGGGTTTCGGCACTAGAGCTCCGGTGAAGTAGGTCTTCACAGTGGTGCATATATTAATGCATAGTTTCAATGGAGGTGACCATGGGTATGGTTGACGACCCATTTCTTGATGGTGAAGTTTCGCATGGTGGATTAATGAGGTGGTGCTTACCATGGCAGTAACTTCGGGTGAGGGTCTTTGGAGGAGCTTGACAATGGCCATGCATTCTGGATGCTTCTGTTGCATGTATAATATATATTGGTTGAGGTTTGCTAACAGCCAAACGCCAGCGACTGTGTCTTGACAGTCGCCTATATGGCAGCTTTGTATTGGACTGATTTTTTTACTTTTTAATTACCCATCAGGCTTGCGCTTTCTCTCTTTAATCTCTCTCTTCTTTCCTTCTCTCTCTAATCTCTCTCTTCTTTCGTTCTCTCTCTAATCTCTCTCTTCTTTCTTTATTTCACTCTCTCTCAAAATCTAACCCAGAAGTCTATTCCCACACCATATAAAAACTCCTACTAGGCTATTGTGTGTACACACTTTCTGTATTTCTTGAATTTGTACATGTTTTAGCCCTTGCAAGTTGCAACATATATTGTGTTTGTACCTATTGATCCCTGAAAAATCGATTCCCTTTGAAGTTACTGCTGTGTAATCCGTTGAGCTTCAACGTTATATAAAGGAAGATCAAGTTGGCTTTGCTTTAAATATACAAAAACACACACACATATATCATACAAAGAGTCATCTTTAGTGGATTGTTGAGTGAGAGTACTGATTAGGTGTGGCATGATTGGTTTTGGGTAGTGGAGATTGATATGTGCTGCTTTTGCTGGGATATTGTTTCCACATTGCCAGAATCAATTTTTTTTGTTTTTTTTAAGGGTAAAAATGATGTCGGAATGAATTTGGGTTAGATTTTAAGAGAGAAGGAAATGAGTGTGAGAGAGAACAGGTGAGAGATTTGAGAAAGAAAGGAAGAAGATAGAGATTAGAGAGAGAGAAAGAGCAGGTGTACCTTGGGATTGATTTAAAAAAGAAAAAAGAAAAATAAAAAGAAACAAACATGTATATATATATATATATATATCTATATATATGAAATACACTTGATACTGTTATTAGAAGAGAGAGAGAGAGAGAGAGAGAGAGAAGAGAAAGCATGAAAAGTTGTAAAGGGATACTTAGGTAATTTCTTACCTTAAGAAAAGGGTCAGAGGGTATGATTGTCTTTTTACATAGTGTCAAATGAAGTCAGACACGCCTATACACAGTTTGGGGTCTCTCTGATAAACGATGCAAAACGTTTGAGTTTATACAATTACTTTAAGCAAATTTTCTCTCTGTGTGAAATAAGTCCAAACCTTAGGGGGTGTCAGTGATATTTACCCAATTAATAATTGCTAGGCATGAAAGTGGAAAAGAGTGAGGATGAGAGTGATGCACGTGATGAGAAGTGATTTATAATTTTAATAATTGAAATTATTATACAAATTAATAATTGTTAGAAAAGAAGTGTAAAAGAGTGAGGATGAGAGTAGACTAATATTGTTATTAAGTTTGTGAATTAGTTATTTAGTTCATATAGAATTTTTTGAAATAAATTTTTTGTTGTTATTACGTTTGTGAATTAGTTATTTAGTTCATATAGAATTCTTAAGAGTGATTAATAGAGTGAGGAATTAGGAGTCTATTAATATGAGAGGAGGAGAGTGTACAAGACGTAAATTATTATTAATTTTTTTCCTCTAAATTTTAGGGATGAAACAGTTTGTGTTAGGAATGAAGTTTGAGAGAAGAAATAGAATTAGAAAAGTGTACTAGTTGTTTAAGAGTTTATGTTTCTATATATTTATTGCAATAAATAATATTATAAAAAATTAAAAATGCATTATAAAAAATACAAAATGATTGGAACTCTTTGTACTTTTACTAGTAGTATATATATAAGACAAAGAAAAGTGTATCCCAGAAAATTTAGCTGATTATCGGCTTAAAATTGTCCTTCTGTTGTTGTTTTGCTATTCCTATGTTAGATTTTCAGTACCCAGTTTTGAGTTTTTTTGAAGCATCAAAGTGATTTTGTTGGGGTCAAAAGTATTTGCATTGGTCATGCATCTTTCACTTTATTTTGCTTGTTCATTCAGTTTACCATTGGCCTACTAAAATATTTTCTCAACATTCTTCATGGAATTTTGCTTCTTGGATATTCTTTGAACACCTCAACTTGGCTCCAATATGTGCTGGTCTCAGGTTGAGCTGCCAGGCAACCTGGCCTGACCGGCTGATTGTGACATAGTGCCATGGCTTGGGTTACTCTCCATAACCTTTAGCTGTTGCCCGTGGTTGCAGGGTATTTTTCTGCTGTAGGAATTCCAGCAACTTCTATTCTTTCAAATTTTCTTCTTCAAACTCTCTCAAACTTCAAGGAATTAGAAGGGATCTATTAGAGAAAATGATAAAAGCAGAGTAGAAAGCGAAAAAGGAGTCAGAGACAAGAGATTGAATACAAATAAGATAGAAGAGAAGTTGGCCAACAAGCTTGAACTTTATTAAAGCTTGACCCTGCTTGGTGTAATCAATCTTATAACAAGCACAGCAAGTGATTGTTGAGCTTGAGTTGAACAGCACGGTTTTGTGGTTGTGGTGCCTGTACTTAATGTTGCATTTAGGATGGCCGCTAATCTTTGTTAAATGTCTCAAGTTACATTACATCACTTGTATCAGATGCCTGGCATGAAAGAAGAGTTGATTTAAGAGAAATTGATTCAAGCTTGAACTTTATTAAAGCTTGACCCTGCTTGGTGTAATCAATCTTATACCAAGCACAGTAAGTGATTGTTGAGCTTGAGTTGAACAGCACGGTCTTGTGGTTGCTGGTTGTGTGCCTGTACTTAAGGTTGCATTTAGGATGGCCGCTAACCTTTGTTAAATGTCTCGAGTTACATTACATCCCTTGCATAATTCCTCTCTTGAATCAATTTCTATTAAATCGACTCTTCTTTCATGCCAGGCATCTGGTGCACTAGAATTTGGTGAGAACCTGGTTGGTTCAAAGGTTAAAGTTTGGTGGCCGAAAGACCAGAAGTAAGTATTCTATGCTCTATATTTCTTCTTCTTTTCTTTTCTTTTCTTTTTTTAAGTAGTAGTGAGTGGTTTACTCAAAGAATGAGTGGTGGTTCTCCATTTTTATTCTTCTCATGTTTCAGTTATATGATGGTTTGCAGTTGTGCAACATTTGTCCTCTTTTATTAGTTTTAATGTGTGGTTATGTTTAGTAATTGCAATAAGTTCCCTACTCTATTATCTAATAATCCCATCCGGAATGCATCCCCTCTTTTAGTGATTTTTGCAGAGCAGTTGGAAGCCTTTTCTTCTTGTTGCTCTGAACTCTGCATCAATAAATGAATTGGATAATCTCAATTACATTTCAGCTTCTGCATTGGCTACCAGAAAAATGAAGATAATTCTATTGCAACTTTAAATTATTTTCTGTTGAAGTTTGTAATCAATCACGGAACCTTCTTAAGGATGCAAGATGAAAATGTCCTGCTCATAGTTACTTGTCAGAAAATCATGTTCTTGCTAACGTTGAGTTTACTAATTTCAGGTTTTATGAAGGTGTTATTGGTTCTTTTGATTCTGTTAAAAAGAAGCATAAGGTAAGTGCACATTTTTTTTTTCCTAAATGCAAGTGCGCATACTGATTCTAGTCCATTCAAGTTCTATTGTTCGTGCAGGCTTTGTAGCCTCTTTTTGGTTACATAGAGCTGATTTTTACCTGACATTACTGTAATTGTCAAACAGGTTTTATATAGAGATGGTGATGAAGAATTATTAAATCTTAGAAAGGAACGGTTGGAGTTTATCGACCCTGTGGAAGATGGGGTAGGTTCAGTTGATTTTTGTTTTGTAACTTCTGTTTCATGTTTCTATATTTATTTTATCCTGATATATTTTTCTCCTTCATTTTGCTACCTTTACTTTGTCTCATGTTCTATATCTGTGATGTTTGTTTGACAGGAACAAGCAACTGAACTTCCAAGTCCTGATGCTTCCTCTGACATGTACGTATTACTTTCTGTTGATTATGAATTTTGTAATTCAGGAGTCACATTATTCTTTGAACTTGATATATTTGAAAATCAAATTTCTGAAGTTATTATTGAATGTATGATATTAAAATATTAGAGTATGGATGCTACTAGCTATTTTTAAGATTTTCTTATTATCTATTTTCAATGAACTCAGACTTGTATGTTATAAATAATGCCACTTAACTGATCCAATTTCTGAAATGATGTCAGCTTCTATTTTGATGCAGACTGACAATTTAATGCTGGTTTATTAAATAGGTTCTGACATGAACTTCATTCTCACAAGTTCGACTTGTTAAGCTGCTGCCTTCTGTTTGGGTTGCAGAATTATTTATTGTTTAAGATTGACCGACTGAGACTGTTGGCCTAGTTGCACTGATGTATCTGGCTGTTTCAACCTTGTTAGGTTTTGATCTAACCCCAATTCATGAAATTTAAATAGGAAAGAAAAGCTAATCTGGGAAAAAATGTCATATGTAACTAATTTACCAGGGAAAAAAGTGTCATGTAACTAATAAGATTCTAGTGTTCAACAATAAATGCGTCGTACAGATATTTCTTTTAATAACCACATTATGTTGTGTCCAGAACCTGTACTTCAATAATTGTGAAGTGTCCCTGTAACAAAGCCTTGTACTTTGGTCTATTTTGTATACCTCAACTGGGATTTCTCATGTAGAATTGATTAAAAAAGGGGAATGGTATTGGCAACAATGTACTTTCCATTACTATGCCAGCTGTTGCATCGTGGAATTGGAATTGTTTGTTATCAAATCTTATTAAGCAAAGAAACCAAAGCGGTTTCCCACCCCGCCAACCCCCCCTCCCTTTTACCTCAAAGTTAACAACCTTTGCATTCTGGTATTATTGGCTTGTGCATGTGGTTCATTTGTTATTAAGTTCATCCCTTTTCTGGCAAATGTTTATGCCTTTATGGTCTACTTTCAAACTTCATTACTATTAATTATGAATGTAATTAGTTCGTTAAGTAGTTTGCAAATAATATTGTTGGTCAGAATTTAATGACCAAAATTGGAAGCTGTAGGAGGTTGTGCTTTCAGGGATTGCTAAGTAGGTCCTAGGCACGCTCAGCTAGGAGCATGTAAAATTTTCAGAGATGACGATTGGCCATGCAGTTTATTTAGGTCATTTAGGTTACAATGTAACATCACTTTTGGTGCTCTCTTAAATTTTTTAGCATGTGTACTTATACTTGTTGGGATTTTTAGATAAACTGAAATGACAAAAGAAATGACAAAAAAGGATTCATGTAGCCAATCCCAAATAGTCAAGAAAAGACTTTGTTGTGTGTATATTTGCTGCTGTCTGAAGCCCTGGTGCTAAGAAATTATGATAATGATTTAATATAAATAGGTTAAGTACCGTGTGTAGGTTTTATTTGAGAAGCTAAAAAATTTGTGATTTTCTTTTGTAATTGGTGTAAAAATTACTGAGATTCGATTTGTTACCTAATTGGAACAATGATTTTCTTCGTGAACTCTCTTATTTAGTGGAGGAGGGTTGTTGTTAGTTGGAGTGGGGAAGGAGTTGGTGGTTGGCGGTCTACGGAGATGAACCCTTATGTGGGGGTGGGGGTTTGGAAATGTATTCGGAAAGGATGGGATGAGTTCTCCAAACTCATTCGATTTAGGGCGAGAAATGGGAGACATACTAGTTTTTGGGAGGACGTTTGGTGTGCGGAAATATCTTTGGCCCGTAAGTTCCCTAGACTATTCAGGATTGCTACGAACAGACAAACTTTAGTTGTCGACTATTATCAGCTTGATAGCGGAAGATTAACTTGGGATGTGCACTTTCGTAGGGCTTTTCATGATTGGGAGCTTTTAGAGGTAGCAGAGTTTCTAGCCCTTTTGTATAGTCAGGTGATTGAGGGGATGGTTTGGATGAGCTCCAAGAGGGGAACCTTTGAGGTTCGTTCCTTCTATAGAATCCTCTCGGACTACACGGGTCCCATCTTCCCTTGGAAGGCTATTTGGAGAACAAAGACCCTCGTGAAGGTGGCTTGCCTTTACTTGGACAACTACCTTAGGCAAGATTCTTCCTATTGATAACCTCAGGAGAAGGGGTCGAATTATGATGAATTGGTGTTGCATATGCAAGAGGTCGGAGGAAACGGTGAACCACCTTCTTTTACATTGTTCAGTGGCGAGGGACATTTGGTTTATGTTCTTGGCTACGTTTGGTATGGCCTGGCTAGTTCCACGAAGTATATGATTTAGGCTTGGAGAGGTTGTACAGTGGATAGTCGAGTCGAGCCAGGGATGCTTGGAGGACCACTCCCTTTTGTTTATGGTGGGGCTTGTGGCAAGAGAGGAATAGGAGGTGCTTCGAGGAAGTGGAGTCTTCTATTTGGTTTCTCAAATACAATATTTTGAGTCTCTTATTTTTCTGGGTATACGGGAAATATTGTACATCGGGTGGTCAAGTTGTAATCTTTCTTGATAGCTTAAGCATAGTTGGCCGGTGTTTGGCTTTTTGTAGTCTCTCGGGAGCGCTCCCCTCTTGAGCGCCTTTTAATGAATTTTTATTTATAAATTTTTTTTTGAAGCAGTTAGGTTTTAGGAAAAAGAAAAGGGAATCGGCGTTTTAAATTAAAATTTTTTGCTTTACTTTCCTCATATTTTATTTTCCTTATGTTATCTATGGTAACCAAACTAGAGAAAATGATCTTCTTTGCATCCACTTTTCATTTCTCTCACTAAACGCACAAAAAAGGTGTCCTATAGGAACGAATGGGAAAAATGAAATTTTTTCTATTTTGGTTAAGTTCAGTATTTATCTATTGCTGTCTAGATTGAGTGATATCTCTTGCTTATCATAAAAGTAGATGTAGGCTAAAAGTCCATGTGTGTCGTACTTGTAAAAAATATAAATAAATTAAAAAAAAAAATCAGTCTTTTAGGCTGTTGTTTGAAATTTGTTCTAAAAGGGATAATGATTAGAGAGTCATGCATGACTGCCAATTTATACCAAGATTGCAGTTCTTTTTATGTATGACATCTTATATATGATATGCTAGATACTAATGCTTACCATCCATGTGCTCGTACCTTGACTAACTTTTTTTTGGCACTTCAGCTTCTCTGATCAATACATTTTTTCTAGGTACTGATTAGAAGCTATTTTAATTCGTATGTTGGATTGATCGCTTTCTTTTTGTTTATAGGTGAAAGAACCAAGAGCAGTGTAATTTGGTTGTACTTTGTTTAGCAAGCTAGTGTAGAATTTGAACTGTGTATTGTTTTCTTCTGTCTTCATTGTGGTTGTATTTCTTTTTGCTCTTTAAACATAGGATTATATGGCTGTTTTGAACATTCTTGGGCTGTTTAATGTAATATTGGCCCATGACTTGTTTGTTAAATGGCATGGGGATGGACCTAGTAGACCTCGGTAGTGGTCAAGGGTTCAAAATATCCGAACATGGGTACAAATAAAAAAAATTGTCGCTACTTGTTAGATATGGGAAACTACGGATGATGGACATATGTTAACTTGTTTCTAATGTTTGTACAATTGAGATCTATTTGAATATTAACTGGTTTCTATATCAACTAGTTTGTATAGATGAAATATATAAGAAAAAATAAGTTCTATGTGCTAGTAACTAATTTTATGTTAAAACAAAGATACTATTGTAACATTTCTTGTATTATTCATTTCTTTTTATTAGAGTCCTTAACTTTTATGTTGGAGTAACTAGGTTGTCAATTAGTTTTTTTTTTTTCTTCTAGGTTTATCTTCCTTCATGTCTACAATTTCCTTGCACTGGTTAATAAAACTGAAGTCCAAATAAATTGAGAATGGTGTGTTGACTTTGCAAATAATTAGAATGTTGATAAGGTGGGTATCAGTTTATTCATGTGGCTGACCCCATTTGTGTGGGATAAAGGCAAGGATAGTGATGATGATAGATGTTAGACCAATCTAAAATCTCTTCCGTGATTTTTGATTGTATCCCTTTAGTTTAGTCTTTGATTGATTATGTTATTGATTTAGGTTGAGTCATTGTATCTCTAATTTTAGGTTAATTGATTATGATCATTGTATTATATATTAACCTCCAAGAGAGATGAATAATATACCTCTAACTGACATTCTCATAATTTTGGTTATCGCAAGAACAACCGGAATATAAGTCGCAAGAACAACTGGTCACCTACACCTGGCGTTTTAGGCCTGCTCCTAACATTAGTTCCTGTTAACTATGTCATGGAATTGGTCACTTTGTGCCCACGTCCGATGTTGCCTCGATTTGTGTGCCCAACAGTTCCTAATTCTCTACACAATGCCTTCGCTGGCTTACAGATTGCCAGTCAACCTACTTTCAATCCTGGTCCAAGCTACAATCCACCTCCATTCTATGATCTCGCTTGGTACCCAGACACAGGTGCTTCCACCCACACGATTGATAATTCAGGTCTTTTGCAACAACGCCAACCTTACACTAGCATAGATTCAGTTCTTCTTGGTAATGGTGATCAGATGTCCATTACCCACACGGGTAACATATCACTCTCTATTGGCTCCAACTCATATAGGATAAATAATGTTTATGTCATTCCTTTTATGCACAAAATTTGTTATTCATTGCTCAATTGTGTTATGATAATCGTGTTTTGGGCGCCTTTGATTCCCATCATTTCTATATCTTTGATCACTCTAATGGTTGTCTTTTATTTCAGAGCCTATGTAAGGATGGTCTCTACAAATTACCTTCACTTCCATCGCTTCTTCACACATTATCTACTTCTCTTTAGTCATTTTCCTTATGGCATAATCGACTAGGTCATCCATCTAGTAAAATTGTCTTATTTAGGTAAAAATAATATGTTATCATTCAACTTTAAATTGGAACTATCCTTTTGTAAAGGTTGTGCTTTGGGTAAATACACACACCTCTAATTTCATATTTCTAATGATATCATTGCGCATTCTCCTTTTACACTTGTGCACTATGATGTTTGACAATCTCTTACTTCTATTAAAGGGTTTAGATACTATATGTTTTTTATTGATGATTATACTCGATTCACATGGTTATATTTTATCAAACACAAATTTGAAGTTCTTGGCCACTTCAAGAATTTTCTGTTATATATCAAAAGACCAATTTACTACTTCTTTGCAACAGTTCTAGAGTGATGGTGGCAATGCGTATGATATTGATTCTTTCAAGGCTTCATGCTCCTTTCTTGGAATCCATCATCGGTTTTCTTGTGCCCACACTCCTTAACAAAATGGTCTTGCTTGCTGAACACAAACATGTTATGTTGCTAACATGGCTCGTACTCTTCTCACAAGTCGTGTTCCTGTCAGTTATTGGGATCATGTTGTTTCCGCTATTGTATTCCCCATTAATCATCTTCTCACTACTGTTCTTTAGTGGTCATTTCCTTTTTATAGTCTCTATGACAAAACTCCATCCTACTTTGAGTTGCGAGTTTTCGGTTGTGCTTGTTATTTGCATTTGGATACTTATCTGACTAACAAACTTTTACCTAGAACTGTTGAGTGTGTTTTTTTAGGTTACAGTTTGCAACACAAAGGGTACAAGTGATGCCGCCTTACCAAGAGGAGACGATCAAATCGTCGTCACAACAATATTGAAACGAAATAAAAGAATTAAACAAGAGAAAGGAGAATTGAAAGCAAACTATAAGTTGCTATAAATTATCTCTTCAATAAAAAAAATCAAACCCTAGCAATTACATGGCTTTATATAGAGTTTCTTCCTCCCCAATTCATGCCATAAATTAAACAACTACGAAATATAAATTAAAACTAAAACAAGAAATTATTGAAAATAAGAAAATTACATAAAAATTAGGAAAATTCAAAATATGGAAAGTTTCTAAAAATTATAAAGTTAACCCTAGAAAATTAGGGATTCTGGGGCTCCATCAGTCCCTTCGGGTTGGAAAGAATTCGCCCTCGAGTTTGAAATAAATTGTCACGATCAATCAAAAATCTGCACATAGATTTCCATCCCTTCTTTCTTCTTTTCCGAACTCGAATCAAATATAATAATCTTCTTCTACTAACAAAGAATTCATTTGCATAATAATCATAGATTTTGTTAGATTTCCTTTGAACTTGAGTAGATTCGCATAATTCTATGGAACACATATCATGAACTAGAAGTTCAATCAACTTTAATTTTTGTTCCAACAAACGCTTAGCAGTTGTTGTACGTTCCAAGAATTCATCCCAAATCATATCATAAAAGTGAAATCCACTATTTTTCATCTTCATAGACCCAAAAGCTTCATGATCAATCATATCTTCTAAGCTACAAAAACTTGTTTTAGTGCTCGAATCTTCAAACACCAATAAATGGTCAGACTTGTATTCTTGCAAATCTCTTGTTGATGAAAAGTTATGCACTTCATTTTTCTCCATTGCGGTTGTTACCACCACATTCTCACAACTACCACTATCGATAATCTTATTACACACCTTTTCACCAATAGTGCAAGTGGTGTGAAAGATGTTAGTGCGCAACCAGTCTGCTTCATCCTCATGTTTTGGAAGCAATAATGATTTTCGCATGACCAAGAATTTGCCTACATCACCATATAGGATATCATCGTCCTCTTCATCCATGGACTCATCATATTTTGGCTCGTTCTCTGGGATTGCACCATCTCCTCTACTAAGATTTCCTACAAATTTAGGAATTTTCACCTTAATACCACAATCCCAATGCCTTTCATCAAATAGAATCGGTGTTGGTTTGGGTGCTATGTTACTACAAAAAGGATTTAAAAAATCCTTTTCAAGATTGTCCTTCTCTTCATGAAACTCAAGAATATCGAATTTGATATTTGTCGGCCAACGACAGTCAGTCCACTCGTTGGCTGATCCATGGCGATGCGAAACATAAAATGGATATTTCGCGATAGCCTTGGTGTTTGACACATTGTCATCCACCAAAATATTGTCATCAACCGGTGGGTTGTTGTTAACCGACGGGTTGACACCACGTTGACCCAATAGGCGAGTCAACAACTCGACTTGTCTCCGCAAAAACTCTATCTCGTTTTCGTGTTGCTGGGGTAAGGGTTTAGCTGGAGCGTGCATCCTACGATTTCCTCCCCTCGGTGGTTGTCGTGGAGGCATGATTGAGCAGTCGGAAAACCGAAACCAAAGCTCTGATACCAAATGATGCCGCCTTACCAAGAGGAGATGATCAAATCGTCGTCACAACAATATTGAAACGAAATAAAAGAATTAAACAAGAGAAAGGAGAATTGAAAGCAAACTATAAGTTGCTATAAATTATCTCTTCAAATAAAAATATCAAACCCTAGCAATTACATGGCTTTATATAGAGTTTCTTCCTCCCCAATTCATGCCATAAATTAAATAACTACCAAATATAAATTAAAACTAAAACAAGAAATTATTGAAAATAAGAAAATTACATAAAAATTAGGAAAATTCAAAATATGGAAAGTTTCTAAAGATTATAAAGTTAACCCTAGAAAATTAGGGATTCTGGGGCTGCATCAACAAGTGCCTTGATCGCATTAATGATAGACTTTACATCTCTCGACATGTTCGCTTTGATGAACAGTCTTTTCCCTTTGTCGCACCATGACCTTCTAATGCTTTAGAATCTTCAAATTGGGCCCGATTTTCTTGCCTTCTCCGGACTCACCACCACCGAGTCTGCCTCCGCCTGTGCCACAACCATCTTTGGCACCATTGCATACTTATCAGCGTCGACAACCTCACTCTTTCACTTCTGCCATTCATGCTGCACCACCCTCTCCTAGGGTTCCTGTGCCTACGTTGGATGGTTATTCTTCAAATCCTAGCTCTTCGGTAGTCCGGTTGTATGTTATCCCATGGTTACTGGACAGAAGGCTGGCACACATCACCTTTAGTACGCACAAATGACATTATTCGTTATTCGCTGGCCCAGGCTCTTCTAGCCCAAGTTTCTCTTCCTCTAGAAGAACTGACTTGTTTTACTCAGGTCGTTTGGTTTCCTAAGTGGCACCAGGCCATGACCACTGAGTTCAATGCTCTTCTCAAGAATCAAGCATGGGGGGTTGTTCATTCTGACACTCAGCCACATGTGGTTGGTTGTAAGTGGGTATTCAAGCTCAAGCGGAAATCTGATTGTTCTATTGAGTGGTACAAGGCCTGATTAGTTGCTAAGGGTTTCCATCAACAACTAGGTATTGATTTTGACGAGACCTTTAGCCCTATGGTCAAACATACAACTGCTCTGATTGTTCTCGCTCTAGTTGTATCATTTGGATGGATTTTTTGCCAACTAGATGTGAAGAATGCTTTTCTTCATAGTTTTCTAGTACTACAGTTTTTATACTCCAAACTCTGGGATTTATTGATCCAGGTTGACCCAATCATGTATGTTGTCTTTACAAAGCCATTTATGGTCTTAAGTAGGCTCCTCATGCTTGGTTCCAGCGTCTAAGTGGTTTCCTATTTCAGTTTGGTTTTGTTTAGAGTCGAGCTGATCCTTCTCTGTTTAGCTTTCGCTGGTCTTCGGATATTATGATTTTTTACTAGATGTTGATGACATTATATTGATAGGCAACCAACCATCTCTTTTCTCCTCCTTTGTTGCTACATTTGGTAAGGAGTTTGAGCTCATTGATCTTGATCCTCTTTCTTACTTTTTGGGACTTAAAGCCATTTCTATTGCTGCTGGTCTTCATCTTTCTCAGTCCAAGTATACTGTTGTTGTTCTTTGCCGTCACTTTGTGACTGACTGCAAACCTCGCAACACTCCAGTTTGTGCCACTAGCCAGCTTTCTTATCTGACTGGTAATCTATTACCCGATGCTACTGAGTACAGACAAATTGTTGGCTCCCTTCAGTATCTCACTTTCACTCGTCCAGACGTTATTTGTGTTCATCATGTTGCTCAGTTTATGACCGCTCTTGATCTCTACATTTGATTGCTGCCAAACGCATTCTTTGATATTTGAAGGGTTCGTTGGAATTTAGTTTATATTTTTGTCGGTCTTCCAGTCCACTCACTCTTCGTGCCTACTCCGATGCTGACTAGGCTGGTTGCTCTGACACTTGTCGCTCTACTATTAGTTTTTGTGTGTTTCTAGGCTCCAATCTTATCTCTTGGAGTGCTAAGAAACAAGAAACAATTTCTCGCTCATCTGCTGAAGTTGAGTATCGCTCTCTTGCTCATGTTTGTGCTGACACTTATTCGATTTCTCAGCTTCTCCATGAGTTACAGTTCCCTCTCTTTGGACCTACTACCTTGTTTTGTGATAACCTAAGCACAACTTATGTAGTGTCTAATCTGGTCTTCCATGCCCGTACCAAAAACATTGTGCTCGACTATCACTTTATACGGGAGTGTATTCTTGCTGGTACTCATCGTGTTCAGTTTGTTCCTTCTACCGATCAGCTTGCTGATGTTCTCACCAAGGGTCTGTCTACATCTCGATATCAGCTATTACGGTCAAATCTCGTCTCTTTTTGATCGTCAGATTTGCGGGAGAGTGCTTAGTTTGTTCCTTCTACTGATCAGCTTGTTGGGGTGTGTGAAGGTTTTTTTTTTTGTGGCTTTTGGAGGTATACACTTTTAGATTTCAGTCACATTTTTTTTTGACTAGTTTCAGTCACATTTCTGATCCCTTTTAAGCTTCGTTGTTTTGATAAATGCATTCACATGGACTAACAAACATCTTCAGCATCAATGATTCATTTTTTATTTTGTAGAGTTAGCAACATGAAAGATAGTGTTCGTTTTTAAATTTTCTTTGAAGTTGTTTTGTTGTATTTTCTTGAAACAGTTTAATGAGATGTATGACTTGTGTCAGTATCATCTTTGAATCGCCCTTTTTCTGTCTTAATTGCTTAAATTAAAAAATTATATTATAATGGGAAAATTGTGCTTTAGTATTTTTTTACTTCAATTTTCTCATATTGTAAACAACTTGGCTTTGCAAGTTCTTTTTGTTGTGTGCATCTATGCTTTGCAAGTTCTTTTTATTGCTTGCATATGCATTCCTAATTTTGGTTGTTCCCTTGATGATGCTACCTGACTTGTGTTGGACTTGTCTGAATTGTCATTTGCTTTTTGGCTACCAGGCACAAAAACAAAAAAGCAAAAACAAATTCTGACCCATCAGCTAAGCAAGGAAAGATGGTGGTTTCACCCAAAAGGTTTGCAATTCTTTTGACTCAATTTTTAGTGCTCTATTTAAATAGATTTCTGAACTTGTAAAAAACTCTCTGAATGTATTAATGATGGTCTCCAGGGCTGGAGGAGCTTCATCCAGCAAATTGAAAGGCGCAGCTGCAAAATCTAGTCGTAAACTGAGAGATGATAATGGTATAGTTGGTGACAAAAAGAAAGATAAAACCTCTAAGTCCGGTGGTCCATCTGAGGATGATGCCAATTGTAAATCTAAGGATCATCCTCAAATAGGTAAATCTGTCTATGATGCCTCTAAAAGGGCCAGCAAATCCAAAGACAATAGTGGCACACCAAAGACAAGCATCAAGTCCAAGCAAGACATGCTGAAAATTGCCCCAAAAGATACCCCAAAAACTATCACCAGAGGCACCCCAAAATATGCCACCAAGTCCTATGCTAAATCATTCAAGAATGGCAGCAAGCCAAATGTTAATGGTACTGGCAAGGTAAAATCTAGTTTGGTAAAGGTGAGAAGAACTGAGGATGAGAAGGGAAAATCACCTGAGCTAGAGAAAACACCAGAAAGTGCAAAGGGGAAGACAATGGATGCATCAAAATCAAGAGAAACTGAGGCAAAGACTGGAAAGAAGCGCAGAAGAAGAAGAGTTAGAAGTTAATAATTAGATGAGTCTTTATCTGCTTCCTATCTATGTGTGCTGTCAAGCAGTTTTGTCTTTTCTGCTGCATACCTACCTACCTATACCCTTCTGTTGAAGGTGACTCCGGAGGTTGCAGTTAGCAGTAAGCCATGCATTTGGTTTTTGTAATCTTATTATTTAACATAGTTCCAATATAATGGCTAGTGTTATATTCTTACTACGGTTAAGTTAGTCTCTCTATATATTCTGGTTTCTTTAGATGGCAGCCCAATTTATGTTATTTTTGAACACTCAAGCAGAAGAAATTTTAAGTTTAGCTTATGATTGGTGTGGTAGATAATGTGGTAGATAATGTCTGGAGTTTTACGGGTTTTGCAGAAAATGGCTTTTATTTTCACTGTCAACCATCTGATTCTCTCCTTTGCAAGTTCTAACTACATTTTCAGTTTGATGCTATAGCTATTGTATCTGTTGCTGATTGTGATGAGCAGAGCAGGCAATGCAACGCATAATTGCATAAGCCCGCCTGCGAGGGAGAGTTTTCTTGCCTTCCAACCTGGTGCTATCAATGAAAACATAGTAAGCAGCTGGGTTTCTGTGAAACTTTGGTTGGGTTACTCATGAGCATTGTTTTATGATGATGTGTTACAATTTAGTTGAACTCGTGTTTTGAGTATTTACACCAAGTATTCTGATGGTGCGCTTAGTTTGCTCTTTCAGTTAAATTTATTCTATTATTATTATTATTATTAAAGGAGTTGTATAATAGTGTAGAAGTTTTAGGGGGTTGGTTGTACTGTACTGGATTAATTTGCTGGACTGTCCGTGTATATGGAGTAGGGGCAATAATAAGATCTTTGAAGTTTTTGTATTCGGATGTGGGACCGGGAAGGGTCCAAATAACCCGGAAGGCATTTACGGGTTTTATAAGTGATGTGAGGGTATAAGTGAATTTAAAGGGACTTAAATGGAGTCTAGTGAAATGAATGAGTGTCATTTTTCAATTAAATGAAAATACAAAAGAGTAGAGGAGTAAAACTAAAGAGTTGAGAGACTTAGTTGTAAAGTCTTGCAAAATATCTCAATTATAGATATGTATATGTATAGGGCTTGGTGAGTAGAGAAAATATGATCTCTCCTCTCTTCCTCTCTCTTGGTTTTGATAGCTTGTATAGCTTTGTGAAGATTTGGTTGAATTCTAGTTTTTTGTGTATTTGATGAAATTGTGATCTATGTGAAAATTGATGATTTTTGGGAGAATGTTGTAAGAAACAAGAGGGTCCAGAGCTTTAGGGTGAAAAGTCCAAAAATTTGGCCAAACGGATGTCGTTATCATCGGGTTAGCAACCCGTAAAGCGTTAGAGTATTTGGCCGTCAAGGCACTTACTATAATTTCCATTGTCATCAACTCCTTATTTGGTTGATTTTGAACATTATGTGGTTGTTGAGTTTTAGTTGTGTATATGAGTTGAATTTGAAGTTATTGAATTGTGGCTTGTATTTATTGTGCTTGATGCTATGATTGTGATTTGGTTGCTTTTGAATATTATGTGGTTCTTGAGTTTTAGTTGTGTATATGAGTTGAATTTGAAGTTATTGAATTGTGGCTTGTATTCATTGTGCTTGTGTATGAGATATATGAATAATTGTTAGAAACGTATATGTAGCATGAGAATGATATTGAGAGCATGAACATTATAAGCTTGTCAGGTAGATGAATGGATATGAAATGTTGCATTTCATGCATGGCTGCCTGAATCATAGTTAGGTTGGTCTAATCATCTCTACTGGACATGTCGCTCACCCCCTCCCCACAAACATTTTTATAGATAAGGCACCTGCTATGGAGGATGCTTAGAAGTACTATGTTGGGAGCACTCGGACACTCTTGAGTTTTTTTGTGTATTTATATTTATGTATGCCATTTTTGGGGCATTTAGAGAGGATTTGTAATTTGAGATATTAAGGATGTTTATGTATTATTGATGGACAAGTTTGTACATTTGGTTTTAATGTATAATTTCGGATGTATCTTCGTTTTCAATTATGTAATCATGAGTTTGATGTTGTGTGCACATGTTGTGGATGCATTTTGATCGATACTATATGATTAAGAATGTATGTATATAAAGAATGGAAAATGGGACTTTAAGTATGACAAGTATTGAATTCAAAGTTCATGTGCCAGGGAAATACGATGATCGTATTCCCAAATACGATAAATTATAATATTAAGATTGATCGTAATACCAAATACGATAGATCGTATTTTTAAGCTACTACTATAAAGAAAAATGATTAATTGGTTGAACGATCTAGCAGGTTACGATAGATGGTACAATACATCTACGATAGATTGTAAAATACGATTGATCATATTTCACTTTACGATTGATAGTATTGCACAACATGGTTGTGCACGTGTTAAGGAATTACATGTATGCTTATACTCTTATGAGAGGTTCACTAGTGTGTATTAGACATGTATATATTTATATATTTGTGTATGAGATGATGTTTTCCGTGGTTACGAGGATTGGATTTTAGTTGTTGTAAGAGAGGTATTTGGTCATCATCATCGAATCACACCTGAATTTCTCATGCCTATTCGAGTGTTGGAAATCAGGGCGTGATAGCTTGGTATTAGAGAAACTGGATTTGAATACCTTTGGACGAAGCATTAGGGTTGAATCGTATGTATTGAGGTTGTGTTTGTGGACCTAAGATTTATGACATACAGTGGAATTTGCTTATGTGTTTACATGTTTGGTATTGCATGCTATATTGTGGAGTGACTTAGTATGGTGTTATGTAAACATGATAGAAGTTGATTGCTTGATGGAATACATTTTATATTTAAGTGTCTTCTCATTACCTGTATAGCAAGCTGCCACCCAGGAGAGCTCGTGGAGGAGCAGTTGCAACTCCTAATGATGGGGCACATTTTATGCGAGACATGGTCACGACCATGTGACAAATTGCTAGAGAAGCACAAGAGGAAACACAGGCCCAACCTAAGGCAGGCCCTAATAGAATGATGGTGGCTATGGGGCAACTTAAGAAATACAGTCTCCCCTCGTACGTGAGTGGGTTTGACCCAATGGCGGCAGAAGACTAGATATACCAAGTGGCTAAGCTCCTCATTGCACTAGAGGTTGAGGAGGACTTGAGAGTGAAGATAGCTCGCCCATTAACTTATAGGAGAGGCGGATCGTTGTTGAAAATTCGTCGAAAATACCCATGACACCGAGGGAATGGATTGGGATACGTTTAAAGCGTTGTTTTTCGAGAAGTGTTTCCCATTGACGGTGAAAGATACCTTGAGGTAGGAGTTATTGGATTTGATCCAAGATAATATGACTGTCATGCAGTACAAGACCAAGTTCATTTCTTTGGCTTGTTTTGCACTGGATGTGATCCCTAATAAAAAGTTGAAGGTGAAGAAGTTTGTGAGAGGTCTTCAGATCTCTATAAGAGATAGAGTATCAGTCTTGGGTTTGATAAGCTATGCTATGGTAATAGAAAGAGCTTTAATAGCAGAGGAGGTCACAAGGTGTTAGAGGGGCTAACTTTGTCCCATATATGATCCGGATGGGGAAAGACTTGGGCATATAAGGGTGGGTATGCAGCATACCTAACAGTTTAGGCTTTTGGGTAGAGGGAAAGCGCCTGACCCGTTACATTTGGTATCAAAGCCAAACCCAGTCTTTGGTCCAGTATCACGCCAAACACCCGGCCAGAAGGAGTTCGGGTCTACCCCGGGTAGGCAAGGTGACCCGACCACAACGAGGGCGTTGCAAGTTCGGGTAAGAGAGAATGTTAAAGGGGCTAACTTTGTCCCACATCGGATCTGGATGGGGAAAAACTTGGGTATATAAGGGTGGGTATGCAGCATTACTTAATAACTTAGGCTTTTGGGTAGAGGGAAAGCGCCCGACCTGTTACACAAGGGATAATCAGAGAATTCGCGATTCTAGGAATCAGGCGAGGAGCATGGGGTCCTTTCTAGACAATCGTGCTAGGAAGAAGCAAAGGGACGGTAGTTCATTCTCATAGGGGCAATAAGCCCGGTCGACTCTATTTGTGACTGTACCTATAAGGACCGGAATAATTTTGACCGATTCCGGGTGAATTTGGACCGGATTAAAATTTTTTTCGGATTCATTAAATTTCTGAAAGGTGCAAAAATATATATATATATAGATGGAGTATATATATATATATAGTGGGTTTGCACGTAATTGTGAAAAAATAGAGACATATATATAATTATATGTATATGTATGGGGAAATACATGTATTAGTTAGTGTTAAAGAGATATATACATATATATGTATAATATATGTAGGTGAAGCATATGGCTGGGAGAATAAGAAAACATGTGGTGTATATTAGAAGAGGATGAGAAAAGAAGAAAAGAAAAGGAAAAAGAAAAGAAAAGAAGAGAAAAGAAAATCGGGAAGAGAGAGAAAGAGAAATCGAGAAGAGGGATCGGGAGAGAAGAGAGAGAGAGAGACCGAAGGAGAAGCCGCCGACTCCAGCGCCGACGGTGGCCGTGGCTGCCGGCTGTTCGGGCGGTCCTTGCTGGGTCTGTTCACGGCGGTTGTGGCTGGCCATGATGGTGCTGATGGTGGCTGCGGGGTGGCCGGTGAGGCGCTGTTCGGCTGGGGTTCTCACGGCTGAGTTTTGGGCGTCTCACAACTGTGGTTGGTTCGATTTTGGGGTTGAGCTCGGCTGGGTTCGACCGTGGTGTTGACGGGGTTCGGTTTTTTTGACTCATTTGTTCTCGGTTTGGGTTGGCTTCAGATGGTTCCAATGAGGAATTTGCGGACCGTTTGGCTGGTACATAGTGATGATAGCAGCGATGGGGGTTTGCTTGGCCGGGGTTTCTGGGTCTGTTAGTGATGGTCTCGATCCATGGCTAGAGGAGATGATTGGAGTACGAGGTTTTTCGGCCATGGAGCTGGGTTTTCACGACTGTTTGGGCAGCTTGTTGGGGTGGTTTGACTTAATTGTGTGGTGGCTAGAAATGGCCTGTTTGGATGGTCTCAGGTGTGGCTATGGCGGTTGGGTTTCTGCCAGTTTGGTTGGTGGACATTGATGGCCATTTTGGTTATGATGGTGGCTTCAGAATTTGGCTTCCTTGGTTTTGATTGGGGCCGAAGATGGTGGCTTGTTTGGTTTGCTGCTGGTGCTTCGGGGTAGAAGTAGTTGCTTATATTTTTGGTGGGTTTATGATGAGCTTTGATTGATCCTCCATGAATGAGGGTGTAGCCAGTATGCTCATGAAGTTTAGAGGGCTATTCGTCGAGGAAGGTGGAGGTTCGATTAGGTTAGCGGCTGATGGTGGTTAGCCGTGGGATGGTGAATGGTGGAGGTTGGTCTAGCGAGCTTCGGATGGTCCGACGATGGCTCCACACGCTTGTTGGACAACCTATTTTAGTGGCCATTGGAGGTTGGGTTAGGCTTGCATGGGGTCGGCCATGGTGGAGGCTCGGCTAATGATGGGTTAGGTACCTTGCTGGTGTGGTTTGAGCAGCCTGTAATGGCTAGTTTGTGGTTCGAATAGTGGCCGAAAGTGGGTTCCTGTGTTGGGACTTGATCGAAACAATTAGAAGTTAAAAAAAAAATTGGATTTGATATTCGGGGTTGCCTAATTAATTGGGCTGAAGAAAGTGGATGGCTTGCATGGACTTTGACGCCGAACTGGACCGGAACTTTGGACCGCTTTGCAGGCACGGGGCATAGTAAGAGCGGGACCTAAGGCAATTTGATTCTTGCCTCTATCTCCTACAGATATACTTTAAGTATATTCATTAATTTGCATATGCTCTTAATTTAATCATATGTGGCGGTTGTATATATATATATATATGTGTGTGTGTGTGTGTGTGCGCGCGCGCGCGCGCATATATATATGTATAAAGGTGGACATTGGGTATGCGTGGGATGTGAGTGAAAATATATATATGTGTGTGTATATATATATGTGGTTTTGGGACGTGAAAGCATGTTTAAATTTAAATGCTTCTTTGCATTGTGATATGCATGTACGGTATATATTAAAGTCTATGAAAAACATGTTAAATAATACATATTTAGCTATGTGTTGTCTTGTATGTATATGTGGCTCTTATGCATGATGTTAAATATATATATATGTGATTATATATATGGGTGTAGTGGTAGATATTCATGCTAAGTATGAATATAACTTTTGGTGGGCATTTGCAAAGCATAATTATGTATGCTAGGTGTACTATATGTTCTTAATACATATATGGTGACGGAATATATATGTGGTTATATATTGTGAATGAAAAACATGCTAGTTACTTGTAGTAAATGCATGACTTGAGTGAGAACGTGATTATATTTATGCTAGTATACGTGCATATAGGACTTATATGCAGGATTGGACATATATGTGTTTATATGTGGGAATGTGAATATGAGATGCATGCTAGCTTTATTTATATATCGAATGTATGCATTGGTTGTAGCATGATAAAAATGTGGCAAGTTGAAGTGTTTTACATATGTGAGGTGCAAGTCTTGGAACATATATGTGCTATATGTGTTGGAATGTGATGGAAAATATGCTAAATACTTCTTTTTAGTATTCATAAGCATGGGTTAATGGATGAAAATATTATGCTATGTATATATGCATCTATATTGCATATATGGGAGGAAAATAACACATACGTGGTTATATGTGGGTTTATGTAGAGAGAAATGCATGCTATGTACTTATACTAGCTGGTGTATTAGGATAGCATAAAATAAAATGCTTGATTACGTATGCATCCATATTGCATATATGGGAGGTTGCGGGAAAATTAACGCAAAAAGAGGTGCACGGGACTTCGAAGTGGTCCAACCGTGTCACGAGAAGTGGTATAATTATCCACTACGTTTGGCCCTCGGAGTGGACCCGCCATACAAAGGCTCTATGCTTAGAATCGGAGTGTGTCCAATATTAGTGAGTTTCGGAGTTGCCCCCTCACAATTTGGCAAACCAATATATTGCCATCGGAGTATGTCCACGAAGTATGGCCCTCGGAGTGGACCCACCATGCTTAGGCTTCATGCCTGGAATCGGAGTATGTCCAACAAATGTGAGCCTCGGAGTTGTCCCCTCACATAATGGCAATCCTATACATTGCTAGGGTAGGATGACCTTTCGGAGTGGTCCAGGTCATAGGATAGTTATCGGAGTTATCCTAGGTCACAGGATCCTCGGAGTGGGTCAATCATGTGGGGTGTCGAATGAGGACCGAGAGTGAGAGTATGTGCAAGCCTTGAAGCTTGTATTATGTATCGAATTATGACCGTGGAAGGTGAAAATACCTTTATGCTTATGTGTTTATCTATTAAGCATGTTTTCTGTTTAAATGTATCTATATTGCATTTGAGGTGAGCTACTTGCTGAGTAGAAGATGTGGTTGTTGACTTATATTGCTTATGTAAATGTTTTGACATATATGTTCTGTATACATATTGGTGCTGAATGTTTACTGCTTTCAAGCATGTTGAAAATGATTTCTAAAATCATGTGTAGTGGATTTTGTATGTTCATATGTGCTAGAGTAGCCATATACATCGTTGGTTCATGCATGCTAGGTAGAGCACGGTCTTAAATATTGTGATATATTTAAGTGCATGTATATTTTTGAGAATATGTGAGGATTGACCTGCTGCAGCGATGATAGTATGGCTCTACATACCTTGTTGGGCCTTTGAGCTCACCCCCTCCCAGGTTTTGCAGGTATTGCTGATTACGGAGTTAGTTAGGGGACTGACAGCACCGGTTGTAGAGGTAGTGTCTAGATTCCTTAGAATCTGATGTATGTCCAGGGTAATGGATAGATAGGTGCATTACATTTGGATTAAATGTATGGAGCGATTATGTTGATTTAGCTCCTTCAGTTGTATTTTATTCATGTGATGTATGTATTTAATACGGACATTCAAGGATTGAGACATGTATTTTTGATTGTATTATGCATGTTGTAGAAATCCTGGGGGGACACGTGCCCAGAAGTGTCCATTTTTATTGTTAGATAGAAATACTAGGGGGACACGTGCCCAGAAGTGTCCATATAAATTTTAAAGCAGGTATAACATGCCAGGATCTGATTTATTAGAATGGGTCATGCCTAATTTTTGTAAAAATTATAAAAAATTGAGGTTGTATGATCAGGTGATGGTTAGGTCGTGAGGGTGATCTCAAAGAGTTCACACCTCAGTTTTTGGGTCTCGGGAATCGGGGCGTGACAGTACCTATGAGATCTCCACGATCTCGAGTGGTGTGTCACCATTATCAGCAGCCTGGGCACTACAAGTCTGAGTGTACTCATGTATAACTTGCTTCAGTTGGGGAGTGGAGGTGTAATCATTGCCAGCATATTGGGCATATTAGTTAGAATTTCCCTCAGAAGAAGTGTTTTTAGAGTAGGGCTGGGTCACATCAACGCTCTACACAACCTACTACACCTCAGTATGGTTTTAGAGAATTGCCTCCACCACAGCCAGTACCATCTATTTAGATCTCATGACCACCAGTTAGAAGAGCAACTCCTAGTGCTCTTAGTCAATAGTCTGGGTACCAGGGGATTGGCCAATAGGGTCAGAGAGAATAGGGCCATGCCTTTGCTCTTACTCCATCTCTAAGAGAAACCTCGACAGGTCCATCAGTGCTCTGAGGTATATTCTTGGTTTCTAGCTCTTGGGTTAGGGTGTTTGTAGAGACCATGCCCAATTTTGTCTGATTTTTTTTTTTTTGCATAATTTATTGCTTTAAATGCATTTTTAAGTGATTTTTAGCATGTTTTGAATGCGGGAAACATGATTGGAGAGTTGTATTAGGGTTTTGAAAAGTTTTGAGAACTTTTAGAAATGTTTGACTTTTTGGTCAATGGGAGCCTCGGATGAGGTTTAATGAGTCCAGAAATTTTGGAAAAATTTTAGAAAATATTATTTTTGGCTATGGATCAAATGAAATGTTTAGAGTGTTAAGAAAGTGATTTCATGACCATCGAAATTTTCAAAATCGAAAATGAAGGTCGGGAGGGTATGTTAAGTGGCTTAGGGGCAAATCGATCATTTCACGCCCCTAGGAGTGAGATAAATATCAAAGGGTCTGGGATATTTCATATTTATATACCTCATTCTTTCTTTAATTCACTCACTTCATCTATCTCCATTCTCTCTAGATTTTAGAGTGTTTAAGGTGTGATTTGGAGGTAGCCGAAGAAGGAAAGTGCGTAGAGGACATCAAGGGCTTCGGTTTGAACCGAACAAAGTCCACAATTTGTAAAGTTGAAAGGGCTGAGATTTTTAAAGTTGAATTCCAAGCTTGATATTCGAGGTAGGGGTGTGAAATTCTTCCTTACTTTAATTCTATAGGTCCTTTAACTATGACTTGAAAGATATGTTTGACATTTGGTGAGATTAAGGTTTTGTGTATGTATTTATATTTATGAAAATGTGATTTATGCATATGTATATGTAGAGACCGTGCCCAATTTTTTTCTATTTTTTTGAAATTTTCATCATTTATTGCTTTAAATGCATTTTAAATGATATTTAACATGTTTTGAATATAGGGAATATGTTTAGAAGGTTGGAATATGGTTTTGGGAAATTTTGGAAACTTTTGAAAAAGTTTGATTTTTTGGTCAAACCGAGGCTCGGGATGCGACTTAAGTGGGCACGGAAATTTAAAAAAAATTTCAAAAATATTTTTTTGGGGAATAGCTTAAATGAAATATTTAGAGTGTTAAGGAAGTGATTTTGAGTCCAACGGAATTTTCGAGAATTAATTCAGAGGTCGGGAGGGTACGTTAAGTGGCCCGGGGGCAAAACGGTCTTTTCGCACCCCTAGGAGTGAAATAAATATCCCAAGGTCTGAGATATTTCATATTTATAGATCTCAATCTCTCTCTAAAAGTCACCACTTCATCTCTCTCCCTTCTCTCTAGATTTTAGGTCACTTGTGGCGTGATTTGTAAGATTCCGAAGAAGGAAAGTGTGTAGAGGGCGTTGAGAGCTTCGGTTTGAACCGATCAAAGTCCGTGTTTCATAAAGTTGGAACGGCTAGGATTTTCAAAAGAGGAATTCAAAGCTTGGGAATTGAGGTAGGGGTGCTAGACTCATCTTTACTTTGATTCTATAAGTCACATATTTGTGACATGAAAGATAAATTGAGCTTTTTTGAGTTTAGGATTTTATGTATATGTATGTATATATATATATATATATATATATATATAAATGTGATTTATGCATATGTATAGGTCTAACATGCTAGTTAGGGCTCATATGTGTTTTATATGTGATATTGAGACTATATATGCTGATTGTTGAAAATGTGTTCATTTGGTAAAAACATGAAAATGTGGGTGTTTATAGATTTATGCATGAAAGATATGACTTTCTTGAAAAATGCATAAGCATGATGATTTCCATGATGTGAGTGTGATGATATTGTGACAATTTTGAAGTGAAGAAAAATGCATTGATTTGATAAAATGCATTACATTGTGTTGATTGAGTGCATTGATGTGATTATGTGCACTATATGAAAAGCGAGGTTTTTGGGACGTGATAACATTGAAAATTAAGATAAGGGGATGACCCCTAGGGTAAAGACCCAAGACTTGGCCAAGCGGATGGTGTATCCGTCGGAATAGTGAACCGAGAAGCGTAAGCAGAGTTTGGGTGCCGAAGAGACCCTTACTATGAGGTGGTTTGATAAGCTAGTCCCCATTGAATTGATTTCCGGACTTATGTGGTGTGAGTTTTACATTGAATTGAGACTTGATCAATTTGCTATATGTATGTATACATTGGAATGTGAAGCATCACGCATGATTTATAAAACGTGATTGTTTAGGGGTAAAAAGTATGGATATTTGTCATAGAGATTGTAATGACTTCATATACATCCATGCATGGCCGCCTGAGTTAGAGTAGAGTTGGGTGGATCATTCGTACTGAGCCGCAGTTGTGCTCACCCCCTATATACAATTTTTTTTCCGATAAAGCACCAATGGAGGATGAGCCATGATTAGCTCAATGGACCTTATTGAGTTTCTTTTGGACTTTTGGATCTTTTGATATGTATGTAGATGTCCATGCTGTTTTGTGGCATATGGACTCTTTTGGAAAATATTTTTCTTAAGTTGGACAACATATTTATATTTGAATTTCATATGTATGTATAAGCCATGTTGGACATGAATGAAAGAGTTTGAACATAATTGTATAGCCGGTGGGGGGGGGGGGGGACACGTGCCCAAAAGTGTCCATTTTGAATTTAAGGTGTGAATGAAATATGAAATGATTTGTATGATATCAATAGAAATGTATAAGGATTTCTGATATTATGGTGATATGAATGTATGAATTAGGGTGGGTGTATGGAGACGTACCATTTGTAGATCCTTGGAATGTTGGGTGTAAGATTTTGTTTTGGAAATAAAAGTATTGCCAGTCAAATGAATACATTCTGCCCAGATTTTGGCGAATTTTTTTGAGGGATCTACACAACTCCAAATGATATGATATTTTTACCACATCTTTCCCTAGATGTCTAGTATTCCCATATTTAATTTTGTGAAGGTTGGAGAACCACAGAATTTTAGAAAAATCGGACAAGATTCTGCCACCAGATTTTACAATTTCTGTTGGGCACCAAATTGATTGTCAAAACTGTTTCATTTGGCTAACATCTAGCCATTAAAGTTGGCTCAAGCTTCTTCTATATTTAGTCTAGTTTCTATAGAATTTTCATTTGCCTCGTTTCGAGTTGAAATGAATTTTCTACGAATTATTTTATGACTGTTGCGCAGATTGAACTCTAGCAGTGCACTGTTCATTTTGGAGTTACTGTAACTTTTTAGCTACTGTCCGGTGATGACAAAACAGGGTTTAGGACCTCTTCAAAAGGTCTAAATTATGTTTTTAAGCACCTTGGGACTATAGTAGGATGAGACAATGGTCCGAAAAATTTTCCGAAACTTTTTACAAAAAATTACTATTCATAGGGGCCAAAAATCACTTTTTTTTTTAAAATCTTCTAAATGATTTCAACAATGAGGACCATGGTTAGTTATGCATATTCACTTAATTATATGCATTATGAGTTGCTTCCGCGGTTAAGAGAATTGGGTTGGATGTTAGATTTTTCAAAACGATTGTTTTGATTAGATTTCACCGTTCACCCCCATTTTCCTCGCTTTTAACTGGGTGTCGAAAATCGGGGCGTGACAGTATATGTCTAACATGTTAGTTATGGTTTATATATGTTGCATATGTGAAATTGATACTATGAATACATTGTGTTGAAATTGTGTTCATTTGATGAAAATGTGAAAATATGATTTTCAAGGTTGAATTGTGCATGAAAGATATGATTTTCTTGGAAAATGCATAAGCATGATGATTTTCATGAGATGAGTGGAATGACATTGTGACAAGCTTGTGTTGAGGAAGAAAATGTATTGATTTGTTGAAATGCATTGCATTGTGTGCGATGCGCATTTATGTGATAATATGCACTATGTGAAAATCGAGTTTTTGGGACGTGACAACATGAGAATTAAGATAAGGGAATGGATCCCTAGGGTGAAATATTCAAAACTTGGCCAAGCGGATGGTGCATCCGTCGGAATAGTAACCCGAAAAGCGTAAGCAGAGTTTGGGTGCCAAAGAGACCCTTACTATTGGTGTGATAAGCTAGTCCCCATTGAATTGATTTCCAAATTTATGTGGCGTAAGTTTATATATGAAAGGTGATTTGTTTAACTTGATATATATGTATATATATTGAAATATAAAGCATCACGCATGATTTCCAAAACTTGATTGTTTTGAGGGTAAAACACATGGATTATTGTCATGTAGACATGTAGTGATTTCATATGCATTCATGCATGGTTGCCTGGGTTAGAGTAGAGTTGGATGGATCATTCCTACTGAGCTATCGTGGTGCTCACCCCCTATTTCTAAACTCTTTTCAGATAAAGCACTAATGGAAGATGAGGCATGATTGGTTGATGGATCTTTTGAAGGATTTTTGGATTTTTGATATGTAGATAGATGTCCATGCCAGTTTGTGGCATGTGGACTAAGTAGAAAGCATTGTAATTACATTTGAATTATATTGCTATGCTTTAGCTTCACATGTAATGACTATACATATGGATCACATGTGACTTTGGTTTATGACTGGAAGGATGTTGTTTTGACTTCCATTATGTATAACTTTGTGGGATTATAATGAATGAGGGACTTTTGAGTTTTTTATGTATGAGTTCTTGGATATGATTTCTTGGAGATGTAGATTCGTGCTTGGATCATGTTAATGATGTTTTAAAGCATTCTTTTGATGTCTTTCAATTTATGGAGAGTGCATGAGAGTTTTAGGGTGAAAATTGACTAAATGTAGCAAGGATTGTAGTCACTTGAGGGTTGCTGTCAAAACAACCAAGTGATTATGATGCATCGTAATATGGATTATAATGCATCGTAATCTGGAGATGCATCGTAACCTCTGAAACGATGCATCGTAACTTCTGTAGAGATTCAAAATGAAAAGTTTTGAGAGTTATTTTTGAGTGATACATGGGCAATGCATCGTAATGAGCATTACGATCCATCATAATGCATGCTAGCCAGAAACTTTGAAATGTCTTAGGATGGGCATGGGGCGTTAAGTATCTACCCCATTGGGACTTATTAAGTCTGCAACACACGATCATAGATACGTGCATGTGATTTAATCTTCCACATTGAGTTTGATGATTAATGGATTGGTTGATGATTTCACCGCTCACACCCCCATTTCCCTTGCTCTTAATCGGGTGTCAAAAAAAGGTGCGTGACAGTGTTTGTAGAGACCTAGTCCAATTTTGACCGATTTTCTTTTATTTCTATTTATTGCTATATAAATGATGTTACATGTGTTTTAAACATGAAATGCATGTTTGGGGACTCGTTCAGAGGTTCGGGGAGGTTTTTGAGCCAATTAGCTCATTTTGAGATTTTTGAGTTGGCGAGGCTCGGGACCGAATATTTTTTCAAAAAATATTAATTTTGTTTTAGACCAAATGAAATGTTAAAGTGTTAATAAAGTGATTTCGGACTCGTAGCCACTTTCAAAATCGAAAACGGAGGTCAAGAGGGTACGGTAAGTGGCATAGGGGTATTTTGATCTTTTTGCGCCCTAGTTGATATAAATATCAAGTGGCTGAAATATTTCTCCATTTTCCACGGACCGAAATAGCCGGCCATTTCTCTCTTTCTCTTCTTCTTGAGTTCTTCTTTTGACGTTTTGAAGGCTTTAAGCTTGGATTTGGAGGTTACCAAAAGGACAAAGCGTTCTATGTGTTAAGGGTGGAATTTTGAGCTGAACAAAGTCAGATTTAGCAGACTTTGAAACTTGGAGATTTCTAGGGCTTTGCTAGAAAAAGCTTGAATCTTGAGGTAGAGGTATTGCTTCTCTCTTACTCATCGATTTATAGGTTGTTGGTGAGTTTGAGAGGGTTTGGTTGAGTGTGGCATGCTTGGGAGGGTTAGTATAGTTATGTATAACTTTTTCCTCTTCTATTGTGGTTAATTGTGATGGTCCAGGAAGCCTATGAGTATGTTTGCCCAAGTTTTAATGTTAAAAGGATTTGTAGGGGCATTAGTGTAACTTTACATTAAATGCATTTACTAGCCATAATTTTATGATTTTATTAATTGTCATGCTTCATTATATTTTTCCATGTATATGCTCTAATTTAGTTGTAGGGACGTTCGAGCATTTCAATTCAAAGGATAAATTGGTTTGTTTATTAAAAGGGCAGTTTTGTAAATTAGTTTGTTAGGTCAAATGAAACCCTAAAGGTGGTCCTATAAATAGATAAATAAATTCACAAGGAAGTGTGGGTAATCGCTATTTCAGGCGTATAGAGATATTCAGAAGAGTGATATGTGCACAGTGTAAGAAAATTAAAAAAAAAAGAGGCTGAAAGTGAAAGGTTGATACATATATCATCCTCTCCAAGCGCATCAATAGAGTGTATGACAGAAAAGAACAAAAAATATCTAGAGAGAAAGCTTAGAGTGAGAAACAATAAGAGATGGTGAGATTTTAGAGAGAGAAAGTGAGTCTATGGCTTCCATCAACGTTGAATGATTTCTGTTCAGTCAACAACGCCGTCTCAAGCTGAGGTCCTGTTCTTCATAGTCGCCAATGAGCTTAAGTTCAGACATCTTCGTCGGCTCAAATAGTAGCTCTGTTGATCATGTCTTTGCATCACATATGAATTTCTGCTCGTGGTCCGTTGGCAACTTAAATTGCTTGATCGCCATCTTCTAGAACAGAATACCTGTTCAATAGTTCATCTATCGCTTGGTTGGTTGGTTCACTCTGTTTAGTTCTGTTCATTGTGTCCATGGTTGCCAATTGCGAATCTCATATCATAGACTCTTTGATGATTTCATACTGATGGTGATGAGCTCTAATTGTTAATCTGGATTTACTCGCCTAAGTCTCATAGTGAATCTATTGTTGAAGAATCAAACTCTCCAAGCGTCAAATTATCACTGTGAGCATGTTTCTCTCTCATAAATAGTTGCTTTAAGGTATGATATGTGTTTAAAATAATCAATCTCTCTAATATATCACAGGTTCACTTGAAAATCTCTTTGTTCTGAAGTTTTTTTTGGTTCACTAAATTTGTTTAGATGTTGCTAGTGCATTAAACTTGTGGTTTTAATGATTCAGTATTGATGTTGTTGAAAAGTTCTTGGTGTTTGAAATTGATATATTGTTGACTTTTGATTTAATTTTTGCTGAACTAAAACTCTATTGTGCTGAAGAGTTATTGCTAATTCTGGAACTCAAATATTGTTGTTTGGAATTCTTATATTGTTGATTCTGGAATTCAAATATTGCTGTTTAGAATTCTAATATTGTTGATTCTAGAATTGAAATATTGCTGTCTGGAATTCGTATATTGCTGATTTGAAATTTAAATATTGCTCATTCTGAAATGTTCATATTGCTGATTTGGAATTGAAATATTACTTATTTGGAATTCATATTGCTGATTTGGAATTTATGTTACTGATTTGAAATTACTAGTTGTTGATTTTGGATTACTCTTTGTTGACTTGGAATTGCTGATATGATGTTCAAGAAATACTATTTTTTGAGATTTAAATAGTGCCTATGCTGTCTATCTTTTAAACTGTTTGTGCTACTAACTTCTACTCAGGTTGTAGTTGTGTTTGTGTTTAAGAACAGGTATCAAGACAAGCAATACCAAGATAGCTGTTTAAACTGAATGTACCAAATCAAATGGAAATTCAAGAAGCAAAAGACGGGATTCCTTGAAAGAGTGTTCTACTACAAGTCCATTGTAGCTACACTCAAGGGTGTACCCGTTGAAGACTATCTTTGAAGAAATTCAAGCATCAATCGTGTATCAAGAATTCAAGAGTTCAAGTGTCATTATCTACCAAGAAGTCAAGTGGCTATGTCATTATCAAGCTGGACCTTGAAAACTAACTATCAGAGCTTGAAGATTTACAGATCTACTTTGAAGACCTATAATCAAAGCTTGAAGAGTTGCTGCTCATTACATCGAACTGACTCCACTTTCACTATGTATAGTATAAGTATTGGGATACTTTGGATAGCAGGAGTGTGAGTGATTGTGGTGAGATTGGTGAGAGATAGCTTGGGCTTTGGGAAGCTTGGGCTGGGTTGAGAGCGAAAAAGCTGTTGTGAGAATTGGTGAGAGTGGTTCAGGTCTAGGGAGGTTGTGAACTGGGTTGAGAGCTGGAGTGACTATGTGGTGAGTTGGGTGAGTGAGAGAGTGATTAGAGAATTACTGTACTACCCTTTTAGACATAGTGGAGCTCAGTTCGAAGAGGTTTTTTTGCCCACCCTGAGGTTTTCCTCTATAAATCTGTGTGTCCATAATTGTGTGATTGCATGTGTAGAGACCGTACCCAATTTTAGTCAATTTTTATTTTTTCATCATTTATTGCTTTATATGTATTTTAAATGATGTTTAATATATTTTGAATGCGAAAAACATGTTTGGAGAGTTGTATTAGGGTTTTGGAAAGTTTGGGAACTTTTCAAAAAGTTTAACTTTTTGGTCAGCGGGAGCCCTGGGATGAGGTTTAACGAGTCAGGGAATTTTGAAATTTTTTTGAAAAATATTATTTTTTGCTATAAACCAAACAAAATGTTTAGAGCGTTAAGGAAGTTATTTCAAGACCATTAGAGTTTTTGAAATCGAAAACGGAGGTCGGGAGGGTACGTTAAATGGCTCGGGGGCAAATAGGTCATTTCATGCTCCTAGGAGTGAGATAATATCCTAAGGTCTGGAATATTTCATATTTATAGATCTTATTCTCTCTCTAGCTCACCCACCTCATCTTTATCCTCTTTTTTTTAGGTTTTGGAGTACTTAGGGTGTGATTTGGAAGTTCCCGAAGAGGGAAGTGCTTAGGGGATATCAAGGGCATCGGTTTGAACCGTTCAAAGTCTCCATTTCATGAAGTTGAAAAGGCTGAGATTTTTAAAGTCGGATTCCAAGCTTTAGATTTGAGGTAGGGGTGTGAAGTTCTTCTTTGCTCTAATTCTATAGGTCCTTTAACTGTGACATGAAGGATAGATTCGAGATTTCATGAGATTAGGGTTTGGTGTATATGTATTTATTTATGAAAATGTGATTTATGCAAATGTATATGTCTAACATGTTAGTTAGGGCTTATATACGTTGCATGTGTGAAAATGAGACCATGAATGCTCTTTGATGAAACTGTGTTCATTTGATGAAAATGTGAAAATGTGAGTTTCTATATAGAATTGTGTACGAAGATATGTTTTTCTTGAAAAATGCATGAGCATGATGATTTTCATGAGATGAGTGGAATAACATTGTGACAAGGTTGAGTTGAGAAGGAAAAATACATTGTTTTGATAAATGCATTACATTGTGTGGATTATGTGCAATTAAGTGATAATGTGCATTATGTGAAAAACGAGGTTTTGGGGCATGACAACATTGAGAATTAAGATAAGGGAATGGATTCCTAGGGTGAAAGACCCAAAACTTGGCCAAGTGGATGGCGTATATGTCAGAATAGTAAATCGAGTAGCGTAAGGAGAGTTTGGGTGCTGAAGAGACCTTTACTATTGGTGTTATAAGCTAGTCTCCATTTGAATTGATTTTTGAATTTATGTGGCGTGAGTTATACATATGAATTGAGACTTGTTCAATTTGATATAAGTGTGTTTACATTAAAATGTGAAGCATCACGTATGATTTATAAAACATGATTATTTATGGTAAAAAATATGGATAATTGTTATATAGACATATAGTGATTTCATATGCATCCATGCATGGCTGCTTGAATTAGAATAGAGTTGGGTGAATCGTTCCTACTGAGCTGCCATGGTGCTCACCCCCTATTTTTAAACTCTTTTCACATAAGGCACCAATGGAGGATGAAGTATCATTAACTTGATGGACTTTTGAAGTTCTTTGAATTTTTGACCTTTTGATGTGTAGATAGGTGTCCACGCTGGCTTGTGGCATGTGAACTAAGTAAAAAGCAGTGTATTTACATTTGATTTATGTTGGTACACTTTAGTTTCAAATGTAATGACCATATATAGATCATATGCAACTTTTGGATTGAATGGAAAAATGTTGGTTTTCTTTCCACTATGTATAGTCCTTGGATATGGATACTAGGGGTGTGATTGATCATGAGTATGATTTTGATGAACCTAGAGGGGGAGGGGAGTGAATAGGTTCTTCAATTTTGCTTCCTAATATTGCAAATTTGGCTGACATATGCAATCATACAATTATGGACATGCAGATTTATAGAGGAAAATCCCAAAGTGGGGAAAAAACCCTCTTCTAACTGAGCTCCACTATGTCTGAAAGAGTAGTATAGTAATTCTCTCAATCACTATCTCACTCACCCAACTCACAACATAGTCGCTCCAGCACTCAACCCAGTTCACAACCTCCCTAGGCCTGAACCACTCTTACCAAATCTCACAACAACTTTTCCACTCTCAACCCAACTCAAGCTTCTCGAAGCCCAAGATATCTCACCTCAATCTCACCACAATCACTCACACTCCCCCTGTCCAAAGTATCCCAATACTTGGACTATACATAATGATAGTGGAGTCAATTCGATGTAATGAGCAGTGGCAAAGTCTTCGAGCTTTGTATGTTTGTCTTCAAAGGTTGATCTTGATAATGATGGCAGACACTTGATCTTCTTTAACAGGTAATGGCACTTCACTTTCTTCAAAGATAGGTCTTCAATATGAATTACACAATAACGCTTAAACTTCTTCAAAGATAGGCTTCATATAGTACACCCTTGAGTGTAGGTGCAACAGAATTGAAGTAGAAGCACTCTTTCAATAAATTCCGTTCTCAACTTCTTGAATAACCATTCAGCTTGGAATTTACTTCTGACAATGGTTCAAGTATTTCTTTGTCTTTGTACCTGTTCTTCAAATGAACACAACTGCAAATAGAGTAGAAATTAGTAGAACAAGCAGTTTAAAATATAAATAGCATAGGTACTATGTAAGTCTCAAAAACAGCAACTCAAGAACAACAAATCAGCAATTCCACGTCAACAAGACAACAATTCCAAATCAGCAATAACAATTTCAAATCAGCATTTATTAATTCCAAAATAGCATTATCAATTCCAAATCACCAATAGCAATTCCAAATCAGCATTATTAAACATTCTGGGCAGCAAATGCATATATATCAACAAGTGAAACTTCTATAACAAATGCATATATAAGCAAAGTAAAGCTTCTAAATAACACAAAGTTCATATATCATCTGAGACATCTAAAACTCAACAAATACATAAGCCAAATCAATTCCAATCCAATATCAGCTCAAATTGAGGATTTTCATAAGTGAAGATGTCCAACAGACTTGCACAAATAAATTTAGAGATTCAAACTAATTGATCAGAAAATCATAACATAGGTTTCTCTCAAAACTCATTCATGAACCCAAATATCAAGAAGTTGATTTAACAACATATATGATTTCTGAACATTAATCATTTTAAACAGGTTTTAGGAACAACAAAAATCATGACAGATTTTCAGATTCAAGAACACAGACTGAAAATTGAAGAACATAGAATCGAAAGTTCAAAAACATGATTCAAACCCAATTAATTTCCAAACATAATATATGACGGCTTGCTCAAACACAAAAAAACTCAAGATCAAAATCACAGCTATGCATATATGACTATACATTCGGTTTAGAGGCACAAACAACAAATCAGATGAGTAGATGCACACATGTTCCTTGGATTAAACAAACGAGCACATGGTTTCACTATCAAGAATCGAGATGGACAGAAGTATACCTGATTCAGTGTGCTCTGACAGAAATCAAAGAAAGATTAAGGTTGAGTCGGCAGCCATGAGACACTTAGAACCGATACTCACCAGCGAATCAGCGAGGATGAGAATGAAACAGAGTGTGGTTCTATATACACGATCAACGATAAAATCAATGATGAATAGAAGAAGCTGATGAAGAGAATGAATCAACAAGCCGGCGGCGTTAAATCTATGGTGAGGATGAACTGAAGACGTCGGCGACAAGCTTCGCTATTTAGATGATGACCGTGAACTGAAGACACCGGTGGAGAGGAGGGTTTCTAAGCTTTTATCTTACTGGATTTCACTCCTCTCTCTTTATCTTTTTGTACAATGGAAAATCAGTGAGGAAGAGGACGACCCAGCTGCAGCGCAACTGTGATTAATTCGACAACTATGGCTCCTTCTCTTTCTGCCGTTGTTTCTCTTCTCCTCTCACTCTTTCCCCTTTTTCCTTTTTTCTTATCCTTTTTTTTTTTTCATCAGCACCCCAAAAATTCTTGTCCTCTCATCTATATGCGTCATTGTTATCTCTCTTGATATGTGTCACCTCAAAAATGTTTCCTCAAAAGAACTCTCTTTTTCTTTTTATATGATCACCATTTAGGGCTTTCAACCCTAGTAATTGAAAATCCCACATTTGCCCCTTTTCCTAATCTTGTCCTAACAAACAAATTTTTAATTTGTCCTTTCTTAAGAAATTTACAAAATTGTCCCTGCAATTTGGTTAGTGCAAATACATGAAAAAAAATATAATAGAGCGAGACAATAAATTAAATCATAAAATTATGTGAAATGACACTAATGTCCCTATAGATCCTTTTGACATTAAAACGTGGGTAAACATGCTCATGGGCTTCTCGGACCATCAATCTCCCCCTTTTGCCTTTTAATGTGAAAAACCTAACTTTTCTTACTCCAACTTCTTTCTTCCCCTTTTTGATAGTGAAAGTAAAAATGGTAGTAAATAGAGAGCTAGTAAGGAGGAAGGGTGAATGTTCTGTCATGTAGTAAACCACCCCAATCTATGTCTGGAAATTCTCTAAGGGATAGTTCTAAAAAGGGAGTGTAATGTAATCCAAGATTAGCTATGCCCTTATAAAACATTGAAATCCTTTTGACAATTTCTAAATGAGAGAATTTTGAAGCACTTTAAAATCCTGTAGCAAACATGTGATTTGGTCTAAAAGCAGTGAGATACAATGACCTTTTAAATATGGACCTATCAATGATAGTGAGAATGCATTTGGTAGTAATCATTGATTTTGAGTTATCTATAATGCCCTTTTTCATTTTAGTACACTTGCATGCAATGTGTGTAGTATTTTCATGAATGGTGTACACATTATCAGAATCTCTAGATGCAGAAAGAATGGTCTTTCATGATAGTTTGTCAATAACTTTGCAATCATCTTTATCAAATAGAACTAGATTACCATTGTCACAAAGTTGACTGACATTTAGCAAATTATGTTTAAGACCATCTACATAGAACACATTCTCTAACTTAGGCATTTCTTTAGTTTCAGGTATTGTGCCTTTTCCAACTATTTTTCCTTTCTTATTATTACCAAAGATGACAAGACCACCATCATATTTTTCTGAATAGCTAAATTTGGTCTTGTCTCTTGTCATGTGCCTAGAGCACCCACTATCAATATACCACTTGGTATTAGCATTAGAAACTTTTAAAGAAGTGTACACAAGCATGCTTATAGAGTTCAATTTCTTTGGGATCCACATCATTTTAGTCTTCACAAAACCTCTTGATGATTTAGGGGTATGGTGTAAGTGAGCATCAGTTTTTCTAATATACATGGGTTTCAATTTCACATATTTAGGACATGCATTGATCCTAGAGACAAACTTAGCCTTAGATTGATGATAAGCATTGAACAATAACTCATATTTAGGTCTAGTAGTAACATGTGTGAAAGGATATAAAGTGTAGATACTACCATTTTTAGCTTTGACAAAAATTGAGTGAGTTTTGTTTGATTGTACCTGAGTCGCTTTATCATCATTAAAGCCAATACTTATCTTGCCCAATTGCTTTGTGGATTGTTCCCAAATTTCATTAATCTTTTGCAATCTCTCTTCTAAGAATGTGTTAAGTTCAAGTTTGCACCTCTTTGTACTCTAACTAGTTTTTTGTGACCTATTTTTGGCAAGGTAGTAAACAATTAGTGAAATAGAGCATAATGTGGACAATTTTACCCTTATATGATTGATGAGTAGCTCCTTGGACTTCTGCAGTTCTAGATTGACTATTTCAGTTGCTTCTTCTAAGTGATGCACTTTTGGGCCAATCTTTCACATTTTGCAAGGACTTCATCAATCTCGGGATCCTCTTCATCTTCAGATTCTTACTGATCAGTTTCTGATTCTTGAACTGCTATAAATAGATAAGCTTCTTCATCACTCTCATTAGATGGATCTTGTTGCTCCTCCTCTAAACTTGAAACCCCACCAATGTAAAGAGCCTTTTTATTACCCTTTCCTTTGAACTTTGGGGCATCATAATACTTGTGCTTCTTTGTTTTGGGAGCATTATGACAATTCGCAATGTAATGTCCTTATCTTCCATATCCAAAATAATTTTGACCTTTTAGTTGCTTGGACTTCTTTCCCATCTTGAACTTTCTGAATTTTCTTACCACATATGTTATTTCATCTTCAGACTCTTCTGAACTTGATCCTTGCTTGCTTGAAACTTCAACTTCCTTACCTTTCAGAGCTGATTCTTTCCTTAATACCGAGGGAGGTCCAATTCTCATCTCATAGGCAGTGAGAGATGATTTTAACTAATCAATGGACATTCTGAAGATATATTTGTCTTCTAGTATAGTAACCTTGAGATTGAACCTTTCAGTCATGGTGTGCAGTATCTATTTGCACACCACTTTGTCTTCGATGTCTTCACCAAAGGCTCTCATGTCATTGACAACTTCCTTAATTCTGAAGAAATAATCAGCAACAATTTCTTTCTCATCCATCTTGATATCGTTGAACTTAACTTGATGAAGCTAATCTTATTTTCTTTGATGGTGTTGCTTCATTCGTGCACAGTTATAAGTGAATCCCAAATTTTCTTTGCACTTTTGCAATTTTTGACTCTTGTGAATTCTTACTTTTGTAATGCCTTGTATAAGGCATTTCTAGCTTTTCCATCAACTGATTTTGTCAACTTGTTGGCTGCTGAGAGGTTTGCAGGATCAAGAATGACAACGCCTTCCAATGTAGCATGCCAAACATCATAGGATATAGATAATAAGAAGGCCTCCATTTTAATCCTCCAAGTGTCAAAACTTGTGCCATAAAAAATAGGAGCCTTGTGGGTAGAACTATCTTCAACCATACATAGATCTTTATTGCCAGTGGTTAATTCGAGAAATGCAGACTTGTGCTCTGATACCAATTGATGAACCTAGACGGGGAGGGAGGCTAAATTCGGGTTCAACCCTAGCCCGACCATGAACTCGATCATGTGAACCCGAGTTTAACCCGTTTTTAATTTTCAGAACCTTGGGTTTGGAATTTCGGGCAACGAATTCGGGTTGGGGTCTTCTTTTTGAAAAAATATGTTGCTGCTATAAGGAATCAAACATCATCCCTTCCTTAAAACTTCAAATTTAGTTATACACTCTTGCCACTCTTCCAACACCGCCTCTTGTTTATATAAGATGAAACATTAATATTTAATATATAAAATTGATAGTTTGGACCATTTATTAAAATAAATTTAAAACATTAATTAAATTACAATAATATTTCCTCCCTTTAAATACAACAAAAAAAGGTTATAAATTATATTATTAACTACATCAATGACACAATTTTCACTATATCTAAAAATCAAATAAAAACAATAATCTCACTCAAATAATAGAGCATCGAGAACAAATATTAAGTATACATCTCATTAAATTAGCATGTTTTTTAGATCCTCATTAATATCTCTCGACATTAATACAATATTAACATTCTAATATATATTAATGTTGAAGTATTATTGACAAAAAATAAAGGAGTAGTATAACTTATATTACTTTAACTAATATGCTATACTATATATCTCGGGACACTAAAGAAAAAATTAATTTCATAAAATTAAATATTTAGATTAAATGATTTAAATCCATCAATTAATCTAATTGAGTTTTTAGACACATGACTAACTAATTAGAATAATATACTATATATCTTGGGACACTGTAACTCTTATATGATAAGTTATTACTTATTACTTTTATGGACAAAGTTAACTCCAATCCTAATGGCAATTGGACATTGTATATTCACATAGAGTGAACAAGAAATAGAAAGAAGACATTAGAAGGGAGATACAAGATATATATACACACACACACATATATCGACAGCAAGAAGGAAAAAATCCTGAAAAGGTAGAAAGTTGGTCAGATTATCGGAAACGAGATCCGCACCTTTAAGGTGATCCTTAGTCAGTTCCATTTGGTTATCTTCCGAATTTGTGAAATAGATATACGTATGTATTGTAAAGCTAAGAATAAAATGTGTATAGGTATGTTATGTGGATTATTTACATTTCAATTGGGGATTTTAATTAATTGATGTATAAATCATGCAAGCTAGTGTAGATCTTTGGTTGTACTAATGATTTGAATTGTAAGTGTTATATTAATCTTCAATTCAACTTTATCTTGTCTTAAAATTGTTTTATACAGTATATAACATGTTAGAAAATAAAATAATCTTATACATTTGAAAATAAATCAATGAATATTAACACATCATTTGAATTGTAAGTGTTATATTAATCTTCAATTCAACTTTATCTTGTCTTAAAATTGATTTATTGTTGATTAATTTCATACACTATTGCTCTTTGTAAACGAGCATTTATACAATATATAACATGTTGGAAAATAAAATAATCTTATACATTTGAAAATAAATTAATAAATATTAACACTAAGGTATTACTAAAAAAAAAAACTAGTATTTGATTAGCTTTCCAAGATAAAATAAATATATTTATTGGTCTAATGTTCGACGTGTAAAACACAATAAAATATTATGTAATAGTGTCGTCGTTGTTTTACACTTCGACAAAAAAGAATTTATAAAACCCTACAAATACTCTACTAAAATTAGTAAAGTGGTGAGTAGGGGTCGAACCCACAGAGACTGCATTGGTTGTGTTGTTAAGCTATCAAGATCTTGTCTAATTTAATTGAAAGAGAATTTGTTTTGTTTTTAAATTAAGTTGATGAAATTAAATAACATAAATAACTGATGGATACTGGAGATAGAGGGTCCTGGGAATTGACTTCACCACTAACCTTCTTGCAATGAAAGTTGTACTAATTTGGGACGTTTAATCTATGCATTCAGAAAAGAATGGCTACAAGCCAAATTCAGTTCTATCAAGAGGATTCATTCAACATACAATTAAGCATAACTCGTCTTCGCTTAGCATGGCCCATACATCAGACTAACTAATGATATGATAACCCATCTTCGCTTAGTACGAATTATAAAAACCCTAAATTGAATGATCGATGAAAACTATTGTATAACCTGTCTTAACAAAATCACAGAAATTGAAAAGAACTAAACCCTAATCATTGCAAACTTGCATTCATTCTACAAAAACAAAAGTAAATATGCAATGAAACAATACATTCAAATTGAAAGCAATAGCACAGCTATTGTTTATGTCTCGGTTATACAATCAATGCACAAAATAAATAATCCTCAAATTAATATACAAACTAAAACATTGAAAGACAGGTTAGGGTTACATCACTTCCCCAGAATGGTGTTTAGCCACTCATGATCGGAGGTCCAGGCTTGAACGATGATGAAGTCGCCGTCGTCTTGCCCGTATCGTCACGAATCGCCTCTATATATATCTCTCTGCTTCCCCCCTCCAGAATACCCTAGTTTTTCCTCCTTTCGTCGTTTTTACTTTGCGAAAACAAACCTATGGGACACCTGGCCTTCCCAAAGTGGCAAGTGCGCATAAGAAAATGGCACTTGCTCCTCACAAAGTGGCATTTGCGCCCAAAAAGTGGCAGCTGCGCAAATAGGGCAGAAAGTTGATGAAAACGTCCCCCCTCCAGAATACCCTAATTTTTCCTCCTTTCGTCGTTTTTACTTTGCGAAAACAAACCTATGGGACACCTGGCCTTCCCAAAGTGGCAAGTGCGCATAAGAAAATGGCACTTGCTCCTCACAAAGTGGCATTTGCGCCCAAAAAGTGGCAGCTGCGCAAATAGGGCAGAAAGTTGATGAAAACGTCCGTTTTAGGAAATTTTCGTGAAATATGAAATTGTGCAGAATTGAATTTCCTTCAACCCAAGCGGAGTTTGGGTCGTTTTGACAATCGTGTACGGAGATATGGTCTGAATACCAAAATGGGTCCAAGACTTTTTAGGGCTGAATTGGCCCAATCTTCAATGCGAATAGGCCTAACACCATCTGTAGCCCGATTGCACTATTATTAATTAGAATTACCCTTAACCACCTGAAATCCTGAAAATATTAAAATTATTAATAAAAACATGAAATAAATATTACTAAGACACTAATTCATATAATTTTAAGGGCATTGAATATGCAATATTCATTACTTATCATCTAATATTACATAAGAGAAGCTGTTGGCATTATGGTTAGAGCCTTTGCATTTAGAAAATTGGAGCCAGGTTCAATTCTTCATGGTAGTTGAATTTTTATACATATTGAGGTCGGGTTACTAGGGTTCGCAATACGGGCTGGGCTCGGGTTGGAATTAATAGTAGTCCAGGCCCAACACGAATTCAAAAAGACAAAGACATCTCTAGACTCAGCATTGATGAACTGGAGTCATCTCTCACAGCTTATGAGATAAAAATTGGACCTCCTACTCAAACACGGAGGGAGTCAGCTCTAAAAACAAAAGAAGTGGAGGTTCCAACTAAAAAAGAAGCAAACTCTAATGACTCTGAAGATGAAATGGCTTACATAGCAAGAAAGTTCAAAAAATTCAAGATAAGGAGAAAAGCAAAGCAACAACAAGGACAAGGTTGTTTTGGGTGTGGAAATCAAGGTCACTACATAGCTAATTGTCCAACTGCTCCCAAGAAACAAAAATACAAGAAGTTCAGTGCTCCACAGTACAAAGGAAAGGGCAAGTAAAATACCTTTTACACCGGTTGGGATTCAAGCTCAGAAGAAGAAGAACAAGAATCATGAGATGAGAATGACGAAGAGACATGCTTGTTTATGGCCTTACAAGAATTAGATGTGGCTAGTTCAGATTCTGAGAGTGAAGAAGAACCTGATGTTGATGAAGCCCTTGCTGAATGTGAAACGTTGGCATAGAAGTGTAGTGAACAAAAGAAACAATTGAAAAAGGGCTAACTCAGAGGTACAAAAATCGAAGGAATTGCTTGTCAAGCACTTAAGGGTAAAATTGTCTACCTTATGTGCCCTTTCACTTACTATATGCTATCTAACTAAATACAGGACTCAAGAACCAAATTAGAGCACCAAAAGGTACAAACTAGAACTGAGTTCATTTTTTGAGGAGAGATCTCAAAAGATGCATGAGATTTGGGAAAAATCTACAAAGCAATTGGGTAAAACAGGTATTGGCTTTGACGACAAAGCCACTAGGGTGAAATCAAACAAATCCCACTCAATTTTTGTTAGAGTTGAGAATAGTAATATATATACTTCATATCCTATTGTTAATGTAACTAGTAGACCAAAATATGAAATTCTATTTAATGCTTATCATCAATCTAGGATTAAGAATGCATTTGCTAGAATTGCATGTCCCAATTATGTGAAGCTGAAGCCCATGTATGTTAGAAATATAGATCTATACATACACATAGCACCTGTAACTTCAAAAGGGTTGATTAGAACTAAAATGATGTGGATTACTAAGAAATTGAATTCTGTAAGCATGCTTGTCTACACTGCTTTGAAAGCTTGTAATGTCAATACCAAGTGGTTTATTGATAGTGGTTGTTCTAGGCACATGATAGGAGATAAGACCAAATTTGCTAACATTGAAAATTTTGATGGTGGTTCAGTTATTTTTGGAGATACTAAGAAAGACAAAATTGTAGGAAAAGACACAATACCTAAAATCAAACAAATGCTTATGCTAAGTGATGTGCTCTATGTAGTGGGTTTAAAGCATAACTTGTTAAGTGTGAGTTAATTATGTGACATTGGTAGCTTAGTAAATTTTAACAAAGAAAACTGTAATGTTATTAATAAACAATTCGATAAAATTCTTTTTACTACATGTAGACCTCCAGGAAATGTCTACATTAATCATGAAGACTCCTCACACAGTGTTTGCAATTTTACTAACATGGAAAATTCAACACTTTGGCATAAAAGGTTAGGGCATGTGCATTCCAAGAACATAAAATTTTTTATCAAGCATAAATCTGTTAGAGGTCTTCCAAATTTGTCTCTGAATGAAAATCAAGTATGCAATGCTTGCCAACAAGGCAAGCAGACAAAAATCTCTTTTAAAACAAAGGAAGTAAATACCTCTCAACCACTTGATATTGTGCATATGGATTTGTGTGGACCCATGAGGACTACAAGTATTGGTGGCAGCAAGTACTTTATGCTTGTCATTGATGATTATAGTTAGAATGACTTAGATTTATTTTCTAAAAGAAAAATCTGAAGCTATAATCCATTTCAAAAAGTTTGTTAACCTTGTTAAAAATGAGAAAAGTTACAGGGTTAAAAGACTTAGATCTGATTTTGGAACTAAGTCCATCATGAAAGAATTCAATGATTACTATGACTCAAAGGGAATCAAGAAAGAATTCTTAATAGTGAGAACACCTCAACAAAATAGGGTTGTTGAAAGGAGAAACAGGACAGTTCAAGAAATGGGAAAAACACTTCTGTTTGAGAAAAATTTATCCAAGTATTTTTGGGCAAAAGTGGTAAACACATCGGTCTATATTATCAACAGAGCTCTTTTAAAATCAAACTCGACAAAGACACCTTTTGACTTGTGGTTTGGGAGGCCTGCCATTGTGCATTAGTTCAAAATCTTTGGAAGTAAATGATTCATCTACAACAACCATGATAATCTGGGAAAGTTGGACTCAAGAGCTGATGAAGGCATCTTTCTGGGATATTCTACAAAGAGTAAAGCCTACAGATGTTATAACGTGAGAACCAAGAAAATGGGGGAATCTATTCATGTGAAGATTGATAAAGAGGGCACTATTCCAAAGGAAGACTCCGAAGAAGATCTTCCTCCAGAAGCTGAAAAGGAAAATAAGTAACCTAACTCATCTACTACTATTGAGGAAGAAAGAAGAGAACCTCAATATCCAAATCTAGAAAAGAAAGTCCAACAAGAAAATATTCTGGGAAACAATAAAGGAAATGCTCTCACAAGAGCTAAGAAGAAGGCATTACCACTTGTAGCTGAGGATGATCATAATCACTTTACTATGTTATCCTCCATTTAACTAAAGAACAACTCCAAAGTAAAAGATGACCATGATTGGATAACAGTGATACAAGAAGAACTACATCAATTTGAGAAGAATGATACTTGGATTCTTATGCCCAAGCCAACTAATAAAAATGTTATTGGATCCAAGTGGATCTATCAGAGAAAAATGAATGAAGAAGGGACAATCAACAGAAATAAAGCTCGACTGGTCTGTAAAGGATTTGCTCAAATCGTCGGATTAGACTATGACGAGACTTATGCTCCAGTTGCTCTATTAGAGTCAATCCAAATGCTTCTCTCATTTGCATGCTACAAGAGAGTAATGGTCTATCAAATGGATGTCAAGTCTCCTTTTCTAAATGATGATCTATTAGAAGAAGTATACATTGAGTAACCTGAAGGATTTGTCGATATGAAGCATCCTCAACATGGTATCAAGCTCAGAAAAGTGCTCTATGGTCTTAAGCAAGCTCCAAGAGCATGGTATGACAAACTCCACTCCTTTCTCATTAAACAAGGTTTTCAAAGAGAAGAGGTCGATGGCACACTCTATGTGAGGCACTCTAAATCAAACTTTTTAATTTTACAAATCTTTGTGGATGATATTATGTTTTGTGGTACACACTTGAGTCAAACCACTCAATTTGTGGCACTTATGTATTCTAAGTTTGAGATGTCCATGTTAGGCACTTTGAAATACTTCTTATGACTTTAAATCATTCAATATGCTAAAGGTATATTCATATCTCAAGGGAAGTATGCAAAAGAAATTTAAAAAAAAATTAACATGGATGATTCTAAACCAATGTCTAGTCCCATGTGTGTCACCACAAAATTGTCCAAAGAGTGTACCATTGACCCTATTAATAATACACTTTACCGATCCATGATAAGAAATCTTCTATACCTTACTGCATCAAGACCTGACATCATGTTTGCAGTTAGTTTAGTGGCTAGATTTCAAAGTGATCATAGAGTTTCACATTTGAAAATTATCAAAAGGATCCTTAGCTATATTAAAGGCACCACTAGACTTGGATTGCATTATACCCCATCTTCAGTGTTGTCTCTTGTGGCCTTCTTCGATGCTGATTGGGACGGTTCACAAATTGATAAAAAAAGTACCTCAGGATGTTGTTATATGTTTGCAAATAATGTGGTTTAATGGCTTAGCAAGAAGCAAGCTTCTGTGTCTCTCTCCACCTCAGAAGCTTAATAAATTTCAGCTGCACAAGCTTTCTCTCAAGCATTGTGGATGAGAACCACACTCACAGATTTTGGCATTGAATTCTCTACTCCTACTACCATCTTCTATGATAACCAAAGTGCTATTGCTATTAGTAAGAACCACACTTTACATAATCGAAGCAAACACATAGACATCAAGTATCACTTCCTGAGGGACAATGTACAAAAAGAAATATACTCATCGAGTATATCAATACTAACGCATAGTTAGTAGATATTATGACAAAACCCCTACCTCCGACCAGATTTGAGACTCTTCGCACTGCCTTAGGTCTCACCCTTCTTCCCCACTAACTCTCTATTTTACTACCCTTTTTACTTTCATTGTCAAAAAGGGGGAGAAAGAAGTTAGGGTAAGAGGTTAGGTTTTTGACATTATAAGGTAAAAGGGGGAGATTGATGGTCTGGGAAGCCCATGAGTATGTTTGCCCAAGTTTAAATGTCAAAAGGATCTGTAGGTGCATTAGTGTAACTTTACATTAAATGCATTTACTAGCCTTAATTTCACGGTTTAATTAATTGTCTTGCTTCATTATATTTTTTCATGTATATGCTCTAATTTAGTTGTAGGGACATTCTGGGCATTTCAATTCAAAGGGCAAATTGGTTTGTTTATTAAAAGGGTAGTTTTGTAAATTAGTTTGTTAGGTCAAATGAAACCCTAAAGGGTGGTCCTATAAATAGATAAATAAATTCATAAGGAAGTGTGGGCAATCACTATTTGAGGCGTATAGAGATATTCAGAAGAGTGATATTTGCATAGTGTAAGAAAATTAAAAAAAAGAGAGGCTAAGAGTGAAAGGTTGATACATATATCATCTTCTCCAAGCACATAAATAGAGGGTGTGACAGAAAAGAATAAAAAATATCTGGAGAGAAAGCTTAGAGTGAGAAACAATAAGAGATGGTGAGATTTTAAAAAGAGAAACTGAGTCATTAGCCACCATCAGCGTTGAAGGATTTCTATTCAGCTAATGACGCCATCTCAAGCTGAGGTCCTATTCTTCATAGTCGCCAATGAGCTTAAGTTTAGACATCTTCGTCGGCTCAAATCATGGCTCTGTTGATCATGTCTTTACATCGCATATGAATTTGTGCTCGTGGTCCGTTGGCAACTTAAATTGCTTGATCGCCATCTTATAGAATGGAATACCTGTTCAATAGTTCATCTATCGCTTGGTTGGTTGGTTCACTCTGTTTAGTTCTGTTCATTGTGTCCATGGTTGCCAATTGCGAATCTCATATCATAGACTCTTTGATGATTTCATACTGATGGTGATGAGCTCTAACTTTTAATTTGGATTTACTCGCCTAAGTCTTATAGTGAATCTATTGTTGAAGAATCAAACTCTCCAAGCGTCAAATTATCACTATGAGCATGTTTCTCTTTCATAAGAAGTTGGTTTAAGGTATGATATGTGTTTAAAATAATCAATCTCTTTAATACATCACAGGTTCACTTGAAAATCTTTTTGTTCTGAAGTTTTTGTTTGGTTCACTAAATCTGTTTAGATGTTGCTGGTGCATTAAACTTGTGGTTTTGATGATTCAATATTGATGTTGTTGAAAAGTTCTTGGTGTTCGAAATTGATATATTGTTGACTTATGATTTAATTTTTGCTGAATTAAAACTCTATTGTGCTAAAGAGTTATTGCTGATTCTGGAACTCAAATATTGCTATTTGGAATTATTATATTGCTGATTCTGGAATTCAAATATTGCTGTTTGGAATTCTAATATTACTGATTCTGGAATCCAAATATTGTTGTTTGGAATTCGTATTTTGCTGATTCTGAAATGTTCATATTGTTGATTTGGAATTCAAATATTGCTGATTTGGAATTTAAATATTGTTGATTCTGAAATGTTCATATTGCTGATTTGGAATTCAAATAATGCTGATTTGGAATTCATATTGCTGATTTGGAATTCATAATGCTGATTTGAAATTATTGGTTGTTGATTTTGGATTACTATTTGTTGACTTGGAATTGCTGATTTGCTGTTCAAGAAATACTATTTTTCGTGATTTAAATAGCGCCTATGCTGTCTTTGTTTTAAACTTCTTGTGTTACTAACTTCTACTTGGCTGTAGTTGTGTTTGTGTTTAAGAACAGGTATCAAGACAAGCAATACCAAGACAACTGTTTAAACTGAATATACCAAGTCAAATGGAAATTCAAGAAGCTAAGGATGGGATTCCTTGAAAGAGTGTTCTACTACAAGTCCGTTGCAGCTACACTCAAGGGTGTACTCATTGAAGACTATCTTTGAAGAAATTCAAGCATCAATTGTGTATCAAGAATTCAAGAGTTCGAGTGTCATTATCTGCCAAGAAGTCAAGTGGTCGTGTCATTATCAAGTTGGACCTTGAAGACTAACTATCAGAGCTTGAAGATTTACAAATCGACTTTGAAGAGCTATAATCAAAGTTTGAAGAGTTGCTGCTCATTACATCGTACTGACTCCACTATCACTATGTATAGTCCAAGTATTGGGATAGTTTGGACAAGGAGAGTGTGAGTGATTGTGGTGAGAGATAGCTTGGGCTTTGGGAAGCCTAGGCTGGGTTGAGAGCGAAAAAGCTATTGTGAGAATTGGTTAGAGTGGTTCAGGCCTAAGGAGGTTGTGAACTGGGTTGAGAGCTAAAGTGACTATGTGGTGAGTTGGGTGAGTGAGAGAGTGATTGGAGAATTATTGTACTACCCTTTCTGACATAGTGGAGCTCAGTTCGAAGAGGTTTTTTACCCCACGTTGGGGTTTTCCTCTATAAATCTGTGTGTCCATAATTGTGTGATTGCATGTGCCAGCCAAACTTGGAATATTAAGAAGAAAAATTGAAGAACTTGTTTACCCCCTGCCCCTCTAGGTTCATCAAATTGCATGTTATAGATGTTTACATCTTGTGATATATATATTATTTTGTGCATATACGTGCTATATGTTTGACATGAGAGCATATTGTGGTATATGTTGGATTTGTATACATATGTGAGATATATGTATGAATGTGAACATATTTGTGTTATGTGTGGTATGTAAGAGTATGATGTATGTGAGGGTTGCTGTAAGGCATAAGCATGTGTAGAAAAGTTTGATAAAAGTGCTATATGTGATATGTTGCCTAATCTACACACACACGCGCACACACACACACACACACACACACACATATATATATCAATATTTTTCCCAAGTGAACCATATATGGGGTTCAGAGATGTCTAACCCTGTTATGGAAGTGGTAAATTATCCACTAAGGTATGACCGTTGGAGTTGTCAATCATACCGAGACTAATGCCTAGAAATCAAAGTAGTCCAAAATCATGTGATCATCGGAGTTGTCCAATCACAATGGCAAGACCAATATACTGCCAATAATGTATGATCTTTAGAGTTGCCCAATCATATGACTATTGTCGGACTTGACCAGCACTACATGACCTTCGGAGTTGACCAATCATGTATAAGTATCAGATTATGACTGAAAAAGATGTAAATTTTGTAAGGACCGGAATTATTTTGACTGGTTCCGGATGAATTTTGACCGGATTTATTTTTTTTTTCGAATAAATTAAATTCGGAAAGATGTGGGTATATATATATATATATAGATTGGACGGGGACATTTATATATATAAGATTATATACATAGAGAGAGAGGTGGAGAAAGTATATGAATACGGGATTTTGTATGGACGGAGGATGCATATATATATATATATATATGGAAATATATATATTTATATGGAATATATTTATATTTAATTATAAATATATTTATTGGTACATGTATTATTAAACATGTATATAGAGGTGTATTTGTGTAATAAATATGTGTATGTACTATGATATGTGTACATATACATGTGTGGGATATTTAATATATGTGATGTAATGTATGTATATATATAAATAATATACATATATATATTTGTGTGGAGGAGGATAAGTAGGCAAAAGTATGTGGACAAAAAGAAAGGAAGAAGAAAAGAGACCAAAAGTGGTCTTCGGCTGAGAAGAGAAAAAGAAGGAGAAAAAAAGAAGAAAGAAAAGAGAAAGAAAAGAAAAAAAAGAAAAGAAGAAAGAAAAGAGAAAAGGGAAAAGAAAGAAAAAGAAAAGAGGAGAGAGAAGGAGAAGTCGGGGAGAGAGAAACCAGGGGAAGGAGGGGCCGCCGATCTCGGCGCCGGCGGTGGCTTGGCTGTCGGCGGTTTGCGGTGGCCGAAGGGGTTGAGATGGTGTGTCGGTGACGTGGGGTGGCTCGGTGCGATGGAGCCGTTCGCGAAGAGGGTCCGTTCGGCAGTTGGTGCGCTCGTCCGGCAGGGGATTCACGGCCGGTGAGGCGCTGTTCGGCCGGGGTTGAGCTCGGCGAGTTCGTGGGTTTGCTGGCGGTGGGCTGGTGACGGCGGCTTGCGGTGGTGTCGCTCGGCGGTTCGGCTGAGCACGACTGGGTCGTTTTTGACTCGGTTGGGTTGGGTTCATGGTGGTCCGATCATGTAGAGGTGATGGTTGGTCGGGGAAGACGACTGGAGGTGTGAGACTGGGTTCGGCTGAATGGCGGTTCATGGTGGCTGTTGGTGGTCGATGGAGGTTCGATTTGGACAGCCCGTAGTGGTCACGGTTGTGGGTCTATTTGGCTGTGAATTGTTCATGGAGCTTCAATGGGCTGGTTCGCATGGTTTTTGCTTGGGGTTGATGATGGTGGGGGTGACCATGGTTGATGGGCTATCATAGTTGATAGTGAGTATATGGAGTTCGGCTATGGGGCCTTGGCAGCCATGTGGAGATTTCTCACGGTTTGGGTATCAATGGAATTGGCCCCATGACAGTGGATAGTTCAGCTGGGTTGGGCTTCCATATTAGGTTTGGTTGATGTGAATTGGGCCTCAAGTTGATTAAATTGGGCTTAAGAGAAGGGTTGAAAATGAAATGGGCTGCCACCTTGGACCTTATTTATGTTAGATTGAAATTTATTTGGGCTTTGTTTGGACAGCCACGAATTGGGGCTTGATAGCCAAAATGATTATGTACGTATATACGGGCTTGAATTGTACATGGGCTTGCACAAATAACTTGGACCAATTATGGAAATTAGAAAGGGCAAGGAAATGGTTCAGAGGATTGTCGTGTGGGCTTTGACACGGGACTTGACCGAGCAAGGAAATGGACAGCTTGGCAGGCACAGACCGGTTGAGAGCGGGACTTAAGGCAAGTTGATTCTTGCCTCTATCTCCTACGTATATATTTTAAATACGTCGTTAATTTTACATATGTTCTCTTAATTGTTCATATGTGGTATTTATATATATATATAGGTGCTTATATATATATATATAAGTGTTGTTATAGTATATATATATATGGGTATATATATATATATATATATAATTGGGATATTGAAGCATGCTAGATTTAAATGCTTGTGAACATTGTGATATTTATAGGTGTAGATTGAGCCCATGTCAAACATGCTAAATTATTTTATGTTTAGCTATGTGTTATTGCTTATGCATAGGTGGATTTTATGCATGGATTGGAATATGTATGTGATTATATATTGGAAAATGGTAGAGATGCACGCTAAATATGATTATAGCCTCAATGAACATTTGAGAAGCATGGTTATGCTAAGTGTCATATATGTGCATAATACGTGTGTAGGTGATGCAATATATATATATATTAATATATATATGGTGATTAGAATGAATGTTAGACGCTCGTGATGAATGTATGCATTGAATGAGAGTATGACTATATTTATGCTAATGCATGTACATATGTGAATTATATGCATGATTTGACATGTACGTGACTACATGTGGGATTACATGAATGAAATGATGCTATCTATATATAGAGAATGTATGCATGGGTGAAGCATGATAAAAATGTGCTAAAGTTGAAGTGTTTTGCATATGTGAGGTGTTGTGCAAGTGTTGGAACATGTATGTGCTATATGTATTGGAATGTGGTGAAAAGTAGGCTAAATACTTCTTTTTAGTATTCATAAGCATGGGTTGATGCATGAAAATATTATGCTATGTATATATGCATCCATATTGCATATATGGGAGGGAAATGACTCGTATATGGTTACATGTGGGTTTATGTGGAGATGGAATGCATGCTATGTGCTTTTAACTAGCTTAGGCATTGTGAGGCGTGAATATTGAAATGTTTAGTATTTATATGTTCGAAATGCATATATGGTGCCGTTGTGAGGAAACGGGGAAGTGTGGGTGAGTTACCTAGAGTAGGTCAATACTCGATTATGGTTGTGGTCATAAAGTGAACAAATCACCCAGAGTAGGTCAATACTCGGTCACGGTGAGGGCGTTGGAGCGATTACGTCACCTTGGAGTAGGTAAATACTCGATGACAGTAGTCTACCCACCCTGGAGTAGGTAAATACTCGGTGGCGGTGCTGATATGGTCTAACCACCTTGAACCATTTAAGACTCGATGACGGTGCTGATATGGTCTAATCATCTTGAGTCAAAATAGGCTCAGTGGCGGTGCTGATATGGTCTAACCACTTTGAGCCACGTAATACTCGGTGACGGTGCTGATATGGTCTAATCACCTTGAGTAAACAAATAATTGGTGACGGTGCTGATATGGTCTAATCACCAATGGGCAAACCAAAATATTGCCCCGCAAGTATGACGTTGGCGGAGTAGGTCAAGGTCGTGAGATGGTTGTGGGAGGCGTTCCAGGTCACATGATTGGTTGAGAATCATGTTAGGATATCGGGTTGAGCCCGAGATAGAGACAAGTGTGTGAACTTGCTTACATTATCGATTGTGAAGCATGCTTTGTGTTTAACGCATTCTTATATATGCGTTGTTTGTGACAGAACATGATATATGTTGGATATCTATTGCTTTTGCGCATGTTGTATGGTTTAAATGCATCTTCATTGCATTTGGGATTGCTACTTGACGAGTAGGAGATGTAGTGGTTGATTTACATCGGTTATGTAGATGTGTTGACATATATGTTCTATATACATATTGGTGCTGAATGTTTACTGCTTTCAAGCATGTTGAAAATGATTTCTAAAATCATGTATAGTGGATTTTGTATGTTCATATATGCTAGAGTAGCCATATATATCATTGGTTCATGCATGCTAGGTGGGGCATGGTCTTAAATATTGTGATATATTTAAGTGCATAAGTATATTTTTGAGAATATGTGAGGATCGGCCTGCTGCAGCAGTGATAGTATGGTTCTACATACCTTGTTGGGCCTTTGAGCTCACCCCCTCCCAGGTTTTGCAGGTGTTGCTGGTTTTGGAGTCAGTTGGGGAAACTGATAGCATCAGTTACAGAGGTAGTAATTAGATTCCTTAGAATCTAATTTATGTTCAGGATTTTGGATAGATAGATGTATTACATTTGGATTAAATGTATGAGGCGATTACGTAGATTCAGTTCCTTCAGTTGTATTTACTCATGTGATGTATGTATTTAATACGGACATTCAAGGACTGAGGCATGTATATTTATGATTGTTTATGCATGTTGTAGAAATATTGGGGGGACACGGGCCCAGAAGTGTCCATATTTACTGTTAGATATAAATGCTGGGGGGACATGTGCCCAGAAGTGTCCATATGAATTGTAAAGCAGGTGTAATATGCCAGGAGCTGATTATTTAGAATGGGTCATGCCCGATTTTCGTAAAAATAATAGGAAATTGAATTGTATGATCAGGTGGAGGTTATGTCGTGAGGGTGATCTCACGGGGTTCACACCTCGGTTTCCGGGCCTCGGGAATCGGGGCGTGACAAATCTAAAGATTCTTATGTGTTTAACTATTAAGTATGATGAATATGTCGAATGAATATATGAATTGTATTAAATTGGTTTGACATGCAAGCATTGAACATGTCATATAGAGTAACGATATCATGATTACATATCATGGTGGTCGGTATCGGGTCTATGCCTAGGTGGGTTGGGATATTCCTACTGGGCTAGTTGTTTACTCACCCCTCTCCCCAAACATTTTTACAAATAAGGCACCAGTGGTGGATGAACTTAAGTAGCTTGTGAGGAGCACTTGGATATATTTTTGAGTTATTTTGGATATTGTACATGTTTGTATTCGTGCCAAATTATAGTATGAGATTACTTTTGAAGTTGTGTCACGCCCTAGTTCCCGACTCCCAAAAACCGAGTGTGATTATGTTTACCGAAGTGATGATTTTGATGCATCGAACATGTATCGACAATGCATCGACCAAAACTCACTCTCAGTACTTTTGGTTTCTAAAAATCCTGCAGGTTTTTTGATGCATCGCTCCTATCATTTTGATGCATCGAAGGATCGATGCATCGAAAGGGACATTTTGATGCATTGAAATGTCCAAACTGATGCACCTGTAGAAAATCCTATAACTATGCAAATGGCCATTTTTGACATTATAAGTCCTTTCCATCATCGTACCCCATTCATACAACTTTGAAATCATACATGAAAGATACTAACATCATGTCAATATATTACACATATCATCCAACATATATCATATTCATTTACAAGCAACACATATAAGAATGGATTTAAACATGATTCATGCTTCATAATAAACAATGTAAGAAATTTAATACACTTGTCTCCTTTTCGGACTCAACCCGATACCCTAACATAATTTTTGACCAACCATGCGACTTGGGACACTTCCCACACAATTTTAGAATTTGTCACTGAGTATTACCTACTCCAAGGTGATTAGACCATCATTGAGTATTTATCTACTCCAGGTGACTAGGTTATTCTACCAGTTTTACTGTTCTCCTCACAAGGGCCCTATATATGCATTTCGAGTATATAAAGATCAAATATTTAAATTTCATGCTTCACAATGCATAAGCCAGTTATAAAAGCACTTAGCATGCATTTCACCTTCACAAAGTCACACCTATAGATTACCTATACATGTAAAACCTAGCATACAAATTCACAAATGCTCATAAACTTCACTTAAGCACATTTTAGTCATGCTTCACCAATGCACACATTTTCTATATAAAGATAGCATGCATTTAACTCACATAGCATCACATAACATAATTATGTTCATTTAACACATTTTCACATAAGTGCACAAAACCTAGTATATGAGCATACATGCTAATTTCTCTCACTCATTCACCCCTCATATCATGTATAATACCATATATAAATCAATTGCACACAAGAGACTAAAGAGAAGTTAAAAAACATCACATCTCGCTCATCTTACCACTCTAAATCATACAATACACATCCTTAGCCCTCACCGTTTCACCCAAAACCCTAGAATCAACAATTAAATGAGAAGAAGAACCCCTACCTCAAGTTTTATGGCCTTCAAAGCACTTCACAAATTTTCTAGCGATGTGTATCTTGCTGGAACACACGTTTGTTCAGTTCAAATTGAAGCCCTAGCCATTCCTTACGTATCATCCTTCTTCGGCGAAACCCGAATCATAACCAAAAGCTTCTAAAACCTAGAGAGAAGGAAGAGAGGAGAAGAGGGAAGAAGATAAGAGAGATGAACAGCCATGAGAATGGCTGACTCTCTCTTAGCCATATGTTTTAAATGGCATCTTGGCATGTAAAATGTCTAAAACGCCCCCAGGCCACTTAACGTACTTTCCTGGACTCCGTTTTTGATTTTGAAAACTGTTATGGCCTCGAAATCCCTTCCTCTACTCTCTAAATATTTCATCTAGGCCATTGCCAAAAATAATTATTTTCTAGAATTTTTTGGATTCCTAGGCCCTAATTTGACCAAAAAGTCAATCCTCTCCAGATCTTTCAAAAAATTACCACAACCCTTAAGACACTTTCCAAACATGTTCTCCACACTCAAAACAGTCTTTACACCATGGACATATGTAATTATGTGAGAGCATTTCATTTATATGTATGGATTTGTATAGTTAGAATCCATGGTGGATGTATTAAGTATTAGAGAAAATATGAATGAAAAGTAAGTTTTTTGATCAAATGTATGAGATGTATGGTTTTGTCAATTCTTATGCATGTTTTAAAGTGGTATAGTAAGATAGGTGGCCATAGTACACTTTTGGAGATGAATTACACGTTACACAGGTTTTGAATATTTGAAGAATTCTATAGAATTTCCTGTTGCGAAACTATGATGCATTGTAATAATCATTGCGATGGATCGTAGTTTTACGATGCATCGTAACCTCCATTACGATGGATCGTAAATTGGAGAGGAAAGTATGTTGAAAACCTACATGTTACAATGGATGATGCGATACATCCATAATGAATAACAGATTACAATGTATCATAATCTTCATTACGATGGATCGTAATCCTCAGTTGGTTTAAAAATTTAAAAGTTGATTTGATGTGCATGCATGACCATGTGTGGGGCTATTGAGATGAATTGTTGTAAATTTATACATTTATAATTATATATATATGATTAGGCTTCAAAGACAATGAAAGTATGTGCGGTCCATTGGGATTTAATGGATGTACTTACCTCAAAATTCAAGCCCAGAGATGGGATTTCTAGTGACTCAGATTTATGGGGCATGACAGGTTGGTATAGGAGTGTAAATGTCGATGAAAGATGTTGATGTTTGAATCAATCACTCCCTTTCTTGTAATACCCCACTCCAACACATGATATGATATTGTCCGCTTTGGGCCTGAGCCCGCACGATTTTGCTTTTGGGTTTTACCCCAAAAGGCCTCATACCATTTGAAGAGAACATACTACCACTACAAGAAAATTAGTTTTTTATTGCAGACTTTTTAGGGCGGGCCCGCATAGCCCGTCTTAAAAGTTACTTTTTATAACGGGCCTGCATGGCCTGTTATAAAAAAATACATTATTAAGGCGGGCTTAATGGCCCGCAATGAAAAATAGTTTCCAGGACGGACTAAAAGCGCCTTAGATAATTATATTATTCAAGGCAGTTTTGAACTGCTATAACTAAAGAAATATTTGAAGACACTGCCCCACCGCCTTTAATTATCTAAATTTTGTGAGCCAAATGTTTCGCGCCATATACCCACAGTAAAGTAGATTATATTAAACACAAATAAAAAAAAAATTTCTATCACCTGTACCTGTTCTCGATCAGTCCATTTCCCCTCTCGATAGAACCCTAATTTTCTCTCTGGTTCAAGTCCACCAGCACTAACCGTAGGGCTTCCCTCTCACTCGATTCCCCCATTCCATCTCTAATTTCATTCATTTGGTTCTGGTTGCTAGTTATTACCTCTCACTCCAACCTAAGGCTTACCTCTAACGATAACAATCGATTACCATCTGACAACCACCGGTGACGACTTGCAAGAGTTTCTCTCAACAGTTTGTAACTTCCTCATTACGCTCAAGTCATTCATCGTACAGGTTGGTGTATTTGAATGACTTCACAATTTCTTGTTATTGTAGTTATTTGGTACTGTTGGATGTCTTCCATTATTGGTGATTGGGATTTTGAGTTTGAGTGTTTGTTGAATTGTTTCACATTGTTGCAGGTTGGGTTTTTTCTGTGGATTGAGTGTGAGTGTGTTGTTGGATGCTTAGAATTGTAAATTTGGTGTGTATTGAGTATATTTATTGGCTATAAGGGCTTCTTTGGATTTTCAAATTGTTTCATTTTCAGAATTTTTTGTGTATTGAGTGTGAGTGTGTTGCTGGATGATTAGAATTGCAAATTTGGTGTGTATTGAGTGTGTTTATTGGCTATTATTAGGGCTTCTTTGAAATTTCAAATTGTTTCATATTGGGTATTTTTTGTGTATTAAGTGTATGTGTCGCTGGATGCTTAAAATTTCAAATTTTGTGTGTATTGAGTATGTTTATTGGCTATTATGGCTTCTTTATAATGTTGTTGTGAACCATCCTACCAATGTAGCCATAACCAGCAGCTTGTGAAGATTCGATCATCAATATAGCATTTGGACCTGAAGGCTCCATAATGTTGTAGCCCATCCCATCAGTGTGTTTCACTCCCCAACTACTACTAGTACCACCACCAGAACTTCTGTAATGGCAGTTCCTCCTTTTCTTGTGCAAATGGATAGGTCTATAACCACCAGAATTAGTACTATTGAAGCCTTACCAGAGTTCTCTCTCTATTGTTTCTCTCTCTGTATGTTTTTGTGTTTAGATCTATGTGATTGATTTTGTTTCTATTGGAGATGGGTCTTTACTCCCAGCTAACATTTTCCTTGTTTCTTCACTTGGGTTCTTCTAGTTATGCACCTTAGGTTTTCTAATTAATTTGATTGATTGTTTGTTTACCTTCATTAATTAGTAATTTCTGGTGAGAGATTTAGTTTTATACATGAAAGTCATTGAGGCATTTGCTGTGTTGATTTGTGGGGTGCAATGTTGAGTCGAGTCTAATTTAACAATCTAACTCTTTCTTGGTAACAACTCGTTATGCGAGATACTTGTTTTGGTCTATGTTAATAGTTTTTTTTTTTTTTTTTTGTAAGTTTACGAGAGTTGTGGAGACTGTAAAACAGTTCTTACTTCGTTATCCCATTGCGTGGGAATTATGGTGTATGCTTTTGCCCCTTGTGTGCAGTAGGTGATATAAACCTTTAATTTGGGTATGTCTATAGATATGTATATATTTAGTTTGATTTTTCTTAGATTTGATTTCCAGCTCCTCTTTGGAAGTGTTTGTGCTTCTTAGATCTTAGAATAGTTTCAAAAGTTTTTGAAAATTAAAAAAAAACTCTATGAATTGAAATAGAACATAGATAATATAGATGTTGCTGGACTTTTTGAAATCATCATTTTGATAGTTCTGTTTTTGTTTTGCTACAATAACAATGTGTGTACATGAATTGCATCTCTTGTAGCATCTTTTGATCAACAAATGATATTTCTTATAAAATATAAAATAAAAGGAAAAGGATTCTAGCTTCATCTTCTGTTGATTCTCAGAATCAATTATTATTAACTAGGACACTGTTAGATTAACTCTAAATGAGATGTCCTACCCCCTTTGTCTGTTGAAGTAAATTTAAACCCATTGTAGTTTAGATCAGTTAAGTGCAGTGGTCCCAAGGCACTGTTCAATCCAGCACAATGTGGAAATTCTCCATCGATATCCAGGGTTCTTTTATAGGCAAAGAATTTAGTTTTCTGCACCAAATTCTTGTAGCAACTGAGGAAGCATGGACAAAAGTCATCAATCACCGTAACATACCTACACTTTTTCCAGATTTTGTTCTCATTTCAAATGTCCAAAAAGGGTAAACTGTAAGTATTAATTAATTTATTCATTTTTATATTTCGAGGGGGTCATTTATTACTACTAACATCCCACACCACTAAATTTAACCATTGATATTTAGAGTTAGGATTTGCTGCCTCTTTCAGAGAAGAGCCTCTGTTGCCTTCAAATTTTCCAGTAGAGGTACCACCTTTTAATTTTTCCTATTCTCATTTCAATCCATTTCCCCCTCATTACCTACTGCAAATATAGAATACTAAAAATCAGGAGCTGAATCAGAGATATTCGTAAAAATATTCTTGGTGGGAGTAACTCTTACATCTTGCTCTATTGCGATGAATAAATTATTCAAACCTTAGCTGGAGACTTGTTTCAGCAATCTGTAATTTAGACTCCGGGATGTTTCTTTGTAAAAGAAACCTCTATATCAATATCTCTGTTCTGGCCTCCTCAGTATCTTGTGTCTCTGCTCTCATATCTTGTACTCTCCCCTTGGCACTCTGATGAAACAGAATGCCATTAGGCCCTTTAATGGGAGTGAAGTATTGAAAGTTAAAAGCCATTGCTAGTACTGGGCCTGTCTAAGTGCTGTGGGAGGGAAATGCTATAAACAGACAACATTTGACATTATTTTATGCAAAGTAGTTGCTCTCATACTCGAACCTGTGTCCTCTCACTTGTCAGTCTGAACTTTTTAGCATTGCATGAAGCAATGACTTCCAGAGCATGAAAAAATCATTTACAGAGATACTAACAAAGTAAAGTCTCTTATTTTTCCTTCTTTGAAATTAGATGAGGATACAAGAAATAGGGGCCATTGCTTGTGCAATGCTAGAACCTTTGGCTGACAAGTGCGACAACGTAAATTCGATTATGTAAGTAGCTACTTTGTGCAAAAGATTATGTCCGTCTCCATTCTTTTCCTCAGCATCCCGTCAAAGTGGAACCACCATAGGTAATTACCTTTTTTAGGTGAAGGTGCCAAAATACAGAAAAGTAGAAAAGCTAATTAGATACATGATGCAAATCTTCATCCAAGTATGACTGGGCAGTAGCATAGCTTAACCAACAAAGGAGGGGCACGATGCAGTACTCTGTTAGCCACTTTAGGAGCATCTAACACTAAACTTTTATGAGAAGGCGCAATATGTTTTTGGAATTTCAGATTGTAGCTTTTTAAATCAATGTATAAGAATCCAAATGATGACTTGTTTATAGCTGAAGTAATCATCTAGGAATGTGATTTTTATATGAATTTAGAGAATCCCAATTATCTTACCAGTTGTATATGGTCTCTCGAGGCTATTGGCTTTGCTTGAAGGGTAAATGGAGCTATTATAGTAAAATTCAGGGAAGAACACACTAAAATAGTTGGGTAGAAATTTGGGGCTTTTTGCTTGATTTAAGGTATGTGTAATTAATCTTCAATAGCTTTGATTGTGTGGGAATATTAAGTGATTTTCATGTTTATAAATTGGTTGCAAGATTAGGAAGTAGACATTCTACCCTCAATTGATTTTTTTTTGTAAGGAGCTTGGTTCAATTGATTTGATAACATGAAAATATGGTCTTTTAGCTTCCATTTGAAATTTGTTTCATGCAATTTGCCTTTGAGATGAGGTAGATATGAATTTTTGAAATGGGAAGCTTGCTGCTGGAAATTTCATTTTTTGAAAACAGAATTGGTCTGCCTTCTTTGTTAAAACTGATTTGATCCACAAGGTATCTCATGAAACAAAAATTACAGCATGAAAGTTTAGCCTTTTCACTTCATTTTGGGCTTCGGTTTCATGTCATTTCAATTAGTATTCTATTTTTGGTGAAATTTTGAAGATAACCTGTTCTTGCTGGAAAACTGGTTTTGAAAACAGAATTTTGCTACTGTTTTGTTCAAAAATGGACCTGAATTATTTTTCTCTTTATGGAAGTGAATAGATGGTATGAAAATATTGTCTCTTAGCTTTCAATGGGCTTTGGTTTCATGCAATTTCATTTTAAAATGATTTTTCTATGAAATTTTGAAGTTGGGAGCTTCAGGCTGAAAATTAATTTCTGGGCAGAATGTTTATGGTTCCTTTTGTCTTAGAACTGATTTAGATGGTGAGGGATTTTGAGAAGGTGAATTGATAGTTTCAAATTTTAGCCTTTAAACTTTCAATTGCATTTGGATTCATGCAATTTGCTTGAGAAATGAAATTAGTTCTAGCAAACCTTTGTGCTTAGGGGCTGTGTTGAAAGTAGTTCATCTGTAGCTGGATTTATGCTCTTAATTACTATTAAATTATGTTCAATCTGTCAGAACATGTCTAAAATAGATAATTATGGATTAAATATAGCTAAGCATGTTTCAATTATTAATGTTAAAAGTCTGTTAAAGGTCAGTGTTATCCAGAATTAGTATAGGATCGAATCAGTATTTGACACTCCTTATTCAGCTGTTGCATCATTTATAGATGAATTTTGGTCCAATGAACTGACAAACTAGTGTATATGAATTTTTTATAGGCCATTATTATTCTAGCAAACCTATTTTATCATGACAAACATGTATGTGCGATTTTAAGGCTCATTTGGTAGTTGATCTTGTTTTTGACTAACTGGAAGCTCCTTGTGACTCAGGACTCAGGAAAATAGTAATAATACTGTATGCTCCATATTGTTTTAGTAAATGAAGGTTGAAAGACTTGAAACTGTTATAAGCATCCCAACATGTCTGACATTGTTGGACATGAATATTTTGTCAAATAGGAGTTTGACTGTTTGACACACTTCTCAAATTGGGAGTAGTGTCCTAGATATCATGGACGATCCTTGATTATTTTCATTTAACTGGACTTGTTTTCTAATTTATGGGGCATAAGTATCTTTGTAACATAACATGATTGGGACTGGATGTGTATTTAAAGCCGTAGTCTATAGATATGTTGTAGTAGTGTTCATCAAATTGTGTATTGACTGTCAGTTTTTGTATTTTGCATATTGTGTATCGCGAGTAGGGCATCATGTATCATGGGATCCACATTAGATGTGCACTTATTCATATTGATGTCAAAATGCTGAAATTAGGTGATATTTCAGTACTGTTATTATTGTAATGTAAACAAAATCTGGTAATGGCCTTCGAACAAATTCTGATAATGTTTTCATAGAGTTTCCATATTTTCACTTCAGGACAATAGCATCTGTAGAAATTCAAAAACATGTATCCTTTAACTATATAATAATCAAGTCAAAATTTTAACATACAAAATCTAACATTAAATTATTTTATCTTCAATGGAAAATTTTCCATTTACATTGGATGTGGTGAAAAGGTAATATGTGATAATTAGGCTCTCTTTAATGTAATGTAGGATTTTTTTTTTCAAAGCAGTTGTTCCTAAGTATTAAACATGCATTCCTTTTCTTTCATATTTTGAAGGAAGAGAGAACTTCTGTGGTGTAAAGTTCAAGATTAAATTTCTTAAAATTGTCAAAATTGTGTACCTATCAAATAAAACATATCCAAAACAGTCAACTTTAGCATAAATGTATAAGCTGTAACATGTTGTAGATCTTAATTCTTGATATAGTCAAGAGTTTTTCCACATCTAGCTCTCCATTAGGTTGTAAGAGCTTTTACATCTAGCATTCTATATATGTGGTTTAAGCACTTATTGTGGGTTCGTAGCTTTTATTATAATTAACCAATCATTCAAATTTGATCTAGGAAACTTTTGTAAAGATAGGACTCTGCATCTTACATTCTGTATAATTGCATTTTTAATCCTTTCCCAGTCCCTAAATTCATCTTCCATTATTCTTTTATTTCTTTCATGCCATACTTCATATATTGTCGCTGCTAGAACCAACTTGTTAATTATAGAAACAAAAGACTTACCTCTGAGAGTTAAAGATGCCCAGTGAATTAGACCCTCCCAGCAATAATCTGGCCATTGCAGAGCACATTTAGTCAATACAGTCCTCCAAAGTCTCTTTGTAACACTGCATTCAAAGTACAGATGTTGCCTATCCTCCATTCTACTTCTGCAAAAAATACACATTCCATCCGTAATAACCCCCCATTGCACTAGCCTTTGTCCGGTAAGAATTCTATTCTTTATAACAATCCACAGATTAAATGCATGCTTGGGTATGTTTGATGAGAACCAAACCAAGTCCTTCCAATCAACCTTCCCTTGCCTATATCTGATACTTTCCCATGTATCCTTTATAGAAAATTCACCCTTACTGGGACCCCAAATAATTTTGTCAGGACCCTCTTCTCTAAATGTCATCCACTCCAGGGTATTAGTCGAAGGCCATTTCCATCTATTATTCTGAATGACATAAGTAACTATAGCATTTTCTCTAAGCCCAGAATCTGTAATCAACCTTCTATCATATTTCAAGTTTAAAGGCTCACAAGGCAACCAACTGTCATACCATAAAGATGTAAATCTTCCATCCCCAATCTGATGTATTACATTTCCTCTGAAAGTATCTCTAGAATTCAGCAATTTCCTCCACGTCCATGAACAGTCAGAAACTAACTTCACATTCCAGAAATTTCTATTTCTAAGCAAGTGTTGTTTCACCCACAACGCCCATATAGATTGAGGCTTCGGTTGAATCACCCTCCATAACTGTTTAGCCATAGCAGCAGTGTTCCAAGCCACCACATCTTTAATACCCAACCCTCCCTCATCCTTCGGTAAGCAAACATCTTGCCACGCAACAAGATTCCCTGAGCTTCAAGATTTTTCTCCAGGTCCAAGAACATTCAGATGGCACTTTCAAATTCCAGAAACAACCTTATTTAATCAAATGCCTTTGAATCCAATCAACCCATATAGAATCAGTATGAAACTGAACCACCTTCCATAAATGCTTAGACATAGCTGCTGCATTCCAAACTGTCAAGTCTTTCACCCCAAGCCCCCCTTCAGAAGTAGGCACACATATATTCTCCCAAGAGACTTTGTTTCCTCCCTCACTAAGAGCAGAGCCCTTCCATAAGAATTTCCTTAATACAGCTGAAATTTCATTCATAATAGCCTTAGGTAAGAGAAAAGTGGATGCCCAATACACTTGCACCGAAAACAACACTGTTTTGATCAATTGTAATCTACCTGCATATGACAGATACTTACTAGTCCAAGACTTAATTCTAGTTGTGATTCTTCCCACCAATTCATTACAATATTCACTCTTCATTTTAGATGAAAGCAAAGGAACTCCTAGGTGTCTCACAGGAAGTTCTCCCACATTAAAACTCAGGATAGCTTTCAGCTCCTCCATTAAATCTGCACTCACTGCAGAAGAAAACATAACACTCTTCGCATTATTAGCCACCAAGCCTGAAACAACACCAAACTCAGCTAAAGTATCCTTTATAATTCCAGCAACTTCCATTGATCTCTTGGCTTGAATTTGAGTTGGAAGAACAAATAGACACTATAAACTCAATAATACATATCAGTTGATAGGCATGCATGCAAGTAGTAATATATTTATAAGATTCCAGTTACAACTAAATTCTTGAAGCACAAACCTCATGTGTTGCAATATATTCTAAAATAAACCGAGAATGTAAGTAAAGCTCTAGAGGAAAATATAGAAGAATAGGATCTCAATTTATGAACTTTCCTTGTGCAGTTCAATATCTTGCTTGAATGATAAGCTTTTTGAATTTAAAGAGTCTAGAATTTGGGAACTTAACGAAACTTTATTTGGCATTCGGTCAGCAGTAATAAACTTTGTGCTTGGATATGCATATTTTAATATGGATACTATGGTTCAATGGCTTTTTTATGTAACCTCACCTTATGGGGAGCAATACTAAATGAATTCTGAATGAAATGATTTGGTTTGGTTGTTGGATGGTCCCAAATTACCTCACCCTTTGAGCAGTGAACAGAGTTCATTATTAAGTTGGATGATTTTCTTGTATAAAAACATGAAAGAACTTCTAGAAAAGCTCCTCTTTATTGCAAACCTAAAGGATAAAAACATGAATATGTCTAATTATGAGTTATTATTGTATGTATAATTGGGATTGGCCTCAATTTATGAACTTTCCTTGTGCAGTTGAATCTCTTGCTTGAATGAGGAACTCTTGACTTTATAGAGTTTGGAGTTGGGCAATTAATGGAACTTTATTTTGCGATTTGGTAAGCAGTACTAAACTTTGTGCTTGGATGTACAAATTTTTTTTAATTTTTAATTTTGGATATAGTGGTTCAGTGGCTTTTATATGTAACAAAGAACTTTATTTACTAGCTTCTTGTGGATAAGTGAAATAATAGTACTTATGTTGCTTATGACTGGATAGATTAATTGCTAGATTAGAAGAGAAAAAGAGCTTATATATATATATATATATATATATATAGATTAATTTATGCATCGAGTTTCAAGTTTTCACCAAACCAAACCATTGAAATGTATTTGAACAACATGATCACTTGAAATTTTGCAACCTAAAAAAAGTTCACTGCTAAAGCATATTGTTTTCTCTATGCAATTTCGAGCTGATATTTTTCTCAGAGGATTTTTTCTACTCCCTGCATTTTGTCATCTCTTTCACGATGAACGTTGTTTAGGTTTATTGATCACTTCTACTAATCGTTGCCTATTGTTGAATAAATTAGAAAGGAGACATGGATAAAGGCTGGATGCACCTTCATAACAGGTTATTATAACCTAAATAACCTTACCCATAACAATTTAGACATTATACGTCCTGTCCTTCTTGTCATAATAAAAAATTTGACTTTCCAATTGTAGAGCTTCAACGGAGTATTTAAATGGAGCACGTAGATTTGCCAATTGGGCCCAACATAATGCAGGGAATCCAGCTAAGATTATATGCCCCTGTAAACATTGTTTAAACTCAAAATATCAACATTTTAATACGGTGTATGAGCACTTAGTGATAAATGGAATGGATTCTGCTTACACTGTATGGGCCTTTCATGGAGAGAATCGGGTTACGTATGACGTAAATGAAGGCACTGAAGATGGTGTGGAAATGCCTGAAACGTATGGGATGTTTAGAGATGTGTATTTTGATGGTGAAGAAAATGCTACAACAGATCCCACTTACGGAAGTAGAGAGTTTAAGTTCAGAGAGGCGTTGGAAAAGGCTGAAACTCCTCTATATCCTAATTGCATGAAGTATACAATTATGTCAGCAACAGTTGCTTTATATAAGCACAAAGTTGCTCATAATCTATCGGATACTGGATTTGATGAGCTTCTTAAGATTATTCATGATATGCTTCCAGCAGATAATAACCTTCCTGAGGGGATCAATGCAACAAAGAAGTTATTGAAGATATTTGACTTGGGGTATGAAAAAATACATGCGTGTATCAATGATTGTTGTCTTTCTAGAAAAGAAAATGAGAATCTGATTGCATGCCCAAAATGTGGTGCTTCACGATGGAAAGTGAATGAACATACTAAAAAAATTCGAAATGGTGTTCCGGCTAAGCTGTTGTGGTACTTTCCAATAATACCAAGATTTAGGCGATTATTTCGATCAATTGAAAAGGCTGAACAAGTATTATGGCATTCGACTCATAAAAGTCGTGATAAAAAAATGCGGCATCTAGTTGATTCATGTGCATGGGAATTGATTGATAAAAAGTGGCCGAGTTTTGCATCAGATCCTCGAAATTTGAGGCTTGGCCTTGCAACTGATGGGTTCAATCCATTCGGTGACCTTAGCTCTAAACATAGTTGTTGGCCTGTGATTTTAGTAGTATACAATTTTGACCCGTTGCTTTGTATGTCTAAAGAGAATATGATGTTGACATTGTTAATCTCAGGACCAAAGCAACCAGGAAATGACATTGATGTGTATTTGGAGCCACTACTGGAAGATTTAAAATTATTATGGGAAAAAGGTGTTGAGCTCTATGATTCATTCACTAAATCCTTGTTTAATTTGATGGTGGTTTTGATGTGGACAATCAACGATCTTCCAGCCTATTCTAATTTGTCTGGCCAGGCAACAAAAGGTAAGTTTGGTTGTCCAGTGTGTGTTAAAGACACATATTCTGAGTGGTTGAAATCTAGTGGGAAGACTGTGTTTAGGGGTAGTCGGCGATTTCTGCCATTCAATCACCCATATAGAAAGAAGAAAGCTTGGTTTGATGGAAAAGAAGAAATGAAGGGGCCACCTAGAGTATTATCTGGTTCAGAAATTTTTTGTGGCATTAAGGATTTTCAAAATACATGGGGAAAGAGTAAAAAGCGCAAGAAGGAAGAAAAACCTAGCATTTGGCCATGGAAGAAGAAGTCGATATTTTTTGAGCTGCCATATTGGGAGGTACACAATTTGAATTCACCTTTATCTTCGGTGGTCATCATTTTTTATTTGAGGAGTTCAGACTCCTTACTAATAATTCTTTTTTGCTTGTTATGTTAGGCGTTACTTCTCCGACACAATTTGGATGTAATGCACATTGAAAAAAATGTTTGTGAGAGTATTTTTGGCACACTATTGAATATAAAGGGAAAATCAAAGGATGGACTAAAGTCTCGTATGGATTTGAAGCAAATGGGCATTAGGGGAGATTTGCACCCAAAAGAGTTAGGGAATAAAAATTACTTGCCACCAGCACCATATACATTATCGAAGAAAGAGAAGCAATCATTTTGTAAAAGGTTATAATAGTTGAAGTTACCTGATGGTTATAGTTCAAATATTGGGCAACGTGTATCATTGGATGAGTGCAAAATTAGTGGCCTAAAATCCCATGATTGTCATGTTCTTATGCAGCAATTGCTGCCTGTAGCTTTACGTGGGACACTACCAAAAGGTCCGAGGATTGCTATATTTCGCCTATGTGCGTATTTTCATGAAATATGCCAAAGGGTGATTGATAGGAATCAATTGGAAAAAATTGAAAATGAAATTGTCGAAACTTTATGCATGTTTGAAAGGTTTTTTCCACCATCTTTCTTCGACATTATGGTACACGTTACCATTCATATTGCACGAGAATGTCGTTTATGTGGACCAGTACAATTTCGTTGGATGTACCCATTTGAGAGGTAATTTATTTATAACATTCTTTTATATATGTTATGCAATTACAAATATTATTTAATTTACATATATATAATTCTCTCGTTATATTCAGGATGACGAAAGTTTATAAAGGATATGTTAAAAATCGAGCAAGACCTGAAGGGTGCATAGCAGAAAAGTACTTGGTAGAAGAGTGCATTCAATTTTGTAGTGAGCACATGAAACAAGTCGCTGAAATAGGTGTTCGTCGTTCTCGAAATGAAGATATTGAAACTGGAACAATGGAAGGAGGATGCCCACTTTCTAAGGGAATTTCAAAAACCATGTCTCGTGACATGTTAGCTATTGCTCACCGTTATGTATTATTCAATAATGAGGAGGTGGAACCATATTTAAAGTACGATGGTACCAAAAATTTTTAATTCATAACTATTATTGAAAAACAAAATACTTAACCATGTTATTTTCTTGTTAGAAAGCATGTGGAGGAACTTAAGGGTTTGGACAGTCGTCTTGCAAGGAATGAAAGCACTCTACAAAAGACACACATGGAGACCTTCAGTTCGTGGTTCAAAACCATGATTAATGCAAGTAGTAAAGTGTCAACAACGCTAAAGGGGCTTTCAAATGGGCCAAGGAACGATGTAATTTCTTATTCTGGTTATATTGTGAATGGCCATCGATTTCACACCAAGGATGTTGAGAGAAGCACACAAAATAGTGGTGTTTCCATTGAAGCTGAAACTATATGTCGATCTAGTGCAAGAGACACAGATCAAGTTGTTGAAAAAATATCTTACTATGGTGTTTTGAAAGATGTAATTTTGTTAGACTATTACTCATTTCAAGTACCATTGTTTCATTGTGACTGGGCAAATATTAGAAACGGCATCAAAGTTGAAGATGGATTTACATTGGTGAACCTTCATGAAGGTCAAAGTCAATTTGAAAGTGATCCATTTATCCTTGCGTCACAGGCTAAGCAAGTGTTTTACTCTAGGGATACTGAAACGTCAAGTTGGTATGTGGTACTTAAAGCACCACCAAGAGGCAAAATTGACTTGGACACTTTTGAAGAGAATGCTTATATCCCTTATGCTCCATTAGATATATCAAGACTTGAATGTGAAATTGTTGATGATGGCGAACATCATGTACGAGTTGATTGTGAGGGCATAACATTGTAGAACATTTTCAAATGGGTATTTGGTTACTTGGTTGTATTTTTTGGTTAGTATTTGGTTACTTGTAGAATATTTTTTAATGAAACTGGATGGTTGTGATTATGTACCTATCTAAATATGCATTAAATTCCTTCTTAAACAAGTAATTTGTTGTTTCTGATGCCCTTTTTGTAAATCAATAGTGGCGCCTCCAATATAAACTGAATTATTACTCCTTTGATAAGATTACAGGTCTTCTAAAGATTTTTACTATGTCTGAACATCCTGAAGTAAGTATCAACCTTACTTAATGTTGTTTTATCTTAAATTGATTGTTTTAATTTAAGTATCAACTTTAAACATGTGCAGTACTAATGTTGTTCTTCTTTTAATGCATGTACTTGAAATGAAGTCATCTAGACAGTGTGAGACACGTGCAAAACGAAACCGTCGACCAGTTGTACGCATTTCTGACAGAGGTTCAAATTCTCCAAGGACACCTTCAGGCAATCAATTAAGAGTTGGTGGGGTTTCACCTGATCCCGTTACTTCTCAAGGACCTTCCAGTGAGGCTGCATCAAATACAAGGAAAAGAAAGGGTAGGGGAAAGTCTCAATTGTACAAGATTGCATCCACACCAAATGAGCGCCTAGTTGTGGATTTTAATGAAAAGGGGCAGCCAGTTGGGGATAACAGTAAGAAGTATAGTTCTTGCCTTGGGGTTCTAGCACGCGAGAGGGTTCCCATAACAATTCAGAATTGGAAGGATGTGCCTGATTCTCTATTACAAGAATTATGGGATATTATAAAGGTATTTTTTTTTAATAATTTGCTAGTAGAAGGATCCTGATTCTCTATTAGAAGAATGAAAACATGTTCTCCCTGTCATAGTAGGATATTTATTTGATAATTTGATTTATATTTGCAGTTAAGATTCGATGTTGCCGACTGTCGTGCAAGCGTATCATTTGGATTGATGGGAAAGGCCTGGCGTAGTCACAAATCAGTTATAACAAATAATGTGTTATCCATGAGAAATAATCGACGAGCCATTGCCTTAATGAAGCCCGATAATGTAAACTCAGCGGATGATTGGCAAGAGTTTGTTGCAAATCGATTATCGGAGGAGCATGCTGTGAGTATTTATATGCATTTTTTTATTTTATATTTATATATATATATATATATATATATATTTTCATGATCTACATAAATTAACAATTTTTTTGTATTTATAGAAAGAAAGAAAACAAAAACAAGAATTGAGGAGTAAAATGACTACCCCACACACAACAAGCCGATTAGGCTATGCTCGGTTAGAAGATGAGATGGTAAAGATGAATGTTTATTTTCTTCACTTATTTAATGCTAACCATAGCTCTTGTGATTCAGTAGCACAAATAACTGCAACATGCATGTTTGAGTATGTAGAGAAAAGAGTCTGACACGCCCGATAACATTTCAAGGGTGGATGTGTGGATTAAAGCACATATGAGAAAGGATGGTCAGCCCATAAATGAACAAGTCAAGGAGACTGTGGTAACAAATGCTTCTTTTTTAATTTAAGGTAATTATTTATATTTATTATACTAAATTACTAATGACTGTGTTTTAAATATGGAATTTTAGGAAATAATGAAGACATATACCCAAACGACTCAAAGTTCAGGAATTCATGATGATGCAATTAATCATGTATTTGGTTCTGAACATCGAGGAAGAGTGAGAGGGCTTGGGTTTGGGGTAACACTTACAAAATTGAAAACTCAAGCACAACAGCAAGAAAATTCCCAAAGATATGAAAAGAAATTTGAAGCAATGATGCGGGACCAAAGGGAGCAAATGTTGGAAGCAATTCGGCTCGAAAGGGAGCAAATGAGGGAAGAGATGAGGGAGGAAATGAGAGAGAAAATGAGGGAGGAGATGAGGAACCAAATGAGAGAAGAGATGAGAGAACAAATGCAAGAGTTTAGATCATTGTTGGTAAGTGAAAATAATAATGCTTTGTCATCATTTTCATTAAGAATGCTTTGTCATAATTATTTTTATTTTTTTTCATACCAGAGACAGAATGCTAGCAACCAATCTTGTCCCAATGCTTCACCACGTGTCCCATCTACTGAAAATATTGAGAGAAAATTTTGCGAGTTATTCCATTACAATGGGACAGGGTTACTTGTTGCTACTGGTGAAGTTGTTTCCTTGGATCCTTTTACACTCATAGGTGATGCACCACTCGGTTCTGATTGTTGGAAAGTCTGGGTCAATTTTGTCTTTGAATCCGAAGCTCCCTTGTATAGGGCAGATCCCTCCGGCTGTTATTTGCTTGGGCAAGCTCTTGGAAATTCAATTGCATGGCCTAGCAAGTTTATCAAGATCAGTAAGTATTCCAAAGTATAATATTTGAATATCTAATTCCATTGATACTGAAAATATAATATATAATATTTGAATATCTAATTCCATTGACACTGAAAATATAATATATATTTACTTGCAGCTCGGCCTTTGGGGTAATCGTGTTTTGGGGCTATTCCTGTTTTTGTGGTTGTATCTGTACAGGAGATATATAGAATTTTTTTGAAAGCAATCTGTTAAGGGCATGTTTGGTTCTTTTGTTGTTGAAGAAATTTTAAGGAAGAAGAAGAAGAAATTATTCAGATGGAGTGGACTTCCTATGTAGATGAATATGAAAAGCATGTGAGTGTTGACATCCTCTTATTGTCTGGATCTGAAAATTTAGACTCTTTTCTCTAGCCAACCTATATTTCTAACTGGTTATTCTCTCCATTAAAATTACTTGGAATCTGTCATTTGCTTGTAATATGGCTTTTTCTGATCACTGTGCCTTTATGAATTATGCATATATCTATGCATGAGTCACCCTTGTACTCCTGGATCTACATGTGTTGTTATTTTTTGGTCCTTCTATTTTCTTGGTGAGTTTTTTTATTTTTTATTCTTTTTGTGATTGGTGTAGCTTCATCCCTTCTTTGGTTTTTCTTGAATGTGAACTTTAAAGGCTTAGTATTTTGTCCTTTACTACCTGCAGTTCTTTGCTTCTCTACCAACTTTATTGTGTTCTTCTCATACTCTTACAGGCTTAGTAGTTTAGCTTTATACATCTTGCAATTCTTTACCTTCTTATTGTATTCTTCTCTTACTGTTACTAGCACTGATAACCTTTTCATTTGATGCAGTTCTTCCTGATTTTGCTCAAGTATACAGCTTCATTGGCAGTGTCTTTGACCCAAACACTACTGGTCATTTGCAAAAACTAAAAGATGGATCCAATAGATGTTGAAACGGTATGCTTTCTAACCCAACTATTTTAGTCATTATTTTGCTTTAATGCAGTAGAATTCTTCGCTTGTCAAAAAAAAACAATGCAGTAGAATTCTTTTCTTGTATTATGTTTAATGCACAAGTTTATACACTGAGGTTAAAAGAAAGAATAGAAGAAATAAAAATACTTCTTTTGTGCATAGAATTCTGCTCCTTTGCCACAAAAATCTATTAAAACCCTGTCCGTGCTGTATCTTTTATTTATCTTAAATATTTCAGAAGTGGAAAAAGAAAATTCATTGAAAACACTATTTCAGATCATGTAAGTGCTCGTACCATGTAAGGCATTGCATTTAATTTTCTTGATGTGGTGGTGGATGATGTATCTGAGTAATGAAGGGTCTGCTTGGATCACTTTTCAGTTTTTAGTTTTCGAGAATAGTTTTGAGAGATCAGAACATAAAACAATTTTTTAGGTTTTTGAGTCTGAAAATCCGTTTGGGTGGGAAAACTATCATAGAAACAAAAACTCAGAAATCTGTTTGGGCTGGGGGTTCTACAATAAACTATGGCATCTATATAAAATGAGGTCATCTTTGTTCTTCAACTCATAGAAGCTCCCTAGAGAAAATATTGTTGGGTAACAAGATCGGCCGGGTATTTATGATACATCAATATTACAGCGCAACGAATAATTTAAATGTAATTAATATCAGAAACATGCTTGCAAAAACAATTCAAATCCAAAATGTACAAGCATTCAAAGAGGACACTAATCAGTTCTTTGTTATCATTCCCCTGTTTGAATATCCCATAGTTATAAATTATAACATCTATGGCTATATGCTTAGAATTGTCATGAACTAAAAAACAATACCAGGGACACCCCCTTCTTATGGGAAAACCATCACAAGAGATCATCAATTTAATCAAATTATTCCAATTGAATCAATGTTGCAAAGAAATGAGGTAATTGAACATATGACTGAGGGGATCTCTTTCTGGGGCCATGACTTAGTTACAATACCTCTCTAGTAAGTACAGTTAAAAAATCCAACAGCCATTTATGGTATTAGAAAGCTGCAAAATTACCCCTTAATCTCATCCAACACTTTTTTTTTTTCCTAGAAGGCAGTATTTTTTGCTAGAAAGCTGCAAAATTACCCCTTAATCTCATCCAACACTTTTTTTTCCTTGAATGCTAGAAACAAAAAGTTAAATCATCATAACCATTAACATAAGGAAACCTATAAACAAAATGAAACTAACACTAAAAATAAGTCAAAATATCATCTTTCTCTAAAAATTACAAAAAAAAAAAATATAGATTATGAAACCTAATCACTAAAAACTAACTTGTGAAGTGTAATCTACAAGAAATACATATAGGTAAAAGATTCCCAATACTCCTCCATGGAATGAAGCAGAGACATATTTGGAGAGCATTGTTTCACCTATATTAATTTAGAGGCAAAATATCAAGGCATACAAAACACTATTGTCCTTAATTGGAAGACTAATACACTATTGTCACGGTTATAGTCTTATAGATTAAGTAATACTGTTGTGGTATCGACTTTGTATGCTATAGCAAAATGAGATTCCACAAGACAGCATATATGTGATGTTGTTATACACTCCTACGCGCACATATACATATATATATATATGTACAGACAATGGAAAAAGAAAAAAAAAAAAAGAGAAAAAGAAAAAGAAAAGAAAAATGAAAGAACACAAAAAGAAGAAAAAAGCAATCAATACAATATTTATATCAAAAGAACACCAAAGATCAACAAACTGTTGGGAAATAAATAAATAAATAAGAGAAAAAGAATAAAAGAAGAAGCTTACTTGGAAAGACATGAACCAAAAAGTGGTCAACTCCCACATTATTGGGCTATAAGTTTTATTTCTGCATTTCTCAAAGTAAAGTTGTGTATGTACCCTAATTTAGTTTACATCATATCACAAGTGAGACATTTTAGTTGATCTTGATCCTTTTCATCACTAATATGGTAGTAAAAAATTGCAAGCAAATTGGAGAATAACTTGAAGAGTAGCAGAACCACACATAAAATGGAAGTAAAAATGGATGAATTAGAAATAAAAAATAAAATAAAATAAAAGAGGGGAGAAATTACAAAAAGTCCTATTTATAAAAATATAAGACCACCAAATCCTATTAATGAGTAGCAGAACCAAAAGAGTTATATACAAAAAGATCATAGTTTAATACAATTCTTTGCAAAATACCCTTTAGATTTTATTTAGTTTAATCTCGTTAAGCCTTTGTCAATTAAAGTATGCATGCATATCACTTCATAAGGGTATAATATGGGTTCTGAATTTGTACACAACGATTCAATTTCCTAATCACAATGGCTGAATGGCTTTCTTCTCCAAGAATCCATGAGTTTACATCTATCTCTATTTTAATGATCTAAGGACTAATGCCAACCCAACCAAAGGTCCAATTCCCCCAAATTTGATCTCAACAACTTGTAAGAACCAACGAAATGGAGAGATTTGGATTAGGGTTGAACAAGGTAGTTGAGAGTGGTTGAAACCTACTTGTGTCACTTTAAAAATAAAGAGTGAAAATTTACTTTCCTCCAGAATTGTTTACTAAGATCTTGCTGGTATATTGATTATTGCATATAAATCAATAATCCACATATTTTCTGATCATAAGAGGGATCTTATCAGTGTGAAATGTGAACGACATTCCTAGTATTATAGATTGTGATAGGCCTTTTCTGAGGCTTCAACATACCAGTACCAGCAGACATAGGCATGGCCATGGGAGATGCTTATGCCATGCCCTATCCACTTGAACAAGCACAGTAACACCCCTACTAAAAACTCAGCTCTGTGAAGAATATGGTTATAATTTTTATTATAACCAAATTTTTCCAGTTGGTAACAACTAGTGTTATAACAGTTGCTAGGTTGATATGCCACTCTGTGTTCTAGCTATTTAAACCTGCCATATTCAAATTCAATCAACATTTAGTAAAACCAACCAACAACTAGGCAGCCTGCAATACTTTGGTAAGAGTTCATAAAAATCTGCTTCATTAATCCTTTTCATAAAGGACACGCAAGAACAACATTTATGCAAAGAACAGCCATGTAATACAGGTATAGAAGTTAAAAGTTTTGGATTTTTTAAATCTTATATTTTAGACTCAGCTGCTCACAGAAAAAAATAAAAAAAGACATCACACTGTACCAATAAGCACAACTATTAATTTGTTACTTTCCTACCTCTTCTTCCAAAATCTTTTTCACTTTTTTGCTCTTTGACTATTATCTATGCCCAAAATGAAACTGATAGTTGCTTAAATCAGTGGCATGTTTAGCTACATCAGAATATATGAATCCCAACTGTTTCTCCCAAAAAAAACACTGGAATCAATACCTCAAACTGACAAGAGAAGGAAAGAAATAAATTGCTTAAAGATATAACATATCACAAAAGAGATTTCTGATAGACTATTGATCCAATATTAATAAATATTACATTTGAATTAATGGAGTAACCAATGGTGATCTGTTTACCTAGTTGAAATAAGAGCAATTACATTGGAGGAATTCAGTGGACATTTTAGACATTCAGTAGCCTAATGTCATTATACTGTTGTATGACTAGCAATCATACCAACTTCTCTAGCTTCTACCCGTTTAATCTTGGAAAAATCTTCAAATTACTCCTCCTATTTTTCCTTTTTCTTTAACATGAATATTGTCATTTCTTTTAATAGAAAAGGAATATGAAAAAACTAATTGTATATTATCAGTGCAAACGCAAAATGTAACATGCACCTATATATATATATATATATATGGATTATTGGAACGAACAATAAATTGAGGACAAAAATCACTCTCAGCATACTCTATTTGTCACAATCATTGAACCAAACTCACTCTTTGAGATTGTGTTCTTGTGTGTGCGTTTATGTTTATGTGTGTGTGTGAGAGAGAGATACAAACAGATATATATATATATATATAGCAGAGAGATATAGAGAGAAAGAAATTAATACCTTGTAAGTTCGTTCAATTAGGGCTCCATTGCTTGCCAGAAGAGCTCTACAAATGGAATGCGAGTGAGAAATTGAACCGAGAGAGGGAAGTAACTTCACAGAGAGTGAGAGATTGGGGCTTCGATAGAGAAAGAAAGGGATCTGATGGATACAAAAGAGAGAAATCTAGGGCTTCACGGTAGATGTAAGAGAGATATTGGGGTTTGAGGGAGGGCTATCTTCGTTTACAACTTTCAGGGCTTCAAGCAGAGTCTCTCTTTAAGTTGAAATTTGCAAACCCTAAAGACATGTATTCGCATCAGGAAAGGGTAAGGCATAAGGAAAGTTCTGGCGCTATATTTCCCGCTGAAAATTTTGGTGACCAAAAACTTCTAAGGATTTAGTGATGGTTTTTAATGTACCGTTCTTAAAGGGTGTGCTATAGTGACGGTAAAGTGTTATTGTTCCTAAAAAAATAGGACTTTTAGTGACGGTTTTTGCCTGTCCTTAAAAGATATAGAGTTATTTGTGACGGTTTTTTGGACTGTCACTAAGGACTGTTATTAGTGACGGTTTTTTGGATTATTAGTGACGGTTTTTTGGACTGTCACTAAAGGATTGTTATTAGTGACGGTTTTTTGGACTGCCACTAAAGGACTGTTCCTAAAAAGCCTAATCCTTGTAGTGTGTATTCTTCTCCATCTTTCCCCTATCTTTCTTCTATTCTTGGTATCAAAGTTATACCCTGATAGGTTAAGTATGCTTTGTGGTCATAGTATAGACTAATCTTTTACATCAAAACAACTATAATTATATCTACTATTTTTAATGTCAATTTATTGTAGTTCTTATACTGCTTAAGGAATAGGATTTTATTCTGCTAGGCAATAAGACATTAGCCATTCTTATGAGGTGTTTTAGTTGTTGTAAGTCCCTCTTGTAAGATTCATCAATGTTGGAATCAACAACTTCAAGTATCCTTCCTGAACTACTCTTATCCAAAATAATCAAACCAGAAACACAAATTGATATTGTTAAATTACTTCTTGATATCATCTATGTCACTGGTTCAAGAGTTGGATTTTGGAACTGAAATAGAAATTAATCTGGAAAATATTTCCATTTTACGTCATTAGAAGTTCTACTGTCCTACATTCATTTATGAAAATCAGTATCCTGTTATAGATTACCCCTATAATCTGGATTTCGATTACAGTGCTCTGGCACAGTTGCAACACTTCTCCATCAACAACCTTGGTGATCCATTTATAGATAACAACTATGGTGTTCATTCCAGATAGTTTAAAGTGGGTGTATTGGACTAGTTTGCGCGTCTATGGGATTTGATCTCTTGTTTTTGTCTGAGTTAATATTTTATAATAGCATATACCTCATTTATACGTTAGAATTATCTAAAGTTCACAGGGTGCAACTATAACCACCTGCCCCATTCTGTCCACACCCGTGCATTTATATTTATTCAGTTTTTTTTCTTTAAAAAATATATGGATCTATCATAGTAGGTGAAAACTTCATTTTTTGTGTCACTAACTCTAAAGAACGTTTACTGCTGGGGATGCATTCAGTGTTTCATTTCATTATATATTGATATTTTTGTGCCTTCTCTGTTGTACTTGCTCCATTGACCCTATCTCTTTAAATCACAGGATAATGAACCAGCGCAGCAGTAGCAGTAGCCTTCTCTCCTGTTGCACTTGCTCCATTGCTCTATTTTGCTCCGATTGCCTATCAACTACGTCTTCAAGTGCAGTGTTTTGCTTAAGTTCATTTGTAGCCAGAATGTCTTTTAAGTGTTCACTGTATAATTTGTTAATGGTTGTAATTTTTAAGCATGCTAAATGTGCTAGCTTGGATGCAAATTAGATATTGATAAGCACATACTTTTGGGTTGGGATGAAAGTTATTCAAACTATGTTTTTGGGTTGACTTTCATTTGAATGTTTTAGCTTGGATGTTGGTATTATATGGCATTACAGGTTTTTGGATTGAGTTTCACAGGTTTTTGGAATGAGGTATTAGAAAAAGGAATTTTCAAAAAAAAAAAAAAAAGTCTTTTAAGGCGGGCCATGGCCACCCTTAATAATATGTGGGTTAGTTTCTAAGACGGGCCTAAACCGCCCTTAAAATGTTACCTTCTAAGGCGGCCCATTACCGCCCTGAATATATTAGCTTCTACGGCGTACAAAACTATCGTTAAAAATATTTGCTCTATCTTTTAAGGCGGCTATGGGCCGCCGTTAATATTAGCTTTTAAGGCATGCACTGCCCGTCGTAAATATCTTAGCTTCTAAGGCGGCACGTAACCGCCCTTAATAATTAATATTCTAAGGCAATCACAGACCGCCCTAAATAATTAGGGTTCTATGACATGTATTGACCGCCTTGAATAATGAAACTTTTAAGACACTACATAACCGCCTTAAAAAATGTTTTTAAAGGCGTTTCTGAAATTATTCAAGGCAGGTTTTGAATGCCTTTAAAAAGTTTCCGCATGCCTTAAAAAAATTTCGTAATCATAACACCTTAATAGAGGATAGGCCATTGAGCGCCTTAAAAAGTCATTTAAGGCAGTTTTGGCCCGTCGTAAAAGACTAATTTTCTTGTAGTGTACATATAAGCACATCCCCTTTTCCACACCCAGGCGATGTGGGATTGAGCACCCTATATCTTGTCAATGTGGTAGCTCAGCCCAGTGTATCTTTTTGCACCCACCCACTCACACCCGTCCATAAGGGTTACTACAATCCACCCCCCGACGAGGCCCGACATCCTCGTCAGCACACTTCTGGCTGGGTTCAGGCTTTGATACCAACTGTAATATCCCGCTCCAACACATGGTATGATATTGTCCGCTTTGGGCCTGAGCCCGCATAATTTTTCTTTTGGGTTTTACCCCAAAAGGCCTCATACCATTTGAAGAGAACATACTACATATAAGCACATCCCCTTTTCCACACCCAAGCGATGTGGGATTGAGCACCCTGTACCCTGTCAGTGTGGTAGCTCAGTCCAGTGTCTCTTTTTGCACCCGCCCACTCACACCCATCCACAAGGGTTACTACATTTCTCGTGTCCTTTTGAGTGTTGGGAATCGGGGCATGACAACATGGTATTAGAGCATAATCAGGTTTGAATAACTAAGGACGATGGGTGAGAATTAAATTATGCGTCTAATTTGAGGTTAAGAATTTAGACTTAAGGTCTGTGACTTGTTTATGTGGAATATAATTAATTGTTTATGCCTTCTAACATGCTCATTATGGAATAAGTTAGCATCACGTTGTGTAAGTATGGTGAGATTTTTATGACTATAGATACGTGGTGTTAAGTTTTCCTTGTTATGTATATAACAAGATGCCACCAAGGAGAGTAAGAGGTAGAGGTGCTCACGTTCCACAAGAAATCGTGGATGGAGCCCAATTTATGAGAGACATGGTAAAGACTATGAGGCAAATCATGAGAGAAACTAGTGATGAGGAAGTTCAATCTCAACCATGGGGTGGCTTGAATCGAATGACGACGACAATGAAGGAGTACATTAAGTACAAACCCACCTACTTATGCAGGCGGGTCCAATCCGCTTGTGGCTGAAGAATGGGTAGACCAAACTTTGAAACTCTTGGTTGCCTTGCAAATTGATGAAGACCTTAGGGTAGGTATAGCTGTACTTCACTTACAAAGTGAGGAGGATAGTTGGTGAAGAACACTCGTGATGTGGAGGTGATGGAGTGGGAAGTTTTCAAGGATCTTTTCTTCGGGAGGTACTTCCGGCCAACGATGAAAGATAGACTCAAACAAGAGTTTATATATCTTGTGCAAGGAGATATGAGCATAATGGTACGAGACTAAGTTCACATCTTTGGCTCATTTTGTACCAGAGATGGTGGGTGATGAGGAAATAAAAGCAAACCATTTTGTAAAAGGACTTAAAATGTCCATAAGAAATAGGGTGTCTATCTTAAGGCTTGAAAGTCTATGCCAAAGTTATTGATAGAGCCTTGGTAGCTGAAGAAGATGACAGAGAGGCTCAGTGAATGTGGGACTCTAAGAGTCAGACTAAGAGTGCTGGAGCACTTACGGGTAGTCAGGCAAGAAAGATGCAGAGGGGTAATGCTTCAGTTTATTAGGGGTAGTAGTCTCGCTCTGTACCCTTAGTGCTCTTGCCTACGGGATCTTCACAGTCTACTGTGGTATGTTACCATTGCCAGAAGTTAGGTCATTACAGGTATGAGTGACCTTAGAGGCAAGCTGTATCTATACCGGTGGCACAAGGAGGGGGAGCAGACATGCTTCCATTGTCACTAGCTAGGGCATATTAGAGCAAATTATCTGCATAGACAGGGCTTACAGAGTGGGATTGGATCTTAGTAGAGGATTGTTTATTTTACTACAGATCAGTTGGGTTTGAGGGTGTTACTGCCACCTCAGTCAGTTCGGTCAGTTCAGGGTTCTCAGGTAGAGAGAGGGGCCACACTTGTTGTGTCTAGTCAGTAGTCTGGATTTCAGGGTTCTGGTCAGCGGGGTCAACAGATTCAGGGTCATGCTTTTACATTGACTTGGGCAAAAGATATATCGAGGCCATTAGTGGTCAGAGGTATTTTCTTAGTTTCTAGCTCGTGGGCTAAGATGTTGATAGATTTGGGTACATCTCATTCATTCATATCTGCTGTATTTGAATATGCCCTGGGGCTGGAGGTCTCATCACTGGAGTCACCATTATCAATTGATACGCCTATTAGGAGTAGAGTTACCCTGGGTAGAGTTTGTCAATTTTGCGAGATCGAGGTTGTTGGACGTCAGCTAGTGTTCGACTTTGTGTTGCTAGATATGACTAGTTTTGATGTCATTCTAGGCTGGGAGGGTACGTTAAGTGACCCAGGGGCATTTCAGTTATTTTACACCCCAATATATTATAAATATTTGGGAGCTGAGATCTCAACCATTATACACAGCTAAAATATCTCTCTCACTCTCCCAATTCATCTCTCTTCCTTCTCTTTTCATTTCGGAAGTGTTAGGCTAGGTTTTGGAGAATGCCGAAGGCAAAGGGGTTGCTCTACTTGACAAAGGCTACGCGTTGAACCAAAAAAGTCCAATTTGAGTGAAGTTGAAAGAGCTACGATTTTGGAACCTTACTAGAAAAGCTTGAGATTTGAGGTAGGGGTGTGAATTCCTTCTTTATTTTGACTCTATAGGTCACATACCCGTGACATAAAATTTTCATAAGTTTTTTCATGTAGAGAGTGATGATAATTGTGAATTAGATGTTGTCTAGCATGTTCTAGATTGTATAAGTTCAAGAACACGTTTATTAGTACAACAAATTGCTTGACTAATTTCAACTAATTAATTTATTGCACACACCCAAATATTCAAGAATCCTATATTTTGTTTAGGGAAAAAGAGATCCTTTTTCATTAATATTTTTCTCTATTTACACAAGTTGAAATTTGAGTCCTTTTAAGACTCAAATTTCTTTATTTACAGCTTTCTTTTCTCTCAAGTATATGAATTCCTAATTGAACTTGAACCGATGTCCAAACTGGGCCTATTTTGTTTGTCTTCTGAACTTGGGCTTAATATTTTCTTGGGTTCGGCCCGTTTGTGCTTTAGTAGACCCATACAGCCCATTACGAACAACTGGGGGATTTTTCCCCTACACTTGGCCCACCAATTATTTTTAGTATGTGCTCGCCCAAACTGGAGGGAATTCCTAGAGATGCCAACTTAAACCTTTTACTTCTCTTAAGAACCCTCATTAATACTGAGGTGCCAACGATGGCGCTAAAGTATGTAAGCCCCCTTCTATACTTCATTTGTGCTTTTTGTCTTGACATTGTGTTATTTTTTCAGCTATAGACTTCTACAACTGGTTGTCTTCTCCCTTAGATTCATTTCTTTTGAGTTTCTTGGTATCGGTTCACCTCCGCAAGTTAGTTTTTCACTCCATTATCCACGCTTTTTTTTTTTTACAATGTCACTAAGTGATAGTGATTGTACTCATTCTGATAATCGAGATACCACCATGTCTAGTTCATCTTTTCAAGTCATAGAAACTGCCCAACCCATCATTGCTGTAGAAGAAACAGTCATATCTAATCAGGGCGTGGATACCGCTCTTTTCCTTATGCAGTTAATTGATATTGAAAAAATTCAGGGGGAATGTTTGATTCCCAGTGATATTGTGGTTGAGGGTTACCCCTGAGACTTTGATTACAGCATTGGTGAAGGAGTCAAAAAGGGAGAAGTTCTTTTTTCGGCTTCTCATCTAAAAACCTTTAGATTTCCTCTTCACCCATTCTACATCTTCGTTCTTTTCAAGCTAGGGCTTTCGCCTCTTCAATTAAACCCTAATTTCTTTCATATCGTATCTTGTTTGCTTTCTCTAAACCGCTTTCATAAACTGAACCTAGGTTTGAATGACCTATTGTTCTATTATTCCATTCATAAAGTTAGGTCAGAAGACAACCACTATCACCTGTTCACCGACAAGAACATGAAAAATTGTGTTGATGCGCCCACTTCTGATAAGTTATGGAAAGAAAAGCTTGTGCTAGCTGGTGAAGGGAGCTTGGAGCATTAAGGCTTCTAAGTGTTTCCCTATCCCCAGAGTATTCGGTGATGCTGTGATCCCCTCTATCACTTTGTCTGGCAAGTCTCATTTTTCTTAGTTGACTTAGAAAGTCTTTAGGACTTGTTTATCTCTACTATTTTTCTCATGTAAAATTTGTTTTACTTGTGCAGCTGATTAGATTAAGTAACTGAAGAAAAACATTTGAAATGTTCGTCCTTTAGTGAAGAAGTTTTTGACTTCCATCAAGCTTCAGGCTTTTGCTACTGAAGCTTCGATTGAATCTTCTACCTTGTACGTTGATTCAGACCAACCTTCAGACTCAAACCTGTTGATGCTTGAACTTAAGACTAGGAGAGGATCTTCTTCCCCTGGCCAATACAAGGCTAAAAACACTAAAGAAAGATCGAAAGGCAGGCATGAGAAGCTAAAATCTGTGGATGCCTCTTCTCCTCCAAAGAGATCTTCATCTGGAGTCGTTTCTTCATCCAAACGTAAGAAGCTGATGGCGGATGCCATAAAGGGATAGAGTTCTTTCTCTTCTACTCTAATCCTGGCTAATCCTATTAGCATTGCTGCAGATGAACTATTCATTAGCTTAACTGAACGGTGGATTTCTGACTTGAGGAAGTTAAATAGGTCATTCATGATGGTGGGGGATTGTGCTGCCCTTGATCATAACGTCATGGGGACCTTGGTCTAGGGGATCTAGCCTCCCCATGATGAGCTTCGCCAGCAAGGAGTTGATAGGGATGAACTCCTGGCAAACGCTATTCTTCATCTCATAGAAGTTTGTTCTGTTTTTACTTTATCCTTGTTGTCATTGTTATTATTATTTTTTATTGCTTTCTTCTTTCCTGACCTTTGCTTGACCTGTGGCAATGTAGAGCGCATATATAACTAGAGGGGGTGAATAGGTTTTATCCAATTTTAACCTTTTAATGCTTGAAGTATAATACAAACCATCCACAATTTTGACACAATGATTTATAGAGGAAAAACCCCTAGGTGGGGAAAAAATCTCTTGCCCGCAGGATAGTCTAATCCACTATGATAAAATTGAGTACATTTGTAGATCTCACACTCAAGCTCACATACAAGTCACTCTAGCTCTCACCCTAGTTTATAGCCTCGCTAGGCCTGAACTCTCTCACTTTTTGCTCACACACTAGCTCTTAGTTCTCACCAAACTCAAGCTTTCCTAAACTCAAGTTATCACTCACCAAAGCTCACATACACTCCCCCTATCCACAATATCCCTATACTTGGACTTCAAGTAGTGATTGAGAATACAAATTAATGAATACAACCAAGTGGGCAGTAATGTAGCTTAAGTACACATCTTTTAGAATTCTTCAATAGAACTTAAGTTTGTAAAGGAACACAAAGAGTAGCTGCTCCAGTCCAATCTTCAAAGATGTGCTCCATATGTCAAGATGTAGTAATGAGCTTCAACATGACTTGGTACCAGCAAGGATAAGTGATAATCAATTGAGATACTCATGCTAGGCACACTATTAAATATGTTCTTAATTTAGTTCACAAAGATATCAAGTATATTGAATTGTAGTAAGTAATCATAAATGCAATTTGCCAAATGTAATCACTATGGCCCAAACTCCAACAATGTTAATTTCAGCAAAACGGAATTCAAGCATGTATAATAACAGCTATTCAATTTTAGCGAAAATAGAATTCAAGCTTGTATAGTAACAACAATTCAGTTTTAGCAAAATAGAAATCAGGCAAGTATATTAGATTTGTAGTAACAGATTCTTAGCATGGAAATAGCAGATTTTCAAAATTGATTAATCAACTAACAGATTTCCAAAATAGAAATTCCAGCAATTATGATTTTAGCAATTCTAGTTCAGCAAAATGATTTCAGCAATTGTAATTCAGCAAAATGATTTTAGCAATTGTAGTTTAGCAAAATGATTTTAGAAATTATGATTTCTACAATTTTGAATTAAACATAACATAATCAGAAATCCAAAGTTGAACAAATGATAGTTAGAAATTCAAAGCTAAGCATATGGAAATTAGAAAATTCAAAAAACCGAACATATGATAGTCAAATATTCGAAGCTAAGCATATGGAAATTAGAAAATCCAAAGAACCGAACACACGAGAATCATAGATAGTTTGTGAGGCTTAACAGAATAAAACTAGCATCAGATTGTAAACATAGACAGAAAGACCAAAACTAGTTTTCAGAAACCCTATCAGAGAACCTTGAGTTAATAGCCACTCAAACATAATCAAGAACACAATCTTGGCGCGCTTGTGAGAGTGTATACAAGATATATAGCCAAATCAAGTAATCTGATTTGTGCACTTGTGAAAGTGTATACAAGATATATGACCAAATCACACAATCGATTTGTTTGCTTGTGAGAGTGTATACAAGATATATGACCAAATCACACAATCAATTTGTGCGCCTATGAGAGTGTATAGAGATGAATATATTATACCTGAAATGAGCATCAAAATAGAAATCAAATCACTACTCACAGAGCTACAGAACACAAACAAAAGAAGAATGAAGAAGAGAAATACAGTTCCATAATGGCTTCAGATCCTCTACCATAATTGATCTTCACTAATTCTTACCATAAATAGGTTCTATGTGGTGACCCTTGTGGGCGGGTGTGATGTGGGCGGGTGCGAGACACTGGACGAGCTACCACACTGGCAGGCTACAGGGTGCTCAATCCCACATCGCCTGGGTAGGAATGGGGAAGTATTATATGTATGATTATCACCCTTCTATGACACAACGCGTTTTAAAGCCGTGATGGTTGTGAACCCACCAGAACTCCACAGTTAAGCGTGCTTAGCTGGGAGTAGTACCAGGATGGGTGACCCCCTGGGAAGTCTCTGGTCCGGGGGAACCAAAAGCGGACAATATTGTGTCGGGACAGGGTGGGGCGTTACAAATGGTATCAGAGCCTGACCCAGCCGGAAGTGTGCCGACGGGGACGTCGGGCCTCCTAGGGGGGTGGATTGTGGTGACCCTTGTGGGCGGGTGTGATGTGGGCGGGTGCGAGACACTGGACGAGCTACCACACTGGCAGGCTACAGGGTGCTCAATCCCACATCGCCTGGGTAGGAATGGGGAAGTATTATATGTATGATTATCACCCTTCTATGACACAACGCGTTTTAAAGCCGTGATGGTTGTGAACCCACCAGAACTCCACAGTTAAGCCTGCTTAGCTGGGAGTAGTACCAGGATGGGTGACCCCCTGGGAAGTCTCTGGTCCGGGGGAACCAAAAGCGGACAATATTGTGTCGGGACAGGGTGGGGCGTTACATTCTAAATATTTGTTTTTCAACAGATCGGTCATCTTTTTGCTTCAATTAAAACCCTAGCACTCTCTTTCAGATAATCGCTCAAGCCTCCTATCTCTCTGTTCTTTGTATCTCTTTTTATATTCTTGGTATATTTTGCTCTCACAGAAACCTTATTTTTTATCACATTATATTTATACATATGCGGCTAGGGTTGAGATTGTCTTCCTTTTGAATTACTTAAATGCCCCTCTTTGGAAATGACTAGAATGCCTATACAAGGTTTGTTAGTGCAAATACATGGAAGTAAAGAAAATGTTAATGTAACACTTAACTTGTGGCTGTTTGGGATATAATAAAGTATAGATATAGAGGCTTTGCTGCCTTGGGTGTCATAAGTGTTGGTAATTGGACCAAATATTGTTTGAGCTTTACCAAAGCCTCATTTTTTTCAGTTCCCTATACTCTTTTACCTCTCATTTTGATAATGTCAAAGAAGGGTTTGTATTTGTCAGAAATTTGAGAGATAAATCTACTTAAAGTAGCAATGCATCCTGTAAGATCTGGATATCCCTGTGAATCTTTCGTTCTTCGTTCTTAATGAGAGCTTCCACTTGGACCAAACTTGCTTCTATTCCCATTTGGTTAACTATGTGCCCCAAGAATTTTCTTGAAGAAACCCCGAAAGAACACTTTGAGGGGTTTAGCTTCATGCTATGGTTTTGTAAAGTATCAAACACCTCCTGAAGATGTTTCATGTGATCTTCCTTTCTAAGACTTTTTACCACCATGTCATTTATGTATGCTTCAACCATTCTACCTATCAGCCTTTTGAAAACCTCATTGATTAGGCGTTGGTAGGTTGCACCAACATTCTTCAATCTGAACGACATCACCTTATAATAATAGATTCCATTCTTAGTGATAAAAGATGTTTTCTCTTCATCATCAGGATTCATCAGAATTTGATTTTATCCAGAGTATGCATCGAGAAATGTTAATCATTCATAATTAGTTGTGGCGTCAACCATTTGGTCAATCTTTGAAAGAGAAAACCTGTCCTTGGGGCAAGCTTTATTCAAGTTGGTGCAATCTGTGTAGATCTGCCACTTGCCATTCTTTTTTGCACTACTACCACATTAGAGAGCCAATCCAAAAAGTGCACTTCTCTTATAAATCCAACCTGGAGAAATTGATCTACCTCTACTCCTATGATTTGATTCTTTTTTGGAGCGAATCATCTCTGTCATTGCTTAACAGGTTGATGGTTTGGGTTCATATTGAGCATATGGCATGACATTGGAGTATCAATTCCTAGCATATCCATATGGTCCTATACGAAGACATCTACATTTTCTTTTAACAACTGTATTAACTGCGTTCTTTCTTCTTTGCTCAGAAAATTTTCAAGATTTGTAGGATCTTTTCCAAGGATAATCTCGACTGCTTCGAGCGGCTCTTTAGTTAGCTTGTCTTTTTGTTGCTCTTCTAGAATAATTTTTGGCAGAGATTTCTGTAATTGCTATTTGGTCTGATCATCTTTCACCATTTTTCCTTTTAGCGCAAGAGCGTAGCATTTTTTAGCAACCACTTGGTCTCCCAGGATATCAATCATATCTCTTCCGTTCGGCGCTACACATCTTATTAGCTGTTGAAGCGTTGACGAAATTCCTTGCATACAATGTATCCAACCTGTCACGCCCTAGAATTCGGACTACCGGGAGTCCCCAGACCGACCCAGAATCCTGAGTGTGAACCTATTCACTCAACCCCGTGAACCCTTAACCACACTCACACCATAGTATCGAGGTTTGATACCATGCTATAATACGCCGATTTCCAACTCCCGGAGAATCGGAGGTTAACCTGTCTATTTAGCCCAATAGACCCTCATTACCCTCATTTACTATGGAAGCTTCACTCAATTATTGCATGTAAATGCACACAACTCCATCTTAACCAATCCCCATGGGCCCTATATTGAATCCTATCACCATAGAGAGGATTTATTTACCCATACTTTCAAGGATCGCTCACTTTCAGGCCTCAAAAATTACTGTATTTAGAATCTGAAATTGAGACCTACACCATTGGATAGAGAATCTAAAAATACTCAATTTTAAAAAAAACCACACTTAATTCCGATCTAAAACGAAGAAATTACGTCGAAACAAAGTTTGGAAAAATGCTATGAATAATAATCTCGATTGTGCGAGAATAGGATCTCGATTGTGCGAAACTGACATCTCGATTGTGCGAATATTTCACACTCTCAGGTCCCTAAACTTGCAATATCTCGCACAATCGAAATGGGGGTTTCGATTGTGCGAGATTACACCTGTCTAGACCCTAAAAACCACCATAAATCATCACCCCTTCGCACAATCGAAGTGGGGGTTTCGATTGTGGGAAATGAGCATTTCGCACAATCGAAATGCTCCCCACAGGACCTCCAACAACCCTATACGTGGTTCGTTTGGAGCCCAATCCTCATTCTATCATCCTAGGACCTCTCATACGTGATCCATAACATAAATGAAAGATACCAACATCAATTACATGCTCAAAATCATACTCATAATTGAACCATACACCAAAATGAATCATTCTTCCTCAACCACAATCCATTCATCATGAAAGCATTATCAAATGAGCTAGATGCCACCATGGGCATTACATAAACTAAACCGTTGTCTTTCTATACCCAACAAGTTTAAAATCCAATACATATATCAAAAGTACATTTGTTGAAGGTATAATCACAACTCAAAAAGGAGTCACATGCCACAAGCCAGCATGGATAGCCACAAAATGTACAACATCCAAGAGATAACAAAAACACTGCTCGAGTCCCACATGGACACTCATGTCCCATCCGTCATCGGTGCCTTATCTATAAAAGAGTTTATAATAAAGGGGTGAGCATCACTGCGACTTAGTAGAGATACCCCAACCCTCCTAAGTGCCGACTCGACACCGGCCTATATGGAATGTATATGAATACACTACATGCCACATCCACAATCTCACAAACAAATCAATAATTGCAATTCAAGATGATTGCATATTTCACGAGTTATATATAACATGTTCAAATATAAAAGCATTAAGAAAAGTGAATGCTCTCTCTCTCGGTCCTCATCTGATATCCTACATGATTGGCCCGCTCCGAGGATCATGTAATCTTGGACACCTCCGATAACCATCCAATGATCGGGACAACTCCGAAGGGTATAGCGATATATAGGATTGCCATAGAGTGAGGGGACAACTTCGAGACTCACAATTCTTGGACATTCTCTGGTAACCATCCTATGACTGGGACAACTCCGAGGGGTCATTATTATTGGACACACTCCGATCCTAGACATTAAGCCTTAGTATGGTGGGTCCACTGCGAGGGCTATACATAGTGGTTAGTTATACCACAATTCAAAACATGGTTGGACCACTCCGAAGTCCCATGTACCTCCTTTGCGTCATTTTTCCCGCAACTTCCCACATATGCAATATGAATGCATAAACACATGGCATTTTATTTTCATGCTCTACTTATGCTCATTGATACTAAAAAGAAGTAACAAGCATGTTTCCCATCACCATACACCACATATAGCACATATATTTATAACACATGCATATATCCTCTCATATGCATATAACTTCAAAATTAGCATACTTTACTCATGCTATACTCAATGCATAATTTTAGCACATAGAACTAATATGCATTCAACAACCACATTCTCACATATAATCACATATATGACACTTGGTACACATTTTTCATATATACACCAAATTGAGCACATAATGTCTATGTATCAATTTCTTACACTCACACACTTCAAACCCACATGCTACCACCAACACAATGGACACAATTGTGAAAAGGTAAGACTCTAGAGAAGGAGAAAACATAACTTTCCACACCTCTCACCATCCTAAAGCATATGAAACACAACCTACACCTCTCTTCTTCACCTGAAACCCTAGAATTGACAATTAGAAGAGAAGAAAAATCCCTACCTCAAAAATGAAGGCCTTCCAAGCACTTCTCAAAATTTCAACAATTTTAACCTTGCCAAAATGCGACTTTGTTCGGTTCAAATCGAAGCTCTAGTCGTCCCCTACATATCTCCCTTCTTCGGCGGAACATGAATCACACCCGAAGACCTCCAAAACCCAGAGAGAAGGAGTGGGAGCAATATAAAGAGATAAACAGCTGTGAGATATGAAATATCTCTGCATATTTGACCATTTAAGGTCCCTATGTCGTGAAAAGACCAAAATAGCCCCGGGCCACTTAACGCACCTTCCCGGACTCCGTTTTTGATTCTGAAAACTCCTACGGTCTCGAAATCACTTTCTTAACTCTCAAAATATGTCATCTAACCATTCTCAAAAATAAATATTCTTAGAAAATTTTCAGACTCCCGGGCCCACTTAAGTCGCATCCCGGGCCCCGATTTGACCAAAAAGTCAAACTTCTCTAAATCTCCCAAACATGTTGCCCACACTCGAAACATGCTAAACACCACTGAAAAATGTATTTAAGATGCTTATGATGCGAAAAATGCAAAATCGGCCAAAATTGATCACAGCTTCTACACAAGCTCTTCCCATTATTATGTTGTATAAAGAGTTAAAATCAACAACAACAAAGGATTCTGTTAGGGTTCTGGCTACTACTGTTACTGGGAGTTCTACTACCCTAGTTGGGATGGCATGCCTTACGTTGAACCTTATCAGTGGCTCAGCCTTTGGCCTGATACGTTCTACCCTTAGGCCCATTTGTTGGAAAGTCGATACGATGAGACTAATCACTAGTGGATTTTCTTGGGGTTGTTTAGATCTTGCTCATATCTTCATATGTGAAGGCGATCGACACCTTAGCTAAACAATTATGGATTGAGTGGACCTCTTTAATCCTTTGTATCTTGCTCATATCTTCATTAGATTAGGTGTGATCATCTTTTTGATTCGTTTTCTTAATCTAATGTTGGTTGACTATGAATAACATTAATGACCCAAATTGAAGCAGGGTTCTACTGCCTGTTCGACTTCTACTGAGGCTAATTGGATGATTTAGCTTGCTTTTCAAGAAGGATATTGTCGCACCCCGATTCCTGAGGCCCAGAAATTGAGGTGTGAACTCTATGAGATCACACTCACTATAATCACAACCTGATCATCCATACAATCCCAATTTTCTCATATTTTAAAAGAAAATTAAACGTTTCCAATTGTAACACAATTCAGTCCCATATGTCATTCACATCTTAAATTCAAAATGGACACTTCTGGGCATGTGTCCCCCTATCATTCACATCTTAAATTTAAAATGGACACTTGTGGGCAAGTGTCCCCCCCCCTTTTAATGGCCATTCCAATTCCACAATTGTCTTTAAATACATTCCTATAACATGCATAATACAAATGAAATTTGACTCAGTCCCTGAATGTCCGTCTCATATACATACATCAAATGAAATGTACAACTGGAATAAATCTCCTCATCATAAAATGTTCAATACATTTAATCCAAATGTAAACATCTATCCAACATCCTGGATATACATAGAGTTCTAAGGAATTGATCACTGCCTCTGCAACCAGTACTATCAGTCCCTAACTGACTCTGTGTCATTAGCAATACCTGTAAAACCTGGAGGGGTATGAGCTCAGAGCCCAACAAGGTATGTCAAACATACTACCACTGCTGTAGTAGGTCGATCGTCACATATTTTCAAAAATATACACATTTAAATATATCACAATATTTAAAGTCATACTCCTCCTAACATACATAAACCAACAATGCATATGGCAGTTCTAGCACATATGAACATATAAATCTACAACACATGATTTCTGAAATCATTTTCAACATACTCAAAAGGAATGAACATCAAACATCAATATGTATAAAGAATATAAATGTCTAAGCATTTACATAAAACAATGTAAATCAATTATCACGTTCCCTACTCAACAAGTAGCAATCCCAAAATGCAATGAAGATGTATTTAAACCATACAACATCTTTAGAAGGTAGTAACATCCGACATCTACATGTATACATGTCACTACATTACACATATCATTCAACATATACCATATTCATTTCAAGCAACGCATATATAAGATTGCATTAAACGTGTATCATGCTTCATAATAAATGGAGTAAGCAAAAATCATACACTTGTCTCTCTCTCAGACTCAACCCGATACTCTAACATGATTTTTGACCAACCATGCTAGCTAGGACACTTCCCACACAATTGCGAAATCCGTCACCAAGTATAACCAACTCTAATGGTGATTAGACCACTACAGAATCCGTCATCGAGGACACCATACTCCAAGGTGATTAGACCATCCAGGACTGTCACTGAGCCTTTATTACTCCAACTGACCAGCTTTTTTTCATTGAGAACTTCGTCCTCCTCGAAATGCATCACCGAGAACTCCATCCTACTAGGTGATGAAACTGTTTCAAGATTCTCATCGAGTATCCACCTACTCCCAGGTAATTAAATAGTTTCGGAATACGTCACCGAGAACATTGGTCCTACTAGGTGATTCAACCACTCAAGACCATCACCGAGCATTTGTTACTCCAAGTGACCAGATTATTTGACCACATTTCCCAATTTTCTCACAACGAACACATACATGCATTTCAAGCATAAAAAGAGCATATAGATTCATTCAATGAGCGCATAAGCAAGTTATAAAAGCACTTAGCATCCATTTCACTTCCACAAAGTCATACATATACATCACCTATACATGTAAAGCCTAGCATATAAATCGTATATGCTCATAAACATCACTTAAGCACATTTTAGTCATGTTTACCTAATGCACACATTTTCAATATAAAGGTAGCATGCATTCAACTCACATATCCACACATATAATCATATATATGTCAAATCGTGCACATAAATCACCTATGCCTACAACTCTCCAATTTCGCACGTATTTTCATGCTTCATCTAATGCATACATATACTATAAGAAACTAGAATGCATTGCAACCAAGTCACCGACACATAACCACATACATGTCAAATCTTGCACATAAGTCACCCATATATGTATTATGCACATATATAACACTTAACATATACCATGCTTCTCAAATGTTCATCAATGTTATAATCACATTTAGTATGCATTTCTACTACTACACTAATATGTAATCACATACATAATTAACCAATGCATAAAATCCACCTATGCATACGAAACAACACTTAGCTAAACATATATAATTTATCATACTTTACATGGGTTCACCAACATGATATACATATCACAATGTAAACAAGCATAAAAAATATCATGCTTTCATTTCCAACATACATATATATATATATATATATATATATATATCCTCATATCCCACGTATATACAACAATCACCTTTATATATATATATGAACATATATATATATATAAATTAATCAATATAATTAAAATGTATATGTAGGAGATAGAGGCAAGAATCAACTTACATATGGTCTCGCTTTCGCTAAGTCCGCGCCTGCAAAGCAGACCATCTCCATGTCCCAGTCCAGTCTCGTGTCCAAGTCATATGTGAACCCACATTCTTCCCTTTTTAATTTTTCACACTGGGTCCAAGCCACTTTGGGAGCCTAATTCACAAACCAAACTTCAGTTCAATTTAAATCAATTTTAAGGCTCCATCAAATTTAACCCAACATCTTCACAAATCAAGACAATTGTACAATCTGCCACCAAATAAAGTAGCCCAAACCAAGACCCAATTGTCATGAGGCCCAATTCAATTATCCAACCCCAATGTGGTAGCCCAAGTAATCCGAAATGTCCAACACCATAATATATATATATATATACATATATAAATATATATTTTTATATTTATAACCATGTTTTGTGAACCCATCACCACCACTCAGCTACACCTCACCACAACCATCTTCATCAAACAAGACCACCACCACTCACGGCCATGGTAGTCGTGAGCCACGAGCCACCTCAACTAAACCCACGCTGGAACCACCAGAAAATAGATGGACCACCAACAAATGCCATGGAAGTCGCTTCCACCTACTACCGAGCTAAAACTGAGAGCCACTGTGGTTGTTAATTTATAGTCACTACCGGAGCTCACCGAAATTGACCCAACACGGTCCGAGTACCAATCGGACCTCCACGATGGGAACACCACCAACAGACCCAGCATTTTCGGTCAAGGAGAACACCCATTGCCACCGTGAACCACCATGATTCTCACCCTCAAGCTCAACCCAAGCCAGAGACCTAGTAGACCCAGCCACAACCATGCCCAATGCTATCGTGAACCACCTCACAGTCGCGAGCATCACTATCTTCAGCCATCCCCACCGTCTGCCTGAGCACACCACCGACCTCCAACACTTCAACCATGGAACCAAACCCAAAACCCACTTTCTCTCTCCCAATTTCTCTTTTTCTCTCTAAAACTCTTTATTTTCTCTCACTAAAAATCTCAGTTCTCTTGTTCTGTTCTTCTCGTCTCTTGTCCTCTTTTCTTTCTTTTTCTCTTTCAGCCGAAGACCACACTTGGTCTCTTTTATTTTATCTTTTGAAATTTTATCTTCTTTGTGCACCACTCGTTTTGTGCACTACTCTCAACCACATGTATATAATACATATATAATATGTATACATCACATGGGCATCTAATAACATATATATACCTATACGTATATATATTGAACCACATATACGTTCCCCTTTCCCACATACTCGTCCACATACATGTTTAATAATGCATGTATCTTTATATATTTATATTTATAATTAAATATAAATATATCCAATATATATATATATATGGAGATATATAATCTGGTCAAAAAGAAATTCAGTCAAAAATCACCTAGAACCGATCAAAAATAACCCGGTCCTTATAACCTCCCCACCTTCAAGGAATTTTGTCCTCGAAATTAGCATATTTAAGGTCTTTCCAAAACCAATCCATATTGGACATTATTCTCGCCAATAATCGTCACTTTTCCTTTCCATATACTCCAGACATTACACTTGCAACACCTAACTCAGAACTTTCAATTCTAGCATAATCAATACGTCCCAACATGCTCTGAGGCCATATAAATATGGTTCCTCCCTAGAGTCTACGGTCTCTACCTCAAGACCTATCCTGTCCATCTCTATCTTTAGTCTAAGGTAATCTTTTTGACTAATCACATCAATCACTTACAATAATACTTCCCCATAATTGGGATCATCAATACTCAAAGTCATTCTATCATTGTCAAATATGACTTTTTAATCTGGCATACCATTCCCAAGCTTAGTCTAATATCTTGTGCATCATCACAACATAAACCACATCAATCCAGTGCACATCACAAGTGCACTCATCGGCAAGGCACATGACAGTGTGCTCACCAATACAAACCATATCAATAGTGTACTTGTTACAACAAGCCACATGGTCCTGTTCAATCTCATAGACTATCACCCAATGGAATCCAACGCCAAATTTTAGGGTTTTACATTTGCCCTAAACTTCACAATCTCATTTCTCAACGAATAAATCTCACTTACCTGTCCATTAACCTTAACGGACATTTCTGACTTATCGAGTATCCATCCATTCCTTTCCAGCATCTCCCTGGGCACCCTAAGATCCTGATTGCTTCGCCAAGGGCTCCTCAAACACTCCCTTGTATCTCTCTATGAACATACAGAATTTATACATTTTGAAACATTGAAATGATGGTTTCAATGGATCATAAATTTGATGCATCAAACACGTATCGGCCAAAAGTCACTCTCAGGACTTTTGACATTCCAAAATTCTTGCAGGTTTCTCAATGCATCGTCCCTGTCACTTCGATGCATCAAAATGTCCAGACTGATACTTCTGCAGAATATCCTGCAACTTAACACTTTGCTCTTTGTGAGCTCAATTCCCATTCTATTGACCTAGAATCCTTCCAACGATATTCCATCATGATGATAAGTGATAAGTGTTCAATTCTATGCATTTGAACCCTCTTTATTGCATATGTTTGTCCCATTTTTACATTTATCGAGATACGTTTATGGTATTTTTGTATTTTTGATGTATTGCAGGTTTTGTAATAAAATGATCAAAGTTTGAGGCCATTTGCAACTAAAGAGCAAAGTTCAGAATTAAAGCTAAGGCATCTCGATCAATCGAGATGATGATCTCGATCAATCGAGATCTCGATTGATCGAGACTTGATTTCGATTGATCGAAATCTCGATCAATCGAGATTCCAATCTTGATTGATCGAGATTCTGTAGAGCCATTTGCCCACTTGCTCACCTACTCTCCCACTTGCAACAAAATCCCCCTTTTTGCACGACTTAGAGGGATTGCCTAACTTGAACAAGACACTTGGAGACTTTCTTGATATAGTTGATATATATATATTTATGGTGGGCCCCAAGGTTGAAAAAGAGGCATAAAGCACACAAAGAAGCCATTCTCTCATATCTCTCAATACACATCAGTCATACACAAGGAGAGACATTCGGGAGAGGAGAAAGAAGAGCTGAACTAGACCAAGAAGCTTCATCTTCTCCATTAATGGAAGAGTGCAAGGCTGCCATGACCAACTAACTTCTCTACTATGGTGTGGTTGAATCCCTAGCCATGTAAACTTGTTCATTTTTGTAGCATTTTGGGATTTGTACTTAAATGTTGATTATTTAGTCTAGTGACCATGTACACTAATACATCTCTTATATATATTAATTTGATTTTGGTTTTATTCTTATCTTAGAGTAGAATCTATCTTGTGAATGTAGAACATTTGCTTCTTCCACAAGAAGGGCAAATGATGGCTAAGTAATGGTACTTTAAATGTATATGTTGTGCTTGCTTGTATAAACCATGCCAAGATAAGGTAGTTTGGATGCATGTAGGTTCATTTAAAAAGTAGGGTAATTAGTTAGGTTGAAGAACTATGCTTGTTGAAGATGGATTATGATAGGTTTGTGCACACATTAATCTTTTGATATGTCATTGAGGTCACAAGCCTAATGACATTGTTAGGCATTTAATTGATGAATCCCAAGGTTGCTACATTTATGAACATGTGAATGGCTAGTGGTGGAAACCACCCCTAGTTCTCTCTCCCAACTTTTAACTCTTTAAATATATTGTTTTTACATTCATGCAATAGTTTTATAAACAAAAGTCAAAACCTTGTTTTTAGGATTAAAGTGGAGTTAATCTTTCTTTAAGACAATTACGACTAGTCCTCATGGGATTGATACCCTCTATTATAACCTTATCTACGAAGATTCGTGCTCTTACGAGTGGTTAAATTATATTTTGATAAAAGGGGCAAAAATAAGCTTACAATATAATTCAAGTTTAGCCACACCAAAATTTTGGCGCCGTTGCCAGGGACTACGGTTAAATTGTCGCCATTAAAAGATTCAATCTGGTTTAATTCATAGGCTAGAAATTCTTTCATTCTTTTTTGTATATATCTTGTTCTTATTTCTCGAATTGCTTGATTTTAGGTATACCACATAGCGGGCATCTTAAAAGATCAAAGTTGGAACCCTTTGTGAGTATAAAGTCTAAAATTAGTGATTTGAAGAATAATTTTTTTTGTATATATTGTTGTTTATTTTGCATATTGAGGTGTTATTTTATTGTTAATGCATGCTAGGTAGACGGTCCTTGTCACTTCCTTTGCTTCCATTTAATATTGAACTTAAAAGAACACTTAGACAACGTAGAGGAACCTCTAGGGACCCTATATTGCCTAGGACTGAAAACATGGAACCAAATGAGAGACAACCTCCCGGACTACCTCCTTTTAATTATGAACAACAACCTCCACCTCCTCCTCCTCAAGGAGAATTGCTTATGGACTTCTATCTTCCGACTACATTTGAAGTACCTTCGTGTATTCAATTTTCCGATGTAGCGGCAACTCAATTCGAAATAAAGTCCTCCACCATCAATCTTCTTAATAGCTTCCATGGTCTCCCTAATGAGGATCCATACTGGCATTTAGATTACTTCCTTTCTGTGTGTTCCACCATTAGGGTACCACACTTTACAGAGGATGATCTAAAGCTTCGTTTGTTTCCATTCTCCTTAAAAGATAAAGCTAGAAGTTGGTTCAATTCCTTAGAACCTAACTCAATCAATTCTTGGGCAAAAATGCAAATTGAATTCTTAAAAAAATACTTCCCAATGGGAAAGACGAGTGATATTTGGCGAGCAATCACCGGATTCACCCAAATTGATCAAAAACAATTTCATGAGACGTGGAAGAGATTAAAAGACCTTCTTAAATCTTGTCCTCACCATGCTGTCCTAAAATGGCAGCTAATGCAAAGTTTTTATGATGGGGTGAGTGAGCAACATAGGCAAATGATAGATTCCGCTTGTGGAGGTGGATACCTTTTGAAAAGCCCGAATAAGGCATTGAAACTTTTTCAAACCTTAAGTAATAATTCAGCTCAACGCTCCTCCCCTAGGAAAGGGAAATCCACCCAACCTTATAGAGGAGTGCATGAGATTTCACGGGTAGATGAGGTTGCCATGCAAGTAGAAGCCTTAACCCAAAAAATGGACCAAATCATGAAAAATGGGCTGCCTACTCCAAGCCAACCTGTTCAAAATCAGGAAGGGTGTTCGTTTTGCTATAACACTTCACATTATGTGCTAGATTGTCCTATTGCCGGTCAATCTCCCGATTATGCTCAAGAGCAAGCGAATGCCTTGTACTCTAAATAGATGAATGATGCATACTCAAATACCTACAATCCTGGTTACAAGAATCATCTGACTTTTTCATGGAAATCTCAAGAATCAAGCCCCTCTTTTCAAGGGCAAAATTTCTTTAATTCTCAATCTCAACAGCCTCAATATAGGCCAAATCCTCAACCTTACCATCAAAGATCCAATTACCAACAACCACCACCTCCTTCGAGAAGCCAAGGCTTTGAAGAAAGGGTGATTAGCAATCTTGAGGCCAATACCCGCTTATTGCAAACCCACTCTCAATCAATCTCTAAGCTTGAAGCTAATGCTCAATCCATGGCTAGGTTAGAGGATCAAATCGGGCAACTAGCTAATGCCTTGAATAGAAGAGAGGAAGGTAAGTTGCCAAGTCAACCGATAGAAAACCCTAAGGGTGTTCATGTGATTGAGGATCCATCATCTTCATCTTGTAATGCTCCTTCGGAGCAAGTTCAATCAATCACCACCTTAAGGAGTGGTAAAATCATCAATTCCAAGGTTGGGGAAGAAAAAGAAAAGGAATTCAAAGAGCAATCCAAAAATCTAAAAGAATTCCAATCAAATCCAAATGTGTTTCCTTCAAATCCAAATTTGAACAAAGTCCCACAAAATCCAAAAGGAAAGGCGAGTGAAGTTGTGTCGTCATCTAGTCCAAATCTTGACACCTCTTTTGAACCTCTGGTTCCTTTTCCTCAAAGATTGAAGGAACCTTCTCATTTTGGGAAGCAAGAGGAGAAAATTCAAGACATGATGGAGATCTTCAAACAAGTAAAAATCAATCTCTCTCTCCTTGATGCAATCCGGCAAATTCCCTCCTATGCTAAATTCTTGAAGGACTTGTGCACTCAAAAGCGCAAATCTAGGAATAATGTTCCTAAGAAAGTCCTCCTAACTGAGCAAGTAAGCTCCATTTTCCAACACCAAGCCTCTCCTAAATTCAAAGATCCGGGTGCTCCAACCATTTCATGCACCATCGGGAATCAAGCTTTTGAAAAGGCACTTCTTGATTTAGGGGTTAGTGTCAATTTGCTTCCATTCTCAGTTTACCAACAATTAGGTTTGGGGGAACTTAAGCCTACCACAGTTGTGTTGCAACTTGCCGACCGCTCGGTGAAGCAACCACGTGGCATTATCGAGGATGTAATAATTCAAGTGGACAAATTTTACTTCCCGATAGACTTCATAGTCCTTGACATGGAACCGGTTCAAAATCCAAATAGACATATTCCTATCATTCTAGGTCGTCCATTCTTGGCCACGGCAAATGCTTGCGTTAATTGCCGTACTGGAGTGATGGACATCTCTTTCAGGAATATAAAAGTCCGTTTGAATATCTTTAATGCTTATCACCATACATTCGACGACGAAAGTGAGTGCTTTTGTGTTGATGTAGTGGAAGACCTTGTTCAAGAAGCGCTTCCTTCCATTCTTTCTAGGGATCCTCTAGAGGCGTGCCTGAGTCATTTCAACTGTGACGATTTTGACATTGAGCAATCCATTTGTGAAGTTAATTCAATGCTCGATGTCACAACCGTCGTGGATTTGCCTAAATGGAGAGTTCCGAGAGAACTGTTGTCTCCGTTGTCCAATACTTCCCAAACTCTTTCTCTAATTTTCCCACCACAACTTGAGCTCAAGCCTCTACCGGCTACTCTCAAGTATGTTTTCTTGGGCGCTAATGAGACCCTTCCAGTCATTATTGCTTCCAATCTCACAAATGATCAAGAGATGGAACTTTTAAAGGTGCTGAAAGAGCACAAGGAAGCAATAGGATGGAGTGTGGCAGATCTTAAGGGAATAGATCTTTCTATTTGTATGCACCACATACACCTAGAAGAAGATGCAAAGACTTCATGAGAGGCACAACGTTGATTAAATCCAAATATGAAGGACATTGTAATGAATGAGGTGGTGAAGTTACTAGATGCGGGAATCAATTACCCCATCTCTGATAGTAAGTGGGTTAGTCCCACTCAAGTGGTTCCTAAGAAGTCCAGTATTACGATGCAGCCAAATGATAAGGGTGAATTAGTTCCCCAACGCACCACCACGCGATGGAGAGTTTACATAGATTATCAGAAACTAAATTCAGCAACTCGGAAAGATCACTTCCCTCTTCCATTCATCGATCAAATCTTAGAAAGATTAGCCGATCAAAGTTTTTACTGCTTCTTAGATGGATATTCCGGTTATAATCAGGTTGCTATAGACCCGAGGGACCAAGAGAAAACCACCTTTACATGTCCTTTCGGCACATTTGCTTATAGACGCATGCCCTTTGGGTTGTGCAATACATCGACGACTTTTCAACGGTGTATGATGTCTATCTTTTCGGACATGGTGGAAAATTTCTTGGAAGTGTTCATGGATGATTTTTTCGTGTTTGGGCCTTCATTTGAATCATGCCTTAAAAATCTCTCCCGTGTTCTCAAACGATGTCAAGAAACCAATCTAATCCTCAGTTGGGAAAAGAGCCATTTTATGGTTCAAGAGGGTATTGTCCTAAGGCCCATTGTGTCTAAGAGAGGAATTGAGGTTGACAAAGCCAAGGTTGAACTTATTTCCAAACTTCATCCACCATCAACGGTGAGAGAGATTCATTCATTTCTTGGGCATGCGGGCTTTTATCGTCGTTTCATCAAAGACTTTAGCAAGATCTCTCAGCTTTTGTGTCGCCTTCTTGAAAAAGAATCTTGTTTTACTTTTGATGAAGCGTGGCTTAACGCTTTTGAAAAACTCCGCACCATGCTTACAACCGCTCCAATTCTTATCTCTTCAAATTGGGCTCTCCCATTTGAGATCATGTGTGATGCATCCGATTATGCCATGGGTGCAGTTTTAGGGCAACGAGTAGACAAACTGTTGCATGTTATCTACTATGCAAGTAAAACCTTTTTGAGGCTCAAATCAATTATACCACAACGGAGAAGGAGTTGCTTGCGGTAGTATTTGCATTGGACAAATTTTGAGCTTATCTATTAGGTTCCAAGGTTATTGTCTATTCGGACCATGCTGCCCTCCGGCATCTTTTGGCCAAAAAGGACACCAAACCTAGATTGATCCGCTAGATACTCTTGTTGCAAGAGTTTAATTTTGAGATTAGAGACAAAAAGGGAACCAAAAATGTGGTAGCTGACCACCTATCTAGAATTCTTGTTGAATCCCTCCATGACTCAATTCTAGTTTGTGAATCCTTCCCGAATGAACAACTCTTTGTAATCTCTCAAGAGAGTATTCCTTGGTATACAAACATTGTCAATTACCTGGCAATCGGTAAAATACCGTCTTCTTAGACCAAGCAAGAGAAGGATCGTTTTTCCTCCCAATCACGATCATATTATTGGGACGATCCTCAATTGTTCAAATATTGGCCCGATCAAATAATCCAAAAATGTGTACCCAACAGTGAATTCCAAAGCATTCTCAAATTTTGTCATACACTCTCTTATGGGGGACACTTTAGTGCTAAGAAAACCGCAGCAAAAATTCTTCAATGCGGGTTTTTCTGGCCAACACTTCATCGGGATGCATACTCATTCTGCCACTTTTGTGAGCGATGTCAGCGCCTTGACGCGATGTCTCAGAAGGACATGATGCCTCTCAACCCTATTCTTATTGTTAAGATATTTGATGTGTGGGGCATTGACTTCATGGGACCTTTTCCACCCTCTACTGGTCATGAGTACATACTTGTGGCGGTGGACTACGTATCTAAATGGATAGAGGCCGTTGCTACCAAAACCAATGATCACGCAGTCGTGGTTAAGTTCATTCAAGCGAATATCTTTAGCCGTTTTGGTACACCTCGAGCTCTCATCAGTGACGGAGGTAAACAATTCTGTAATCAGTTCCTTCGAACCTTGCTTACCAAATACTCTGTTACACACAAAGTAGCCACCCTATACCATCCTCAAACTAGTGGCCAAGTGGAAGTGTCCAATAGGGAGATTAAGAACATTCTTGAGAAAACAGTTCGGCCTGACCGGAAAGATTGGTCATTGTGACTAAATGATGCATTATGGGCTTACCGAACTGCTTATAAGACTCCCATTGGAATGTCACCTTACCGGTTGGTTTATGGCAAAGCGTGCCATCTTTCGATTGAATTGGAGCATAAAGTTATGTGGGCCACCAAAACTTTCAATTTTGACATGCAAGTGGTCGGATCTAATCGAAAGCTTCAATTAAATGAATTGGAAGAATTGCGACATGACGCATATGAGAATGCTAAAATCTATAAGGCAAAGTCAAAAGCCTTTCATGATCGCAATATTCGAGTCAAAACATTTTCTCCGGGCCAAAAAGTATGGTTGTACAACTCACACCTCCATTTGTTTCCTGAAAAACTTCGCTCCCGTTGGGATGGTCCATTTTTGGTTAATTCCGTTGCTCCCCACGGAGCGGTGAAATTGAAGGACTTGAAAGACGGATCGTTGTTCAAAGTGAACGGGCAGCGCTTAAAATTATGCGTGGATGACCAAGTCACCACGGAGTACGTGGATGTCATCACTTTGACGGATCCCATGTATTTTGACTCGTGAGCCGATTCGGACGTCATGCCATAGACGTGTAAGGTGGCGCGGCCATGGTGGCTATCACGCTTCCATAATGTCCCTTTAATCCAAAGTAAATTTTGTATCTAAGTACTTTTGTATCTAAGTTCCATAAGTCCAAGTCCATGGAGTATAACCCAAGCTGACTATTTTTGAGCATCTCGATTGATCGAAGCAAAGATCTCGATCAATCGAAATCTCGATTGATCGAGATTCTGCTCTCGATTGATCGAAATAATGCAGGAAGCTGGCCAAGTCCAAAGTCCCGAGAGGTAGTATTCTTCGATAGCACTTCGATAGGTCCTCGATCAATCAAAATTTTGATTGATCGAAGCAAGGATTTTGATTGATCGAGACTTAATCTCGATTGATCGAAGTAGGATCTCGATTGATCGAAGTGAGATTTTGATTGATCGAAATCTCGATTGATCGAGATGTGCATCTCGATCAATTGAGATTGACACGATGCCTGCACGTGAGCCAATTACTTATTTAAACCTTTGGGCTCCCTCTCATTTCCACGATTCTTCCCAAGACCATCCGACTTCCTCCTCTTCTCCGAGAGATCCAAAGCTTCCCCGAGTGTCGTCCAACCCTTGTTCGATCATTCTGAACTATCCACTGTCGTTCGACGCAATCTGTGCTCTCCGCATATACGCGCACGTTTGTCTCTTCGCGACTGTGTGTGGAGACTTCATCTTCTTTCACCGATTATCACCTTCATCTTGAGGTAAGTGATGCATGGTTTTATTTTGATTGCTTTGCCGCCATTCTTGTTAGTTTTTCGGTGTAATGAGCATATACAGATGAGTGGGTTGGAGTGGGTTGCATTCGCCATGTTCATATTGGATCTTGCGGGTTTCGGGGGTAGGAATGCATGTATCGGTGAGAGATTTTGCATTATTATTTTTATTTTTTTGTATCGAATGCTTGATATACGGTTTGCAACCGCGACCATTGTTTCGGTATCATCCGCTTACGTGGTTTCATTGAGAGCGAGATGAGCGGCATATTCATATGGGTTATTTTTGCTCTCGAATCTACATTGAACCTCCCGTGCATTTCACGAATGGTATGTTTTCGATTCTGAGTAGACCTAGTCTAGTCGATTCGAGCGTATCTTGGAAAGCATGTGTCGGCACCATGGACTAGAGCTTCTTTTTTTAATCTTTATTCTTAGTTTAGTATTTATTTTATTATTATTTTTATTTACTTTAATTTTTGGAATAAGTGCAGACTATTTTGGGTCGATGGCGCGTGTGAAGAACGCTCCCGGTGCTGTTAGAGATGTGCCCGGGCGAGCCTTCTGGGCACGGAAGTTTCACTCGGAGCAGATATTTGAGCTGAGAGAGTTTGAGATGCGCCCTGACTGCTCGTGGGCTGTAGCAGAGCTTAGGAGGCGTCGCCTCGACCGATTATGTGTGCCTCCCACTGATGTGGCGCACGAGCGCCTGGTGGAGGTCTTTTATGAGCGCATGACCTATTCCTGCACCGAGCCGGACACATTGGAGACGGTTGTAGGTAGCATGACGATTACTATCACTCTGAGCTGGATCGCACAGATGCTCGGCATTCCTCACCAGCAGCCTCCAGATATGGTTGATCAGGACGGTCGACCACTTTACAGGCCCGAGTTCCTGGCGGACATGACCTTGTTTTCCATCATGATGGACATGTGTGGCGGGGCGTTTACCACGCCCAGTCATAACTGCACGTCCAAATCGATGTGCCCGAGTAGATTATGGTTCCTAGACACCGTTCTCATCAAGAACGCGTGTCCTCTACAGCATGTGGCAGAGCGCAGAGGCGACCTCCTCCGTTGCCTTTACGCTTTCCACACGGGCACTTGATTTTTTGTCCTGTCACTGATATGGGGGCAGATGTTCAAAATCTGGGACGACCTTGTCAACAAAAGTATAAGGCAAGCAGCGAGTTGGCGGCTTCCCTTTCCTTTCCTGGTCGCGACCTTCCTCAGCCGTGCCAACATACCAGTCAGTGATACTGACACCCAGGTGGCACCGCCCACCTGCTACACGCCTACTCAGTGGGAGCGGGTGAGGCGACACTTGGAGTGACAGGACCACCAGGGAGATCCACCAGAGGACGTAAACATGGATGCCCCAGTGGAGATGGATGAGGGTGCGCATGCAGAGGGTGACGCATCTGATGAGGAGATAGGGGATGAGGATATGGATATCGCCGCAGAGCGACATGAGATCCTAGCGACTGGCTACTCCTGTCTAGCAGCTGATGTTGAGCGGCTCCAGTAGGGTTTTGAGGAGTATGTCCAGGTGACGAAGAGTCAGTTGGCAGGCATTCGGACGGACATTACGTCTCTGGCGCAGGGTCAGAGAGCGATTTTAGACGAGTTCCGGGCCTTCTGGTAGGACCTGCAGTTCCTATTTGCCGGTCGAGCTTCCACCTCCACCTCTACTCCCACCGAGCCACCACCACCACCACCCGCCCTAGAGTAGCTATTTTTATTTGTCTTTTATGTTTTACTTTCTGTTATTTTTCTTTCTTTGCTTTTCTACAGGCTATGTTGGCAATGTTTGTTTCTGAGTATTCCCGTTGCATGTACACTTTGTACTGAACTCATTTTCATATATATGGAATACAGTTGTCTTTTCTTTTCTACCATGTGTTATATTTACTGTCTTTATTTTTGGTTTCTGTCAATATCTCTGCTCTCTATACTTTGACTATGTATGTAGTACCACTTGCCTACTTGTTATATGCGATTCAGTTGATGATTTCCGTTTATTATCGCCTAGTTTCAATTCCCAATACTGTTGAGATTGCTTCAACGCAGTATGGCGTTAATAAAGAAAGGCAGCCCCTTTGCATGCTATACGTTAGCGTGCCTGGATAGTCAATATCTTATCGCATAGACCTCTTAGTCAATTGGGAAACACCAGTTCAGAGCCTTGGATATGTAGTGATCTTGGCATTATCCATTTGTGCATAATTATTTTATGATGTTCTTTTCATATACTTTTTGTTCCTTTTAATGCTCGTGGTATCCAGTTGGTGTTCCGTGCAAGTTTTGCTCATTTGTAGGATGACCGCTCGTGTTGGAATGCCATTTTTGTCGCGTTCTGCAGTTCCAGTAATTTCTTTCCTTGTTCTTCTTGTTCAAACATTGAGGACAATGTTGCGTTTAAGTTTGGGGGTGCGGTATGCTATACCACTTGCATGCATTTTGAAATTTTTGCATGCTTGCTATGATGTCTGGCCTTTTTAAAGGAAGTTCATTCGAATAAATGTCCGAGGTAAATGCAGCGGGTAGTTAAGAACTTTAACATTGTAAATACCCGCACTTTTGCAAGCTATGTAATAGGTTAGAACGGTCCACATTTTTGTTCAAATATGAACACGTACAATTCTTGCCCTAAATTTATCCTTAACCGCTCAAATCCGCACACATGCATTTTAAATTGTGGGGTATAAGTCTGATGGAGAATTTTGTAAATTTCTGTTTTTATTTAAATAGCTTAAAGAATGAGTTCTTCCGGTTGTTGTAAAAAAAAAAAAGTGAAAAGAAGAAAAATATGCAATAAGCCTTCTCATATGCAATGAGCATTCATGTATGTTTTATAGTAATGAACAGCAATGTCGAACCGTTTTAATGAGTTTTTCTTTTAAAAATAGATTTGTTCTTATTTTTCTCCAAATATGACAAAGTCGCGCGTTAGAATGCATGTTCACTTTTCAAAGAGGATTTTGGGGTTGGAATCGGTATTTTTGTTCGGCCTGGCCATTATGTGGGGACTGTCGTCTATTTGTAGCTTGTGAAAGTCCATTTTTGCTAATGACCGCACAGTTCTATAATACTTGTTGCATTTGCCGAGTGTGAAATGAATGGATGATCATCTTTTATCTAGTTGATGACTGAGCAGGATTCAATTTTTGTATAAGATAGTTAATTTCATTTTTGTGATATTGCATTGCTAAGGGACTAGCAATGTGTAAGTTTGGGGGTGTGATAAGTGTTCAATTCTATGCATTTGAACCCTCTTTATTGCATATGTTTGTCCCATTTTTACGTTTACCGAGATACGTTTACGGTATTTTTGTGTTTTTGATGTATTGCAGGTTTTGTAGTAAAAGGATCAAAGTTTGAGGCCATTTGCAACTAAAGAGAAAAGTTTAGAATTAAAGCTAAGGCATCTCGATCAATCGAGATGATGATCTCGATCAATCGAGATCTCGATTGATCGAGACTTGATTTCGATTGATCAAAATCTCGATCAATCGAGATTCCAATCTCGATTAATCGAGATTCTGCAGAGCCATTTGCCCACTTGCTCACCTACTCTCCCACTTGCAACAAAATCCCCCTTTTTGCACGACTTAGAGGGATTGCCTGACTTGAACAAGACACTTGGAGACTTTCTTGATATAGTTGATATATATATATTTATGGTGGGCCCCAAGGTTGAAAAAGAGGCATAAAGCACACAAAGAAGCCATTCTCTCATATCTCTCAATACACATCAGTCATACACAAGGAGAGACATTCGGGAGAGGAGAAAAAAGAGCTGAACCAGACCAAGAAGCTTCATCTTCTCCATCAATGGAAAAGTGCAAGGCTGCCATAACCAACTAACTTCTCTACTAGGGTGTGGTTGAATCCCTAGCCATGTAAACTTGTTCATTTTTGTAGCATTTTGGGATTTGTACTTAAATTTTGATTATTTAGTATAGTGACCATGTACACTAATACAACTCTTATATATATTCATTTGATTTTGGTTTTATTCTTGTCTTAGAGTAGAATCTATCTTGTGAATGCACAGCATTTGCTTCTTCCACAAGAAGGGCAAATGATGGCTAAGTAATGGTACTTTAAATGTATATGTTGTGCTTGCTTATATAAACCATGCCAAGATAAGGTAATTTAGATGCATGTAGGTTCATTTAGAAAGTAGGGTAATTAGTTAGGTTGAAGAACTATGCTTGTTGAAGATGGATTATGATAGGTTTGTGCACACATTAATCTTTTGATATGTCATTGAGGTCACAAGCCTAATGACATTGTTAGGCATTTAATTGATGAATCCCAAGGTTGCTACACTTATGAACATGTGAATGGCTAGTGGTGGAAACCACCCCTAGTTCTCTCTCCCAACTTTTAACTCTTTAAATTTATTATTTTTACATTCATGCAATAGTTTTATAAACAAAACTCAAAACCTTGTTTTTTGGATTAAAGTGGAGTTAATCTTTCTTTAAGACAATTACGACTAGTCCTCGTGGGATCGATACCCTCTATATAGAACCTTATCTACAAAGATTCGTGCTCTTGCGAGTGGTTAAATTATATTTTGATAAAAGGGGCAAAAATAAGCTTACAATATAATTCAAGTTTAGCCACACCAATAAGACTATAACCATCATCCGGGAGTCCTAAATCATACATTCTCTCATAATCATGTCTCAAACCTAGACATTCTTGTCATTTTTACATACCAATTCACTTCACATAATCCAAACGTCTTATTTTCAGACATAAAAGTTATCACATGTCTGCTGACTCCAAGAATTAGATCAAATTTTGAGTCTTCATCCGACTATCTCAATAACAAATCTTAGACAAACCCTGTCTAGAATCCCAATATCATAATACCGCCAATAACCTTAGTCAATTAACTGACTTCTAGTCCTCGATGGTTGTGTAAAATTTCAACACAAATCTGAATCACCAAACTCTTGGTTTGAGAAATTACAAGGTAAATCATACATCTCTCAACAATTCCCGACTCATACTTTCAGAGTTTATCATCACATGTCTATTTCAACATCACAGTTCGTTCGATTCCAAACCTCTACCTAGGTTTGCTAATTCTCAAAACCATAACTCCTAGATGGTGACTACCTATCACTACTAGCCATGTGACACATAATGAAATGCTAAAGTGTAATTCTCAATCACATGAATCAAATCTACCACATAGCATATAATAAACAACATGTTAAATCAAATAAATACATACCATGCATGATATGACATATGATGCATCAAATCAAATCAAAACCCTAGCCCTTGGGCTAAAACTAGGAAAATACCCCTGACCACGTATGGTCTTGGTACCTCCTCTGCCTGAGCAAGCGTATAAACACTGCCCAGTCCCCTAGTATACACATATACTAGAACACAATATCTAGAGTGGTTCAAACCAACCTACTCTCGTCCTCTGTACTCATTGGTAAACACCCACCAATCTATTCACATCTATGGTCTAAGGTAGCAACTTTGACTATCAATACCAATCACCCTCAGTGGCATCTCCCTACTATTGGGAATCCTTTATCCATCGTCATCTGGATGAAACAACTCAACAACCACAAGAGCTGGCGTATTGTAAGAGAAACACTAATCAAAGAAAAATGTTCAGCCGAGCCATTTTCCCTCGTTAGCCCAACTCTGACAGTATGCCTTCCTTGTATCCTATCTCAATCTGAATTGCCATCCTCGACAATACACTTACCAACCACATAACATAAGCCCCTAAGTATCTGTAAGGACTAAACACTCGTAACATTCTTTGCGTTATTTCTTAATTGCACACTAGCAAGACTTAATCACCAAGTCAAAAGTCTATACTCAACCAACCTTGGGAGTATTACGAAATGAAATCAGTTTCTCACACCAACACTTGGATCTTTCATTAGGATTGCTCAAACCGAGCTAATCATTCCAATATTGTCCATAGGTAATCAAACCTATCGTCTAAACAACTACCAACCACGACATATCTCCAAACCAACACGCGATTTTACCCTTTTTTCTGTCATTAGGTATTCGAACCTATGACTTTGATACCCTAGGTTTTCAAACCTAATGTTTCACTAGCAATTCATAAATCCTCAAATCCTTAATCCTAACCCGTCGCCCCTAGGTATTCTAACCTAGTGCTCTGATGTCATTCCGTTGCGCCCCGATTCCTGAGGCCCAAAAATCGAGGTGCGAACTCTGTGAGATCACACTCACTATAATCACAACCTAATCAACATCCATACAATCCCAATTTTTTTATATTTTATAAGAAAATTAAACGTCTCCAATTGCAACAGAATTCAGTCTCATATATCATTCACGTCTAAAATTCAAAATGGAATGGACACTTTTAGGCACGTGTCCTCCCATCATTCACATCTTAAATTTAAAATGGACACTTTTGGGCACGTGTCCCCCGCCCCCTTAATGGCCATTCCAATTCCTCAATTTTCATCTAATACATTCCTATAACATGCATAATACAATTAAAATATGACTCAATCCCTGAATGTCCGTCTCATGTACATTCATCAAATGTCAAATGAAATGTACTGTTCGATGTGCAAAACGCGATAAAATATTATGTAATAGTGTCATTATTTTTTTACACTTCTAGAAAATATAATTTATAAAAACCTATAAATACTCTACTAAAATTAGTAAAGTGGTGAGTAGGGTTCGAACCCACAGAGACTACGTTGGTTTCATTGTTAAGCTATTAATTCAAAAATAATTTATTTTGTCTGTTTTAAATTAAGGTGCTGAAATTAAATGACACAAAATAAAAACATAAATAAATGATAGATAAAATTCAAGAGAGAGGTCTAGGATCTTGACTTCACCACTAGCATCATACCATTGTCCATTGAAATTACTTTGGGAAAAATTTTACAATATGCATAAATAAGATTCATGGAACAATGAACATACAATTAAGGTCTAAACTAGAGTGTAGCAGGACTCGTCTTTCCTAGGCATGGCCTATCAAAGTCCTTGTCTCATACACACATGTTCACAATAAAATCTTCAAGAGAATATATACAAACACTCACTAAACTACAACCCATCTTCGGTTGGCACGAATCATTTACCTAAATTAGGGTGTAACACGACTCGTCTTTCCTAGACATGAACTGTCAAAGTTATATGTTCATACATGCAATGAAAACTTGTTGTATAATTATCATTCATTAAATTTTAAAAATAAGAATGAGAGATATTAAATTTAAGAAAATATTAACCTATCGAACAAGTCACAATGAGCCACAATTCACCTCAACGAATTATCAAGTTCAACATTAAAAATCTTCTTTTAAAACCTTTTTTTTTTTTAATCTCTCATGGGAATGATTTGAGTTCAATCAAGATAAAATATCATCTAAGACAATACAACATTAAATCAAAAATGATTATAAAAATTTAAACACAACCATAAATGCACATCTATGCAATTGTCACTTAATACACAAATGATACAAAATAGTCCTCAAAATTATACAACTATATCTATAAATAGAACAATCCCCAAATATAACTCAATCAACAATGATACTTAGCTAGGGATTCATTAAACCCCTAGGAAGAAATTAGCTCCTCATGGCAGTGTTGAAGCCTTCCTTTTCTATTTGTCAATTGTCACAAATCACCTCTGTCTTTTCTTTCTACTCTCGAATAATACCATAGTTTTCTCTCTTTTATTTAGCGAAGAAAACACAAATGGGATACCTCACCCCCAAAGCGGCAAGTGCGCATAAGGACATGGCACCTGCGCCTCAAAAAGTGGCATTTGCACCAAAAAAGTGGCAACTGCGCAAATAGGGCAGAAAGTTGTCGTAAACGTCCGTTTTAGGAAATTTTCTTAAAATATAAAATTGTACAGAATTGCATTTCCTTCAACCACCATGGAGTTTGGGTCATTTTGACAATCGTGTACGGAGTTATGGTCTGAATACCAAAACGGGTCCATAACTTTTTAAGCCTGAATTGGCCCAATCTTCAATGTGAATAGGCTCATGCTCCTTTTCTACATTTAAATTCATTTCCAACCCATTTCTTCCATCCATTTAGTTTGGATCTTCAATATAAACATATCTCATGGGTCAAACTTCAACTTCCTATTAAAATAGCATCATTTGTAGCCCGATTGTGTCATTATTAATCAGAATTACCCTTAATCACCTGAAATCATGAAAAGATTAATTTTTTTAATAAAAATAGTAAATAAATATTACTAAGACACTAATTCATATAATTTTAGGGGCATTGAATGCCCAACACTCATTACTTATCACACCCCCAAACTTATATATTGCTAGTCTCTTAGTAATACAGAACTAAAAATAAAATAAAACAACTAATGTACTTCCCCTCTCGTGGGAGATCTGGTTGCATTTAGCGTATGCAACAAGTTTTTTAAACCCCTAGGTTACCCCTAGTGGATGAGTGAAGTCTCGTCAGGATTTTCGGAGATGGTACCCACAAACATACAAACATTCATGTTTCAAACATTAATTAAGAAAAAGACTACAAAATGCAGTTAAAAGACTTGCATTCAAGAATATTTTCAAATCCCTAACTCCCATAATTCAAAATAATGGTTCTCACACAAAATTTACATCAACACAACTCAAAGCAACCAACTATAGGCCCCTCGTGAAAAGTGAACTACCATTCATCTATGTGGTTTAACTTGGCTCTAAGTGAGCAATTACAAATTCCTTCAATTCATTAGATCCCTTTATTTAATTTATCACTCAAAACATAAACACATGCAATTTTTTATTTTTTTATTTACTTTTTTTTAATGGTTGTACAATGCCCAAGTTTATTAGGCTTTCGAATTGATCCATTTAGCGAGCTTTCAGCCTGTGACTCCCAAACTAAATGGATTTAGGGAACTAAGTTTGAAGAAACCCTAATGGACCTAATAACTCAAACCAAAACTGAAGTGACTGTGACCAATTTTGACCGATTTTGTATTTTTTGCATCATAACCGTCATAAATGCATTTTGAGGGGTGTTTAACATATTTTGAGTGTGGGGAACATGTTTGGGAAGTGTTTTTAAGGTTTTGCAAAATTTTTGGGAGAATTGAAAAAGTTTAACTTTTTGGTCAAACTGGGGCCTGGGATGCGACTTAAGTGGGCCCGAAAATCTTGAAAGTTCTTGAAAATATTATTTTTGGGAATGACTTAGATGAAATATTTAAATAGTATAGGAAGTGATTTCGAGGCCATAGGAGTTTTCAAAATCGAAAATGGAGCCCAGGAAGGTACGTTAAGTGGCTCGGGGGTGAAATAGTCATTTCGCATCCCAAAACACTTTTAAATACATGGCTGAGAGTGATCCTAGCCATTTCATATGGTTCATTCTCTCTATAACAATTCCCTCTTCTTCTTTCTACCTTCTCTCTACATTTCGGACCCGTTCGGCTTGGATTCAAGACTTGCCGAAGGAGGGAGATACGTAGGGGATGACAAGAGGTTCGGTTTGAACCAAACAAATGTGAATTCTAGCAATGTAGACATCACTAGGATTTTGGTGAAGTGCTTGGAAGGCCTTCATTTTAGAGGTAGAGGTGTTCTTTCCCAATTACTTATCGATTCGGAAGAAATAGTGAGAGCTAGGGTTGGCTATTGCATGTTTTAGAATGGTGAGAGTGGTGGAATGTGGTGAGTTTCTATCTCTCTTAAATTATTAAATGCAATTGGTATGTGTATTATAGTATGCATGATAATAGTAGTGAATGAGTGAGAGAAATGAGCATGTACACTTATATGTTAAGTTTTGTGCACTTTTGTGAAAAATGTGTTAAATGAGCATAATTGTGTTGTATGCTATTATGTGATTTAAAATGCATGTTATCCTTGTTTAGAAATGGTGGGCATTGATGAAGCATGACAAATACGTGCTTAAGTGATTTTTGTGAGCGTATGCTACTCATACTAGAGTTTGCATATATAGGAAAGTATATATGTGGATTGGTGAACGTGAAATGCATGTTATGTCCCTTTTTAACTAGAATATGTGTTGCAAAGCATGAAATCTAATGCTTGATCTATATATGTCCGAATTGCATGTATGGGGCCGTTGTGAGAAAATTGAAAAAGTGGTCAAAACACCTAGAGTAGGTAAATACTCAGACACGGTGGTCATATTTCTGGGTTAATCACCTTGGAGTGGTGAATACTCGGTGATGGTTCAATCACCTTGGAGTAGAGAATACTTGGTGACAAATTCTAAAATAATCCAATCACCTCGGAGTAGAGAATACTCGGTGATAGATTTTGAAACGGTCTGATCACCTCGGAGTAGAGAATATTCGGTGGTGGATTATTCAGTGGTCCAATTACCTCGGAGTAGAGAATACTCGATGATGGATTCTGTAGTTATGTGTAAAGTATCTCGGTCACGTGGTTGGTTAAGAATCATGTTAGGGTACCAGGTTGAGTCCGTGAGGAAAAAGGGAAGTGTGTGATGTTGTTGTCATTCTAAATCTTGAAGCATGATGTGTGTTAAATTCATTCTTACATATATATGCATTGTTGTGAATGAATATGATGTATGTCGAATGATACGTGAAATATTGTGACATGTGTTCATATAGGTCGTGTTGAGTCAACACTTAGGTGGGTTGGAATATCTCTACTGAGCCGCTGTGGTGCTCACCCCTTTTTTCTAAATATTTTATAGATAAAACACCGATGACGGATGAGACATGACTGCCCAAGTAGAATTCTAGTAGCATTTTGTTATCTCTTGGATGTTGTGCATTTTGTGGCTATCTATGCCGGCTTGTGGCATGTGAATTATTTTTGAGTTGTGGTTATATTTTGGAAAAATGTAACTTTGATATATGTATTGGATTAAAAGTTTGTTGGGTATAGAAAGACAACGGTTTAGTTTGTGTAATGCCCATGGTGACATTTATTTCATTTGATGATGTTTTCATTATGAATAGATTGTGGTTGTGAAAGAGAATGATTCATTTTGGTGCATGATTCAATTATGAATATGATTTTGAGCATGTAATTGATGTTGAAACCCTTCAAGCATGTTATGGATCATGTATGAGAGGTCTTAGGATGATAGAATGAGGATTGGGCTCCAAATGGACCATATATAGGGTTGCTGGCGGTTCTATGGAGGGTGTTTCGATCATGCGAAATGCCTATTTCACACAATCAAAACCCCCATTTCGGACAATCGAAACCCTCATTTCGATCGTGCGAAAGGGTGATAAATTATTGAGATTTTTAGGGTCTAGACAGGGGCAATTTCGGACAATTGAAACCCCCATTTCAATCGTACGAAATATTGCAGGTTCAAAGTCCTAAATAGGTGAAATTTTTGCACAATCAAACTTTTTTTCGCACAATCGAGATGCCAGTTTTGCATTATTGAAATGTCATTTTCGCACAATCGAAGTTACTATTCACAACAGTTTTCCAAACTTTGATTTGACGTAATTTCTTTGTTCTAGATCGAAATTGAGTGTGGTTTTTTTTTAATTTGAGTATTTTTGGATTCTCTATCTAATGGTGTAGGTATTAGTTTTAGATTCCAAACACAGTAAGTTTTGAGGCTTGAAAGTGAGTGATTCATGAAAGTGTGAGTAAATAGATCGCTAATAAGATGTTATGATATGATGCCAAGCTCATGGGGATTGCATGAGTGTGGTTTAGTTCATTCATGGGGTTGAGTGAATGGGTTCACACCCAAGATTCGGATCGGTCCGAGGGAGTCCCGGCGGTCCTTATAGAGGGTACGTAGAGTCCATTGGGTCTAATGGACGGGTTAACCTCTGATTTCCCGGGAGTCTGGATCTCGGGGCATGACAGAATGGTATCAGAGCTCTAGGTTAGAATACCTAGGGTTGAAAAATGATGGATACATCACATGTGAATTTGAGAAGGTTGGACTAATGTAAGGGTTTGGACTTGGGGTTTACAAATTGCTTACGTGTTATATGATTATATGCTTACGATTTCTTAACATGCCTTTGTGGACTAAATTGACATGGCGTGTGCAAGCATGATGGAATTTGAATAAGTATGAATGTTTGATTCTAAAATTTTCTTGTTGTGCATATAGCAAAATGCCTCCAAGAAGAGCGTGAGATATAGGTGCTGAAGTTCCTTAGGAGCCAACAGAAAGATCACAATTTATGCGTGACTTGGCGGACACTATAAGAAGAATGGCTAGGGAAACCAGGTAGGAGGAGGTTCAGGCATTGCCTAGGGCTGGCCTGAGTCGCCAAATGATAGCAATGAGGGAATACGTGAAGTTTAAGCCGCCTACTTTTGATGGTGCACGTGACCCACTAGTGGCGGAGAGTTGGATAGATCAAACTCACAAACTCATGGTTGCTCTTGCAATCAATGAGGATGTAAAAGTGGGAGTAGCAGCGCTCCACTTGCAAGGAGAAATAGATTGGTGGTGGCAATTCATCAGGAATGTCCACAACACCGAGACCATGGACTGGGAAACCTTTAAGGGTTTATTCTTTGATAAGTTATTTTCAACTTCGGTGAGAGACCAGATGAGGCAAGAGTTCATATACTTAGTCCAAGAGGACTTAGACGTGATGGGGTGCAAGACCAAATTCACATCATTGGCTTGCTTTGCCCTGGAGATGGTAATGAACGAGAAGCTGAAAGTGAAAAGGTTCGTGAAGGGACTCAAAACCTCTATCAGAAAAAGGATATCCATTTTACGTTTAAGGACCTACAATGAAGTGGTTGACAGAGCCTTAGTGGCTGAGGAAGATGACAGAGAGACCCAAAGGCTATGGGACTCTAAACAACAAACGAAGAATGCGGGGGCATCTTCGGGTAGCCAAAAATGGAAGAGGAAGAGGGAGGGCAAGTTAGGTTTTTGGGTACAGCAGCAAGCCCACCTGGTACCTTCATTGGCCTTACCTACCAGATCCTTACGATCTTCGGTGGTGTGCTTTAATTGCCAACAGGTTGGCCATTTCAGTAGGGATTGTCCATGGGGATATACAGTGGCATCGGTGCCTGTAGGGACAGTGAGGGAAAGGGTGTGCTTCTATTGTAAGCTACCTGGACACTTGAGGGCTAACTGCCCAGGGGACATCTAGTGGTACAGGGTCTCAGTAGAGGGCTGGGCAAACGACTATGATTCAGTCTGGCTTTAGGGCATTACCACCATCCCAGCCAACGTAGTCAGTTCAGGGATCGTGAGTTGCGAGGGGTCCCACACCTTCTTCTAGTCAATAGTCGAGTTTATAGGAAATTGGCCAGTAGGGTCAGCAGTCACGGGGCCTTGTGTTCACACTTGCTCTGGTAGAGGACGTACTAGGACCGTCAGTGATCAGAGGTATTTTCTTGGTTTTTAGCTCGTGGGCTAGTGTGTTGATAGATTTAGGTGCATCGCATTCATTAATATCTATTGTATTATCTTATGCATTGGGGCTGAGGGTGTCATCATTGGAGTCACCATTGTCCATTAATACACCAGTTGGGGGTAGGGTTACCTTGGATAGAGTGTGTCGATCTTGGGAGATCGAGGTTGCTGGGCATCGACTAGTGTTCGACTTTGTATTGCTAGACATGACCACTTTTGATATCATTCTAGGTATGGATTGACTATCTACATTTACAGCCACGATTGATTGTCTCCGTAGGAGAGTGAAAGTGTGCACACCTGAGGGTGATTACTTTTACTTTGTAGGAGAATGAGATGATTTCTACGTCCCGTCTTTACTTAGTTCCGGTGTGTAGAACGGGGGTGGATATTTCCTAGCTAGCTTATTGGCCAAGGAGGATGAGATTGTGACTAGTGGAGGATTTCTATCGGTGGTTAGAGAGTTTGTGGATGTGTTTTTGAAGGACTTGACAAAGTTACCTTCGATGAGAGATGTTATGTTTAGCATTGATCTTGCTCCTGGTACCGCGCCTATCTCTATGGCACCATACCGAATGGCACCAACAGAGTTGATGGAATTGAAAGATCAATTACAAGTGTTATTGGATAAGGGGTTTGTACGACCTAGTACATCACCTTGGGGAGCTCTAGTCCTGTTTGCTAAAAAGAAGGATAGATTTTTATGGTTATGCATAGACTATCGTAAGTTGAACCAAGCAATGATTAAGAACAAGTATCATTTGCCAATGATAGATGACTTGTTTGATCAACTTAAGGGTTCGACTTGTTTTTCGGAGATCGACTTGAGGTCAGGGTATTACCAATTGAGGGTAAAGGAAGAGGACATTCCGAAGATAGCCTTTCAGACTAGATATGGCTACTATGAGTTTCTAGTGATGCCATTTGGTTTGACGAATGCACCAACAGCGTTCATGGATTTGATGAACCGGATATTTTGGGTGTACTTGGATAGGTTCGTGGCGGTCTTCGTGGATGACATTCTTGTGTATTCTTCTTCTATGGAGGAGCATGAGATCCATTTGAGGACAGTATTATAGACTTTGAGAGAGCACCGGTTGTATGCCAAATTTGAAAAATATGAATTTTGGCTAACGAAGGTGAAGTTCCTAGGACACGTGGTGTCGAAAGGAGGAGTATCGATAGACCCTTCTAAGGTTGAAGAGGTAATGAATTAGGAGAGGCCTAAGAATGTATTTAAAATACGTAGCTTCTTGGGATTGGCAGGATATTATTGGTGTTTCGTGAAAGACTTTTTGAAGTTAGCGGCACCGATGACCAAGCTCACTCGTAAGGGAGTTAATTTTGAGTGAAATGAGGCGTGCGAGCATTCCTTCATGGAATTCAAGCGTAGATTGACTAGCGCTCCAATATTGATTATTCTCGAGCACTGGTTGGGTTATGTCATTATCTACAATGACGCTTCACGGGATGGTTTGGGATGTATGTTGATGCAGACCGAGAGGGTTGTTGCATATGGTTCCCGACAGTTGAAGATCCACGAGTAGAATTACCTGACTCATGACTTGGAGTTGGCGGTGGTAATTTTTGCTTTGAAAACGTGGAGGCATTATCTCTATAGAGAGAAATTTAAGGTTTTCTCCGATCATAAGAGTTTGAAGTACCTTTTTACACAAAATGACTTGAATATGAGACAGAGGAAATGGATTGAATACATGGAAGACTATAACTTTGATCTTCAGTATCACTTGGGGAAAGCTAATGTGGTTACTGATGCATTGAGCAGGAAATTACAGGGCTCTTTGGCTAGTATTACTATCTGTGAGTGGAAGATGATGGAAGACATCTCAAGAAATATGATTGTGCTTCAGTGAGAGTGATAGATAAGCCACGTTGTTCACGCTCGTAGCGCAACCAACTCTAGTGAGTTGGGTGGTTGAGGAGCAGAGGTATGACACAAAGTTAGAGAGCATTTGCACTCGAATTATGGGTGGCGAAGTAGTGGAGGATTGGGTTACCCATTCAGACGGAGGTCTGAGGTTCAAGGACAGAATGGTTGTTCCATTAGCTTGTAGGGATGAGGTTTTGAGAGAGTTTCATAGCTCCAAACTTGTAGTACATCCTAGCAGTACTAAGATGTACCACAATCTCCGTAGACAGTATTGGTGGAAGGGCATGAAAAAGAACATCACACGGTTTGTGGCAAGGTGCCTCACTTGTCAACAAGTGAAGGCCGAGCATCAGAGACCAGCAGGTTTGTTACAACCCTTACCGGTAGCCATATGGAAGTGGGAATACGTCACTATGGACTTTATGACGGGGTTACCTAGGACAAGGAAGAGTCATGACGTAGTTTGGGTAATTGTGGATAGGTTGACCAAAGTGGCTCATTTTCTTCCAATTTGAGTGACAAATGATGTGGATACTCTTAGTCGGTTGTATATTGATCAGATTGTGAGACTGCATGGAGTGCCAGTTTCCATTGTGTTTGATAGAGATCTGAGATTCACGTCACAGTTTTGGCAAAGGTTTTAGGCTGCACTTGATACGGACCTCCATTTCAGTACGGCTTTCCATCCTTAGACAGATGGTCAATCAGAGCGTACTATACAGATCTTAGAGGATATGCTTAGAGCATGTGCACTTCATTTTTGAGGCAGTTGGGAGGATCACCTTCCATTGGTGGAGTTTACTTTCAATAATAGCTACTAAGCTAGTATTGAGATGGCTCCATTTGAGGCATTGTACAGTAGACCTTGTAGGTCACCGGTTTGTTGGACAGAGGTTGGTGAGACTTTGGCTTTGGGGCCAAATATAGTCAGAGAGACAACGAAAAATATCAAGGTTATACGACAGCCTTTGCTTACAGCTCAGAGTCGTCAGAAAAGTTATGCTGACAGAAGGCAGAAGAGGCCTTTAGCATTTGAGGTGGGGGACCATGTCTTCTTGAAGGTCTCACCACAATGGGGTTTGATGTGGTTTGGGCGTAGCGGAAAGCTATCCCCACGATTTATTGATCCATTTGAGATATTGGATCGTGTGGGTGAGGTTGCATACCGTTGGCATTGCTACCGCAATTGTCAAGTGTGCACAATACTTTCCATGTTTCAATATTGAGGAAGTATGAGCCAGATCCTTCACATGTGTCAGATTGGACAGATCTTAAGGTCGAGTAGGATGCGTCGTATGAGGAGAGACTGGTACATGTTTTGGATACTAGGGAGCAAGTGCTTCAAGGTAAGACGATTCCATTGGTTGAAGTCCTTTGGAGGCATCACGGAGTCGATGAGGCTACGTGGGAGCGAGAACAAGAAGTCTGCTAGAAGTACCCCAAGTTGTTCACTACTTGAGGTATGTTCCTAATTTCGGGGACGAAATTCCTTTAAAGAGGGGAGGTTGTAGCAACCGCGACCAATTTTGGCCGGTTTTGCATTTTTTTGCATCATAAGCGTCATAAATGCATTTTGAGAGGTGTTTAACATGTTTTGAGTGTGGGGAACATGTTTGGAAAGTGTTTTTAAGGTTTTGAAAAGTTTTCAGGAGAATTGGAGAAGTTTGACTTTTTGGTCAAACTAAGGCGGGGATGCGACTTAAGTGGGCCCAAGAATCTGGAAAATTTCTGAAAATAATTATTTTTGAGAATGACTTAGATGAAATTTTTAGAGAGTAGAGGAAGTGATTTCGAGGCCGTAGAAGTTTTCAAAATTGAAAACGAAGCCCGGGAAAGTACGTTAAGTGGCTCGGGGGCGAAATAGTCATTTTGCATCCCCAAAACACTTTTAAATACATGGCTGAGAGTGATCCCAACCATGTCACATGGTTCATTCTCTCTCTAACATTTCCCTTTTATTCTCTCTACCTTCTCTCTACATTTCAGACTCGTTCGGCCTGGATTCAAGACTTGCCGAAGGAGCGAGATACGTAGAGGACGGCAAGAGCTTCGGTTTGAACCGAACAAACGTGAATTTTGGCAAGGTAGACATCGCTGAGATTTTGGTGAATAGTTTGGAAGGCCTTCATTTTCGAGGTAGGGATTTTCTTTCCCATTTACTTGTCAATTCTAGGGTTTTGGGAGAAACGATGAGAGGGGTGGAATGTGGTGAGTTTCTATATCTCTTAAATTCTTAAATACAATTGGTATGTGTATGATAGTATGCATGATAAGAGGAGTGAATGAGTGAGAGAAATGAATATGTACACTTATATGCTAAGTTTTGTGCACTTTTGTGAAAAATGTATTAAATGAGCATAATTGTATTGTATTCTATTATGTGATTTAAAATGCATGCTATCCTTGTTTAGAAATGGTGGGCATTGATGAAGCATGACAAATACGTGCTTAAGTGATTTTTGTGAGCGTATGCTACTCATACTAAAGTTTGCATATATAGGAAAGTATATATATAGATTGGTGAACGTGAAATGCATGTTATGTTCCTTTTTAACTAGCATATGTGTTGCAAAGCATGAAATCTAATGCTTGATCTATATATGTCTAAAATGCATGTATGGAGCCGTTGTGAGGAATTAGGAAAAGTGGTCAAAACACCCCGAGTAGTAAATACTCGATCACGGTGGTTATGTTTGCAGGTTAATCACCTTGGAGTAGTGAATACTCAGTGATGGTTCGATCACCTTGGAGTATAGAATACTCGGTGACGAATTCTAAAATACTCTAATCACCTCGGAGTAGAGAATACTCGGTGGCAGATTATTCAGCGGTCCAATTACCTCAGAGTAGAAAATACTCGATGACGGATTCTGTAGTTGTGTGGAAAGTATCTCGGTCACATGGTTGGTTAAGAATCATGTTAGGGTACCGGGTTGAGTCCGTGAGGAAAAAGGGAAGTGTGTGATGTTGATTTCATTCTAAATCATGAAGCATGATGTGTGTTAAATTCATTCTTATATATATATGCATTGTTGTGAATGAATATGATGTATGTTGAATGATAAGTGAAATATTGTGGCATGCATTCATGTAGGTCGTGTCGAGTCAACACTTAGGTGGGTTGGGATATCTCTATTGAGCAACCGTGGTGCTCACTCCTTTATTCTAAATATTTTATAAATAAAGCGCCGATGACGGATGAGACATGAGTGTCTAAGTGGAATTCTAGTAGCGTGTTATCTCTTGGATGTTGTGCATTTTGTGGCTATCTATGTCGGCTTGTGGCATGTGACTTAGTTTTGAGTTGTGGTTATATTTTGAACAAATGTAACTTTGATGTATATATTGGATTATAAGCTTGTTGGGTATAGAAAGACAATGGTTTAGTTCATGTAATACCCATGGTGGCATTTATTTCATTTGATGATGTTTTCATTATGAATAAATTGTGGTTGTGAAAGAGAATGATTCACTTTGGTGTATGATTCAATTATGAATATGATTTTGAGCATGTAATTGATGTTGAAACCCTTCAAGTATGTTATGGATCATGTATGAGAGGTCTTAGGATGATAAAATGATGATTGGGCTCTAAATGGACTATGTATAGGGTTGTTGGAGGTCCTGTGGAGGGTGTTTCGATCGTGTGAAATGCCCACACAATCAAAACCCCCATTTCGCACAATTGAAACCCTCATTTCGATCGTGTGAAAGGGTGATGAATTATTGAGATTTTTAGGATCCAGACAGGGGCAATTTCGCATAATCAAAACCCCCATTTCGATCGTGCAAAATATTGCAGGTTCAAGGTCTCGAATAAGTAAAATTTTTGCACAATCGAACTTTTTTTGCACAATCGAGATGCCAGTTTCGCACAATCGAAATTCCATTTTCGCACAATCGAAGTTACTATTCACAACATTTTTCTAAACTTCGATTCGACGTAATTTCTTCGTTCTAGATCAGAATTGAGTGTGGTTTTTTTTGAATTTGAATATTTTTAGATTCTCTATCCAATGGTGCATGTCCCAATTTCAGATTTCAAACACAGTAAGTGTTGAGGCTTGAAGGTGAGTGATTCTTGAAAGTGTGAGTAAATAGATATCTAATAAGATGATATGATTTGATGCAGGGCTCATGGGGATTGCATGAGTGTGGCTTAGTTCATTCATGGGATTGAGTGAATGGGTTCACACCCGGGATTCAGATCGGTCCGGGTAAGTCCCGGTAGTCCTTATAGAGGGTAAGCAGAGTCCATTGGGACTAGTGGACGGGTTAACCTCTTATTTCCCGGGAGTTCGAATCTCGGGGGGTGACAAAAACGGACACAAACCACAGACTAACCAATGATGCAATGCCCAGGTTTATTAGGCTTTCGAATTGATCCATGTAGCAAGCTTTTAGCCTGTGACTCCCAAACCAAATGGCTTTAGGGCACTAGGTTTCAAGATACCCCAACGGACCTAATAACTCGAACCAAAACGGCCACAAACCACAGGTAATTTATTTATTTATTCAATTTTTTTTTTACAAGTGTAGCATGCTTAAAATGTTTATTTTCAAGGGATACCAACTTATATTCAACTCATATAACTAATAATTCAAAGCAAAGTACATACCCCACCAACTCTACTATTGTGCTTATGAATTATCAAAAGAACTAGAGTCAACCACTACAAGTCATGTCAGTGCAAATAACAATTTAAACCACTGCATTCAAATCACAATTTCTAAAAATTTTACGCATACTCTACAATTGCAAGTCAAGAACTTACATAAAGTATTAAACTCTTGATTGATATTAAAACATCTAAACTAAAAACAAAACAACCTAAAATAAAAATATATATAAAAAACAAACAAACAAAAGTGTTCTTCCTTACCCCCCAAACTTGAATCACACATTGTCCTCAATGTGAAACAAAAACATGAAGCATATGGTAAATGATAGAACAATATTACAGTGGTGGTAGAATTGTCAAAACTTGGCAAAACATTCATATGAATAAGTATTGGCCATCCCCCCAAAGTTGGATGCAAGAACCTATCATAAAAAACACAACTACACACCACGTATATTAAAAGGGGAAAAAAAAAAAAGAATGCAACAAAATGAAAAACAAACATAAATAATAATTAAAATAAAGAAAAATCAACTAAAACGAAAGAAAAAATAAATAAAAATAAAAACACACACTTCCTAACTACTACTTTTGATGGAAGGTTCACCCTATACCACATCTCTTGAGGAGATCTAAGAGTGTCCCCCCTATTTTGTCCTCACTTTCTTTTGCCAGAATCCAAACAATTTTTAGGCACCTCTTATCTATATCAATGTGAGGTTTTAAAAAAAATGAATCAATCGAATAAAATTCGGCTGATTTGAGAAAACATGACCCTTTAACTTGTTCTTGACTAATTTTTTCATTCATATCTAATTTGTCACTACTCAAGTCAAAAACAAAGGTAAAAGGTGGACTCTTATTAGAACTTAAGTGATCACACTTAAGTTCTTCATGTAATATTTTGGAGTCCGGTATAAGTAATGGTTCCATAAAGGGGGCATGGTCTAACTCAATTGGTTGTGTGAGTTCAATATTGGTCACAGGCTGACTTGGAAGTTCCTCTTGATCTTCACAATTCAAAGCATTGGTTATTTCCTCGATTTGAACTTCTAGCCTAGCTATAGATTGCGAATGTGAATTTAACAATTTAGTTTCTTCCTCGAAGTTGCCAATTCATTCCTCAAGTTTGCCAAGGGCAGCCAAAACTTTGTCCTCAAATCCCGGAGAATAAGTATGGGAAAATGGATCATCCCCCGGTATAGAAAAATTTTCATGTGTGTTCTTGATAAAAATCATAATATTGTCCTGCAGTAGAACAATTTATCATATGATGAAAATGACTAAAGCAACATGCACATCACTCATATGGTATGAACGAGTGAGTAGGAGTAGGAGCATGAGCATGACTAAAGGCCATAAATTGGTTCAATCTCCATGATAATATATCTAATTTATTGGACACATCCACTGAATTTTCACCCACATTCTCCATATATATAAAAATTATTAATATCACAACCAAATTAATCTAAACATGCTTCCAAAGAGTCTTCAAATTCAACCAACATGTTTTCAAATTTTTTTTTTCAAAATTAAAATAAACTAACAAACCTAAATAAAAGTGCATGAATTAAAATACAAAAACTCACAAGAGGTTCTGAAATTTCAACTTCTTTCCACTTGTGTACTAGCTCTTGTCCCTAAATTCAAACACACAAAACACCTCAAATAAATTAAAAATATAATATATACAATTCCTAAATTATAATTAAACCAGACTAAATCTTTAAACTTAACAACACGGTGCCATTTTGTTCGATGTGCAAAAGGCGAAAAAATATTATGTAATAGTGTCGTTGTTGTTTTACACTTCTACAAAATATAATTTATAAAAACCTACAAATACTTTACTAATTACTCTACTAAAATTAGTAAAGTGGTGAGTAGGGATTGAACCCACAAAGACTGCGTTGGTTTCATTGTTAAGCTATCAAGACCTTATCTAATTTAATTCGAAAATAATTTATTTTGTTTGTTTTAAATTAAGGTGCTGAAATTAAATGACACAAAATAAAAACATAAATAAATGATAGATAAAATTCAAGAGAGAGAAGTATAGGGTCTTGACTTCACCACTAGCATCATACCATTGTCCATTGAAATTACTTTGAGAAAAATTCTACAATATGCATAAATAAGATTCATGAAACGATGAACATACAATTAAGGTCTAAGCAATAACCCATCTTCGGTTAGCACGAATAGTCTGCCTAAACTAGGGTGTAGCACGACTCGTCTTTCCTAGGCATGACCTATCAAAGTCCTTGTCTCATACACATATGTTCACAATAAAATCGTCAAGAGGATATATACAAACACTTACTAAGCAACAACCCATCTTTGGTTGGCACGAATCGTTTACCTAAACTAGGGTGTAGCACGACTCGTCTTCCCTAGGCATAGACTGTGAAAGTTATATGTTCATACAAGCAATGAAAACTTGTTGGATAATTATCATTCATTAAATTTTGAAAATCAGAATGAGAGATATTAAATTTAAAAAAAAATATTAACCTATCGAACAAGTTCAGCATTAAAAATCTTCTTTTAAAACCCTATTTTTTTTAACCTCTCATGGGAATGAATTGAGTTCAATCAAGATAAAACATCATCTAAGACAAGACAACATTAAATCAAGAATAATTATAAATATTTAAACACAACCATAAATGCACATCTATGCAATTGTCACTTATTACATAAATGATACAAAATAGTCCTCAAAATTATACAACTATATACATAAAAACAATAATTCCCAAATATAACTCAATCAACAATGATACTTAGGTAGGGCTTCCTTAAACCCCTAAGAAGAAGTTAGCTTCTCATGGCAGTTGTTGAACCCTCCCTTTTCTATCTGTCGATCATCACGAATCGCCTCCGTCTTTTCTTTCTACTCTCGAATAATACCCTAATTTTCTCTCTTTTATTTAGCAAAGAAAACACAAACGGGACACCTCGCCTCCCAAAGCGGCAAGTGCGCATAAGAAAATGACACTTATGCCTCAAAAAGTGGCATTTGCACCCAAAAAGTGACAGCAGCGCAAATAGGGCAGAAAGATACCTTAAACATCCGTTTTAGGAAATTTTCTTGAAATATGAAATTGTACAGAATTGCATTTCCTTCAATCGAGACGAAGTTTGGGTCATTTTGACAATGGTGTACGGAGTTATGGTCTGAATACCAAAATGGGTCCAAAACTTTTTAAGCCTAAATTGGTCCAATCTTCAATGTGAATAGGCTCGTGCTCCTTTTCTACATTTAAATTCATTTTCAACCCATTTCTTCCATCCATTTAGTTTGGATCTTCAATATAAACATATCTCATGGGTCAAACTTCAGTTTCCTACTAAAATAGCATCATCTGTAGCCCGATTGTGTCATTATTAATCAGAATTACCCTTAATCACCTGAAATCATGAAAAGATTAAATTTTTTAATAAAAATAGTAAATAAATATTACTAAGACACTAATTCATATAATTTTAGGGGCATTGAATGCGCAACATTCATTACTTATCATGTACGACTAGGAGAAATCTCCTCATCATAAAATGTCCAATACATTTAATCCAAATGTAAACATCTATCCAACATCCTGGACATACATAGAATTCTAAGGAATTGTTCACTGCCTCTGCAACCAGTACTATCAGTCCCTAATTGACTCTGTGTCATTAGCAATACCTACAAAACCTGGAGGGGTGTGAGCTCAAAGCCTAACAAGGTATGTCAAACATACTACCATTTGTGCAGCAGGACGATCCTCACATATTCTAAAAAATATACACATTTAAATATATCACAATATTTAAAGTTATGCTTCTCCTAGCATACATGAACCAACAATGTATATGACAGTTCAAGCATATATGAACATATAAATCTATAACACATGATTTCTGAAATCATTTTCAAGATACTCAAAAGTAATGAACATCCAACATCAATGTGTATAAAGAACATAAATGTCTAAGCATTTACATAAAATAATATAAATCAATTATCACGTTCCCTACTTAACAAGTAGCAATCCCAATGCAATAAAAATGTATTTAAACAATACAACATGCTTAAAAGGTAGTAACATCCGACATCTACATGTATGTGCATGTCACTACATTACATGTATCATTCAATATATACCATATTCATTTCTAGCAACTCATATATAAGAATGCATTAAACACATATCATGCTTCATAATAGATGGAGTAAGCAATAATCATACACTTGTCTTTCTTAAACTCAACCCGATACCCTAACATGATTTTTGACCAACCATGCTAGCTGGGACACTTCCCACACAATTATGAAATCCGTCATCGAGTATAACCCACTCTAATGGTGATTAGACCGCTACGAAATTCATCACCGAGTATACCATACTCCAAGGTGATTAGACCCTTCATGACTATCAACAAGCATTTATTGCTCCAAGTAACCAGATTTTCTTCATCGAGAACTCCATCCTCCAAGGTGATTAGATAGATTCGGAATGCATCACCGAGAACTCCATCCTAGCAAGTGATGAGACCGTTTCAAGATTCTTACTGAGTATCCACCTACTCCCAGGTGATTGAATAGTTTCAAAATATCCTGGTTATTCTACCACATTTCCCATTTTTCTCACAACGGACACATACTTGCATTTCAAGCACATAAAGATCAAGCATATAGATTCATGTTTCACAATGCATAAGCAAGTTATAGAAGCACTTAGCATGTATTTCACCTCCACAAAGTCACATATATACATCACCTATACATGTAAAGCCTAGCATACAAATCGTATATGCTCACAAACATCACTTAAGAACATTTTAATCATGCTTCACCAATGTACACATTTTTAATATAAAGGTAGCATGCATTCAACTCACATAACCACACATATAATCACGTATACGTCAAATCGTGCATATAAATCACCTATGCCTACAACTTTCCAGTTTAGCACGTATTTTTTATGCTTCATCTAATGCATACATATAATATGAGCAACTAGCATGCATTGCAACTAAGTCACTGACACATAACCACATACATGTCAAATCCTACACATAAATCACATATGCACGTATGCTAGCATAAATATAATCATGCTTTCATCTAATGCATGCATTTACTACAAGTTTCTAACATGCATTCCAATCATAATATATAACCTCATATATATTCTGTCACCTATATATGTATTATGCACATATATAATACTTAGCATATATCATGTTTCTCAAATGTTCATCAATGCTATAATCACATTTAGCATGCATTTCTACTACTACACTAATATATAATCACATACATATTTAACCAATGCATAAAATTCACATATGCATACGAAACAACACTTAGCTAAATATATCTAATTTATCATACTTTGCATGAGTTCACCTACATCATATATGTATCACAATGTAAACAAGGATAAAAAATATCATGCTTTCATTTCTAACATACATATATACATATATATACATATATATATATATATCCTCATATCCTACATATATACAACAATCACCTTTATATATATATATGCACATATATCTATAAACGACACATATGATTAAATTAAGGAACATATGTGAATTAATCAACATATTTAAAATATATACGTAGGAGATAGAGACAAGAATCAACTTGCCTAAGGTCTCGCTTTCGCTAATTTCGCTCCTACAAAGCTGTCCATCTCTATGTCCCAGTCCAGTCCCGTGTCCAAGTCACATGTGAACCCACTTTCTTCCCTTTCTAATTTTTCATGCTGGGTCCAAGCCACTTTAGGAGCCTAATTCACAAACCAACTTTCAGTCAGATTTAAATCAATGCTAAGGCTCCATCAAATTTAACCCAACATCTTCACAAATCTACCCAACTCTACAATCTGCCACCAAATAAAGTAGCCCAAACCAAGACCCAATTCTCATAAGGCCTAATTCAATTATCCAACCCCATTGTGGCAGCCCATGTAATCCCTAATGTCCAACACCATAATATATATATATATATATATATATATATATATATACCCATGTTCTGTGAACCCACCACTCAGCTACACCTCACCACAACCATCTTTATCAAACAAGACCACCAACACTCACGGCTATGGCAGCCGTGAGCCACCAGCCACCTCAATTAAACCCATGCCAGAACTACCCGAAAATCGACGGACCACCAACCACGGCCATAGAACCCGCTTCCACCTACTGCCGAGTTAAAACTGATAGCCACCATGGCTGTTAATTCATAGTCACTGTCGAAGTTCACCGAAACTGACCCAACACAGTTCAAGTACGAGTCGGACCTGCATGATTTGACCACCACCAATAGACCCAGCATTTTCGGCCAAGGAGACCACCAATTGCTGCCGTGAACCACCATGATTCTCACCCTGAAGCTCAACCCAAGCCAAATACCAAGTAGACCCAGCCACAACCAAGCCTAACACCACTGCGAACCACCTCACAGCTGCAAGCATCGCCATCTTCAGCCATCCCCACCGTCTGCTGGAGCACACCACCGGCCTCCAACACTTCAACCGTGGAACCAAACCCAAAACCCACTTTCTCTCTCCCGATTTCTCTTTCTCTCTCTAAAACTCTCCATTTTCTCTAACTAAAAATCTCGATTCTTTCTCTCTATTCTCCTATTTTCTTTCTTTTTCTCTTTTAGCCGAAGACCACACTTGGTCACTTTTATTTTATCTTTTGAAATCTCATCTTCTTTGTGCACCACACATTTTGTGCACTACTCTCAGCCACATGTATATAATACATATATAATATGTATATATCACATGGCATCTAATAACATATATATACCTATACGTATATTTATTGAACCAAATATACGTATTTCCCTTTTCCCGCATACTCCTTCACATACATGTTTAATAATACATGTATCTATATATATTTATATTTATAATTAAATATAAATATATCCAATATATATATATATATATATATATATATATATATATATATTCTGACATCCTTTCGAAATTAATTAATTTGAAAAAAGAAATCCAGTTAAAAATCACCTGGAATAGGTTAAAAATAACCCGGTCCTTATAGATATACTATGATAGGCCACCTTTGGTGATCAATGCCTCCACTTGTTGCCTTAAATTTCTACATTCATTAGTAGTGTTGCCAAATTCACTATAGAGTGAACAATGCTTGTTTTATCCATTTGTTCTAATGGTTGCCTAATAGCTAGAGGTATGCAAAAAATCCCTTTGCTCTTGTTTTTATAATAAAGCCTGGCCAGGGATATTTTTAACAAAATGATCTTCCCTTCGACCCCTTTGCTATTTTACTAGTTCTTGCGCAGATGATGGAGCAACTCAAGGAAGCTTAACCTTAGTGATCTGGCTCTTTTTCTGCTATCCCACAGTAATTAAAGTTGATCGTTGTTTCCTAGTAGCTTCATCCTCTTCCACTCTTAGGTATTTCTGAGCCCGAAAGTTTAGCTCACCCATATTTCTTAGAGCGCTTTTCATCAAAGATCTGTGAAATCCCTCCTCAGGTAGTATCACTATTTTGAAAGCTTTCACCACCATGGTTTGATTGCATTGGTCTATCATTGACACCTCCAATTTAAAGCGGGTCGAAAAGGATTTCAAGGTTTCTCCCTTAACCTGTCTCATAGTGAACAACGAGAAGATGGTCCTTCTTCGTTCTTGATTTTCAGCGTATTGAGCGACAAATAGCTCACAAAGCCTTGTGAAGTTCGAGATCGAGCAAGGCGGTTTCTGTTTAAACCATAATAACATCGGTCCCGATAGGCTAGATGGAAAGATTTTGCACATGAGTGCATCGTTCTCCGTATCTAGAGCCATCTTCTGTTGGTACTGATAGATGTGTTTTACAGGATCTGTTTTTCCGTCAAAGGTAACGAACATAAGCAGGGTAAACCTTCACGGTCTTTCAATTTTGATTATATTTTCTGTGAAAGGAGACTCGATTAGCCTGCTAGTCACGAACGCTCGGTCGATTGGATAGTAGGATTTATCACCTTTTAATTCATCGATCTCGCGCTGCATATGGGCTCACCACTCTAGGTAGAACTATGTGGGACTAATCTGATCATCATTAACCTGGTCAACCTGTGGATCATCGCCTACGGGTTAGTTGTGATGAAATGCACTCAATGAGTGGTTACTCGAACCAGCTCCTTTATTCCGTTGTCGTCCAAGGTCTCTTACGCTTTCAGCGCGTTCCACTCTTTCATAGAGGTTGGCGATCGATTGGCTCAGAGTCTCATTCTACTATATCAATTGTTGAACATTTGACTATACTGGAAGAATATGGCTGTTTGGTTGTATCGACGACGCCTCCCTTTAATTCTTAAGGAGTCTCCCCAAATCCGTCACGTCGTAAGTGTTTCTTCGTGTATCCACCATGACATTGTTCAAGATTTGAAGGAAAAACGATAGAACGTTTCCCATAAACAATGCCAAAGTGTTAGTACAAAAAATTACTTAACTAATTTCAACCAATTAATCTATTGCACACACCCAAAGATTCAAGAATAATATATTTTGGTCAGGAAAAAAAAGATCATTTTTCATTAATAGTTTTCTCTATTTATATAAGTTGAAATTTGAATCTTTTTACAACTAAAATTTCTCTATTTACAGCTTTCTTTTCTCTCAAGTATATGAATTTCTAATAGAGCTTGGACTGATTTCTAAACTAGGCCAGGGCCATTTTAATTAGCCTTCTTAAGTTTTCTTTTTAAACTGTTCCTTAGGGCCTGTTTTGCTTGTCTTTTGAACTTGCGCTTAATCTTTTTTTGGGTTCGACTTGTTTGCACTTTAGTAGGCCCATATGGCCTATTGTGAATAGTTGTGGAATTTTTCCCTATAACGTTCATAAACATGAGTTTGTATAGATTCATGAACTTAAACTCATAAATATGTTTAGACTTGTGTATGATCATATAAATTTATGATCAAGGCAAAACAATCTTGAATACTGGTTTAAATTAAGCTTGAATGACTACTGTTAGACGAGTCGAGTCAAAACTTTTTAAAATAATGATAAGTTGAATTCAAGCTTACTTTGTCGAACTTGTCACGACTTTGAACTGAACTTACAACGAACGAGTCAAATCTAAACAATCAAATTCTGTTCCACTCTGTTCATTTGGAGCCTTACTTTCCCTTCCATTATTAATAAAAAATAAAAAGAAAAGAAAATAAAGGCATGTGTTGATGTCAAGTTGACGATTGTAATACATGTTAAGATGTACGGTTGTAGATTATTAGAATGCCACATCAAACCTGTCTCCCTAATTGGCGCAGTCTCATCAGCGAAATTTCCAAGAAAAAAAATAACTGGTATTTATCAAATGGACCCACAATCATACAATCAATCGGACGGCAAAAAATTTGCTAGTGGGAAATCACATCGACGGTTATAAGTCAATCACAAATCCAGAAGCTCACGTGGCTAAACACGTGGTCCATAAGCTGTGTGCACTTTCGTCTTCCAGCTGAAAATTGCAAAACCCCCTCCCCAAAACAAGTGATAAGAAACGAAGACCGGCACGTCTCATCATCCCTCATCACACGAACCCCTGCCCCATTCTCCCTCTCTCTCTCGACACTCTCTCTCTCTATGTTCTTTCAGTCGTCGCCGTCGCACTGTTTGATTGGCCCAGATAAAGTCAGTGTATGTGTCACGACACTTGTGTGTCCTGCATGTAAGAGAGAGAAAAGAGGTAATACACGAAAGAAGATAGAGAGTGAGAATTATGATCTCCTCTCTCTTTTTTCTGCTCTCTCTTTTTTGGCATTTGGGTTTGTTTTTATTGGCATGAGCAAACCCTAAAATGTTCGAAAGGATGATCTCTTTTGTGTCACTGAAAGTAACTTATGGATCTTAGATTTGAAACATATTTGTTGAGTTTTTGTTCCTTACAAAAAAATAAGCATCACAGTGTTCTCAGATCTGACTCATTTTCTCTTTGTGTGTACACTTCCTTGGTTTATTATCATTTTTGGGGGAAAAAAATGTACTAGTAAAGTACTTTTGATTGATTTTTTCTTGTTCTGGGACATATTGAAAACTGACAGAAGAGAGTGAGCACACACAGGCTAAATTGTATAAATATACCATTTCTTGTGTGTGCTCACTACTCTTTCTGTCAGCTTCCAAAGCCGGATTCTATCCCTCCGGTTTGTTTTTCCGTTGCCATATATATATATATACACACACTCTCTGTATATATATCTATACATTATTCCTTTTTTGGACCAGTGAGTTTTATAGTTGAAGGAATGCCTCTGATGATACTAGGCTTACTAGCTCTAGTGTCGATTTGCTTTCGTCTTTATTGGATTATTTAAATGTATATTTATTTATTTTTTAGGGTTAGTAGGTTTGAAAGCGTGACTTTTGATGGTTTCTTTGAGAAGGTAACCCTAATTACTGTGCTAAATTAACGGAAAAACTTCTTGTATTATGGGACCATTACCTTTAAAACACGTTAGATATATCACATGTATATTCATAGGATGGTCCTCGCTCAAAACCTATATTCATTCTATTTTCATGTTAGCATCTATCATCCTTTTTGGTTCCTTTTTTTATTGTTACGCATGCGATTTTGTACTCGATAATTGGTTTGATTGGATTTTTGTTTTCACCTGAATCTAGCCATAACCTAGCTGCTGGTAGCTTGTGTTCTATGCCCAAATGGGTCCTTATCAGGATTTTGTTGCTTTTGCTCACAGTGCTTCTATGAGAAATTTATGTTGTTTGTATTCTTTGTGCAAATGGGTTTTGCCATTACTATGCTTTTCACTAAGTTTTTCTAATATAATGCTTATATGTTTTCTGTTTATTCCCTTTTTTGATTTTGATGAGATGAAGAGAGGGTGTAGATCGAACTCACCGAAAGAAAGAAAAAAAGGGTGTAGATCGGAATGGTAGGAGTAGTATAACAATTGTAGTGTTGTTTTTGCTTTTGTTTCTTCTTGATCTTGTTCTTTTTGATTTTATGCATATCGATCAGCATCGATTATCAATGTAGTTTTCAACTTTTATATCATGGAGGATAATTCTAATTGTATATTAGGTCAGGTTTGAATATGTTTCTGTCAACAACTCTATTATTATATGCTATCTATATATTTGTGTATTCTAAATCGAAAAGAAACATGTTCTTTTTCAATGAGATCAATTTATCACCTTTGATGCTGAAACCAAAGATTTTTTGCATCTATCTGCCTTTGAATCATTTGGGCTTTGTTTCTGATTTGTGATTTAACTCAATCTGTTTAGACTTTAGACCGATACTTACTTTGAGCAATATCTGTGATTGAAGATATACACTTTCAGTGCAAAATGAAATCATAGCCAGAAATTTGAACAAGTGAGTACGAATATGTATAATTTATTTTTTATAAAATTAAGTGGGTACATCACTCAGAACTTAATAGGTCATCTCAGTTCTAAACCTCTAAAAAATTGTATTTACTACATGTATAAAAATTTTTTTATAAAATTAAGTGGGTACATTAGTACTCACTATGACTTGTTAAATCCGTCCCAGCATGTAATACACCACGCTATTCTAAAATCTATTAACAACCATTTGGGGGTTGGCATGCCTATTTATGTAGTAATCATAGTATTAATTATATATTTTCATGTTGAGGCCTCAAAAGAGGTAATTTTGTGATGAGTGCTCGAAAAGCTTGTAGTGGCACCCACTGAAGATCTGCTTGTATCTTCCAATGTTGTAGAAAACAAAATGGGACTATTCCATGGAACTTTCAGAAACTTTGTTGTTGATTATTTAACCATTCTTTGTTTGATACTTTCTTTTCATCATTTCATTTTTTATTTTTTGAAACCTTTTCATATAATCTACACTGGTTTGCTGTTTTTCAGAGCTTAATGTTCAAATTATTTAATCAAATGATACTAATATTGTTATGATAAGCTGGCACTGTGTGGTTCCACATTTTCAAGTATTTAAGCATTTATACGCCTTGTCATTTTGTGCGTAAATGTGTGCGCGCGCATACGTATTCATGGGTTCTATAGCAAAGATATGCAATATTTGAGCCCTTGTTTTTTTTTTTGGTAAATTTTTAATTAATTTCATTTGCAGTATGTGAGGCTTGTTATACTGAATTTGTTTGTTTCAAATCCTTAAACTGTCCATTATGTACTTGTTGTGAATTAACCACACGAAAAATCATTTCATGTTTTATTGTGCAAAAAGGAATTGGAATAATTGTTGGTGGATGGATCAGTCAGAGTATAGAGCTTTAGACAAGCTTGGGAGTCTGTTAGATAACTACATCTCACTACAAGAATTTCAGTGTTCACTGGCTGTTATATATATACCGGTGGTAGCAAAAGTGCCAGAGATTTGCAACTTTTACCGGAGGTTTTTTATTGAAACCGCCGGAAAACACTGGGTGGATAGTTTACTTTCGCTGTTTACTTTTTTATTTTTCCATTTTGGCCTATTTTTTAGTTTGACGGACACACTTGGTTTCTAGAGAGTTCTTAGAATGTGAGAGATAAAAAAGTTCTTGCACGTAGTATCTATAGATCTCTCCACAGAACTGGTAAACCATCTCTCTCGTAGGGTTAGGCTTACAACTATTTACACTATCTCTAGGGTTAGGATTTCCCTTCTAATCTCTCTTTCTCTTGATGTAAAGTCGAAGCAAAGCTCAGAAATTGTGTACCAGTCTTGAGATCTCTTGACATATCCTCTGTTGTGTTCCGAGTTGTAATCAATCTCGAGACTCAAACTCAAACAGGTATTATTTATTTCAAGTTGATTGTTTATTGTTGTTTGAATTCATTGCCAAGAACAGCGGTTGTGTCCGTCGACCGTCTTTTATTCGAGGCCGATGATGAATATTCTCTAACTCGATGGTTTACTGAAATTGTATTTATTCTTTAAACATCACACACACACACAAATTTATTTGTATATGTAAATGTAAGTTCAAAATTCAGAATCAAATTCAGATTTCCTTGCTTGCTTTTCATATGTGTACATACATAGAGGATGGATCTATAAATAATAATTTTCTTTCTTATTACATGTGTTGTTGTCCAAGGTCTTAACTATAGGATAGGAAGCAAGCCACTTATTAATTGATATGGATTACTGTGTTGGTGGCCATAAATCCTTGCTCATGCATCAATCACCTGGACCCACCCAATAGCCCACCTATCTCCTACAAATTATGCCTTGGAGCAAGCATCCATGCTATATGATATGGTTAGAGAGGAACAATAGGGTTTTCAGGAACAAGGCCTCAACTGCCAAATGCCTTATCAACTCATTCACTAATATTACTATCAGACTAAGGCTTTTAACTTGCACCTTCAGTGACAGTACAGTAAAGCAGCTAGATCTCTTGCAGCTACTTGGCATCTACCAAATTTTTACTGCTTGTCTATGCTGCTACTCACAGGTTGTTTCTCCAATATAGATTTCTTTATCAATGGAACTACTTACCTTACCCCCCAAAAAAAAGTATAGGAAGCAAACCATTCATATTTCATGTGGGAATTTGGATTGAAGTGAATATAAAAGGTTGTACCCGGTGCACACAGGGTCTGGGAGAGGTGGACATTGGCAAGCCTTATCTCTATTTTTGAAAATGCTGCTTCTAAGTCTTGAACTTGTGACAAATGGCTATGGGTTGAATTGAATATCCAGATTTGAATTGAGTTTATTTTTATTTGAAAGTTGTGTTAAGATTAAATTCTGAATTTTCAAAAGTGGCATCATCTCTTTTAGTTTTAGTCCTTTTGGGGGTTTTTATTTTCTTTTTGGCTGCTTTTTATAACCATGATGGTGGTTCCCGGGACTTTTTGTGTAACCAAACAGGACATCCCACCCCACCTAGCCCCTCAGAAGAGAACACAGAACATCCATGTCATTTTCTGCTTTTCCGTTATTGAATAATAAACATGTTAGCATATTTTATTAGCTGTGTAGAAGCGAAGGTACATTCTGGCTTGTGACATTTTTCTGGCTTTGGGCTTTGTACTTCTGGAAATGTTTCTCTCTCTCCCAAAGGTGTAAACTTTGGAGGTAAATACACACACATGTATATATATTATATGTAGACTTAATTAAAAGTTTGTGTAATCTACCATACTGGGTGCTCTTTAGCAATTAAGTACTAGAAAGTTAAGAGTTTCTCATCTTGGGTTTTTTTTTCAGTGCAAGCTTTAATGGATATAATAGCTTCTTTGGAGGATCCTCATGGTGTTCCTGATAATTAGGTTTGTGATGCTGTTGATCCATGTAGCTGGACTATGGTCACTTGTTCTACTGGAGTCTGGTTATTGTCTTGCAAGTCTTTCATAAAAAAAAAAAAACCCATCTTGATTTCAATACAGAACAGGACAACAATATATCCTTTTACCATGATAGTACTCAAAATCATAATATGTTAATGATGATGAATTAAATTTGTTAATATATTGTCTGGCTGCAGGGGGACTCTAGCCAGAATTTATCTGATTCTCTTTCTCCAAGAATAGGCAACTTAACAAATCTGCAGATTGTATGAGTACCCCTCTCTCTCTCTCTCTATATATATATATATAAATATATTTATATATTATACACGTAAATACATATATTTGCTGCTGCTTGTAATTTCTAGATGTGAATAGTTCTCATTGAATGAGGTGTTTTGCAGGCTCTTACAAAGCAACACCATTACAGGATCACTTCCACCAATTCTTGGAAGGCTCTCAAAGCTTCACACAGTTGATTTTTCTAGTAATGTATTTATGGGTGAAATTCCCTCTTCTTTAGGTCACCTGAAAAGCTAAGAATGAAAATTTGCAAATAGAAAATGTAGTTTTAGAGTTATATATCATATTGACATATTTAGATGTATTTCGAGGCTGACATGAATTTATTGAATTCTGATTTAGGGAATTATTTATTGGTGATTTAGGTCTATGTAAACTACCATATGAAATGCTGAAATGCATATCAGACGATTGTTTTTCTAATTCTGTGTTTGTTCATCCAGGGACTAGTCTTACTACAATAATTTGAGTGGCCCTGTATGTCATACAAGTCTTTGCCCTTTTTTTTTTTTTTTCATATCCTTTTTAGCTTAATTTTTTATTCTTTATTTATTGGTTTGTTGTTAATTAGAAGTCTGAAAATTGTAATTCAGGTGGTGTTTGGAAAAGCCAAAGACAGACCCATCATTTTCTCCAGCTTCCAATCTGATGCAGCACTACTTGTCAAGAATTCTCAATGATTGAAATATCTAATTTTGAAGGTTTTAATTTTTCTTTGCTTCGTTTTAGGCGTGCCAAACTTTGATAACCCTAGATATTTGACTCTGCCTCAATTGATCTAGTCAAATTAACTGCACCAATTGAATTTTTGAACTTCAATTAAATATGAATATATTGATTATTTCCCTTGATTATGATATATGTACGATTTTTAATAATTAAATTTGTCTTTGAATCATTAGATTTTACTCTACACACTCACTCATGTTGAAGTAATGTGGCAGAAACAGTCTACTTGCAACAAACATCGAATGTGTGTGAAAGGTGTGATTGTTGATTTAGTTCAGGAAATCACTTCTCACGAAGCACTTGTTAGAGATGGATGAAGAAGAGATGATACTCTTAGGCTCCGTTTGGATTGAGGGATTTTTAAGGATAAGGAGAGAAAAGAAAGTAAAGGATATGTCATGTTGTGTTTGATATATATTATTAAAAGAAAAGAAATAATAAAGAGAGATAAGGAAGAATAGTTATCACTCCTTATCCCTCATATCTTATCCTCTAAAAAATGGAAAGATTAGGATGAAAATGATAGTGTTTAAATAGTACTTTCATAATTTCAAAACTGTCATCAACAATTAGAAAGAAAAAATTATTATTCTATTGATGTTCTATAAATATAAAAGGACATGATAGTAATTTGGTCATTATCCTTTTTCTTTCATATCTTATCCAAATAAGAATACTATCTTTTCTTTTCTCTCGTATTTATCCAAAAATGAATAGAGTTTGTTGCTATCATCTCTTTTTTTTTTTATCTCATAACTAATGTTATCTTCTTTCTTTTCTTTCATGTCTATCCAAGCCGAGCCTTAAGAGGGAGGGGTGGAGCAGATTCAAGTTGAAGTGAAACCCCACTTCTCACAAAGGGAGCTGTCAATTGTTACCTGTAACTGCTATGAGTAGATTCAAGTGGAAGTGAAACTCCACTATGAGTAGATTCAAGTTGAAGTGAAACTCCACTTCTCACAAAGGGAGCTGTCTGTCAATTGTTACCTTTAACTGCTATGAGTAGCCTTCTTTCGTAACTGGGGCTTTAATTAGCCTTCTTTCGTTCGTGGGGCTTGTCCTAATGTTTGTACATTTAAGAACAAATCAATATACTTGCTTTATCTTTGGTTAAAAAGAAACCACACGTAATCCAACTTTAACGAGTATGCAATTTTACAAGATGTATCTTATAAAGAAAATGATCGACATCACAAAAATAATTTGATGTATATCTCCAAAAACTTGGCAAGTGATTTGTTAACTATGTTTACTTGTGTAAAGCTTAATACTATTGTATCTGAAGGCACAATCAAATATATATATATACACACACTATTGAAATAGAAGTTGAGAAAAGTTGAGAAAAAATTCATGTCCTCAAAAGAAATCATGCAAAGGTAGTCATGCTTTTTCTAAATCTAACACTCTCAATTTTTTATTTTTTTTTACTCAAAAAATACCAAAAACCCCTAGTGTATTGCCAGTGCCTACGACACTATAAAATAAAAAATTATTGGACTGAAATAGATCAACGTACGAATAAATAAAAAAGAAAATTTGTCGGTGCCTATGCCATTATAACAAAAAAATATATATATTTATTGCATTAAAATAAAAGTTGATTTCACTTAAATATATTGGACTGTTCATCTTTTCCAGCCATGTCCAAGTCCATGAGTCCAAGTAGCTTGTCACTACAAGAAAAGTGGGTTTTTACAACATAACATTTACGGCGTTCTTGTATTTTACATCGTAAAAAGTACTTTTTATGTGATTCTCAAGAGGCCCCTCGTCATTGGTTTATAAATGGTCAAGTTTTCACGAAATTCAAACAAGATCATTGTAAATTAAAATTTTCACGGTGCATTAAAAACTCCGTTAATGTTTGCATATATTAAAAACTCGTGAACCTATTCCCTCGTGAATAAGTAATCTGCTCCAAATTTTCCCCTACCGCTCCAAAATTTTCATTCCCGCTTAACCCACTCAACCAAAGTCACACTCCCTCTCTTCTTTCTCCAAAAGCTCATTTACTAATTTTTCTCTCTCCAATAAAGCTCTCCCAAATCTACTCTTTATCCTTCTTATTTAAGAAAGCCCTAAGCACATTACCCCAATGGCTGATGAAACACACACTTCGTCTCTCATACCCTAGTCGCAACGCAGCATCACCACAATCCTATGGCTTATAACAGATGATATGCGCACCATAACCCTGTGTATCCATAAGGCACACGATAGTATTTCCCTGCTATAGAAGATACCGTCCTCCATGGATGTGTGTTGCTTCTTCTTCCTGGACTTCCCTGCCTCTGTTCGCAGATTTTCTTCACAATGTAAAATTATATTTCTCAAAGTCTCGGCTGTTTGTTTCCCTATTAGGTGCGTAATTTTCTCGATTCATTTTGATTTATTTTCTCGTCAATCTGTTGATTTAATTTCCCTAGAAAATTTAATTTTCACATTGTTGTGATCCTTCCATGCAAATTTATGTGCATTCTATTCTCATTAGGGCTCAACTTTTTGTTCATTTCTGGATTGAATTCAATGGATGGATTTTGAGCTGTGATTTGATCACTTTGTGATCAATTTTGAATGATTCTCTTGCTTCTTAAAACTATTTCTTAGAGAGATCCACATGAAGTATTGGGAGTTTCTGGGGTTTCATTGATCTGGAGATTGTGGCTGAATACGAGATTTGGCTATCAAGTAAGTTAACTTGATCGAATTTGATTTCAATTAGATTCTCTCAATTCAAATGTAGGAGATTCTCTTCCTTTCATTAAGTAAAGACGATTAAAAAGTTATCTATAGTGTTTGAAGCTGATCAATTTGTATATCCATGTGATTTAACTCTGATGACCCTTTTCCTATGTAAGAAAAACTATACACAAAGTGCCCAAAAGTTATTTATTTTTGTACCTGGGAATAACACTTACATGGCTTGCGATTGAAATGAAACACAATCATCATTCAATTCGCATTCCTATCAGATATCATTATTGAAAATATGGTTTCGGAACGATGTTGGTGAAATTATTTAGACATCACTGGGTAATCTGTGCTACTACTTTTGGTTGGTCTATTTTTTTGTCTTCTTAAAAATATTGCTGCTTAAGAATGTGAAAATTTTGTAGTGTGTATGGTTAACTGAAAAGAGATAGGAAACAAATGTATGCATAGAAGAAAAAAAAAAGGTATGTGTTAGGTCTGTTTAGTGACATTTTATTATATTTTCAAACTAATGCCAACACATTCCAAGAATCAGAAACATGAAGTTAGAGTGAACTTATAATAGTTAAGTGTTCAAGAAGTTTTTGGGCAGAATGTATTCTACCTCCTACAAGAAAGATAACCATTAAGAAGGGTTCTTGTTTGAATCCAATTAATTACAAGTTTGGCTTACCTTGATAAACTACTGAAGATTTTATTTAGTTCATTTTATTTGTTATTTGTTTCCACTAATTCTCTTGTTGCTCACTATTGTCACTTTAATGATTTTAAGTAGTGATGAATGATTGATAACTGAAAATGAAAATGTAATTCTTCTAAATTAATCTGAATTGAATGATGTGCTTCTATAAACCTGGTAATGAGGAGTAATGTAAGTGGCAATGTTCAGGAATTTACTTTATCTGGTTTTCTTTTCATATTATTTTGCATATATATTCTACATTCTAGTAGTTATATTAATTTAGGAAGATCATTAGAAAGCTTTGTCCATTATATATTGTACTTCTATTCTTTGTCCATTCTGAAACAAAAATAAAGAGGGACTTTATTTTTTTCTGCTGTTCTTTCTATCTTTGTTTTGTTCTTTTTCTGACCAAAAAGTAGTCTTTTGAACTAAATTGAACTTTTCTCTCTTTGTTCTCTTTTTTTATTTGTTTAGTCTTTACTTTAAGTATTTGTCATGTATCTATGTATCTTTTAATGTTAATTGATTTTGCTAAAATATTCTTGGACATTCTCCGATAACCATCCTATGACCGGGACAACTCCGAGGGGTCATTAGTATTGGACATACTCCGACCCTAGGCATTAAGCCTTAGTATGGTGGGTCCACTCCAAGGGCCACACATAGTGGATAATTTCACAACCTCTCACCACACGGTTGGACCACTTCGAAGCCCCGTGTACCTCATTTGCGTCATTTTTCTCGCAACTTCCAACATATGCAATATGAATGCATAACCACATGCATTTTATTTTCATGCACTACTCATGCTCCTTGATACTAAAAAGAAGTGAAAAGCATGTTTCTCACCACCGCACACCACATATAGAACATATATGTATAACACATGCATATATCATCTCATATGCATACAACTTCAAAATTAGCATATTTTACTCATGCTACACTCAATGCATAATTTTAGTACATAGAACTAAACATGCATTCAACAACCACATTCCCACATATAATCACATATATGACACTTGGTACACATTTTTCACATATACACCAAATTGAGCACATAAAGCCTATGTATCAATTTCTTACACTCATACCCTTCAAACCCACTTGCTACCACCAACACAATGGACACAATTGTGAAAATATAGGACTCTAGAGAAGGAGAAAACACAACTTTCCACACCTCTCACCATCCTAAAGCATGTGAAACACAACTTACACCTCTCTTCTTCACCTGAAACCCTAGAATCGACAATTAGAAGAGAAGAAGAACCCCTACCTCGAAAATGAAGGCCTTTCAAGCACTTCACCAAGATTCCAGCAATGTCTACCTTTCCAAATCACAACTTTGATCGGTTCAAAGGGAAGCCCTAGCCGTCTCCTACGTATCTCCCTCCTTCGGCAAGTCTTAAATCCAAGCCGAACGGGTCCGAAATGTAGAGAGAAGGAAGAGCTATGAAGATGGAGAGTTTTAGAGAGAGAAAGAAGCATGAGATATGGCTGGGAGTCTCAGCCACTGATATTTAAAATATCTAGGGCTTGCAAAAAGACCAAAATGCCCCCGACCACTTAACGTACCCTCTGAGCCTCTATTTTTGATTTCAAAAAATTCTACAGTCTCGAAATCACTCCCATAACTCTCTAAATATTTCATCTAAGCCATTCTCAAAAATAAATATTTTCGAAAATTTTCTGAATTTCCAGGCCCACTTAAGTCGCATCCCGGGTCCCGGTTTGACCAAAAAGTCAAACTTGTCCAAATGTCCCAAAAACTTCTATAAACTTCAATTTAACCTTCCAAACATTTTTCTCACTCTTGAAACATCCACAACATCATTCGAAACGCATTTATAGCGAAAATGATGAAAAATCGATAAATCGGCCAAAATTGGTCACGGTCTCTACAACCTCCCCTCCTTCAAGAAATTTCGTCCTCAAAATTAGGATACTCATAATCTTTCTAAAACCAGTTCATACCATACATTATTATCACCAATAATCGTCACTTTCCCTTTTCATATACCCAAGGCGCTACACTTGTAACACCTAACTTATAACACTTAACTCTCACACAATCAATGTGTCTCAACTACCCTAAGGCAACATAACCACTTCCGTGACATGGCTGAGTAACTCTTAAGCCCATGTACGGTTCACTTTCACAATCCTCCAAAGCACTTGCTTCCTTGAGTCCACGGTCTCTACCTCAAGACCTATCCAGTCAATCTCTATCTCTAGTCTAAGGTAATATCCTCGACTAATCATACCGATCACTCACAGTGATACATCCCCATTATCTGGGATCATCAATACTCAAAGTCATTCCTTCATTATTAGACATGACTTTCAATCTCTGGCATACCATTCCTGGGCTTAGTCCAATATCCTAGGCATCATCACAACACAAACCATATCAATTCAGTGCACATCACAAGCACACTCACCAGGAAGGCACATGACCGTGTACTCACCGATTAAAACCACATAACAATGTACTCGCTGCAGCAAGCCACATAATCCTGCCCAGTCTCATAGACTACAACCCGCTGGAATCCAATGCCAAGTCCAGGATCTTACATCCCACTGGTTTCATAATCTCATTACTCAAGAGGAGAACTTTTCCCATTTTCATCCTTCACACCAAGGAACCAGTTGACAGTTAGAGAGAATTCTTTTCATATTAACACTTCATTTTAGATAACCCTTACCAATGAGAGTTCGAGGTCACCTACAGTAGCCAAACAACAGCCATATAGTGGCCGCAACCCACTGCATCTACACGTCCACTAAGTCCACCTCTTCCCTTTCACGGCAAGAAACTATCCTCACTTCAGATACCATATATCAGGATTCTCGTCCACTATTAACCTATCCTTCTCTTAACATTATATCCACACTATGATCCAACTGCATCAATCATGCGCATATCACAGCACACCACTGAGGTCAAGGCACATAAGGAGTGCACTTGTCAAAACAAATCATCCAGTCCTGTCCATTTTTGTGGACTACATTCCATTGGCATTTAGTGCCAAGATTAGGGTTTTACATGCCCTTAACTTCACAATCTCATCCCATCATTTCACTCAAAGGAATCAGTTAACAGTTACAAAGAATTCCTTTCATATAGAGCTTCACCTCAGACAACTCCTTCCAATGAGAGTTCGGGGTCACCTACAATCACCTACAGTCACATACACCCAACCCTGCGTATATCCTGGACTGCATCCATTGCGTCCACCTGTCCCTCTCACGGAAAGAAATCATCCTTACTTCAGACACTACATGTCGGGGTTCTAACCGATTATCAACTTATCCTTTACTTAACCATCATATTAAACCTATGATACAACTTCTCAATTCCTTTCACATAGTCTCAATGCCCTATTTTTTAGACGTAACAATCATCATATGTTTCACTGACTCAAAGAATTTGGTCATTTCTGAGTCTTCATCCGACTATCTCAATAGTCACTCCTTAGATATACTCTGCTTAGAGTCCTGGTATCATAATACCACCAATTGTCTTAGTCATTTGACTAAACTCTATCCTCAATAATCAATGCAACACCAATTCTAAATCGCCAACTCTTGGTTTTGAATTTTCAAGGTAATTCATACCCCACTTCCATCAACTCTAGACTTGTGTTTTCAAAGTCTATCTTAACGTGTCTATTTCAACATCACAATCCACTAAACTCCAAACCTCCACCTAGGTTTACCATTCCTCAGAACTGAAATTTCTAAGTGGTGACTACATGTCACTACTAACCATGTGATGCAAAATGCAACACTCTCATGCAATGCTCAGTCACATAAATCATATATTCCACATAGTATATATAACATATAACATGTTAAATCAAATAACCACATATCATGCATGATATAACATATGATGCATAAATCAATACCCTAGCCCTCGGGCTAAAACTAGAAAAATACCCTTGACCATGTATGGTCCTGGCATATCCTCTGCCTGAGCAAGCGTGTAAACACGGCCCAGTTTTCCCTAGTATACACACATACTAGAACACAAAATCCATAGTGGTTCGAACCAACCTACTCTCATCATCTGTACTCATTGGTAAACACCTACCAATCTATCCACATATCATAGCCCTTAAGTATCTGTAAGGACTCAAATACTCGCAACATTTCTTGTGGTATCCATTCGTTGCTCACTCAACAAGACTGAATCATCAAGTCAAAATCCAAACTCAACCAACTTTGGGAGTATTACCAAATGAAATCTGTTTCACACCTCAACACTTTGATCTTTCATTAGGATTGCTCAAACCGAGCAAGTCATTCCACTATCATCCATAGGTAATCAAACCTATCATCTAGACAACTATCAACCATTGCCTATCTCCAAATCAACACGTGATTTGACCCTCCATCCTTAGGTATTCGAACCAATGACTTTGATACCCTACGTCTTCAAACCTAATGCTTTAAGAGCGATCCAGAAGTCCTCAAATCCTCAACCCTTACCCGTCGCCCCTAGGTATTCCAACCAAGAGCTCTGATACCATTTTGTCATGCCTCGAAACCTGGACCGCTGGGACTCCCCCAAACCGACCCAGAATCCCGAGTGTGAACCCGTTCACGCAACCCCATGAATGATCTCAATTATACTCATACATTAGTATCAAGGTTTGATACTATTCTATAACGCCCTGATTTTTATCTCTCGGAGAACTGGAGGATAAACTATTTATTTAGCCCAATAGACCCTCATTACCCTCATTCACCACGGAAGCTTAACTCAATTCTTGCATATAAATGCATGCAAATCCATCTTAACCAATCCCCATGGGCCCTACATTGAATCATACACCTTAGTGAACATTTACTTGTCCACACTTTCAAGAATCACTCACTTTCAAGCCTCAAAACTCACTGTGTTTAAAATATGAAAGTGAGACTTACACCATTAGATAGAGGATCGAAAAATACTTATGTTCAAAAAAAACCATACTCAATTCCGATCTAGAACAAAGAAATTACGTCGAAATGAACTTTTGGAAAATGCTGTGAATAGTAATTTCGATTGTGCGAAAATGGGATTTCGATTGTGCGAAATTGGCATCTCGATTGTGCGAAATAAATCTCAATTGTGCAAAATAAATCTCGATTGTGTAAAGATTTCACCCTCTCGGGACCTCAGACCTGCAATATTTCGCACGATCGAAATGGGGGTTTCGATTGTGCAAAATTCGTCTGGTTTGGACCCTAAAAATCACCATAAATCATCACCCCTTCGCACAATTGAAATGGGGGTTTCGATTGTGCGAAATGGACATTTCGCACGATCGAAATGCTCCCCACAAGACCTCCAACAACCCTATACATGGTTCATTTGGAGCCCAATCTACCTTCTATCACCCTAGAACCTCTCATACATGGTCCATAACATAAATGAAAGATACCAACATCAATTTCATACTCAAGATCATAATCATGATTCAATTATACATCAAAATGAATCATTTTCTTTCACAACCACAATCCATTCACAATGAGAACATCATCAAATGAACTAAGTACTGCCATGGGCATTACATAAATTAAACCATTGTCATTCCACACCTAACAAGTTTAAAGTCCAATACATACATCCAAATTACATTCGTCCAAGATATGACCACAACTCAAAAATAAGTCACATGCCACAAGCTAGCATGGATAGCCACAAATGTGCAACATCACAAAAGTTAGCAAAATGCTACTAGGTTTCCACTTGGACACTTAAGTCCCATCCGTCATCGGCGCCTTATCTGTAAAAGAGTTTATAATAAAGGGCTTAACACCACTGTGGCTCAGTAGAGATACCCCAACCCTCCTAACTGTCGACCCGACACGACCTACATGGAATGCATATGAATACACTACATGCCACATCCACAATCTCACAAACCAATCAACAAATGCAATTAAGGATGATTGCATATTTCACGAATCATGTATAACATGTTCAAACATAAAAGCATTAAGGAAAGTAAATGCTATCTCTCTCGGTCCTCATCCGATACCCTACATGATTGGTCCGCTCCGAGGATCATGTCACTTTGGACACCTCCGATAACTATCCAATGACCGGGACAACTCCGAAGGGTCATTCTATCATAGCAATGTATAGGATTGCCATAGAGTGAGGGAACAACTCTGAGGCTCACAATTCTTGGACATTCTCCGATAACCATCCTATGACCGGGACAACTCTGAGGGGTCATTAGTATTGGACATACTCCGATTCTAGGCATTAAGCCTTAGTATGGCGGGTCCACTCTGAGGGCCATACATAGTGGATAATTTCACCACATCTCACCACACGGTTGGACCACTTCAAAGCCCTGTGTACCTCATTTGCGTCATTTTTCTCGCAACTTCCCACATATGCAGTATGAATGCATAAACACATGCATTTTATTTTCATGCACTACTCATGCTCCTTGATACTAAAAAGATGTAAAAAGCATGTTTCTCACCACCACACACCACATATAGCACATATATGTATAGCACATGCATATATCATCTCATATGCATACAACTTCAAAATTAGCATATTTTACTCATGCTACACTCAATGCATAATTTTAGTACATAGAACTAAACATGCATTCAACAACCACATTCCCACATATAATCACATATATGACACTTGGTACACATTTTTCACATATACACCAAATTGAGCACATAATGCCTATGTATCAATTTCTTACACTCACACCCTTTAAACCCACATGCTACCACTAACACAATGGACACAATTGTGAAAATATAGGACTCTAGAGAAGGAGAAAACACAACTTTTCACACCTCTCACCATCTGAAAGCATGTGAAACACAACCTACACCTCTCTTCTTCACTCGAAACCCTAAAATCGACAATTAGAAGAGAAGAAGAACCCATACCTCAAAAATGAAGGCCTTCCAAGCACTTCACCAAGATTCCAGCGATGTCTACCTTTCTGAATCACAACTTTGATCAGTTCAAAGGGAAGCCCTAGCCGTCCCCTACGTATCTCCTTCCTTCGGCAAGTCTTGAATCCAAGCCAACCGGGTCTGAAATGTAGAGAGAAGGGATAGCTATGAAGATGGAGAGTTTTAGAGAGAGAAAGAGGCGTGAGATATGGCTGGGAGTCTCAGCCACTGATATTTAAAATATCTAGGGCTTGCAAAAAGACCAAAATGCCCCCGACCACTTAACGTACCCTCCGGACCTCTGTTTTCGATTCCAAAAACTCCTACGGTCTCGAAATCACTTCCTTAACTCTCTAAATATTTCATCTAAGCCATTCTCAAAAATAAATATTTTTAAAAATTTTCCAAATTTTTGGGCCCACTTAAGTCGCATCCCAGGCCCCGGTTTGACCAAAAAGTCAAACTTCTCCAAATGTCCCAAAAACTTCTGTAAACCTCAATTTAACCTTCCAATCATCTTTTTCACTCTTGAAACATCCATAACATCATTCGAAACGCATTTATAGCGAAAATGATGAAAAATCGATAAATCGACCAAAATTTGTCACGGTCTCTACATAAACCCACTAATGGGGCATCTTCTGTGTGTTCTTTTCGCTGCCAATATAAAAATTGTGGAGTTTTTTGAAGTTTCAACCACAGACCTCCTCTCATTCCATTACTAATTTCTCTCCTATCAACAACCTCTGTCATCACGAAAACAAACATGCATCAATTCATGACCTTTGATAATCATATATAAAACATGGTAAGAGAATTTTCTGTAATTTACCCTTGATAATATATATATATATATATATATATATAATAATAATTAAAAAATAATAATACAAGCTCAATTTTTTGAGTCCAATGACAGTTTGGGCCACATGTATTTGTGAACAAAATCACAATCGAAATGGCCCAAATTGCAACTAGAAGGCAAGCAGTTTCTTCTCTTATGCCCCTCCTCGTCCATTTCATTTCGTAAAGAGCACTACACTTTTTCTTTCATCAAGTGTAGGCTGTGCAACCCTCAAAACTTACATTAACAAATGCAAAACGACCAACTATCTTCATCTTACAATTTCATCACAATGTTTCCCATCAACATCAGATCCAAGTGACGACTCTACTCTCCCAATCTCCCCGTTGACCACAGACTGTAGCGAATAAAGGAGTTTATTCCCACAGCATCACACTACTCCATAGGTCCTTTTTTAACGAAAAAATCAGCCTTGTAATCAATTTTTTTTATATAAAAAATCAGGCTTGTAATCTAACTAAGAAACCAAATTAAACCTCAAAATAATGAATACACCATTCAATTACAAAGCTATTAAAAAAATGATTTAAAAGATAGATAGAAAAATGCATGCAGGCGTATTTTATGATACAACCAAACAGAGAAAGCACTAGAAAATTCAGATAACTTAATCGAACACAGAGAGCTTCAAAAACTCAATCAATCACCTAATCTAGAAGTCGATCGATGCCTTCTTAATCAATCACCTAATCCAGAAGTCAAATCGAGCTCCAACCTTAAGTGTTCGAGCTCGGCTCGAAACTCGTATAGAGATATATATATTACACACACAAAACACACACATGCACAGATCTATCATATAAATATTACACACACAAAACACACACATGCACAGAGCTACCATACACATATTACACACACGCATATGCAGAATGCACATATCTATCTAAAACTAAACTTTCATCAAAAGAAATTTCATACAAAATTATAAAAAGTACAAATACCTAGAAAATCACCGATCCGTCAAAGCCACTGCTCCGATCTCGACAAAGCCATCGTCACCATCCTCCCACGCCACGAGAGAGAGAGAGAGCAAACACAAAATACAAATCGGCAGTTGTGAGTTGGGACTTAGGATGTAAAGAGAGGAGTGCGAGCTGTGTGGCTAGGGTTAAGAGTTATTGAGTGGTTAAAGAATATATATAGATGGGCTTTTAGAACATAGGCTAAAGTTGGGTTGGGCTAAAGTTAGCGAATATGTGATTATTTCTGGCGGTTCAAAAAAACTACAGGTAATGCAATTATTTCTGGCGGTTTCTAAGGAACCGCCAGAATTGAGTGGTTAAAGAATATATATAGATGAGCTTTCAGAACATGGGCTTAGATTTGAGCTATGTTAATTCTCTTGGACTTGTCCATTTTATTTTAAAAAGTTTGGTAATGCATTTTAATGATTTGGTTGGGCTGGGCTAAACTTATAAGTTTAAAAGATTATTTCTGGCTGTTTTAAATAAATCGCCAGTAATGGCCAATTATATCTGGCGGTTCTAGCGAAACCGCTAGAATTCTTAATCATTTTCGGCGGTTTATTTTAAACCGCCAGAATTCTTATTCATTACTGGCGGTTTTTAAAAACCGCTGGTAATTGCTTCAAATTTTCGGCACTTCTCATACCGCCGATCAAAAACCGCCGGAAAAAAATAAATATGTTGTAGTGACTACCATCCCCACCACACCACTGCCACCACCTTCACATTGCCACATTTCTCCACCACCCCACCACCTCCATCGCCACCCCCACCACCTCCAACACCATATCACCACATTCTTTCACCACCACACCTTTATTACTTTAATTTATTTGTCACTAGGTGGGATATTTTGGACAATTGGATTTAAAATTTATTTTATTCCTACCTCATTTCATAATTGTAACCAAACAATAGATTGAGAATGGCCATTCGATTCTCATCCTCATTTGATTCCCATATGCATTCTATTTTATTCTCGCATAACAAACGCACCAGAAGTGATTATATTGAATTCTGTTCTTCTTGTGATAAAAGTACATTTCTTGGTTTTTCCCTTAAAGTAGATGAGAAATTAAAACCACTAATAATTGGTTCTCTTGGTTTACTTAGGAACAACAATATGATTTCACTTTAAAAGTTAGAGAATATTAATAATAAAAATGGTAGGTAGTATATATGAATGTCATCTCCGCAAAATATTTACTAGTGACGTAAATATCTACCTTAATAGAAAATGACTGGTTTTGCCAGGTTTTGATAGATTAGGTCATTCAAAATAAATAAATAAAAATTGAAAAGAAAAGGCTTTTAGCTTTTAGTCTTCATAAAACAATATTAGAAGATGAGCTACCTTTTAACATTTATTTTAAATGTAAAGTGATACTAACGATGCGTTTGGAATATGGTATTAGAGTTACTATGTATATTGAACTCGATAAGTTGAGTTCGATCTGATTTAAGTAACTAATTAATATTTGTAATTTGTCAATATCTATAATTTATTCCGTTATAACCACGACACGTAACTAAAAAGTGGCGATATATACCCTTTATTTTCAACTATCTAAAGCACTAAAGTACAAGTCAAGACACAAACTTGTAAACAACAGAAAACATTGCTCAAATGGCCCACTAATCTCAAGTTCAAGGTGGATTGACCTGGATGGATTATCATGATCAACTTTCTAAGCCTTCTCCAACACAAAAGCAAAATCAAGCACAAGATCAAAAGACGTGATACACACACACACACACATATATAGTTGATGACCATAGAAACTTGCTATACATTGATTGCATCATGATGTGATGTCATTATCGCATCATCATATGTCACACGTATAATGCTATTCTCACCTACTATACTACATCATGATATTTGACTACAACCAAAGAAATTGTCTACATGTGGAGAAAAAAAAAAAACAAAAAAAAACATAGGGGTCCATTAACTACATCATGAAATTTGACTTCAACCAAATAAATCGTCTACATGTGGGAAAATAAAAACATTGGGCTCACTTAACATAAATTTTCCTCTAAAATGGATCATAGAGGACAAATGTAACCATTTGTTTCTCTTTAAAAAAAATATATATCTCTCTCTTTGGTTTTTATTTTTATCGTTCATTAAATTCTTGAACCAAATAAAAGGAATAACAAATGGAAGATGCATCAAACCCGAGTGAAAGAAAATTGGAGGGTTAAGTGTGAAGCCTTTCTCCGTACGGTTCTGAAAGTTTTGGAACTGTTACATCGAAGGGTTGTTTCGAGACAAAAACAGAGTCAATATCTCTCTCTCTCTCCAGAAGTTTCAACCTGCAATCCCTCTGTCTACAGAAACCTCCCACCTCCACCCAAATATCTCTCTTTCTAGAACACTTGTGTGTGGTTAGGAATTATATCTCTCTATAGTTACGTGTAACCGACTTAATCGGCATGATTCTCTCGTGTTACTCATTTTGCCGTGTTCGGTGCATTTAAATTGACAACATAAACTCTAAATCGATAAGGCAATAATTTTAAGTTGTTAATGTAACATTTAATTCTAAATTTGATAGTACTGCAGCGTTGCAACATGATCTAGTATATTGTATGAGTGTTGTATTTGTGATGTAAATGTGTTGCATGAATGTTAAATCATTTTTGCATGTGTGCTACATAAGTGATATAGGATGTTGCATATATATATATTGGGTATTATAAGTGTTAGAGAGTCTTGTCCCATATTAGATCTGGACGGAAAAGTAATTGGGTATAAATGGACGGGTAGACAATACTACATAATAACTTATGATTTTGGGTCATTGGTAAGAGTTCGACCCATTATAGTTGTATCAGAGTCAGACTCAATCCTTGATCCGGTGCACACCTAGTGCCCACCTGGGTGGAGTATGGGTCTGGGTTGTTAATGGGTGCTTCCGTTGTTAGGAGGGACGGGTAGGCAGGATGGTCCGACAGCAACGAAGGCATTGCGAGTTTAGGTAGGAAAGAATGTTTGAGGGTCTTGCCCCACATCAGATCTGGATGGAAAAGTGATTGTGTATAAATGGGCAGGTAAGCAACACTACCTAATAACTTAGGATTTTGGGTCATTGGAAAGCACCCGACCTATTACTGTTGGTCTCAAAGACAGACCTAGTCCTTGATCCAGTGTCACGCCTAGTGCGCACTTGGGTGGAGTCTGGGTTTGGGTCGTTATTGCGTCCTCCCTTTGTTAGGGGGGACGGGTAAGTAGGGTGTCCGTCCACAATGAGGGCATTGCGAGTTTGGGTGGGGAAGAATGTTAGAGGGTCTTATCCCACATCAGATCCAGTTGGGAAAGTAATTAGGTATAAATGGGTGAGTAGACAACACTACCTAATAGCTTAGACTTTTGGGTTATTGGTAAGCGTCTGACCCATTAGAATTAGTTAGTATATTGATGTAAAGGAGAGTACAAACAAGCTCCCATGAGTAAAGGAAGTAAAGAGGAAAAAATATTTAGTTAGGCTAAGCTAAAACAATATATGTTGATTAAAATAGAACTGATAATAACATATAATTTGATAGCAGCAACATAAGTTGAGGTAGCAAGTTGAGGTAGGGATGTTGAAGGAACTTATGCTACATTTGGTACGCGAGAATGGAATAAAATGCAATGGTCATTCACACTATACTGTTTAGTTGCATATAAGAAATGTAGGAATGGAATGATCATCACTGTTAACCTCAAGGTTTAACCCAAGGTTATTTAGGTGGTTTTGATGATAACAATCTAATGTAGTGCAAATTTAATAAGTTTACTTGAGTGTGCAGTTTACAATGTATCATATTATTTAAAGTATCCTAAAGGCGTTAGACTTCAAAAGGAATTACAAGAAGATATATGAAGCCACATGATCATGGAACTTCAAAGATCAGTAATCAAGATCAATGACGAAGTTAAAGAAAATCCAAGTCGAACGATGTAGGAACCCAAGAGCTTCATGAATTGAAGATCAAAAGAGTTGGGTAGGCTAGTCTTGGGTGAGTGTTAGATTTAATATAAAGTTATTTTGTAATTAAATTCATTTGAAAGCTCATCTTTTGACTGTGGACAATACACTGCAAGAAATAAGGCCTTTCACGAGAGGCCAAAAACGTTGTGAAAAGTTATTCACAGAGCACACTAAGCCCACGTCTATTACGGTCCTGTAAATACTCTTCACTTTTTACGGGAGAAAATAAATCTTGTAAAAAAGTAAAATATTCCCCGTCAATATATATATTATCTACGTAATAAATTTATTTACGATATGCAAATTCCTTCGTTAATAATTAATTTACGTTATATCTGGCCTCTAGTAAGAAAGTAAAATATTCTCCATCAAAAAGTTTTTTGTCTACGTAATAAAATTATTTAAGATGTGCATAATCTCTCGTTAATAATTCATTTACATCATACCTGACTCCTTGTTAATACATCTAAATATTGACGACCTTTTTATTTACGGGGTTTGTTGCTCCCTGTTAATAACATATCATTTTTTTTTTAATAAAAACACCCTCAAATGCTACCTAATCATCTGCATATAACCTGTATTTCCAACAATTACAACTAAATACAATACAATGCTAACAAATGTTACTTAATTCTAATAACTAAACTAATATATTGAAATACACCATTATACATATCAAAAGATTAAAGACGTACATTTTCACAATTCATCAATGTTCAATGTGCCAAAAAAAACAAAAATTCATTTGTCAAAAATACTATCAATTTCCTAGCACTCCTATTGAACAATTCATCAATGTGCAATTATCATTCAATTTAAAAAAACTAGCATCCTCACTCCAATACATCAATCTTCACATTGTTGACACTCAATTTTCCCGACAGTTTTCCCACCTCATTGTCCCTGGTAGACATTAAGCTATACAAAATCCAAGCAATTATCTGCATCACACAAGTCTCAATTTTAGTATGCTAATAATGCCAAGAACTTGAAGGGAAAAAACTTAAAGAAAAAAAGAGAGTAAAGTAAACAAATGACCAAATGGAACCAACTCAAATGGAGATAGAAACAATGTTATAAAAAGAAACAAAGTCGTAGATAGTTACTAAGTCGGCAATCCAGCAAGCACACTATTCATAGTTCAAAATTGGTGAATCATGAATGCCATTTAAAAAGGGTTCAAGTAGCCAACCATAAGGTGCTGGTACAAAAGATAAACCCTTCTGGTAAAATTGAAGACTTGATATGAGTCCCCAATAGATGTTGTCACACAATGCCTTGGTTAAAGCTACCACTGTCATAAGACACATTTCTTACATGGTGGAAATTTTTTTCAAGATTGCCTTTGACACCTCCAACTTAAGATCTGTGAGGAAAAAATTCTAATGTATCTTTCATCTATGTAGGATGCTAAAAAACTCATTAACCAGCTAACCTAGTCTTCGGCGGTATTCAAGGTTATACCTGTCACTATACAAGTATACCAGAAAACATAAATAATTAGACTGTATTTTCATTGCCTCAAGAATTCATCTGGCCTAATTGATTTTATTAATGGTGTGGCCAACTTTTGATATCTAAGACAAAAGATATATAAACCTCAAAGTTTACATCGAGACTTAATTACCCTACCTAAACCTCATATAAAGTCACTTATTTCACCATGGTGAAGTCCATTATGCTAATTCACACATTTAAGTGGGATTAATCATTATACATTAGATTATTTATTGTATCAAGTTCATTATTTCAGCATAATGTGCAACAACTTATCAAACATAAAAGAAACTCAAACACATCACCAACAAATTCACACAACATTATCCAACAAGTACACCAGTAGCCATCATCTTTAAATAACAACTAAAACACATTAGAATGATCATTTGAATCATTATAATGAGATGCTTAGAGTGTTAATCAAATCTATTACAGATTATGAATCCTAGTTTGAGTGGGATGGTAATGTTAGTAATGTTAAAGATTAGGTTTAGTAGTCCCAAATGACTTAAACCTGTAAAGATTTAGTAGGGCCTTTTCCACAAAACCTGAGTTTAGATGGGTAGTAAAACATTACTAGATATAGGATTACAAGCTTAGATGCTTTGTGCAAGCCCATGGAAATGATATTTATGGCTGTCATTATATATGTACAATATTATATGTGTCCTAGAAATAAATAAAAAATCTTTACGAGTATATTCTTGCCTATTCAGTCAATTAAACTCCTTAGTTTGTATCTCCTTAAGAAAATAGATTATAAGGATCCCTATGGTAGAGCAGTTGATCTGATATTACACTTCACAAGGCGTTAAGGGAATGTAATTTTTCCACATTTGTATTGAAGCAGCTGTGTCAAAACACACACTATTAATCCAATTGGAATATGGATTTTACTAGCTTTGTTGAAGTAATAAGCATTGCAAAACTTGTATGTCATTCCACAAGTATTATATATCTTCTAACATCTAAGCAATTGTAGGTTATAAACCTAATCCTCATTGTATACTTAAAAGAATAAATGACTTATACCTAATGCTTAAGTGTTTCAAAAGCAGAAATCCTCGTGTTCGGATCCAAGCAGAGCATTTTCTACAAAACAATAACCAAGGTAAACATATATTCTATCACTTTCAAAACAATGCACGTGACCCTCAAATCAAAACTAGAAAAGCTTAATTTAATGTGAATGTTGATCAGATGGACTTGCTCCACCAAGTGACCCTCAAATTCTATGCATGACTGTGAGGCCATGGTTAGAACCAGAGAAGCTCCTTGAGATGTATAACAAAACATATAAACTTACATAAAGAAGATCCAATCCAGCAAGTTCAAGTCCAGGGACAACGTCTCCAAGGCTTGGTGTGACATGAGAGGATAATTATTGGCAGAAGAGAAACAAGGTGAGAATAGTACCTTTTTGAAGATTCTGTGACAGAAAGATCAAAAAGACAAAGTAAGCTCAAAATCTTTATTACCGTGGTTATATTAGAAATGTACCCACATATTTTAGTCACTCCAGGCCAGGTTTCTTCATTTGGTACACCCATCATGTTTCATACAGGAATGCAGATGTCAATATGAATGAACTGGAGATGGAAAAATGGATATACACATAAAATTAGTTTGTATAAGCTATATAGCAGCTGAACATTTCCATCAATACATTTGTCTCACTAGTTCCACTGAACTGGGGTCGAAGAGTCACCATCTCAGCAAATATACACCCCCACAGACCACATATCAATGGGAGTGGAGTAATTGGTGGTAAGTAGGAGTTCGGGTGCCCTGTATCCTAAAGTTGCTACCTGGAGTGCATTTCCAAAAGTATGAAGATCACAGATAATGTGATAAACAAGTTGACTAATGCTTGAAAAGTTTCCTTGTAATCAACATTACATTTGCAACATTACTATGGGTTTATATAACTTAAGATACCCTAAAGGAGAACTTCCCAAAATTCTGTCGCCCACAGTCATGACTCAGGAGAATAACCTTTTTTATTCAACTAGTTATATAATGAAGTATCAATGTTTCACAAAAATAATAAACACGTTTGTTTTCTAAGTGAAAGAAAAAATTACTCCACTCAGCTAAGCCCATTCAGCTTGATCTCAACTTCCAAAGCAACATTCAGGAAGAACAATAATTTTTCACAAAAATTTACAAATTTTTATTTCTATAATGAAATAAAGGAAATAACATTTTTTTGGTATGCAGGAAACATCTAGATGCCAATGTAGGAAAAATCTCAACATCACTCCAAAATACCGAGCGAACATTAAGGAAAAATATAACATAACAAATTTCACAAACATGATTTCTTATTATGATATGTAATGTCCAAATGTCGTCTAGAAATTGCTTAGTTCCTGATCCCATACTAAAGATACTTCTCATTTTTTGTAACAATTATTTCTTTATTATTGTTGTTATAAATGTCTCTTAGGTTGCAGTATTCAAACTGCTTATTCACCAAGCCTAAATATCCCAGTGAAAATTTTTTTGCCAAAACAATCAGGTATAAAAAAAGGGAAAATATCTTACCGGTGTAGTTCCTGAGAGGAACACCAAATGCCTTGGCCAATCCAAAGCAGCAATCTTTAGTACCTTTCTGTTGAGATGTATCAGCAAATTCTTTGGTTTCAAATCCCAATGGAGTATTTTATGAGAATGACAGTAAGCAATACCACAAAGAATTTGATAAAGAAGGCTCTATAGAGAAATCATCTTCAAAGGTAATCAACCTCATCACCATCACAACTAACTATCCAAAGTAACTGAAGAAAAAAAATACCAAACGACAAAATATATATATATATATATATATATATATATATATATAAATCAATCAATCAATTAATAATAAAAAAGAAGGATAAAAAATATTTATAACTTAATTTTATCAGACCACACAAAATTGAAAAAAATATTTATTGTGAAATTTATAATTAAACCACCTCAAGTGCTATCATGTCACAACAATTGAAAAGTGATAGAATCAAATATAAAATACTCATACAATAAAGTAAATTTATCGATCTGTAAAAGTGAAAAGAAAAGGTGGGATAAACATCTATATCATTTCACCAATGCACCAGTTTGGCTTTAAGCTTTAAGTAAAAAAACATAAGTCACCCATTTAGAGAGACACATGCATAAAGCTCTCACCCACTTTTATTATTTGTCAATCCTTTGCAACATTTGGATAAGATGCAATGAACTTCGATAGGTCAAGGTCCAGATACTCAAAAATGAGATCCACGCCTCTCCAAATGACTACGATATCAAGTAACCTACTTTCAAAGTTACACACATATTTTTATAGAAATTCGCAAAATATGTACTGTATACATGTAGACAATATTCAAAAAATTAAGAAAGTTCATAGCAAAATATAGCAGATAAATCAAACATAAGAGAAAAACTACTGTCTGCAACCAATAAATTTTTAATGTATATTGAATAGATAAGGACCTTTATACACTAAGGATGCACTCTACTCATGAGACAATCAAGTTCTACATATATCCATCAACCAAACCAACAATTAAAAGAGAACGAGAAAGTTAGCCCTCCTTAGTATATTCATTTTGGTACAAGTACTTTTAGAAGTCTGATATAGAATAAAATGCCAAAAAGAGATCCAACAATGTCTACCTCAGTGGAAGTAGGCATCTGATGTCTTCTCTTCATTCCATTACTACAAATACAAGGGATCTATTGTACTGTATGATACACAAAGTATCAAGATAAATGTATCACAAATAATTGCCAGCAAGAATATTAATCATTGTAGACACATCAATCCACAGATTCTTTTTTATTTTTATTTTAGTTTAGAGATTTCCGCTTGGATTTTCAGATACCTAATGTATTCTGCAACCAACAATGTGGTGTGGTATTTTCTTCTCACTAATACAAAATATTGGTTAATTCATTTGCCATCATTGATCAGGAGCTTATGATTTAGAAAGTACTAGCTTATCAAAATGAAGATCCCATAAACTCAACAGAAACAATAATGTTATATAACTTCATTTTACTTTTAATTTTCTCAGAAGTCAATATACATATTTATGTCCAGGTTTTACATTCAAGATGCCTAAAAATTACCAAAAGAATAGTAAAAATGAAATCCTATAAACATATAAATAGAATTTTAAAAATAAAATGCAAATACATCAAACAATTAAATCAACCAGCATACTTTCTCTTACATCGCAATATCCAGGTAGACTTAAAACTAGGTAACTCAATAGACAATCAAGACAATTAATTAACGGTATCATAATTTTTCATATTAATGTTTTTTAATTTATAGTAAAATTTCATTATATTTAAAACAAAATTACAAACAATTCTAAATTATTTGAATACCTGATTTGAAGCTCGGATTACTTTATCGCTGCTGGTGAAGACAAAACCCGAAGAGGTGAAAAGAGAGATGTGGTTGTTGCAATGGGAACAACAAACTAGAACAAAAAGTGAAAAGGAAAGTAGTTATCATCTCAAAGAAATTTTTTTTAAAAAAAAATCATGTTTCAACTGCTCAATTGTTATCATATGTTACATGAGAAGGATATACAGACCACCAGAGAATGAATTTTCACATTAATTTCAATTCAAAGAAAAAAGAATTTTTAGAACCAAAAACAAAAGTAAAATCCAAGAAATAATAGACTTCGTCTACAAACACAGAACCCTAACCCATTCAAATTAACTCAAATAATTAACACACATTTTACATTGTGGACAAAATTACCAAAGTGATGATCCTTCATATCAGGGAAGCATAAGCTTATATGCATTAAATTTATGAAATAATAACATATTTATTTCCTTTCAAAATGATAGATAAATATTTGCATATAATCAATTTCTAACACTAAAATCCTAATTCAATTCCAAACTCAAATCAATCAACCACTTATAAAAAAAACTCAAATCAATTGACCCAAATGGGACTCCAAAAACATGTAAAGAAATAGTATAGGCATGAAAAGATAACAATTGTCTGAATTTGAGCTACGTTTTGGTGTCACCTAATAGTGGAGACAGTTGATTGATGGTTATAGAAAACAAAACCCACAACACAAATATTGATTCTTGGTTATACAAGACAAAACCAAACCCTAGAATACTGAATCACAAAACGAACGCAAATCCAAAATTTCAACCATAACTTACCTTGAAACAAATTAGGGTATGATTGCCTCCATTAAAGGGGCATTGAAACTGATTAGGATTTGACTGCCTCCATGAAAGGGACCTTGAAGCTGATCATCGCTTGACCTAAGTGAGAGAAAATGCAAAGATCGACAGGACATGATTAGGGATTAGGGCAATTTGATTAGGGCTTTGGTGAAGTAGAAATCGTAAATGGGCGTGAGAGAGAGTAGGTTTCAGGAGGGCTTTCATGCAGATAGAAGAAATTAGTAAATGAGTGAGAGAGTGTGGGTTCGTGCTTTAGCTTGGTGAGAGTGGGTTTCACGCGGGTGCTAAAAAATTTGGAGCAACAAGAGGGGCGGGAGTGGAAAATTAGTAGCGAGAATTTTTATTATTTATTCACAGGGACTAGTAGCCCCATTAAAGGAAAAAAATTTAGCACTTACTAATGGGAAACTTTTATACCCGTTAAAATTCAACAAGTATGCCGTTAATATATGTAAATATTAACGAGCTATTAACGCCCCGTGAAAACATTCTTTTACGAGGATTTTGTCAAAATCTCGTGATTGTTCAACCATTTCTAAAACTTTGACGAGGAACCTCTAGTTAATCCCGTAAAAAAATACTTTTTAAGGCACAAAACAAGGGAACCTCATAAATACTACGTCGTAAAAGACCACTTTTCTTGTAGTGATAGGAATATGCATATCATTCATATCATCCGTAAGTCTTTAAACTGTAAGCAATAGGCAAGGAACATCATTTATAACATCATAAAGCCTATAGTTGAGTTAGTTCAAGCTATTATAAGCTTTGGAAGAACTCAACTATTAACCCACAACTAGGACCATGTATTTCAATCATATCATTTATGATTCTTAGATAAATTGACTTAGGCTTTTGTCACACCCCAAAATTTGGACCGCCAGGACTCCCCTGGTCCAAGCCCAAGTTCTGGGTAGTGAGGTGTCATGATCACCCGATTGTTACTCCGCACCCCAGACAACCATGACAAATTATCATTATCACCCTAGGTTCTTACTCGAACCATCGAGGTAATTACATACAGCAGAAGTCTTTCTATTTACCAATACATTCATTCTTTACCCAATATGTCACAATGATCAACGAATCTAAATTGTGATCACAAGATCAGCTGAGGGATTCTTTATAACCATAATATCATGCATAGGTTTACGTATAGTCAATCCAAATCTATAATGGACCCCCCCTTTAAGAGAACATACAAGTACAAGTCCCTTTATAATTTATCTAAGCTCTAAAATTTTTGCACAATCAAAAATGCCATTTCGCATGATCAAAAGTGTTCGCACAATCAAAAGTCTAGTTTTGCATGATCGAAATAGTTCACATGATCAAAACTGAGGTTTCGCAAGATCAGAAGTTTCGCTCATGCGAAATAGGGATTTTGCATAATCGAAATCTCCTCCTACATTAGATCCTATTGTCTCACACTTGGGTCTTTTTTGGTCCAATATCCCTCATTAACGCATTTATGTCTCACATTTCACTTTACATCACCACAACCGTTGTCACAAGCTTATACATGTGGAAATAAGCATAATTGAATGAATTATCATTTAAACATATAACATTCTATCATGCTCAAAACCATGCTTACAATGTATGAAATTATAAGTCATGAACAACGTATGCTAAAATTCACATTCAAACGTATACAACTATAAAGTATAAACATTAGATGTTCTTGAGATATAGGTGGTTGTTACATGTTTGTCACATGCAGATGGTCAGTCAGAGCGTACCATTCAGATCTTGGAGGATATGCTTAGAGCATATGCACTTGATTTTTGAGGCAATTGGGAGGATCACCTTCCATTGGTGGAGTTTGTATACAATAATAGCTACCAAGCTAGTATTGAGATGATTCCATTTGAGGCTTTGTACGGAAGACCTTATAGGTCACCAGTTTGTTGGACAGAGGTCAGTGAGATAGTGGCGTTGTGGCCAGATATAGTTCAAGAGACTACAAAAAAAGATAAAAATCATACGACAGCGTTTGCTTATGGCTCAGAGTTGTCAGAAAAGCTATACCTACAAGAGGCCTTTAGCATTTAAGGTGGGGGACTATGTCTTCTTAAATGTCCCACCACGACAGGGTTTGATGAGGTTTAGGCGTAGCAGGAAGCTAGCCCCACGGTTTATGGTATGAAAAACTCCACTCCTTTCTCATTGCAAAGAGGAAAGGTTGATGGCACACTCTATGTGAGGCACTCTGACTCAAACTTTTTAATTTTACAAATTTATGTGGAAGATATAATGTTTTGTGGTTCACGCTCGAGTCAAACCACACAATTTGCTGCACTTATGTAATCTAAGTTTGAGATGTCCATGTTAGGCACTCTGAAATACTTCTTAGGACTTTAAATCATTCAATATGCTAAAGGTATATTCATATCTCAAGAGAAGTATGCAAAAGAAATTCTAAAAAAAATTAACATTGATGATTTAAAACCAATGTCTACTACTATGTGTGTCACCACAAAATTATCCAAAGAGTGTACCACTGACCTTATTGATAATACATTTTATCAGTCCATAATAGGAAGTCTTTTATACCTTACTACCTCAAGGCCTGCCATCATGTTTGCAGTTGGTTTAGTTGCTAGATTTCAGAGTGATCTAAAGTCTCATATTTGAAAGTTGTCAAAAGGATCCTTAGATATATGAAAGGCACCACTAGACTCGTAATGCATTATACCCCCTTTTCAGTGTTGTCTCTTGTGGCCTTCTCCGATGCCGATTGGGGTGGTTCACAAATTTATAGAAAAAGCTCCTCAGGATATTTTTATATGTTTGCAAATAATGTGGTTTCATGGCTTAGCAAGAAGCAAGCTTCTGTGTCTCTCTCCACCTTATAAGCTAAATACATTTCAGCTGTACAAGCTTGCTCTCAAGCATTGTGGATGAGAACCACACTCACATATTTAGGCATTGAATTCTCTACTCCTACTAGCATTTTATGTGGCAATCAAAGTGCAATTGTTATTAGTAAGAACTACACTTTACATAATAGAAGCAAACACATAGACATCAAGTCTCACTTCCTAAGGGACAATGTATAAAAAGAAAATATACTCATTGAATATATCAATACTAAGTCACAATTAGCAAATATTATGACAAAACCCGTGCCTCCAACCAGATTCGAGACTCTCCACACTGTCTTGTGTCTCACCCTTCCTCCTCACTGGCTTTCTATTCTACTACCCTTTTGACTTTCCTTGTCAAAAAGGGGGAGAAAGAAGTTAGGTGGTTTTTGACATTAAAAGGAAAAAGGGAGAGATTGATGATTCGGGAAGCCCATGAGCTTGTTTGCCCAAGTTTTAGTGTCAAAAGGATTGGCAGGGGCATTATTATCATTTCACTTTAAATACTCATACTGAGTATATTTGCATGAAATCAATTTATCTGCCTTGTTACAATTATATATCATGTCATGTATTTACGCTAACCTAATTGCAGGGGCAAATTAAGTATTTAGTTACAGGGCTATTGCGTCAAATCCTAAAATAAGGGCTTTTTGGGGTTTGTTTCTAGGGCAACAATAGTGCAGGGGCATAAGGGCAAAAAGGTGAGTCACTGATATGAGGGTTAGAGGCAAGAAGAGATTGAAAATGGTGAGAACAAATCAATCCTGTTGAAATCACCAATCGCCAGAGAAATCTTTGCCGTTGGTCTGAAATGGCGCTTCTACATTAGCAAGTTTCGTCGCCGGACAAAAATATGTCAATTTCTTTAGTGATCTCCTTAGTCTGTCATCCATGGTTGCTGATCTAGAGTTTCAAAACTTCACATCTTCTAGTTCTCCATTCTTCTGTTGTCCATATCTTGAAACTCTAATTTTCTCTCTTCTATGTTAGTTGAATCTGATGCAATTTGGTGATACGCTGAGAGATACAATCTAGTGATATACAGAAAGGATAAACATGGTGCGAATAGAAATCTCTTCAACCTTCTTACAGTGCATGTTCTCCTTCTCATGAGGTGTGAGTATGAATTTAAGTTTCATCTTTGAGCACACTGCATGTATAATTTTTCTCTTATGTTCACACACATGCAAAGGCGCAAGGTACCAAGCTTATATATGTTCTGTGATGTTGAATCTATGATCTCACTGACCTCTTGCAATGATTCCTGAATTCCAGATTTTAAGTTTTGATGTATGATTTCTTGAATATGATTTTCGAAATTCTAAATTCCATATTACTAAGTTTTTAGGTTCTATTTTCTTAAAATGTGTTGTTGATATTGTGCTCATCTTAAATTCTATTTTTTATTCTATGTTGTTACTGCTTTCAGAATCTGCTTAGCTATTGATGTTCTGTGTTGCTACTATTTTCATAATCTATTTAGCTATTTGAACATCATTGATTTTGAAATTATCGAATCTTGTGAGACTATTTCCTCTATTCTAAAATACTTGAATTGTTCTCTTAGTTTTGCCAAAGAGAGCTCTATCTTGATTGAGCATTTATTTTTCTTGATGATTGAGTTTTCTGCTTATCTTCATATAAATGCTTTTATATACCATGAGTTAACAAAAATTACTGAAACGTCAACTAAACCACTTGACAAATCATTAATTGAGATTTTTGAAATTGATAATGCTGATTTGGAAATGCCATTGCTGATTTGGAATTATATATTACTGATTTGGAATTGCTTGTTGCTAATTTGGAATTGTTGTTTCTTAACTTGGAATTGCTGATTTGTTATTCTAGAAATGCTTCATTCGAGATTGATATAGCACTTATGCTGTCTATATTTTAAACTGCTTGTACTACAAACTTCTACTCCAGTTGCAGTTGTGCTTATGTTTAAGAACAGATATCAAGACAAGCAAAATGCCAATACAGTTGGTTAAAGCGAATGTGTCAAGCTAAATGGAAGCTTGAATAGTTGAGAAAGAGGCTTAAAGAAAGAGCAGTTGTTTACAAGCCTTGGAAGCAACATTCAGAACTATTCGCATAAAAGACTATCTTTGAAGAAATTCAAGCCAATCCTTGCAAGAGTTCAAGTGTCATTAGCCGCCAAGAAGTCAAGTGGCCATGTCATTATCATGTTGGACCTTAAGGCTAACTATCAAATCTTGAAGATTTATAGATCGACCTTGAAGACCAACGAATCAAAGCTTGATGAGTTACCGCTCATTACATCGATCTGACTCCACTATCACTATGTATAGTCCAAGCATTGGGATACTTTGGATAGGGGGTGTGTGAGTGATTGTGGTGAGATTTGGTGAGAGATAGCTTGGGCTTTCGGAAGCCTAAGCTAGGTTGAGAGCAGAAAAGCTATTGTGAGATTTGGTGAGAGTGGTTCAGGACTAGGGAGGCTTTGAACTGGGTTAAAAACTCGAGTGACTATGTTGTGAGTTGGGTGAGTGAGAGAGTTATTTGAAGATTACTGTACTACCCTTTCAAACATAGTGGAGCTCAGTTCAAAGAGTTTTTTTACCCCACCCTGGGGTTTTCCTCTATAAATTTGTGTGTCCATAATTGTATGATTCCATATGCCAGGAAAACTTGCAAAATTAGGAAGAAAAATTAAAGAACCTATTCACCCCTTCCCCCTCTAGGTTCATCATATATATATTGGAAAAATGTAGCAACTACTCCCTTAAGGTCATAACTACTCCTTTTGGTCAGTAATTTATCAAAATTTTTTTAAAAAATGGCGCAAATGCATCCCTACATGGCGTATATGCATCTATATGGAACTAAAGGCGCACTTGTGCCCCAAAAGGTACAGATGCACCTCTATGATGGCTTATGGGCATAGATATGCCTTTCTGGCTCAAAAAATAATTTGGCACTGATGCGCCTTTGCTGTCTAATGAGGGCGCAGGTGAGTCCCAAATGGTGCTATTGCGCCTTCATGGTAGGGTATTCAAGTCTTGAGGGCCTCCAATGGTACACATGCACCCAAAATGGCAATGATGCGCTTTTGGTCTAGTGTGTTCCTCCTAAACTTCAATAGCAAACAAATTAAAAACTAAAAGAGAATAAATTTACACTAAATCCAAATATTGCTCTAAATCAAATCAGCCTATACTCAAATAAAAAGTACTAAAAACCATAAAGAAATGAATGAATTAAAACAACTAATCATAAAATAAAATAAAGTAAAATAAAACCTACTAAACTAAACCAAAAAATATTAAGTATCTAACTTACATGGAGATACAAAATATCCCTAAGAAGCCAAGTTTAATGTCTAGGCCAAATATAAAATTGACTCTCAATTCAAGGTTCACCCATTGCCACATCTCTCAAGGAGATTTCACATCGTCCCCTCTATATGATCCTCACTTTATTGTGCTGAAGTTCGAAAAAATTTTAGCCACGACATATCAATGTTCCAATGAGGCCTCAAATAAAATTAATCAATTGAATAAAATTTGAAAGATTCGAGAAAATATGACCCCCTTAAGTTGTTCTTGATTAAACGTCTCACTCATAGTGACTTGATTTTTATTCAATTCAAAAAGTAATTATAAGAGGCAGACTCTCTTTATGACTTAAGTAATCATACGTAAGTTCTTCATGTCTGGGTTAAGTAATGGTTGCACAAAGGGGACATGATCTAGCTCAATTTTTTGTATGGGTTCAATATTGATCAGGGGCTCACTTTAAAATTCCCCCTGACCTACACATTCTAAAGGATTGGTTATTCACTCGATTTGAGATTCTAGCTTAGCTATGGTTTGAGAATGGGAATTCAATAGTTTAGGGTGCTCCTATAGGTTTCCAAGTGCAGCCAAAACTTTGTCCTCAAATCTCAGGGAATAAATATGGGAAAATGAATCATCCCCTAGTATAGAAAAATTTGCATTTGATTTCTTTTGATAAAAATCATAATATTGTCCCATGGTAGGACAATCTATCACATGATAAAAAGGACTAAAACAATATGTGCACGACTCATATGGTATGGAATAGTAAGTAGAATTAGGAGTATGACCAAAGGCCATAAATTGGTAAAATCTCCATGATAATGCATCCAATTTATTAGACACGTCCATTGAATTTCCATTCAAATTTTCCATATATGAAAAATTATTTTTAATATCACAACCAAATTGATCTAAACATGCCTCCCAAGGATATCCAAACTCAACCAACATATATTATTTTAAAACTTTTGGATAAATATCATTGGCACTCCCACAGGTTTGGACTTATTTCACATGGAAATAAACTTTTCTTAATGTGATTGTATAAACCCAAACATTTTGCACCATCTATTAGAGAGACCCCAAATAGTTTATAAGCACCTCTGGCACCATGCAAAAAGACATATATACCCTTTGACCTTGTCAAATGACTTATTCAACCCTAACACTTTTTTTAATCTTCTTACTCCTCCTTTCCCTCTCTCTCTATCTTCTTTCTCATTCTCTCTCCTCTTTACTGGACTAGACACCCCTGTAAAACTTACTCTAAAATTGAAGGACATTATTGGCTACAGTACTCTATATTTATAAAGAGGGTGTGACCAATTTTGTCTAGTTTGTATTTTATTCATCATACTTGCCATAAATGCATTTTGAATAATGTAAGTACATTTTAAGTGTGAAAAACATGTTTTGGAAGTAGTGTTGAGGTTTCAGGAAGTTTTTGGAACATTTGAAGAAGTTTAACTTTTTGATCAACCAGGGGTCCGGGATGTGGTCCAGGTGGGCCCAGGAATTTAAAAAATAATTATTTTTCGTTTCAAACCAAATGAAATATTTAGATAGTTATAGAAGTGATTTCACGGCCGTAGGAACTTTTCAAATTAAAAATGGAGGTTGAGAGGGTAAGTTAAGTGGCCTGGGGTGTTTTAGTCATTTGGCACCCCAGATATTAAAAATATCTAAGGATGAGAAACTTAGCCCATTTCTCTCACCACTTTCCCTCTTTATATTTCTGCCAACTTCATCCCTCCACTTTTTCTCTACATTTTGGAGTGCTTCGGCATGGATTTGGGACTTTTCGAAGAAGGAAAGTGCATAAAGCTCGGCAAGGGCTCCAGTTTGAACCAAACAATCTTGGATTTTGGCAAGTTGGACCTCAGTGGGATTCTTGAAGATTGCTTGGAAAGCCTTAAAAATTGAGGTAGGGGTTCTCCTTCTCTTTTAGTTGCCAATTCTCGGATTTCAGGTGAAATGATGAGGTGTAAGGCGTGTTTGTATGCATATGAGGGGTGAGAGGGATTGAGATGTGAGGGCTTCTATTTCTTCTATGATTCTTATGTGCAAGTTGATGTACCTTGCGATATGTGTAGCATGAGGGGCTAGTAGGTGAAATGTGTGAAGTTGAGAGCATAAATACATCTATGCTAAATTTTGTGTGCATATATGCTTAAGTGCAATATTGAAGATGTATGTGATTATGTGTTGATGAAGTAGTGTGAAATGCATGCTAATTATATGTAGCAAGTGTATGCATTGGATGAAGTAACAATGTATGCTAAATTAGAGATTTGTAGGCATATGTGACTAATATACAAGTTTTGACATATATGCGTTTATGTGATGAGAAGTGCATGCTATGTACCTTTAGAAATTTCTTATGCATTTGAGAAGCAAAAAATATGACATGCTAGACATATTAGATTTCAAATACATTTATAGGGTTCTTGTAAGGAAAAGGGAAAAATAGACCGTGCATGGAATGTCGAAGTTGTCCAACTATGTTATGTAAATGATATTATTGCACAATGAGGTATGATTGTTAGACTGGTCCAATCATACAAAGGCTAAGGCCTAAAGTCATATTATATCCATATTTGGTGACTGTCGGAGTTGTCCAATCACCTTATGGCAAACCAAAATATTTGTAAAAAATATGACACTGTCGGAGTTGTCCAAGTCAGACGAATGTTATCAGAAATGTCTAGGGTCACATGATCTGTCGAAGTGGTCCAAATCATGTTGGGATATCGGATGAAGTCCGAGAGAGAGAAATTATATATTTATACTTATGTGATCATGTTGATCATGATATATGTTTTAATGCATTTTGTATCATATGCATTGCTTCAATGAATATATGAATATTGAAAGTGCCATGTAATGTAATGACATATATTCATATAGGTCGGTGTCGAGTCAGCACCTAGGTAGGCTGGGGTATTCCTACTGAGTCGTTGAGTTACTCACCCTTTTTTTCCCAAACTATATTTAGATATGGCACCCATAATGGATAGGACTTGAGATATTCAAGTGGAGTTTTGTAACATTTTTGCTTCATTTTGGATATTATGGATTTAGCTACCCATGCCGGCTTGTGGCATGAGGAATTATGTATTTTGTAGTTATATATGAATTCTTAATGCTTTTGGACTATACATGTACTTCAAATTATGACTATGAACTTAGGAAGACATTATGAAATGTATGAATGGATTATTGTGTATTTAATGAGGACAATAGATGGGGAACGTAAACGGATTGTGATGTATTGACTTGTGGGATTATAATTCTCTTAATGTTGTATAATGTATGAATGTTTTCGATGGACTTGAAGGCATTAGGGAGGATAATGGGAGGACACATTCCTAAAGTGTCCATTTTGGATCCTTAGATGAAATTCATGGATTTTCACCATTTTAATGGATTTTAATTATGCTTTGGAGTAGATTGTGATAGTGTATCATTGTTATATTCATTTGGACATGAAAAACACAGGTTATAAGCATTTTAGCACTTTCGGTCGCTGAGGCTCTACAATAGCTGGCTAAAAGTGTGAGATGCAAAACATTAAAAATCTGGGAACCTGTTTTAGACGGCTGAAAGAGGGCTTTAAGCTGCTGAAAACATCCTTTTGGCTGACCAAAACCACTTTCCAGCCGACCAACATAATTAGTTTCTAGAAGGTCAGCTGAACCAAGGTTTCAACTAACCGAAGGGTAGTGTTAGCCGACCAAAACTACCTTGAGATGGAATTTTGTGATTTTTGAGTTATGAGTGAGCATGTATAGGTTTATCGACTAGTGTGGGACCCATTAAGGTGAATGATGAGGAATATAAGCGCCCATGAGTGCGTATATAGATTTATGCTTCTGCGGTATTTTGAATCGTTGATGAAATTCATTGAGATTTAATGGACGAAGTCCACCTTCAATTTTTGGGAGTCAAAAATCAGGCTTGATAACTTGGTGTCAAAATACGATATCAAGATGAGATCAGTGTTGAGATAGTTCATGTGGTTAAGTGAACGGGTTCATATTGAGAATTTGGGGTCAAACTGGGGGTGTCCCGTTGGTTCAGATTTTTGGGCGTGATAGCGTGGTATAGCAATAGGTTTGAATACCTAGGGATGAAGGGTGAGAATTGATCAAATGTCTAATTAAGCTTAAAGATTGATACGTGGGGGCTTTGGACTTAAAGTTTGCAAATTGATTACATGTGACGTTATTATATATTTAAGCTTTTATAACATGCTAAATATGAAATAACTTGACATGATGTTGTGTAAGCATGGTGAGAATTGCATAAGTGCGTGAATAATTTATTTTGAATTTTTTTGTTGTGAATATAGTAAAATGCCAACAAGAAGAGCGTGGAATGTTCCTCAGGAATTGGCTGAAGGAATACAGTTTATGCGTAACATGGTAGATATCATAAGACAAATGGTAAAAGAAGCCAGGGAATAAAAGGTTCAGGCAGCAGTTAAGGTTGCCTTGAGCCAACAGATAGTTGCTATGAAAGAGTATACGAAGTTTAAACTGCCTACTTTTGAAGGTGGTCGTGATCCACTAGTGGCGGAAGGTTGGACTAATCAAACTCATAAGCTCATGGATGCTCTCACAATCAATGAGGACTTGAGGGTTCGAGTGGCGGTGCTTCATTTATAAGGGGAAGTGGACTGGTGGTGGCAATTCATTGAAAATACCCAAAACATTGATACTATGGATCGATTGACTTTCAAGAGATTGTTCTTCGATAAGTTCTTTTCGACTTCAGTAAAAGACTGGATGAGGCAGGAATTTATAAACCTTGTCCAAGGGGATATAGATGTTATGGGGTATGAGACAGTTTACATCCTTGGCTCGTTTTGCACCGGAGATTGTAAATAATGAGGAGCTAAGGGTGAAGAGGTTTGTGAAGGGGTTGAAGACCTCTATCAGGAAGAGAGTGTCCATTCTAGGTTTAAAGACTTATGATGAGGTTATTAATAGAGCATTAGTGGCTGAAGAGGATGACAGAGATACCTAAAGGATACAGGACTCTAAAAATCAGGTGAAGAGTATTGGAGCATCTTTGGGTAGTCAAGGGATGAAAAGGCACATAGGGAGAATGTCACATTCTCAAGGGCATAAACAGGCTCGTCCGATGCCTTCATTGACTCTACGTACTAGATTTTCATGATCATCAATAGTGTGTTATTTTTGACAGTAGCCTGGCCATTACCAAAATGAGTGCCCTTAGAGGTAAGTAAGGGCACCAATGCCAGTAGAGGATAGAGTATGCTTCTATTGCAAGCAACCCAGACAGACATGTTAGGGCTAACTGTCCACAGAGACAGGGGATAGAGAATGGTTTAGGGTCTCAGCAGAGGTCCATACAGATGGCTATTATTCAGTATGGTTTTAGGAAATTGCCATCGCCTCAGCCAGCATAGTCAGTTTAAGGATCCTGAGCAGTGAGAGGACCTACGCCGACTTCTAGTTAGTAGTTGGGTTATAGGGCTCTAGTCAGAGAGGTTAGTAGACTCAGGGCTATGTTTTATACTTTCCTAGGCAGAGGATGTACCAGGGCCATTAGTGGTCAAAGGTATTTTTCTTGTTTCCAACTCTTGGGCTAGGGTGTTGATATATTTGGGTACATCACATTCATTCATATCTGCTTCATTTGCTTGTGCCTTTGGGCTAGAGGTGTCATCACTGGAGTCACTATTATCCATTGATACACCTGTTGGGGGTAGAGTTATCCTGGGTAGAGTGTGTCGATCTTGCAAGATCAAGGTTACGGGACGTCGACTAGTGTTCAACTTTGGAGTAATAGATATGATCGTTTTCAATGTCATTCTAGGTACGAATTAGTTATCTACATTTAGAGTCACAATCGATTGTCTCTATAGGAGGGTGACAGTATGCACACCCGAGGGTGATTACTTTTATTTTGTGGGGGAGCAGGAAGATTTCTACATTCCATCATTGCTTAATTCTGATGTTTGGGATATGGTTGTATATTTTCTAGCTAGTTTGTTAGCCGAAGATGATGAGGTTATGACTAGTGGAGGATTTCCACTTGTGGTTTGTGAGTTTTTAGATGTGTTTTCGGGGGACTTGATAAAGTTACCTCTGATTAGAACACGCCTATCTCTATGGCACTATACCATATGGCACCGGCAGAGTTGAAGGAGTTGAAAGATCAGTTGCAAGAATTGTTGGATAAGGGATTTAAACGACCTAGTACATCACCTTGGGGAGCTCCAGTCCTATTTGCTAAAATGAAGGACGGATCATTGCGGTTGTGTATAAATTACCAAAAATTGAACCAAGTAATGATGAAGAACAAATATCTTTTACCAAGAATAAAATACTTGTTTGATCAAGGGTTCAACTTGATTTCCAAAGATCAACTTAAGGTCGGGGTATTACCAACTGAGGGTAAGGGATGAGAATATTTCGTAGATAGCTTTTCGGATGAGATACGGCCACTATTAGTTTCTAGTGATGCATTCGGTTTGACGAGTGCACTGACAACGTTCATGGACTTAATGAACCAAGTCTTCAATGTGTACTTAGATAAATTTGTGGTTGTATTTGTGGACGACATTCTTGTGTATTCTTTTACGATGAAAGAACACGAGATCCACTTGAGGACAGTATTATATATTTTGAGAGAGCACCATTTGTATACCAAATATGAAAAGTGTGAGTTTTGGCTAATGAAAGTGAAGTTCCTAGGACACGTGGTGTCAGAAGGAGGAGTTATAGTGGACCCTTCAAAGATAGAAGTGGTGATGAATTGGGAAAGGCCTAAGAACGTATTTGAGATACGTAGCTTCTTGAGATTGGTGGGTTTTTACCGGTATTTCATAAAGAACTTTTTAAAGTTAGCAGCACTGATGACCAGGTTTATTTGTAAGGGAGTTATGTTCATATAAAATGATGCTTGTGAGCATTCATTTATGGACTTGAAGAGTATATTGACTAGTGCTCCTATAATGATTATCCCCGAATATGATTTGGGTTATGTCATCTACTGTGACGCTTCATGGGATGGATTCAGATGTGTATTAATGCAAATTGAGAGGGTTGTTACATATGGTTCCCTGCAGCTGAAGTTCGACAAGCAAAATTACCCAACTGATGACTTGGAGTTAGCGACGGTGATTTTTTTTTTTGAAAATATGGTGATATTATTTGTACTGGGAAAAGTTTGAGGTTTCCTCCGATCATAAGAGCTTGAAGTACCTTTTTCACACAAAAGAACTTGAATATGAGGCAAAAGAGATGAGTGGAGTACATGGAATACAACAATTTAGATCTTTAGTATCACCTAGGGAAAGCTAATGTGGTTGCTGATGCATCGAGAAGGAAATCACATGGCACCTTAGCTAGTATTACTATCCAAGAGTGGAAAATGATTGAAGACATATCAAAAATAGGATTGAACTTTAGTGAGGTTGGTGAACCAGCTACTTTGTTCACACTCATAGCACAACCAACTCTAATGAGTAGGGTGGTTGAAAAGCAGGGGCATGATAGTGAGATCGAGGGTATTTGCACTCAAATTACGGGTGGCGAAGTGGTGGAAGATTGGGTTATCCATTTAGGTGGAGGTTTGGTAGAAGGGCATGAAAAAGGACGTCGCTCAGTTTGTGGCGAGATGCCTCACTTATCAATAAGTGAAGGCTGAGCGTCAGAGATTAGCAGGTTTGTTATAGCCATTACCAGTGGCTATATGGAAGTTGGAACACATTACTGTGGTCTTTGTGATGAGGTTACCTAGGGTAAGGAAAAGTCATGATGCAGTTTTGGTCATAGTGGACAGATTAACCAAGGTGGCTCATTTCCTTCCGATTTGAGTGATAGATGACATGGATACTCTTAGTTGGTTGTACATCAATCAGATTTTGAGACGGCATAGAGTACTAGTTTCTATTGTATCCGATAGAGATTTGAGGTTTATGTCACAATTTTGGTAGATTTTTCAGGCTGCACTTTAAACAGACCTCCATTTCAGTATAGCTTTTTAGCCTAAGACAGATGGTCAATCAAAGCATACCATTCAGGTTCTGGAGGATATACTTAGAGCATGTGAACTTGAGTTTTGTTGCAGTTGGGACGATCACCTTCCATTGGTGGAGTTTACATATAATAATAGGTATCAAGCTAGTATTAAGATGGCTCCATTTGAGGCTTTGTACGGTAGACCTTGTAGGTCACCAGTTTTATTCGATAGACGTTGGGGAGACAAAGGAATTGGGGCTAGAAATACTCCAAGAAACTACAGAAAAGATAAAGATTAGGAGGCAGCAGTTACTCACGGCTTAGAGTCATCAGAAAAGCTATGTCGACAAGAGGCAGAAGCCTTTGACATTTGAGGTGGGGGACCACATCTTCTTAAAGGTCTTGCCACAACGAGGGTTGATAAAGTTTGGACGTAGTAGTAAGCTAGCCCCATGGTTTGTCAGTCCATTCGAGATATTGGATTGTGTAGGTGAGGTTTCATATCGTTTGGCATTTCCATCACAATTTCCAAGTGTGCACAATACTTTCCATGTTTCTATATTGAGAAAGTATAAGCTGGATCCTTCACATGTGTTAGATTGGCCAGATCTTAGGATGGAGGAGGACGTGTCTTATGGATCGTGTAGGTGAGGTTGCACTCAAAATTTTCATATATGCAAAATTATTTTTAATATCACAATCAAATTGATCTAAACATGCCTCCCAAGGATATCCAAACTCAACTAACATATATTATTTTAAAACTTTTGGATAAATATCACTGACCCTTCTCAGGTTTGGACTTATTTCGCGTAAAAAAAAACTTTGCTTATAGTGACTGTATAAACTCAAACGTTTTGCACCATCTATTAGAGAGACCCCAAATAGTTTATAAGCACCTCTGACACCATATAAAAAATACTTATATACCCTTTGACTTTGTCAAATGACGTATTCAACCTTAACAATTTTTTTTAATCTTCTATATCCACCTTTCTCCCTCTCTCTCTCTCTTCTTTCTCATTCTCTCTCCTCTTTACATGTAACGACCCGGATTATTTTTGGCCGGTTTCGGATGATTTTTGGACCGGGTTTAAATTTTTACCGAATTAATTAATTTTGGAAGGATGTGAGAATATATAGAATTATGTATATATATATATATATAGAGAGAGGTGGAGAAAGTATATGTGTGGGATTATATTGTATGGACGGAGGACGCATATATATATATATAGGTTGTATATATTTATTTTTAATTATAAATATATGAAAATATATGTATGTGGTTATGCGTGTGTAGAGAGAAATGTTTTTATGCACATGTGGGTATTGTGTGTATGTATATAAGTATATATATATGTTTTAACTTGTAGAGGAGGTTGGTGGATGAAATGAGAGGACCAAAATAAAGGGGAAAAGAATTGAAAATAAAAAGAAAAGAAGATAAGGAGTGGGTGGTTGGCTGACTAAGAGGAAAGGAAGAAAGAAAAAGAGAAAAAGAAATAGAAGAAAGAGCAAAAGAAAAAGAAAAGAGAAAAATCGAGAGGATTTCTAGAGAGAAGAGAGAAGGAATCGAGAATGGAGGTGGTTCTAGCGTCGGTAGTAGGCCTTCGATTTCACGGATGTGAGATCGGCTAGGTAGTGCTCTGACAGCGGCTAGGCTGGCGGCCAAGTGGCTCGATTTACACGGCTATTACGGCTGATGGTATGGGCTGACATTGGTGGCTCTTGAAGGTCCAGCTAGTGTTCCGTCAGTGGTGAGTCTGCCTTGGTGAGCTTCGACTGGTGGTGAGGTCAGGTTACCATGGTTGTGGCTAGTGATGGCGACTGTTCCGATAGTGTGACGTCGGGTTCGTCTCGGCTGTTTTAGCTTGGGTCATGGAGCTTACTGTGGTTTTAGGCTGGAATAATTTGGGGCCTCTATATATATATATATATATATATATATATATATATATATATAGGTTGATTTGGAATCAGTTTAGACAGCCATGGAGGCCTCGGCTAACGGTGGTTTTCGGGCAGTGGTTAGCTGGGTGTGAGACAACCCATGGTAGTGTTAGAGGGCCTGTTTGGTAGTTGTGGATTTGAGGTTATGGGTCTTGCTGGGAAGCTACAATTAGAGGCTAGAAATGGCAGCTGGTAGTCCACGGTTTGGTTATGGCAGGGGCTGCCATGGGCAGCTAAGTGGTCTGATGGTGGAACTCGGTTGATGTTCGGCCATTCATGGTTGAGCATGGCTTATGGGTCTTCCCATGGCAAAAGATGATGGCTAGGGTTCAGTTTGGACAGCCATAGTGGTCACGGTTTGTGGTTGTTTGGGCTAAGAATGGTGGCCTTGTGGTGTTGGGTCTTCACGGATATGGTGGGGGAGCTTGAGTTGGTTGTCCACAATGGAAGCAACCATAGTAGAAGTGACGATGGTCTTCACATGGTGGCCTTTTTGGTCGGCAGTGGTGAAGTTGAGGCTGATTTATATATATATGTATGGATGGTAAATAATGGAGGTTACATGGGCTGAATTTAGTGTTTGGGTTTGAAGTGGGATGTCAAATTACATTGGACCCAAAGACTTGGATTTAATTCTCCATTTGGTTTGGAGATGGGCTGAAATAAAGTTGGGCCTTGAAATTGAAAGTTTGGATTGGGCTAACATATATAATTAAAGTGTTAGCCAATTCTTGGAATTTAATTTGGATCAAGTTGTTGGATCAATTAAATTGGGCCAAGCATGGAATTAGTAAAAAGGAAAATGGTTAAATGGATTGTTGTGTGGGCTTTGACATGGGACTGGACTGCACTGGACATGGAGATGGACCGTTTTGCAGGCGCTAGCACAATAAAAGCGGGACTTAAGGCAAGTTGATTCTTGCCTCTATCTCCTACGTATATATTTTAATACGTTGTTAATTTTACATATGTTCTCTTAATTGTTCATATGTGGTATTTATATATATATAGGTGCTTATATATATAAATGTGGTTATGGTATATATGGGTATATACGTAGGATGTGAGTACATATATATATATATGTGGGAATATATATATATATATATATATATATATATATATATATATTTGGAATATGAAAGCATGTTAGAAATCGAATGCTTGTGTACATTGCGATATGTATATGTGTAGATTGAGCCCATGTGAAGCATGCTAGATTATACATGTTTAGCTATATGTTGTTTCATATGCATAGGTGGATTTTATGCATTGGTTATATATATGTGTGATGATATATTGAGGTAGTAGTGAAATTGCATGCTAAATATGATTAAAGTATTGGCAAGCATTTGAAGAGCATGATTATGATGTGCTAAGTGTTCTATATGTTCTTATTACATATATGAGTGATGAAATATATATGTGTTTATGTATTGTGATTGGAATGCATGTTAGTTAATTGTAGGGAATACATGCATTGAATGAGAGCATGACTATATTTATGCTAGCGTATGTGAATATGTGATTTATATACATGAGTTGACATGTACGTGATTACATGTGGGTTTACGTGAATTAACTACATGCTATCTGTATATAGAAAATGTATGCATTGGTGAAAAATGACTAAAATGTGCTTAAGTGAGGTTTTTAAGCATATGTAAACTGTATGCTAGATTTTACATGTATAGATGAATATATGTGTAGCTTGGTGGAGATGAAACGTAAGCTATGTTCCTTTTTAACTAACTGATGTATTGTGAAGCATGGAATTTAAATGTTTGATTTATATGTTCGAAATGCATATATGGGACTGTTGTGAAGAAATGGGGATGTGTGGTTGAATCACCCAGAGTAGGTCAATACTCGGTCACGGTGAGGGCATTGGAGTGGTTATGTCACCTTGGAGTAGGTAAATACTCGGTGACGGTGGTCTACTCACTTTGGAGTAGGTAAATACTCAGTGGGGATTCCAAAAAGATGCCCAATCACTTTGGAGTAGGTAAATACTTGGTGACGGTGGTCTATCCACCTTGGAGTAGTTAAATACTCAGTGGCGAAGTTGGAATGGTGTGGGAAAGGTCTCGGTTACATTATTTGGTTAAGAATCATGTTAAGGTTTCGGGTTGAGTCCAAGAGAGAGACAAGTGTGTGAATTTGCTTACATTACCTATTGTGAAGCATGCTATATGATTAACACATTCTTATATATATATTCGTTGCTTGTGAATGAACTTGGTATATGTTGGGTAGTGATTGCTTCTAAGCATGTTGTTCAGATCAAATATATCTTAATTGCATTTGAGATTTGCTACTTGAGGAGTAGGAGATGTGGTAGTTGATTTACATTATTTATATAAATATTTTGACATATATGTTCTATATACATATTGGTGCTGGATGTTTACTACTTTCAAGCATGTTGAAAATGATTTTAAAAATCATGTGTAGTTGGCTTATATGTTCATATGTGCTAGATTTGCCATATGCGTTGTTGGTTCATGTATGCCAGGTGGAGCATGATTTAAATATTGTGATATATTTAAATGTGTATGTTTTTGAGAATATGTGAGGATCGACCTGCTGCAGCGGTGATAGTATGGTTCTACATACCTTGTTGGGCCTTTGAGTTCACCCCTTCCCAAGTCTTGCAGGTATTATTCATTGTAGAGCCAGTTAGGGGGGCCGATAGTAGCAGATGCAGAGGTAGTGATTGAGTTTTGTATAATTTAATGAATGTCCAGGATGATGGATAGATAGACGCATTACATTTGGATTAAATGTATGGAGCGATTTTGTTGATGAAATTCCTCCAATTGTACTTTATTCATTTGAGGTTGTGTATGAGACGGACATTCAGGGACTGAGCTATATTTCAATTGTATTATGTATATTGTAGGAATGTTGGGAGGGCACGTGCCCAGAAGTGTCCATTTTTAATTTAGGATGTGCATGTTGGAGGGACACGTGCCTAGAAGTGTCCATTTTGAATTTAGAATGTGAATATTGGAGGGACACGTGCCCAGAAGTGTCCATTTGGAATTTAATGTATGAATGACATATCATGATCTGATTTATTCAGAAGGGGTGATGCCCAATTTTCTTAAAAATAATAGAAAATTGAGATTGTATGATCAGGTGATCTTACGGGTTCATACCTCGGTTTCTGGGCCTCGGTAATCGGGGCATGACAAAATGGTATCAGAGCTCTAGGTTGGAATACCTAGGGACGACGGGTAATGGACATTTCATGTGTATGGTTGAGAGGGTTGGATTCTGTACCTGATACCAGAATGGTGTCAGAGCACTAGGTTGGAATACGTAGGGGCAACGGGTAAGGGTTGAGGATTGATATTAAGGCATTAGGTTTGAAAACCTAGGCTGTCAAAGTCATAGGTTCGAATACCTAAGGATGAAAGGAAGGGGTCAAACCACGAGTTGGTTTGAAGATGTTCACTGGTTGGTAGTTGTCTAGATGATAGGTTTGATTACCTCTGGACAATAGTGGAATGATTTGCTCGGTCTGAGCAATCCTAATGAAGGATCAAAGTATTGGTGTGTGAAATTGGTTTCGATTGGTAGAACTCCCAATGTTGGTTGAGTTAGATCTTTGACTTGGTGATTAAGTCTTGCTAGTGAGCGATGTTGAGATAACGCAAGGAATGTTGCTAGTGTTTAAGTGCTTAGAGATACTTAGGGACTTATGATATGAGATAGATGAGTGTTTTGCCAAGGTTGGTAATTGAGACTGGGATAGGATACAAGGAAGGCATATTATCGGAGTTGGGCTAACTGGGAAAAGTGGTCTGGCCAGACATTTTTCTTGGATTAGTGCTTCTCTTACAATACGCCGACTCTTGTGGTTGTTGAGTTGTTTCATCTGGATGACGATGGATAGAGGATTCTCAATTGTAGGGAGGTATCACTATAAGTGATTGGTGTTGATAGTGAATGATATTACCTCAGACTATAGATGTGGATAGATTGGTAGGTGTCTACCAATGAGTACAAAGGATGAGAGTAGGTTGGTTTGAACCACTCTAGACATTGTATGTTCTAGTATGTGCATGTACTAGGGGGACTGGGCTGTGTTTACACGATTGCTCAGGCAGAGGAGGTACCAGGACCGTATATGGTCAGGGGTATTTTCCTAGTTTTAGCCGAGGGCTAGGGTTTTGATTTGTGTAGATGCATCGTATGTCATATCATACATGGTACGTGTTTATTTAATTTAGCATGTTGTTTATTAAATGTTATATGGTATATATGATTCATGTGACTAAACATTGCGTTTTAGTGTTGCATTTTGTGTCACATGGTTAGTAGTGACATGTAGTCACCTAGAGATTTCAGTTTTAAGAATTGGCAAACCTAGGTAGAGGTTTGGAGTTGAACAAACTGTGATGTTGAAAAGACATATTGTGATAGAATTTGGAGTAGGAGTCTAGTGTTAATGAAGAATGGCATGATTTGCCTTGGAACTTTCCAAACCAAGAGTTTGATAATGGTTTGCATTAGCGTTGCAATCTTACGCGACAATTGAGGACTAGGAGTCAGTTAATTGACTAAGGTTATCAGTGGTATTGTGATTACTGGGATTCTAGACATGGTATGTCTAAGATGTTTTATTGGGATGGCCGGATGAGGACTCAGAAGTAATCAAATTCTTGGAGTCAGTGAACATGTGATGTCTACAATGTCTGAAAAATAAGATGTTTGGATTATGTGAGATGAAGTGAGATGCTGGAAAGGAATAGATAAACACCCGAGAAGTCGAAAATGTCCGTTAGGATCAATAGATGGGTAAGTGGGATTCATTCTTTGAAAGTGAGGTTGTGAAATTAGTGGTATGTAAGATCCTAGACTTGGCATTGGGTTCCAGCGGGTTGTAGTCTACGAGACTGGGCAGATTTATGTGGCTTGCTGCGATAAGTACACCGCTTTTATGGTTTGTATCGGCGAGTACATTGTCATGTGCCTTGCTGGTGAGTGCACTTGTGATGTGCACTGGATTGATATGGTTTGTGTTGTGATGATGCCTAGGATATTGGACTAAGCTTGGGAATGGTATACCAGAGATTGAAAGTCATGTTTGATAATGAAATAATGACTTTGAGTATTGATGATTCCATGTGATAGGGATGTATCACTGTGAGTGATTGGTATGATTGGACAAAGGTGTTGCCTTGTACTAGAGATAGAGATGGACTGGATAGATCTTGAGGCAGAGACTGTGGACTCTAGGAAGCAAGTGCTAAAGAAGATTGTGGAAGTGAACTGTATATGGGGTTCGGAATTGTCCAACCATGTCACGGAAGTGGTTAATTATCCACTAGGTTTGATCATTCAGAATCATCTATGCAACTTGTGACTGTCTCGGAGTTGTCCACTCACATTAGCTAGACCATTCCATAGTCATATTACGTTGGAGCAATTGAGATACACTAATTGTGTTAGACTCAAGTGATATGAGTTAGGTGTTGCGGGTGTAACGCCTGGAATATATAGAAAGAGATAGTGACGATTATTAGCAAGAATAACGTCCGGTATGAATTGGTTTTGGAAGGACCTTGATTATGCTAATTTCGAGGACGAAATTCCTTAAAGGAGGGGAGGTTGTAACGACCCGGATTATTTTTGGCCGGCTCAAAATGATTTTTGGACCGGGTTTAAATTTTTTCTGAATTAATTAATTTCAGAAGAATGTGAGGATATATATATATATACATATATATATATAGAGCTGGAGAAAGTATATGTGTGGGATTATATTGAATGGATGGAGGACGCATATATATATATATATAGGTTGGATATATTTATTTTTAATTATAAATATTTGAAAATACATGTATGTGGTTATGCATGTGTAGAGGAAAATATATTTATGCACATGTGGGTATTATGTGTATGTATATAAGTATATATATATGTTTTAACCTGTGGCGGAGGTTGGTGGATGAAATGAGTGGACCAAAATAAAGGGAAAAAAATTGAAAATAAAAAGAAAAGAAGATAAGGAGTGGGTGTTCGGCTGACTAAGAGGAAAGGAAGAAAGAAAAAGAAAAAAAGAAAAAAGAAGAAAGAAAAGAAGAAAAAGAAGAGAGAGAAATCGAGAGGGTTTCTAGAGAGAAGAGAGAAGGAACCAAAAATGGAGGTGGTTCTAGCGTCGGCAGTAGGCCTTTGATTTCACGGAGGTGAGATCGGCTGGGTGGTGCTCCGACAGTGGCTGGGCTAGCGGCCAAGGGGCCCGGTTTGTACGGCTGTTACGGTTGATGGTATGGGCTGACATTGGTGGCTCTTGAAGGTCCAGCTGGTGCTCCGACAGTGGTGAGTAGGTAAATACTCGGTGACGGTGGTCTATCCACCTTGGAGTAGTTAAATACTCGGTGGCGAAGTTGGAATGGTGTGGGAAAGGTCTCGGTTACATTATTTGGTTAAGAATCATGTTAAGGTTTCGGGTTGAGTCCAAGAGAGAGACAAGTGTGTGAATTTGCTTACATTACCTATTGTGAAGCATGTTATATGATTAACGCATTCTTATATATATATCCGTTGCTTGTGAATGAACTTGGTATATGTTGGGTAGTGATTGCTTCTAAGCATGTTGTTCGGATCAAATATATCTTAATTGCATTTGAGATTTGCTACTTCAGGAGTAGGAGATGTGGTAGTTGATTTACATTGTTTATATAAATATTTTGACATATATGTTCTATATATATATTGGTGCTGGATGTTTACTGCTTTCAAGCATGTTGAAAATGATTTCAAAAATCATGTGTAGTTGGCTTATATGTTCATATGTGCTAGATTTGCCATATGCGTTGTTGGTTCATGTATGCCAGGTGGAGCATGATTTAAATATTGTGATATATTTAAATGCGTATGTTTATAAGAATATGTGAGGATCGACCTGCTACAGCGGTGATAGTATAGTTCTACATACCTTGTTGGGCCTTTGAGTTCACCCCTTCCCAGGTTTTGCAGGTATTATTGATTGTGGAGCCAATTAGGGGGGCCGATAGTACCAAATGCAGAGGTAGTGATTGAGTTTTGTATAATTTAATGAATGTCCAGGATGATGGATAGATAGACGCATTACATTTGGATTATATGTATGGAGCGATTTTGTTGATGAAATTCCTCCAGTTGTACTTTATTCATTTGAGGTTGTGTATGAGACAAACATTCAGAGACTGAGCTATATTTCAATTGTATTATGTATATTGTAGGAATGTTGAGGGGACACGTGCCCAGAAGTGTCCATTTTTTATTTAGGATGTGCATGTTGGGGGGACATGTGCCCAGAAGTGGCCATTTTGAATTTAGAATGTGAATGTTGGGGGCACACATGCCCAGAAGTGTCCATTTGGAATTTAATGTATGAAGGACATATCAGGATCTGATTTATTCAGAAGGGGTGATGCCTAATTTTCTTAAAAATAATAAGAAATTGAGATTGTTTGATCAGGTGATAGTTATATCGTGAGGGTGATCTCACGGGTTCACACCTCGGTTTCCGAGCCTCGAGAATCGGGGCTTGACATTACGGGACTAGAAACCTACTATAAAAGTTACTCTAAAATTGAAAGGCATTATTGCCTACGTTACTCTATATCTATATAGAGACCATGACCAATTTTGACTTGTTTACATTTTATTCATCATAATTCCTATAAATGTATTTTGAATGATGTTAAGTATGTTTTAAGTGTGGGAAACATGTTTGGAAATTTTTCAGATCATTAGGAGAAGTTTGACTTTTTGGTCAATTGGGGGCTCAAGATGCGGTCCGGGTAGCCCTGGGAATCCGAATTTTTTTGAAAACTAATTATTTTTGGTTTTAAAGCAAGTGAAACGGTTAGAGAGTTAAGGAAGTGATTTTATAGCCGTAGGAGCTTTAAAAATCAAAAACGGAGGTCGTGAGGGTACGTAAAGTGGCCCAGGAGCGTTTTAATCATTTTCTGCGTTAGATATTATAAATATCTTGGGCTGAAAATCTCATCCCATATATCTTGCCACTTTATCTCTCTATATGTCTCCCAAGTTCATCCCTACACCTTCTCCCGACATTGAGGTTGGGGTTCTCCTTCTCTCTCAGTTGCCAATTTTAGGGTTTCGGGTAAAATTGTGAGGTGTAAGGTGTGTTTGTATGTATATGAGGGGTGAGAGGGATTAAGATATGAGGTTATTTCCTTCTTTTATGATTCTTATAAGAAAGTTTATATACCTTGTGATATGTGTAACGTAAGGGGCTAGTAGGTGAAATGGATGAAGTTAAGAGCATAAATACATCTATGCTAAATTTTTTGTGGATATGTGTTTATGTGAAATATTAAACATGTATGTGATTATGTGTTGATGATGTAGTTTGAAATGCATGCTAATTATATGTAGAAAGTGTATTATAGCGACCGTGACCAATTTTGGCCGGTTTTATTTTTTTCGCATAATAATTACCATAAATGAATTTTAAGTAGTTTTTAACATATTTTGAGTGTGGGGAACATGTTAGGAAAGTGTTTTAAAGATTTTGAAAAGTTTTCAGAAAATTGGAGAAGTTTGACTTTTTGGTCAAACCGGTGCCCTGGATGTGACTTAAGTGGGCCTAGAAATTTGAAAATTTCTCAAAAATATTTATTTTTGGGAATGGATTAGATGAAATATTTAGAGAGTAGAGGAAGTGATTTTGAGGCCGTAGGAGTTTTCAAAATCAAAAACGAAGGCCGGGAGGGTACGTTAAGTGGCCCGGTGGCATTTTGGTCTTTTTGCGAGCCCTAGATATTTTAAATATTAGTGGCTGAGAATCCCAAACATATCTCACACCTCTTTCTCTCTCTAAAACTCTCCATCTTTATAGATATTCCTTCTCTCTACATTTCAGACCCATTTAGCTTGGATTCAAGACTCGCCGAAGGAGGGAGATACATAGGGGACGACTAGGGCTTCCCTTTGAACCGATCAAAGTTTCGGTTCGGCAAGGTTCACATTGCTGCGATTTTGAGAAGTTCTTGATAGACTTTCATTTTCGAGTAAGGGGTTCTCCTTCTCATTTACTTGTCGATTCTAGGGTTTCGGGTGAAACGATGAGAACTAAGGTCGTGTATTGCATATTTTAGAGTGGTAAGAGGGTTGGGATGCCAGTGTTTTCTACTCTCTTTAGTCTCTTATGTGCAAAGGGAATTTATATGGTGTTATGCATGATAAGATGGGTGAATGAGTGATAGAATTCGGTATGTACACTTTTATGCTAGGGTTCGGTACACTTTTGTGAAAATATGTTAAATGAGCCTATTTGTGTTATGTGATGTTGTATGAGTTAAAATGCATGACTTATTTATATAGAAAATGTATGCATGGGTGAAGCATGACAAATATGTGCTTATGTGATTTTTGTGAGCATATGTAACTTATGCTAAGGTTTTCACGTATAGATGATTATATGTGTGGAGTGATGAAGCAAAAATTTTAGATGCTTGGTTCATACATGTCCGAAATGTATGTATGGGGCCGTTATGAGAAGGGCGGGGAAATGTGGAAGAATAATATTTTCACCTTAGAGTATGTGATCACTCGGTGAAAATCTTGAAATAATTCAATCACCTTGGAGTATGTGAGGACTCGGAGATAGACAAACCAATCACCTTGGAGTATGTGAGGACTCGGTGATAGACGATCCAATCACCTTGGAGTATGTGATGACTCGATGATAAACTATTTAACCACCTTGGAGTATGTGATGACTCAGTGATGAATTCCAAAACCAACTAATCACCTTGAGTATGTGATGACGCGGTGGCGATGTTGGGATTGTGTGGGAAGTGTCTCGGTCACATGATTGGTCAAGAATCATGTTAGGGTATCAGGTTGAGTCCGAAAGTGAGACAAGTGTGTGATAATGCTTTCATTTCAAATTGTAAAGCATGACATGTGTTAATGCATTCTTACATATATGCATTGCTTGTGAATGGACATGGTATATGTTGGATGATACATGTAATGTAGTGACATGCATTTATGTAAATCGTATTAAGTCGACACTTAGGTAGGTTGAGGTATCTCTACTGAGCCGCAGTGGTGCTCACCCATTTATTCTAAACTCTTTTACAGATAAGGCACCGATGACAGATGGGACTTGAGTGTCCAAGTGGAACTCTTGTAATATTTTGATATATTTTGGGATATTATATATTTTATGGCTATCTATGTCGGCTTGTGGCATGAGATCTTTCTCTTTGAGTTGTAGTTATATTTTGGACAAATATAACTTGTGTGTATGCTTGGGCTATGAACTTGTTAAATATGATAAGACAATGGACTTGTTTATGTAATGCTTGTGAAAGCATCTAGTTTCATTTGATGGACTAAAATAATTGCTGGATAGTTTCATTTTTGGATAAAATGTGTTTATGATGAAGAATGACTCATATTGGTGTATGATTTGGGTTTGAACATGATCTAGGACTTGTGAATGATGTAGACTCCTTTCTTGTATGATTTGGAGGTTGTTCGAATGAATTATGTTGATAGAAATGGCCTAGAAGGTCAAAAATGACCATTTGCAAAGTTTCAGCTTTTGGGTAGTTTGATGAATCGAAGCATCCAGTTCAATGCATCGAAGTGCCCAGTTTGATGCATCAAAAAACCTGTAGGATTTTGGAATGAAAAAGTTTCGAGAGCTATTTTTGGATGATAGTTGTTCGATACATCGAACTCATCACTTCGATGGATCGAAGTCACTTTTTACAGCATACCCCGAAAATTGCCTCAAACTTCAAACGGACATAACTTCTTCGTTTTAAATCAGAATTGACTATGGTTTTTTTTTAAATCAAGTATTTTTGAACCCTATTTCTAATAAACTAAGTATCACACTCAAATTATAAATGAACAGGAAGTTAGGTTCTAGATGTTTAGTGGTTTATATACGTGAACCGTGTGGAACATCTATTGTTCACCCTCAGTTCCCGAGAGTCAAGAATTGAGGCATGATAACATGGTATCAGAGCTTGGTACTATCGTATGTGGGTGGTTAAGGTCATTCATGGGGTTAGTGAATAGGTTCACACTCGGGATTCGGGTTGGTCTAGGGATGTCCCGGCGGTCTGAATTTCAGGGCGTGACAACATGGTATCAGAGCACTAGGTTATAATACGTAGGGGTGACAGGTGATGGTCACATCACATGTGAATTGAGAAGGTTGGATTCACGTGAGGGTTTAGACTTTAAGTTGAAATTACATATCTGGAACTTGATTTATACTTACGCTTTCTTAACATGCCTTTATGGATAAAATTGATATGACGTATGTAAGCATGATGAAAATGATGTAAGAAGTGTGCATTCTTTGGTTCTAAATTTTTTTTGTTTTGCATATAGCAAAATGCCTCCAAGAAGAGCGCGAGACACAGGCACTGATGCTCCTCAAAAGCCAATAGATGAAATGCAGTTTATGCGTGACATGACGGACACTATGAGACGGATGGCTAGGGAAGCCAGAGAGGAAGAGGTTCAGACACTACCTAGAGTTGCCTTGAGCTGCCAAATGGTGGCAATGAAGGAATATGTGAAATTTAAACTACCTACCTTTGATGGTGCGCGTGATCCGCTAGTGGCAGAGAGTTGGATAGACCAAACTCATAAACTCATGGTTACCCTTGTAATTGATGAGGATTTGAAGGTGCGAGTAGCGGCACTTCACTTACAAGGTGAAGCAGATCGGTGGTGGAAATTCATTGGGAATGTCCACAACACCGAGATCATGGACTGGGAAACCTTTAAGGGGTTATTTTTGATAAGTTCTTTCTAGCCTTGGTGAGAGACTGAATGAGGCAGGAGTTTATGGATCTAGTCCAAGGGGACTTAGATGTGATGGGGTACAAGACCAAGTTCATATGTATACATTGGATGAAATATAAATAATGTATTCTAAATTGGAGAGTTATAGGCATATGTTACTAATATGCAAGTTTTGACATATATATGACTAAATGTGTTTATGTGATGAGAAATGCATGTTATGTACCTTTAGAACTAGCTTGTGCTTTTCAGAATCATGAAAATGACATGCTAGACATATTTTGTTTGAAATGCATTTATAGGGTTCTTGTGAGGAAAAGAAAAAAATGGACTGTTCATGGAATGTTGGAATTGTCCATCCATTTTGTGTAAGTGTCATTATTGCCCAATGAGGTATGACTGTCGGACTGGTCCAATCATACAAAGGCTAAGCCCTAAAGTCGGATTATATCCATATTTTGTGACTGTCAGAGTTATCTAATCACCTTGTGGCGAACCAAAATATTGCCAAGAAGTATGACACTATCGAAGTTGTCCAAGTCATACGAATGTTATCAAAAATGTTTATGGTCACATGATCTGTCGATGCAGTCCAAATCATGTTGAGATATCGGATGAGGTCCAAGAGAGGAAAATTATATATTTATGCTTATGGGATCATAAGTTGAGCATGATATATGTTTTAATGCATTTACTATAATATGCATTGCTTGAATGAATATATGAATGTTAAAGTGACAAGTAGTGTAAAGGCATATATATATATATATATATATATATATATATATATATATATATAGGTTGATGTTGAGTCAGCACTTAGGTGGGTTGGGATTTTCCTATTGAGCCGTTGAGTTGCTCACTCCTTTTTTACCAAACTATTTTAGATAAGACACCCATGATGGACGAAACTTGGGAGATTCAGGGGGAGTTTTGTAACATTTTTTCTTCATTTTGGATATTATGGATTCGGTACTCATGCTGGCTTGTGGCATGAGGATTTATGTATTTTGTAGTTATATATGAATTCTTAATGCTTTTGGACTATGAATGTAATTCAAATTATGACTATGAACTTGTGAAGGTATTCTTATGAAATGTTTGAATAGATTATTATGTATTTAATGAGCACGATGTATGGGGAACGTAAATGGATTGTGATCTATGGACTTATGGGATTGTAAATCTCTTAATTTCATGTAATGTAGAATGTTTTCAATGGAATTGAATGCATTAGGGAGGAGAATGGGGGGACACATGCCCAAAGTGTCCATTTTGGATCCTTAGATGAAATTCATGGATTTTTGCCATTTTTAATGGATTTCAATTATGCTTTGGAGTACATTATGATTGTTTATCATTGTTATATGCATTTGGACATGAAAAACACAAGTTATAGGCATTTTAGCACTTTCAGTCACGTAGACTCTGCAGAATCTAGCCGAATGTGTGAGATCCAGAACATTAAAAATTTGGGAACCTATTTTGGATGGCTGAAAGAGGGCTTCAGTCGGCTGAAACATCCTTTCAACCAACCGAAACCACTCTCCAGTTGACTGGCATAATTAGTTTCTTGAAAGTCAGCGGAACCCAGGTTTCAGCTGACCGAAGGGTAATGTCTGCTGACCGAAACTACTCTGGGATAGAATTTTGTGATTTCTGACATATGAGTGAGCTTGTATAGGTTTATGGACTAGAGTGGGACCCATTGAGGTGAATGATGATGAGTATACGCACCCATAAGTGCGTATATAGAGTTATACTTCCACAATATGTTGAATGGTTAATGAAGTTCAATAAGATTTAATGGGTGATCCACTTTCAATTTTCGAGAGTCAAAAATCGAGGTATGACAACTTGGTATCAAAATACGATATTAAGATGAGATAGGTGTTGGGTTAGTTCACATAGTTTAGTGAACGAGTTCACACTCAGAATTCGGGGTCGGACTAGGGGAGTCCCGGTGGTCTGAACTTTGGGGCGTGACAATCTATCTATCACCTTATATATATATATTATATGTTCATCTATATTTTGAGGGCTAATTCATTATATGGGTCTCTGTATGTTCTATGGAGGCATTAAATGTCCACTAAACCTCTGTCGCTGGTAAACCATAGCCATTGTGGTTACCACTTAATTCGATGGCAATGTCTTCCCTGTCATCATCAAAGCCATTGCCCGAACTATCAACATTTCCCACTGTGGCACTGTCTAAGTTCTATTGACAAATCAATACCGAGCAGTCTCCTCATTACAATGTCCTGGCCATCGAGAAGCACCAATGCCTAAGTTGTTTTCAAAAACAACAATCTCCTTGCCGAAATTGTTAGCCAAGCAAAGAACACCACCACCGATCTTTGTCTTCACCAGAACCATGAAGGCTGAACCTCCACCAGTGAAGCACTGTGTCAAAAGCTTAAGCCAAAGCTCCATGTCTTTGAAACCACCACCTTCTATGGCATCTTCATTGCGAAGAACTTTCTCCGAAAAATCAACCAGAACTGAAGTTGATTACCATTCACTTCGCCGAGCACCAATCCGATGAGTCATGCATGCATATACCACTATTTGGGTTATCTTTCACGTTAAGTCACAACCGTACAAGAACATCATCAATTAATGCCCAAATCTGATCACCATCGCTCACACCATCGATCACCACATCTGTTGCCGAAGAAGTTCCTTTGTCGAACTAAACCATTACTTAAGATCTAGGCCCAATTACTAACATTTGTTTTAATTCATTAAAACATATTTTATGTTTAAGATGTCAATTTAGAATGTTACTAATGTGGGAGTTGAGAGAGTAATTCATTTGCATGTTGAAGTTTTTGTGTGAGTGCTTGGATTATTCCCACCACCGTTCATCACAGAGAACCCACCACAGTCACCACCATTTCCGTCCGAGTTATCTTAATTGAGACACAACAGCCACTTTGTCGTTGTCAAGTATACCCACTTCCTCGTTGTTGAGTCAACAACCATAAAAGACCACCATAGTTCGCCAGACCACCATCTAGGTCTCCATTCAAACTCATTGTCAGTTATCGCAATGTTCATCGGAGCATCACCTTTGTGAAGCCACTGTCTAGAATTACACCACGAGCACTTCACTGTCTCCACTAACTTTACCACTGAGCAAACCTGCGAAGCTCTATTTTGAACTGCTGGAACACTTCTCAGTCACTAAGAGAACTCCATCTCCACCAGTTAGCATAATCCATCACCGTCGTAAAGAACCACCACCATTCATCATCAACGTCCACTGTCTAGTTTTCCACCTCCAAGAAAATGCACTGCCAAACCATGGCAAGCCACTTAGATGACCCATGAAGAGACCCATTTCTGATTCCTCATCACTAACCGTGCCACCATTTGGTAATCGTCCCAACTATGAAGAGAAGATGAATTTGGAGGGTTTTCCAAAAGGGAGAGAGAAAGAAAGATGAGAGAGGAGGCTATTAAAGAAAGTCAAGAGAGAGAGAAAAAAAAGAGAATATTAGACATTTCATACTTAAATTAATGGAATTAGGGATAGAAATATCGATAGGGTTTATATGATAGCTATAAGAAAAGTTTCTCTCCGTTTGAAATAAATCCAAATCTCAGGGGCGTGAGTGATATTTAGCCAAAAACTTTTGAAATTAAAATAAACATAAGTGCATGGATTAAAACACAAAAACTCACAAGAAGTCCCAAAATTTTAGCTTCTTCCCACTTGTGTAGCAGCTTTTGTACCTAAATTCAAACACTCAAACACAAAAAAAAAATCGAAAACAAAATATGTACAAGTCCTAAATTAAGAATCAAATTAGAATTAATCTTTAAACTTAGCGCCACAACCATTCAAGCAAGTCCCCTGCAACGGCGCCGAAAATTGATGTGAGTTAAATTTTAAATTCCCCACTTGCAATAGTATGAATCCTCATAGGATAGGGCTATTGAAAGGGTTGTTGAACCACAAGGACTTGCAAAGTTCTATCGGTTATGTTACTTACTCTTCAAAACAAGTTTTATCGGTTATGTTACTTACTCTTCAAATTACTTCTAATTTGATTTGAAAAATTAAATGATTGATTATTTAAATATAATTCAAATTACCAAAAAATTAATTGCAACTAGTGTAATTGAAATAATAAAGAGAAGAGACTAAGGAATTGATTTCACTAACCTTACAACCATGGTTAATTATATTTAACATGGAAGGAAAAATTTATGTATGATAATGAATCATGTCGCTACAAGCACACAACGATCATCAAGAAAATCCATATAATTAAATCTAAGTATAATCCATCTTTGGTTGGCACGAATCGTCTACCTAACTACTCTAATCTAAAGTGTAGTATAAATTATTTTTCCTAGGTATGAACTATCAAAACCCTAATTTATATGTTCAATTACATTAGAATGTTACCAATATGGGTCTTAAGAGAGTAGTTCCAGATGGGGGTCATGTTGAAAGATCATCAAAATAGTTTGCAGAAGTGTGGCTCAATAAAATAAAACCGAATCCCTTGATGTATGAAAGATTATGTAAGCAACAAAATTTTTTTCTCATGAACACAAATATGATTGCATGGAATATAAGGGATTTAGAGATCAAATACCTGACGGGAATAATTTTTCAACCCCTTAGTCTTCAATAGTTGATGAAACAATCTATCTTCTTTGGTGTACTGCCTCGTAAGAATCACCACTAGTTCTTGTGGGAGAACCCTTGGTCTTGTGAATTGATTTCTACGTAAAAACGTCCTCCTTAATATGTGAGAGAGCATGTCATATTTATATGAGAGTCTCTCTCAAGTCAAGTTTTCATTTCCACAAATGCAAGATATGATAAATCATATCTTTATATAAAATAAAACTATAGACACACTTCATATCTTATATTCTCCTACGAAAAATAAGATATTATGTATATATTTAAATTATATATATTAATATATATTCCAGGATATTAAAATATCTAATATATATTTATATATAATTTCATTTGTGCCCTTAGCATGTAATTAAATTACAAATGCACCTAGTACATTATAAAAATTCGTATTTAACAAGCCAGTTGATTTTAAATTGACCCAGTGGGCTAGAATTGGTGATCTTATTTAAAGACCCAAACTCTTATTGGCTCTAATGGATTATAATTTTCCTGGTCATCCCATGACCCTAAATTACAATAATCCATTAACCACAACTTAATTCCACTATATTAGTGTGGTTGCACTCCAACTCGAGAATGGTGGAACCACGTGTTGTCTTTAAACCTTGTTTTGACTCAACACACAACACCCATGTTAATTATACAAAATTACCCCTCTATGCACAGTTGGATAGGACATATAAGTGCCTTTAATCTAAATCCACAAGTAAATATCTATTAAGCCACTTGATTACTTCTCATTCAATCAATAACCTTTAATAAAACTTATACACTTTGCCAGGGTGCATACCCATTTTATTAAAGTCGAACCAAGCGTTTGGATTTACCATTGATCAAACCTAATCAAGCCATAATACATTTGGCAGCATAGATGTAAATCTTGGAAGCATGTTCTAAAGCACATAATTAACAAGCACCCAATATATTTGGATTTTAGACCCTGGGGCCCATCGCAAATATCAAAGTGCTAACCAATCATGCGTAGGGTTCATCACTCCCTCATACTTGAGGATAACATTCTCCATAACACTAAGAAGTAATATTTGCAATGACAGTCTTACAATCACTTTGATAATGACTAGTCAGCAATCCTGTTATGTTCTTTATCAATTGGAAGTCCACACACTATTGTTGAATGAACATAATACTTTATGATAACATAGTATAAGTGACTTGTGTTCCTGACTTTGGTAACCATACCATGCACGCACCAAGTCATTGCATAGTCAATGGACACTACAATTTGGGTCTAGAATCGAATCAATACATAGCATTCATAATATAAAAATAGTATTTTTTATAAGTAAAAAGATTCTTATTGATAAGCTAGTGTCATTACATCCCAATTGATGCTATAAAGGGAATACAATCCCAACAGTTCCTTTACAGGTTTAATTTCTTTGTATGGGTGCTTAGATTATTCCCACCACTGTTCATCACAGAGAACCCACCACAGTCACCACCATTTCTATCTGGGTTATCTTAACTGAGACACGACAACCACTTTCCCGTTGTCCAAGCCCATTTCCTCATTGCTGTGTCAACAACCATAGAACACCACCACAATTTGCCAAACCGTTATCTGGGTCTCTATTCAAACTCACCACTATCAGTTGCTGCAATGTTCACCATGAACCTCCTCTATGAAGCCACTGTCAAAAATTATACCACTAGCACTCTACTATCTCCACCAACTTCACCACTTAGAAGACTTGTGAAGCTCCATTCTGAACTTCCAGACCACTTCTCAATCACTGAGAGAACTCCATCTCCACTAGTCACCATGCACCATCATTGTCGCGAACAACCACTACCATTCATCATCACCGTCCACTGTCTAGGTTTCCACTACCAAGAAAAAGCACTGCCGAACTATGGCAAGCCACCGAGAAGACCCATGAAGCCACTTTTGATTCCTCATCACCAACGATGAGTTCCATTACCGAGCCACCATTCAGTATTGGTGGAAGCTATGAAGAGAAAATGAACTTGGAGATTTTTCCAAATGCGAGAAAGAAAGAAAGAGGAGAGAGGAGGCAGTTAGAGAATGTCAAGAGAGAAAAAAAATTAAAGGTATATTAGACATTTCATACTTAAATTAATGGTGTTAGGGACAAAAATATCAATTGGGTTTATATGATAGCTATAAGCAAAGTTTCTCTCCGTTTGAAATAAATTCAAATCGTAGGTAGTGTGAGTGATAGTTACCCAAAAAATTTTCAAAATTAAAATAAACATAAGTGCATGAATTAAAATACAAAAACTCATAAGAAGTCCCAAAATTTTAGCTTCTTCCCACTTGTGTAGTAGCTCTTGTACCTAAATTCAAACATTAAAGCACACAAAACAAATCAAAAACAAAGTATATACAAGTGCTAAATTAAGAATCAAATTAGAATTAATCCTTAAACTTAGCACCACAACCGTTCAAACAAGTATTCGGCAACGATGCCAAAAATTGACCTTCCGTCCTTAGGTATTCGAGCCTACGACTTTGATACCCTAGGTTTCCAAACCTTATACTTTAATAGCAATCCATAAATCCTCAAATCCTCAACCCTTACCTGTCAACCCTAGGTATTCCAACCTAGTGCTCTGATACGATTCTGGTATCAAGTACATAATCCAACATTCGCAACCACACACACAATATGTCCATTCCCGTCGTCCCTAGGTATTCTAACCTAGAGCTCTAATACTATTCTGTCACGCTCCGGAACCCAGACCACCGGGACTCCCCTGTACCTACCCGAATCCCGAGTGTGAACCTGTGAGATCACCCTCACGATAAAACCATCACCTGATCATACAATCTCAATTTCCTATTATTTTCACGTAAGTTGGGCATCACCCCTTCTGAATAAATCAGATCCGATTATGTCATTTATACCTAAAATTCAAAATGGACCCTTTTGGGCACGTGTCCCCCCATTATTCACATCTACAAGTTAAAATGGACACTTTTGGGCACGTGTCCCCCCAACATTTCTACAACATACATTATACAATCAAAAATATGTCTCAGTCCTTAAATGTCCGTCTTATATACATACATCAAATGAAATGTACAATTGGGATAAATTACCCAACATGCAATGTCCAATAACATTTAATCCAAATGTACAACATCTATCTAAAATTCTGGACATAAATCAGATTCTAAGGAGACTAATCACTATCTCTGCAACTGGTACTATCAGTCCCCCAACTGACTCCAAAACCAGCAACACCTGCAAAACCTGGGAGGGGGTGAGCTCAAAGGCCCAACATGGTATGTAGAACCATATTATCACTGCTGCAGCTGGTCGATCCTCACATATTCTCAAAAATATACATGCACTTAAATATATCACAATATTTAAGACCATGCTCCTCCTAGCATGTATGAACCAACAATGCATATGGCTACTCTAGCACATATGAACATACAGAATCTACTACACATGATTTATGAAATCATTTTCAACATGCTCATAGGCGATAAACATCCAACATCAATAGGTAAAAAGAACATATGTGTCTAAGCATTTATATGAAACAACGCAAATCAATTATCACCTTCCCTACTTAACAAGTAGCAATTCTCGAATGCAATGTAGATGTATTTAAACAGTATAACATGCTTAACAGATAAACAGATAAGCATAAAGATATACATCCTCCCTCGAGTCTCACCCGATGCCATAACATGATTTTGACCAACCATGTGACCTGGGACTCCTCCCACAACCATCTCACAACTTTGACCTACTCCGCCAACGTCACACTTTCGGGGTAATATTTTGGTTTGCCCATTGGTGATTAGACCATATCAGCAACGTCACTTATTATTTGTTTACTCAAGGTGATTAGTGATAAGTGTTCAATTCTATGCATTTGAACCCTCTTTATTGCATATGTTAGTTCCGTTTTTGCGTTTACCGAGATATATTTATGGTATTATTGTGTTTTTGATGTATTGCAGGTATTAGAGTAAATGGAGCAAAGTTTGAAGCTATTTGCAGCTGAAGAGAAAAAGTCAGAATTGCAACCAAAGGCATCTCGATCAATCGAGATGTTAATCTCGATCAATCGAGATCTCGATTGATCGAGATCTCATTTCGATTGATCAAAATCTCGATCAATCGAGATTGAATCTCGATCAATCGAGATTCTGCAGAACCCACTTAGCCACTTGCTCACCTGCTTTCCCACTTGCAACAAAATCCCCCTTTTTGCACGACTTAGGGGGATTGTCTGACTTGAACAAGACCCTTGGGGACCTTTTTGATACAATGAATATATATAGTGATATATATATATATTTATGGTGGGCCCCAAGGTTGAAAAAGGAGCCTTAAAAGCACAAAGAAGCCATATATCTCAAGGATCTCTCAACACACACATCAGAAGAGGAGAAGGAGAGACATTCGGGAGAGAGGAGAAGGAGCTGAACTAGACCAAGAAGCTTCCTTTTCTCCATCAATGGAAGAGTGCAAGGCAACCATGAGCAACTAACTCTTCTACTAGGGTGTTGGTTTCAACCCCTAGCCATGTAAACTTGTTCCTTCTTGTAGCACTTGGGATTTGTAATTAAATGTTGATTATTTAGCCTAGTAATCATGTACACTAATACATTTCTTCTATATATCCATGTGGTTTTGGTTTTATTCTTGTCTTAGAATAGATTCTTCCATATGAATGCCCAACCTTTGCATATTCCACAAGAAGTGCAAATGATGGCTAGATAATGGTGTTTAAATGAATGTGTGATGTTTGCTTGTATAGACCATGCCAAGACAAGGTAGTTTGGATGCATGTAGTGTTCACTTAGAGAGTAGGGTAATTAGGTAGTTAGTTAGGTTGAAGAGCTATGCTTGTTGAAGATGGATTATGATAGGTTAGCACACACATTGATCTTTTGATATGTCATTGAGGTCACAAGCCTAATGACATTGTTAGGCATTTAATTAATGATTCCCTTGCTTGCTACACTTATGAACATGTGAATGGCTAGTGGTGGAAACCAACCCTAGTTCTCTCTCCCAACTTTACTCTTTAATTTTATTGTCATTTCATTCATGCAATAGTTTATAATCAAAAATTCAAAAACCTGTTTTTAGGATTAAAGTAGAATTAATCTCTTTAAGACAATTGCGACTAGTCCTCGTGGGATCGATACCCTCTATATAGAACCTTATCTACAAAGATTCGTGCTCTTGCGAGTGGTTAAATTATATTTTGATAAAAAGGGCAAAATTAAGCTTACAATTTAATCCGAGTTTAGCCACATCAATTAGACCATATCAGCACCGTCACCGAGTATTAGGTTGCGCAAAATGGTTAGTCCATATCAGCACTGCCACTGAGCTTAATTTGACTCAAGATGATTAGACCATATCAACACCGTCACCGAGTCTTAGATGGCTCAAGGTGGTTAGACCATATCGGCACTGCCACCGAGCACAATATGACATAAGGTGATTAGACTATATCAGCACCGTCACCTAGGGTAGACCACTCTCCCCCATTTCCTAACAATGGCCCCATATATGTCTTTTGAACATATAAATCAAACATTTAAAATTCATGCTTCACAATACATAAGCTAGTTATAAAGGAACATAGCCTATATCTCATCTCCACCAAGCCACACATATATTCACCTATATATGTAAAATCTAGCATGTAGTTCACATATGCTCATAAACCTCACTTAAGCACATTTTAGTCATGCTTCACTAATGCATACATTTTCTATATACAGATAGCATGCATTTAATTCACATAAACCTACATATATTCACCTATATGTCCAATTTTGCATATAAGTACTATATGCACGTACACTACCATAAATATAATCATGCTCATAGTCAATGCATGTATTCACTACAAGTAGCCAACATGCATTCCAATCACAATACATAAACACATGTATATTTCGTCACTCATATATGTAATAAGAACATATAGAACAATTAGCACATCATAATCATGCTCTTCAAATGCTCACCAATACTATAATCATATTTAACATGCATTTTCACTACTACCACAAATATATAATCACATATATATTTAACACCATGCATAAAAGCCACATATGCATACGAAATAACACTTAGCTAAACATATATTATTTAGCATAAATCACATGGGCTCAATCTACGCATATACATATCATAATGTAAACTAGCATTTATATTAACATGCTTTCCTTCCCACCATATATATATGTATATACAGACACACACATATATATACATATCACCACATCCCATGTATATACAATAATCATATATACGTAGGAGATAGAGGCAAGAATCAACTTGCCTTAAGTCCCGCTTTCAAGAAATTTGCGCCTGCAAAGCGTCCTGTTTCCAAGCCCGATCCAGTCCCGTGTCCAAGTCACATGTGAACCCGCTCTCTTTCTTCTTTTCTTTTTTTTCTTTTCTTTTCTTCTTTCTCTTCTTTTTCTCCTTCAGCCGAACCACTCACGTGGTCTCCTCTTTCCTTTTTGAATTTCTTTCCTATTTTTAATACACACTACACACTCCACCACATGCTTTGTCCTCCAAATGAGGTCCACATATATTAAATATACTATGTATATACATAACACCACCTAATACATGTGTTCACATGTATTTCCCCACACATATATATAAATATATACATGCCCCTCTATTCCTTTATAATTACGTACAAACCCAATATATATATATATATATATATATATATATATATATATATTATAATGTCAACATCTTCCATCTATATATATATATTGACTCACACCCTTCCGAAATTAATTAATTTGAAAAAAGAAAATTCGTCCAAAAGTCATCCGGAACCGGTTAAAATAATTCCGGTTCTTACAACCTCCCCTCCTTCAAGGAATTTCATCCTCAAAATTAGCATAGTCATGGTCTTTCCAAAACTAATCCATACCAGACGTTATTCTCACCAATAATCGTCACTTTCCCTTTCCACATACCCTAGGCGCTACACTTGCAACACCTACCTGATAACACTCAAGTCTGGCACAATCAGTGCATCTCAAGTGCTTTAGTCTCTACCTCAAGACCTACGCAGTCCATCTCTATCTCTAGTCTAAGGCAACACCTTCGACTAATCATACCTATCGCTTACAGTGATACTCCCTTACAATCTGGGATCATTAATACTCCGTATCGTTCCATCATTGTCAAACATGACTTTCAATCTGGCATACCATTCTCGGGCTTAGTCTAATATCCTGGGCATCATCGCCACACAAACCACATCAATCCAGTGCACATCACAAGCGCACTCACCAGCAAAGCACATGACAGTGTACTCGCCAATACCAACCACATAAGCAGTGTACTTGTCGAAACAAACCACACAACCCTGCCCAGTCTCATATACTACAACCCGCTGGAACCCAATGCCAAGTCTAGGATCTTACATCCCACTGATTTCATAATCTCATTACTCAAAAGGAGAACTATTTCCCATTTTCATCATTCACACCAAGGAACCAGTTGACAATTAGAGAGAATTCCTTTCATATTAGCATTTCACTTTAGACAACCCATACCAATGAAAGTTTGAGGTCACCTACAGTAGCCAAACAGCAGCCATACAGTGGCCGCAGCCCACTGCGTCTACACATCCACTGCGTCCACCTCTTCCCTTTTACGGCAATAAACTGTCCTCACTTTAGATACCATATGTCAGGATCCTCGTCCACTATTAACTCATCCTTCTCTTAACATCATATCCACACTATGATCCAACTACATCAATCATGCGCATATCACAGCACACCACTGAGGTCAAGGCACATAAGAAGTGTACTTGTCAAAACAAATCATCCAGTCTTGTTCATTTTTGTGGACTACATTCTATTGGCATTTAGTGCCAAGATTAGAGTTTTACATGACCTTAACTTCACAATCTCATCTCATCTTTTCACTCCAAGGAATCAGTTAACAGTTAGAAAGAATTCCTTTTATATAGAGCTTCACCTCACACAACCCCTTCCAATGAGAGTTCGGGGTCACCTATAATCACCTACAGTCACATACACCTAACCCGGCGTATATCCTAGATTGCATCCATTGCATCCACCCTTCCCTCTCACGGAATGAAATCATCCTTGCTTCAGACACTACATGTTAGGGTTCTAACCGACTATCAACTTATCTTTTACTTAACCATCATATTCAACCTATGAGAAAACTTCTCAATTCTTTTCACGTAATCCCAACATCTTATTTTAAGACATAAAAAATATCAAATGTTCACCGACTCTAGGAATTTGGTTATTTTCGAGTCTATATCCGACTATTTCAATAATCACCTCTTAGACATACCCTGTCTGGAATCCCGGTATTAAAATACCACCGATAGTCTTAGTCAACTAACTGACTCCTAGTCTACAATAGTCGTGCAAGATTGCAATGCAAATCTGAATCACCAAACTCTTGGTTTGGGAAACTACAAGGTAAATCATACTTTTCTCAACAATTCCAGACTCATACTTCCAAGGTCTATCACCCCATGTCTATTTCAACATCACAGTTCACCCAATTTCTAAACCTCTACCTAGGTTTACCATTCCTTAAAATCAGAATTTCTAAGTGGTGACTACATGCCACCACTAATCATGCGACGCAAAATACAACACAAAAAAGGTAATGCACAATCACATGAATCAAGCCTACCACATAGCATATAATACACAACCTGCTAATCAAACAAACACATACAATGCATGATATGACATATGATGCATCAAATCAAATCAAAACCTTAGCCCTCGGGCTAAAAGTAGGAAAATACCCCTGACCACATACGGTCCTAGTACCTCTTCTACCTGAGCAAGCATGTAAACACGGCCCAGTCCTCTAGTACACACATACTAGAACACAACATCCAGAGTGGTTCAAACTAACCTACTCTCATCCTCTGTACTCATTGGTAAACACCTACCAATTTATCCACATATACAGTCTAAGGTAGAATCCTTAACTATCTATACCAATCACTCGTAGTGATATTTCCCTACTATTGGGAATCCTTTATCTGTCGTCATCCGGACAAAATAACTCGATAATCACAAGAGCCAGTATACTGTAAGAGAAGCACTAATCCAAGAAAACTGTCTGGCTAGGCCACTTTTCCCAGTTAGCCCAACTCCGGCAATATGCCTTCCTTGTATTCTATCCCAGTCTCAATTGCCAACCCCGACAAAACACTCATCAATCTCATAAGTCCCCAAGTATCTCTAAGGACTTAATTACTCGCAACATCCCTTGCGATATCTATTCGTTACTCACTCAACAAGATTGAATCATCAAGTCTAAGGTCTAAACTAAACTAACTCTGGGAGTTTTACCAACTGAATTCAAATTCATACCAACACTTTGATCTTTCATTTGGATTGCTCAAACTGAGCAAATCATTCCACTACCATCCATAGGTAATCAAACCTATCGTCTAGACAACTATCAACCATTGCCTATCTCCAAACCAACACGTGATTTGACCTTCCGTCCTTAGGTATTCGAACCTACGACTTTGATACCCTAGGTTTTCAAACCTTATACTTTAACAGTAATCCATAAATCCTCAAATCCTCAACCCTTACCTGTCGCCCCTAGGTATTCCAACCTAGTGCTCTGATATGATTGTGGTATCAGGTACATAATCCAACCTTCTCAACCACACACACAATATGTCCATTCCCGTCATCCCTAGGTATTCTAACCTAGAGCTCTGATACCATTCTGTCACGCCCCGAAACCCGGACCACCGGGACTCCCCCGGACCAACCCGAATCCCGAGTGTAAACCCGTGAGATCACCCTCACGATAAAACTATCACCTGATCATACAATCTCAATTTCTTATTATTTTCATAAAAATTGGGCATGACCCCTTCTGAATAAATCAGATCCTGTTATGTCAATCGTGCCTAAAATTCAAAATGGACACTTTTCGGCACGTGTCCCCCCATTATTCACATCTACAAGTTAAAATGGACACTTTTGGGCACGTGTCCCCCTAACATTTCTACAACATACATTATACAATCAAAAATATGTCTCAGTCCTTGAATGTCCGTCTTATATACATACATCAAATGATATGTACAACTGGGATAAATTACCCAACATGCAATGTCCAGTTACATTTAATCCAAATGTACAACACCTATCTAAAATCCTAAACATAAATCAGATTCTAAGGAGACTAATCACTACCTCTGCAACTGGTACTATCAATCCCCCAACTGACTCCAAAACCAGCAACACCTACAAAACCTGGGAGGAGGTGAGCTCAAAGGCCCAACAAGGTATGTAGAACCATACTATCACTGCTGCAACAGGTCGATCCTCACATATTCTCAAAATATACATGCACTTAAATATATCACAATATTTAATACCATGCTCCTCCTAGCATTTATCAACCAACAATGCATATGGCTACTCTAGCACATATGAACATACAGAATCTACTACACATGATTTATGAAATCATTTTCAACATGCTCATAGGCAATAAACATCCAACATCAATATAGAAAAAGAACATATGTGTCTAAGCATTTATATGAAACAATGTAAATCAATTATCACCTTCCCTACTCCACAAGTAGCAATTCTTGAATGCAATGTAGATGCATTTAAATAGTATAACATGCTTAACAGATAAACACATAAGCATAAAGATATACATCCTCCCTCGGGTCTCACCCGATGCCTTAACATGATTTTGACCAACCATGTGACCTGTGACGCCTCCGACAACCATCTCACAACTTTGACCTACTCCGTCAACGTCATACTTTTGGGGCAATATTTTGGTTTGCCCGATGGTTATTAGACCATATCAGCACCGTCACCAATTATTTGTTTACTCAAGCTGATTAGACCATATCAGCATCGTCACCGAGTATTAGGTGGCTCAAAGTGGTTAGTCCATATCAGCACCGCCACTGAGCTTAATTTGACTCAAGATGATTAGACCATATCAGCACCGTCACCGACTCTTAGATGGCTCAAGGTGGTTAGACCATATCAACACCGCCACCGAGCACAATATGACACAAGGTGATTAGACTATATCAGCACCATCACCTAGGGTAGACCACTCTCCCCTGTTTCCTCACAACGGCCCCATATATGCCTTTCGAACATATAAATTAAGCATTTAAAATTCATGCTTCACAATACATAAGCTAGTTATAAAGGAACATAACATATATCTCATCTCTACCAAGCCACACATATATTCACCTATATATGTAAAATCTAGCATGTAGTTCACATATGCTCATAAACCTCACTTAAGCACATTTTAGTCATGCTTCACCAATGCATACATTTTCTATATACAGATAGCATGCATTTAATTCACATAAACCTACATATATTCACCTATATGTCCAATTTTGCATATAAGTACTATATGCACGTACACTAGCATAAATATAATCATGCTCACAGTCAATGCATGTATTCACTACAAGTAGCCAACATGCATTCCAATCACAATACATAAACACATGTATATTTTGTCACTCATTTATGTAATAAGAACATATAAAACAATTAGCACATCATAATCATGCTCTTCAAATGCTCGCCAATACTATAATCATATTTTAACATGCATTTCCACTACTACCACAAATATATAATCATATATATATTTAACACCATGCATAAAAGCCACATATGCATACGAAATAATACTTAGCTAAACATATATTATTTAGCATAAATCACATGGGCTCAATCTACGCATATACATATCACAATGTAAACTAGCATTTAAATTAACATTCTTTCCTTCCCACCATATATATATGTATATACAGACACACACATATATATATATATCACCACGTCCCACGTATATACAACAATCACCTTTTTCATATATATATATGCACCTATATATATATATATATATATATATGTATCAACACACCACATATGATCAAATTAAGAGCATATGTAAATTAATCAATATAATTAAAATATATACGTAGAAGATAGAGGCAAGAATCAACTTACCTTAAGTCCCGCTTTCAAGAAATTTGCGCCTGCGAAGCGTCCTGTTTCGAAGCCCGATCCAGTCCCGTGTCCAAGTCACATGTGAACCCGCTCTCTTTCCTCTTTTTCTTTTCTTTTCTTCTTTCTCTTCTTTTTCTCCTTCAGCCGAACCACTCATGTGGTCTCCTCTTTCCTTTTTGAATTTCTTTCCTACTTTTAATACACACCACACACTCCACCACATGCTTTGTCCTCCAAATGAGGTCCACATATATTAAATATACTATGTATATACATAACACCACCTAATACATGTGTTCACATGTATTTTTCCACACATATATATAAATATATACATGCCCCTCTATTCCTTTATAATTACGTACAAACCCAATATATATATATATATATATATATATATATATATATATTATAATGTCAACATCTTCCATCTATATATATATAGACTCACACCCTTCCAAAATTAATTAATTCAAAAAAAGAAATCCCGTCCAAAAATCATCCGGAACCGAGTAAAATAATTCCAGTCCTTACATATCCAAACCCAAATTTATATGTTCAATTAATATAATTGCATAACCATCAACTTTGTAATCACATAAAACAAAGATGATTTGAGATTAGTTACAACAAAACCCTATCTAAAACAAGAATAGAATTCCATAGCAATTGAGTTGAATTGTTCAAATTAATTACAATAATACAACTATTGTTTTACCCATAGTTATGAAATCATCATACATTAACTATATATTCCTAATAAATAAATACTATCAAACCATGGATGCTTTGTTAGTGTTACATCAATCCCTTAGACGGTGGTCTAGACACTCATACTCTAGATTGAAGACTTGATCAACGATGACATTGTCATCTTAATGTCTTTTTTTCTCTAAAAAATTAGCTCAAAATTGCCCTTTAGTTCCTTCCTAGGCTCCTCTGTTGACCCATCTGAATGAGGGTTTTATTCTACATTGAAATAAAATGAGAGAGCCCAGCTTTTGGCTTAAGGGCACACCTACTCCCTTAAAATGGGCAGCTAAGCCCTTATTGCTGCCGGTATGTATTTGGGTCTCAATTGGCCACAAATAGCCCAATTCTCGATTTCTATAATTAACTCATTTTCAGCCCACTTTTTCAGTCCAAATGACTTGGATTTCAGTATAAATTTATCCAACGGGTAACACTTCATCTTCTTACTATAAAAGCTTCATCAATGACCGAATTGCACTAATTTTCATTTAAATTAGATTTAAGTAACCAAAAAGCATATAAACTCAAAACTAATATTAATAACACTAAAGAAATATTTGATTCGTGTGTGAGTGTGACTCAAAAAGTATATCAATTAAAAATTACCACACTTCACAATTGAACGAATTCCTTGCAGAATAGGGCTATCGAAAGGGGTGTCAAACCTCAGGGACTGTGGTCTGACTGAGTTGGATATAAGGAATTAATTCTAATTAAATTTAAAAGAAATAAATTCTAATTTTTAATTCTAAATTAACTAATGAAGCAATTGAACAAAAGCAAGAAAAACTAAGGAGTGTAGAGAATATAAGATAAGTCTAGGGTAATTGATTTGACCACTAACTTCACAATCAATGGTCAATTGAACTAACTATGGGGCATCATATCATGCATAAGTGGTGTCGGTGGCTACAAGCTCACCTCCATCCGTCAAGAAGATAACATATGATTAAGGCTAAGTCATGGACTATCTTTGATTGGCATGGGCCATCTGCCTAACTACTCTAATCTAGGGTGCAGTATGGTTCATCTTCTCTAGGCATAATCCATCAAAGCTTTTAATGATATATTCAGTGAAAACCATTGTGTAATAATCACTCTTATGATCACAGAAAACAAGAGGGACGAGTTCAATAACAACAATCAAGTATCTAAGACAAGATAAGAAATCATTGAAACTGAATTTATAAGACTTTTATTGCTCAATTCTATAATAAGAATCCTCTAAATTACACAATCTATGAATGAATACAAAAATCTCCAATAATTAGAACAATCAAACCAGTGATGTTTAGTTAGGGCTACATCAAAACCCTTGTGGCTGAACTAGCCGCTCATGATACGCTTTGTTCTCCAATGATTCTCCACTCCAAAAGCTCTTCAAAGTTGCTGCCAAGCCTCCCTATACAGCCCTAATTTGTCACTTTAAATAGCCAAGAGAATACATCAAAGTCCTAATCCAATTAGGAATTAATTAGGTTTTCCCGCAGCACTAATCAGGTGGGTTTTTCCTGCTGACGTTCGGCTCAACTTTTGACCCACTAGAAGTCCGATTCACGGAATTTCCGTGAAATACAAAAGTGTGCAGAATCGAATTTCGTTTTCATTATGCAAAAATTAAGTCGATTTGAGGCTCAGAAATAACACTTCTGGTCCATTTTCCAAAATGGGATTAAGATTATATTATGCGCAGATTTGGGCTTTAGGCCCGAAACCTTCTTAAGCAGTTGTAATTCTCTTGGAGCTCTTCCTTGGGCCGATTTGAGTTAAATTATGAAGTTGAATGGATCCCTTTGATGTAGGCTTCATCTAACCCTCCTGCATGTTATCTTTAAAAGCCCAAAATCTTGGTTTTAACTGAAATAATTATTAAGGCCCTGAAAATACAAAAAACAGTAAAACGAAGTAAAATAACAAAATAATCTATCACTAAGAGAATAAAATACATAAGTTAAGAGGCTAGAATGCGTAACATTCAACGCCTATCACACCCCCAAACTTACATATTGCTAGTTCCTTAGCAACAGAATAAAACAAAACTAAAACAAAGAAACTACTAAACATTAACTAAACTACCCAATTCCACTTTCGTGGGAGAATCGATTGCATTTAGCATATGCAACAAGCCTTTAAACCCCTAGGTTCCCCCTAGTGGACGAGTATAGTCTCGTGAGGGTTTCCAGAAATGTTACCCACAAACATTCAAAATTCTGTTTCAACATTAATTCAAGAAGAAGATTACAATACATAGTTACAAACTTGCATTCAAGAATAATTTCAAACTTTCAAATTCTATAATTCAAAGTAATGGTCCCCACACATAATTCACATCAACATATCTCAAAACAACCAGTTCTAACTCCCTCGTGAAAAGTGAACTAGCAGTCCTCTCATGTAGCATAACCCAACTCTGAATATATTAAGGCACATACCCCTTCAACTCACTAGTTCTCCTTATTGAAATCATATTTCCAAACATGAATACATGACTTTTATCAAAAAAAATTCCATTCCTCTTTTTTTTTTTTTCATTGCTTTATTGGTTGTGCAATGTCTTGATCTATTAAGCTTTCTGAAAGATTCATGTAGCAAGCTTTCAGTCAGTGACTCCCAAACCAGATGGCTTTACGGCACTAGGCTTTAAGATACCCCGAAGAACCTAATTACACGAATCAATCACGCTACAAATCAAGACAACCAATGCTCATTTTTTCCTACCCTTCCACTTTTGACGCGAACACTCCGTGCTTCCTGAGGCATAGAGGCCCGGTTACTCATGAAAAGGATCAAATTGATTTTTTATCAACATATATTTCTTTTTCTCTTTTTTTTTTTTTCATTGAAGTCAAGTAAAACACATCATCGGTACTCATTCTCAAGAGATACTAATTAATATCAAGTATATGTAACACAATAACTCAGAGCCAAAGTTTATACCTCACAAGATTATGCTAGTGTGTTTGTGCATTGTAAGGAAACTAAAACTAATTACTCCAAAGCATGTCAATGCAAACCATGATTAAAACCACATAATTTAAATCATAGTTTTCAAAAATTTAAAACATACTCAAAAATTGCAAGTTAAGCACCTATATAAGGTATTAATCCTTTGAAAAATGTTAAAACATTCTATCTAAAAACAAAACAAAAGAAAATAAAATAAAAAACTAAGAAAATAAAATAAAATAAAATCCTAAAATAAGAAGAATTTCATAAAAACTTCCCCCATATTGCAATAAAGTACAAAAATAGGCATCGCCTCACCCCCAAACTTAAACTGTACATTGCCCTCAATGTACACTAATTAAAGCATAGAGAAGATTAAGAACGATATTAACAGGAATCTGGAGAGGTAGTGGAAAGAAAATAGAGCAAACCAATAGTATGAAGGCAATGCAAGCACACCCCCAAACTTGGATATTTCAACCTGTCAAAACAAACCATTATACCCCAAAGACCAAGTGAAATAGTATGGGTGAAAATAAATATGAAATAGAAATTTCTTTTTTTTTTTTTTTACTAAAGAAAGAAGAAGAAAAAAAAAATATATATATATATATGAAAAATAAAATAAATAAAATAAAATAAAAATAAAAATACAAAAGATAGTTACCTCCGAAAAAAATCAAGGAAAAGGTGGTGTCGAAGCATCTAAGTCATGGCCGGAATGGAGCATCAAAATCAACCACACAGTCCACAATTAACTCGCAATGTCCTCCCCCAAACTTATACTTTAAAACCCCTCAAAGAAATTGAACCAATTTTTCAAACAAAGTCTACTTCCTTGTGAAGAAGAAACTTGAGAAAATAGATTGGAATGGATGATGATGGTGATTAATGATGATGATCAAGTAGGTGTATGGCAAGAAAAATGAAAGATTTTAGAGTGTATATTGATGTAGGAGAGGCACCAAGTGATGTATTTTCGGGTGGGAGCAAGTAGGTATTGAAGAGGGAGCTAAATATAGCAAAATAAGTCAGATTGGGCATTCAGAGGCTGGGGCAATTGATCGCCCAGCTGCTTGTGAGGGGAACTTCAAAAATTCAAGGGGCGATCGATCCCCCTTCAAAGGGGCGATCGATCCCCCCTGCTGGGTGCTCTTCGGGCCTCTATCGCCCAAGATCGACTGGGAATGCAATTTTTGGAGGGTCTATTGCCCAAGGTTGACCGAGACCTCTCTTTTTCACCTATTTTGAGTCCAAATACCTCGGTACACCTCTTGACATCCCTCGGAAGCAACTTATTACATCAAAAACTCAAAGGAAACACATTAAAACACACCTAATAATGGAAGAAAAATAAAGAAAAACATAAACTAAAAATAATAAAATAAAATAAAATAAAAATAAAAGAAAACTAAAGAAATTAAAGGATAGAAATACAAACAAATCCTACAATTTAACGTCCGTAGGTGACGGTCATTGAGTTCAATTGAAAGTTCACCCAATGCCACATCTCTTGAGGAGATTTAATTTCGTCCCTCCTATATGATCCTCACCTTCTTCTGTCGAACTCAAAATGACCGGAATGATCTCATTGGCTTTCAAGATCACATCTCTCTGCCTTGACGGAAGATGTTTCAATTTTACTCATGGAGGACACTCTAATGATGGCATCAGAGGAGTGCTAGAAAGAATAGACAAATGACTTGGATTTCAATATAAATTTATCCAACGGGTAACACTTCATCTTCTTACTATAAAAGCTTCATCAATGACCGAATTGCACTAATTTTCATTTAAATTAGATTTAAGTTACCAAAAAGCATATAAACTCAAAACTAATATTAATAATACTAAAGAAATATTTGATTCGTGTGTGAGTGTGACTCAAAAAGTATATCAATTAAAAATTACCACACTTCGCAATAGAACGAATTCCTTGCAGAATAGGGCTATCGAAAGGGGTGTCGAACCTCAGGGACTGTGGTCTGACTGAGTTGGATATAAGGAATTAATTCTAATTAAATTTAAAAGAAATAAATTCTGATTTTTAATTCTACATTAACTAATGAAGCAATTGAACAAAAGCAAGAAAAACTAAGGAGTGTAGAGAATATAAGATAAGTCTAGGGTAATTGATTTCACCACTAACTCCACAATCAATGGTCAATTGAACTAACTATGGGGCATCATATCATGCATAAGTGGTGTCGGTGGCTACAAGCTCACCTCCATCCGTCAAGAAGATAACATATGATTAAGGCTAAGTCATAGACTATCTTCGATTGGCATGGGCCATCTGCCTAACTACTCTAATCTAGGGTGCAGTATGGTTCATCTTCTCTAGGCATAATCCATCAAAGCTTTTAATGATATATTCAGTGAAAACCATTGTGTAATAATCACTCTTATGATCACAGAAAACAAGAGGGACGAGTTCAATAACAACAATCAAGTATCTAAGACAAGATAAGAAATCATTGAAATTGAATTTATAAGACTTTTATTGCTCAATTCTATAATAAGAATCCTCTAAATTACACAATCTATGAATGAATACAAAAATCCCCAATAATTAGAACAATCAAACCAATGATGTTTAGTTAGGGCTACATCAAAACCCTGGTGGCTGAACTAGCCGCTTATGATACGCCTTGTTCTTCAATGATTCTCCACTCTAAAAGCTCTTCAAAGCTGCTGCCAAACCTCCCTATACAGCCCTAATTTATCACTTTAAATAGCCAAGAGAATACATCAAAGTCCTAATCCAATTAGGAATTAATTAGGTTTTCCCGCAGCACTAATGAGGTGGGTTTTTCCTACTGACATTCGGCCCAACTTTTGACACACTAGAAGTCCGATTCACGAAATTTTTGTGAAATACAAAAGTGTGCAGAATCGAATTTCGTTCAACTGATGGAGGAATTAAGTCTATTTGAGGCTCGAAAATAACACTTCTGGTCTATTTTTCAAAACGGGATTAAGACTGTATTATGCGCAGATTTGGGCTTCAGGCCCGAAACCTTCTTAAGCAGCTGTAATTCTCTTGGACCTCTTCCTTGGGCTGATTTGAGTTAAATTATGAAATTGAATGGATCCCTTTGATGTAAGCTTCATCTAACCCTCTTGCATGTTATCTTTAAAAGCCCAAAATTCTGGTTTTAACTGAAATAATCATTAAGGCCCTGAAAATACAGAAAACACTAAAACGAAGTAAAATAACAAAATAATCTATTACTAAGAGAATAAAATACATAAGTTAAGAGGCTAGAATGCGTAATATTCAACGCCTATCAATATTATTAAGGTATTAGTTTATACAACTTTAAGAGCTTGAATGTGAAACATTCAATGCCTATCAGTGGGTTATCCCTAAATATAACACGTTGCTCACAAAGTCAAATCTGCTTGCATTTCTTTTCTATGACTTTTAAATTGTGATGTAAAAACAATTCCCTATAACCCTTACATGATTTTGACCAAGCATGATTTTTCTTCTTTTTCTTTTCTTCTTTTTCTTCTTTTTCTCCTTCAGCCGCGCGAACCACTCATGTGGTCTCCTCTTTCCTTTTTAAATTTCTTTCCTACTTTTAATACACACCACCACATGCTTTGTCCTCCAAATGAGGTCCACATATATTAAATATACTATGTATTTACATAACATCACCTAATACATGTGTTCACATGTATTTCCCCACACATATATATAAATATATACATGCCCCTTTATTCCTTTATAATTACGTACAAACCCAATATATATATATATATATATATTATAATGTCAACATCTTCCATCTATATATATATAGACTCACACCCTTCCGAAATTAATTAATTCGAAAAAAGAAAACTCGTCCAAAAATCATCCGAAACCGGTTAAAATAATTCCGGTCCTTACATATCCAAACCCTAATTTATATGTTCAATTAATATAATTGCATAACCATCAACTTTGTAATCACATAAAACAAAGGTGATTTTAGATTAGTCACAACAAAACCCTATTTAAGACAAGAATAGAATTCCATAGCAATTGAGTTGAATTGTTAAAATTAAATACAATAGTACAACTATTGTTTTACCCATAGTTATGAAATCATCATACATTAACTATAAATTCCTAATAAATAAATATTATCAAACCATGGATGCTTTGTTAGGGTTATATCAATCCCTTAGACGGTGGTCTAGACACTCATACTCTAGATTGAAGACTTGATCAACGATGACATTGTCATCTTAATGTCTTTTTTTCTCTAAAAAATTAGCTCAAAATTGCCCTTTAGTTCCTTCCCAGGCTCCTCTGTTGACCCACCTGAATTAGGGTTTTATTCTATATTGAAATAGAATGAGAGAGCCCAGCTTTCGGCTTAAGGGCGCACCTACTCCCTTAAAAGGCGCAGCTGAGCCCTTATTGCTGCAGGTATGTATTTGGACCTCAATTGGCCACAAATAGCCCAATTCTCGATTTCTATAATTAACTCATTTTCAGCCCACTTTTTCAGTCCAAATGACTTGGATTTCAATATAAATTTATCCAGTGGGTAACACTTCATCTTCTTACTATAAAAGCTTAATCAATGACAGAATTGCACTAATTTTCATTTAAATTAGATTTAAGTAACCAAAAAGCATATAAACTCAAAACTAATATTAATAACACTAAAGAAATATTATTAAGGTATTAGTATACAACTTTAAGAGTTTGAATGTGAAACATTCAATGCCTATCAGTGGGTTATCCCTAAATATAACACGTTGCTCACAAAGTCAAATCTGATTGCATTTCTTTTCTATGACTTCTAAATTGCGACGTAAAAACAATTCTCTATAATGGTGCGCCATGTATACTTTCTTCTAATAGGTAGCACCTCATTGAATTGTCTCCCCCTTTATCTTGAATTTTAGTCCAGTCTCACTATTTGAATGACTCACAAACTTGAGGTTTATTTCTTGAGTAGGCTATGTTGTAAGAAACTTATTCGTATTCACATGGCCACGTGTCACACTTCTAGCTTTCATTGCACATAAATTCATTGTGGTCAATTCCATTAAAATTCGCTGCATGTTACCTTTTCATTAAACCGTAGTTACTGAAAATATTGATATTAACAAATTGGTCCATGAAAATTAAGTTTTTAACTTTTGTTTTACACACAAAGTGATACCAACCATGTCTTTGCTCGCAACCTTTCCATCTTAACATGTACACACACATAAACACAAAGTTGTGAACAGATAATATCACTCCAATGGCCCACGTACGAATCCCTAGTACGAAGTGGATTGACTTAGATTATGGAATATGACGAAGTCGTCTTTGAATCTTTCCACAATATCATCAAGCACAAAGAAGACGTGAAGCACACGCTTGATTTGATACCGAGTGGGACTTGCTATGTCATTATTGGATACGTCATTGCGAACACTCGACTACTCATCACCTACTACAGCATATATAAAAATTGACTTCTACCAACACAAAATGTGTCGACATGTGAGGGAATAAATAATCAATCAACGGGGGTTGTCCCAACCTAAATTTTCCACGAAGAAACATTATCATACAGGACAAATGAAAATAATCGTTTTTAGTTTCATACTTTTTTATGCCAATTGTTGTCACAGCTGAGTACTCTATCAAACACAAATGAAAATTATCAATTATCTAATAGCCAAAATATGAAAAGACCATTTTCTCTTTCAATTATTTATTTTTTTACTTTCCCTCTACTTCAAGAAATAACAAATTGGTCATGCTGGTCACTAAAGATGATGGACATGAGAAACCTAATCATTTTTTATTTCCATTTAAGATCTTTTTACAGAAAAGAGAAATGATTAGTTGAAACTCGTTTCTCTTTTATTCAATTTCTTGAGAAATGTATAGCTCTCAAACAGAGACACTTAACTGTTTAATTTAATTAATTATTATTTTTTGGTTTAATAAAATATTAGAAAAAGAAACATATCGAAGCAAACTAATTAATTGAAGGAAAGTGTACAACGCAAGAATATACGGTGAAACTCATGTTGTCATGATAATGATGTAATACTCCATGCGTCACTCATATAACGTCCGCTATATATGTCGTAATCCAAAAAAACAACAAATAACAAAGACCCACTGCTACAAGTCCACTAGCTAATTAGTTTTACGTTATAAATTCCAATCCTAAACTTGACTTTGTTTGTACCATATATATATATATATATATACATATATATATATATATACATATATATATATATATCCCAGTATTATTAGCCTATCACTATCAGCAAGAAATAAATACTGGTCGGGGAAAGCTAATTAACAAGCTGACTCGGGCATGACTCATCCTTCAGTCAGGTCCAGCACATATATATAACTACTGCATTGGCCACCTCATCCTTGTGAGTAGTGTCTTTATGTCCCTCATCGTTCCGCGACTAAATAAACTGAAGAATATTAAGTACTTTTATAGAATTTACAAGTCAAGAGAGATTTAGAAAGAAATACAATTCGTTACCTCGTTATATTAGTTAATTCAAACCACCAATGTCCAGTGATATTTTCTTTTTCTTTTTTTTTTTTAAGTGAAAGATAGCATGTCCAAATCTTTTCAATGAAATTGTGAGAGTTATTCTTTGTATTTTTGTAATTAAAAAGAACATATTTATAATTTGTCAAAAGTGCTTTCTTGAAAAATTATGACAGCATTTGGTGGTACATCAGGTGAATCACATGTTAGAAGTGCTTTTTTATTTGTTTGAAAACATTACTGCATAAAGCACTTATAACATTAAGTTCAAAGTAATTTCCTTCTGTACATTAGGATAAATATACAAACAATAGTATTTTTTTTTCTCTTTATGAAAAATAGAAGTATTTAACTTTTCATGGAAAAAAGTCACCTAAAATTATGTTAAACTTAGTGTTTTTTCTTTCCTTTTTTTCCTTTCTATTTTTTTTATCCCGGCAAATAACACATCCTCTTGTTCTACATCAGTCAACTTTTCACTTTGAGAAGTTTAGGAGAAAACACCGCTCAACTGAAACTCTTGGTGATTATAGCTGACGTAGTTTGAAAAATTACAAATTTGAGCTTGAGCTACAAGTTTTATTGGAATTAAAATATCTACCATTTAAAAGCATTTTCTTAATTACCAAATACTTTAAAACCAATGCAAAAAAAGCTTGAGGTTGAAAATTGACATGTTTATCATTTTTTATAAATAAAATTTCAATTAATTTAAGAAAATAAAAAATATTAAAATGTTTTTTTTCCATTGAATAAAAATAATAAAATGTTGTTCTTAATACTTCAATGGTATTAGTTTCTATTAAACAAGAGAGACATGCATTTAAAAGACACATACAAGACTTAGGTGTTATTTGATGAAACTGAAAATTTTAAGAGATGAATTTGAAGTATTGAAATTTTTAAGTGATAATTAAAAAATATATATTTTATGATATCTTTTTGAATTTTCAGCATTCAATGATAAGTGATATCTCCATCACTTAAAATTTTATCCCATTTTAAGTGATACTTACCGTTTTCAGTGATAAAATTCATTTAATTGAATAAACGCTTAATATGTTTAGAATTAGTATTGAATTGAGTCATCAAACAGAACCTTAGTCCAATTTTCAAACTTCCATTCAATTGATTCTATATCTTAAATCATGTACAAAATCACTGAAATACTCCCTTCAAATTTCACGCATGAAGTGGCTAGTCTCACAGGAAAAACATAAGGGATACTTACAACTGATAGCAAACAAGTATAGAATACGAAGACAAAAGAAAATAATTTTAAATGCTGAAAGTAAAGTTTAACTGAGATAAAATAAATAACGTTAAATAAATATAATATTAGTCTGAGCAATACAACTTGAGAGTCTCGTACTTCAAGGACCCCATAATAAAAAATAACAAAAGTAAATATTGTTCTATAAAAGATCTAAGTCCCTACCCTGATGTCTGGTAAGGAATAGATGACTGCTCCGCTCAATGAACTCCACGCCTTAACCTCGAGGTGGAAACTCCTTGGGACCTGAAATATCAACAAAGTGGGTTAAACCCATGAGCAAGTTCCCTGTACTACAACCTAATTAGAGAACCGGTAAACATACCCTCTATATGAGGACCATAAAATATATATATATATATCTATACATACATACCCTTTCTCACCTAACTTACAGTTCCAAACTAGGACACATTTTCCTAAGTTTAATCCAAAGACAATACATACAAGCCCGAACCCTTATTAAGCACATACCTTACTAATATTTGACAATCCTGACATGCCTCTCTTATCTTCATATTATATATCTTATTAAGTACTTGACAATCCTCACATGCCCCGCCCTTATAACAATATATTGAATACCGTATTATGTAATTGGCAATCCTCACATGCCTCTCTTGCAACCCTATTAAATACCTAATTAGATATTGGCAATCCTCACATGCCTCCCATATAAACTTGTTAAATACCTTATTAGGTATGGGCAATCCATACATGCCTCTTATGATCCTTTAGAAGTTTAAATCTACTTAAACACATTAATAATCTAATGGAAGTCCAATAACCACAAGAAAATAACTTATGAACAATTAAATGAATATCCAATATACCATGTACAATTATGATTTCAAGGAACACAATTAAGGAAGAAATAACTAACAATGTAAAAGAGCAAAGCACATAATCAAGTCTACCATGTAACCTAATCATCAAGAGTATCTAAACCTAGTTCCAACTTAGGTTTTTGTGTATATTCTGTCCTTAAAAGTCTTATATTATTTTTTTTAAATTTTTCGTAATTTAAAAAAATATTTTCCATAACAAAAGAAAATAAAAATTCAATTTTGAAGCATGGTTTTTGTACTAATTCTACAAGGGGAACTCATAAATTTTCTGAAAATTTTTAGTATTTTTTAAAATATTTTTCCTAATTTTTTATATTTAAAAATGATTTTAAATTTTAAAAAAATATTAAAAATATTTCGGACTGGGCCCAATGGGTGGACCCGTCGAGTGGCACCTGTGGCGCTCGTGGACGTGTGGCTCCTGTTCCTCCTCCTCCTCCTTCTTTTTTGTTTTCTTTTCCTTCAACTAACTGTTGCACGCACCAACTATGATGCCGCCACTTCCAGGCCATTTTCTAGCCACCTCCGGCCACCAAAACTCACGTTTGAATATACCATTCCACTACCCTCAACCTAAGCTACGCATTGGTACCAAAATCAATAACAATCATCCCCTAAATCGAAAAGCCCCACTTTCAAGTTTTAGGGTTCTAAAATTTCAAACTTAAATTCCCGTCAAACCACCCAATGATTTATCACCAAACTTACAGGGACTATTCGGAAGAGTAAGATCAACAATTAAATCTGAACAAAAACCTTGAAAAACTAAGTTTACAATCAACCTAAATCTCATGTGTGTGTGTGTGTGCGTATATATATATATCTGCCTATATACTCATATATACTCGTATATGCATATCAAAATTTATACTATAAAACTATAAATTCGCAGATTAATTATGTTTAATCATACGAAAATTCTTTACATGAAATTAAGCAAAGATCTCAAATTATTAACCCTTATCATGCATAAACCTATATATATATATATATATATATATATATATACACACACACACACACACATATATGCATGAAATCAAACAATTTAATTAATTATCTATGTTTACACGTTAAAAGGGGAAGTGAAGAGATTGAACTTGCCTTGTGATTTTGAGAAAAATCACCTTTCCTCTCTTTTCTAGCGTCTATCGTTCTCTCTCAGCCTGTGCATAGAACCCTCTGTGTGTATAAACTTTTGAACCTAATTTCTTTTCTCTTATTTAATTTTCTTTCTAGAAAACTAAAAAATATAACTCCAAAATAATTAAACTAATAAATATAAAATATCTTGTCCACATATATATAAATATATATAAAGCCAGACCCAACATTCTAGCCCAACCTGCTAAAAATTTAAAATAAAAGAACATGTAGCCCAAAAATCCACCTATTTTTATTTAAAAATAAAAACTACATTTAAAAAAAATAATTCACACATAATTAAAATTAAATCAACACTTAGCAACAATTTAAACATCCATGTTAAACAAATAAAAGCAGACATCGACTAAATTAACTAAAATATTTAAATAATTAAAACCCAATTAAATAATAAAAAATCAAATTTAAATATCCTCAAATTACAAGGTATTACATTCTTTCCCTCTAAAAAGAGGAATTTCGTTCTCAAAATTCACCTCATACCGGAAATTTAAAGTTTTGGATATTTTGCCTTTATTTCATCCTCTCTTTTCGAAGTGGACTTCACCTCATTGTGGTGGATCCACTGAACATGAACTAAAGGAATAGTCTGGGAATGAAGGACCTGATTCCTACAGTCAAAAATACAGTAAAGTTGCTTCATATATGTTGCATCTGGTTGCAACTCAACATCCCCAACTTCAATGTGCTGATAGGTATCCTTATTCATAAGAAATTTTCGCAACATGGACACATGAAAAATATTACGCACGCTGTGCATTGTGTCTGGTAACGCCAATCTATACACTACTGCCCCAATCCTGTTAGTAATCATGAAATGACCCACAAAATAAGGCGACAACTTTCCATTTTTCCCAAATCACATTACTCCTTTCATGGTAGAAACCTTGAGTAAAACCTGATCCCCCACCTTGAATTCTAATGCTTAAGTTCTCCGGTCAGCATAACTCTTATGTCTACTCTGAGCAGTCTGCATACGGTCTCTAATAAGAGCGACTTTCTCGGATGTGTCCTTAATAAATTTAGGACCCAAAAATCTATTTTCTCTAACTTCTAACTAGCATATAGGCGACCTATATAGGCGCCCATATAGAGCCTCGAATGGTGCCATACCAATAGTCTTTTGAAAACTATTGTTATAAGCAAACTTAACGAGTGGCAAGTAACTCTCCTAATTACCTTTAAAGTCGAGGACACATGCTCGCAACATATCTTTCAAAATCTAATTAACCCTCTTAGTCTGCCCATCGGTCTGAGGGTGATAGGCTATATTGAGAAGCAGAGTTGTACCCATAACCTGCTAAAAACTCTCCCAAAACCTTAATACAAAATTTGGATCCCTATTCGATATAATGAACAAAGGCATGCCATGAAGCTTCATTATCTCTGCAATGTATAGCTTCGCGTATTACTCTAAGGTATAACTCGAGCGAACTGGCAAGAAATGAGCTGATTTTGTCAACCTGTCCACTATCACCCAAATAGCATTATGATTTCACTGTGAGATGGGAAGTCCCACAATGAAATCTATAAAAATGCTCTCCCATTTCCACTCCGATATAGGTAGTGGCTGCAAAGATCCCAGCGGTCTCTGGTGATCAATATTGATCATTTGACAAGTGCTACACTTAAAAACAAATATAATAATGTTCCTCTTCATGCCTGCCCACCAAAACTGGTGCTTCATGTCCTGGTACATTTTATCCCTGCCTAGGTGTACAGAGAACTAAGAAGTATAGGCCTCACTCATCACTGCGCTTCTTAGATCATCCTTGGAAGGAACCACTAACCTCCCTTTGTATCTCAATCCTTCATCTGTACCCACTATATAGAATGGTACTTCCCCAGATTTTAACTCAGCCACTTTTTCTACGAACTGCGGGTCAGTAAGCTGATCTATAATTACTCTACGAATGATAGTAGGTGTAACCACTACACATACTACAAAAGCATCAACTAAGGTATCAACGCTGCTCAAGTCATTCCAATTTGCTTTGAATAGAGCTAAAAGACTAGCATAGGGTCAGTAACTATGTGCATCAGCTACTACGTTCCCTTTCCCTAGGTGGTACTGGATGGAAAAATGATAATCTTTCATGAACTCTAACCACCTATATTGTCTCATATTTAGCTCCTTCTATGAGAACAAATACTGCAAACTCTTATGATCGCTAAACAATCTGAAGGTCTCACCCAAGAGGTAATGCCTTCAAATCCTCAAGGCAAAAACCATAGTTGCTAACTCTAGATCGTGAGTCAGATAATTAAGCTCGTGAGACTTAAGCTTACGTGAAGCATAGGATATCGACCTCTCCTCTTGCATCAACACATAACCCAAACCCTGCAATGATGCATCAGTATATACCAAGTACTCGACTCTGCTCTGAGGAGTAGCTAAGATACGTGCATTTGTTAACTTGCTCTTCAACTCATCAAATGCTGTCTGACAAGAATCATTCCAAACGAAAGGCACACCCATTTTAGTCAAATGGGTGAGCGAACCATCAATTATGGAAAACCCTTGAATGAATCTGCGATAATAACCAACTAACCCCAGAAACTATGAATCTTTGAGAGTGAGGTAGGCTGCCCCCACTCCAGAACCGCTGACACCTTACTTGGATCGACTGTTATCCCTATCTCAGATACTACGTGACCCAAGAACTTCACTTTTCTTTGCCAGAAATTACATTTCTTAAAATTTGCATACAATTGATGGTCTCTCAATGTCTGCAGAACAATACAGAGATGTTTGGCGTGATCCTCCTCTGACATAGAATAAACCAAAATGTCATCGATGAAGAGAATAACAAACTAATCTAAGTAGGCTCTAAACACTCTGTTCATCAGATCTATAAAGACAGTTGGGGCATTCGTCAACCCAAAAGGCATAACTCGAAACTCATAAGACCCATATCTGGTAAGGAAAGCTATCTTTGGTATATCTTGCTCCCTAACTCGAAGCTGATGATACCCGGATCTCAAATCTATCTTCAAAAAGTATATGGCACCCTTCAGCTGATCTAACAGATCATCAACCCTAGGCAACAGATACTTATTGTAGATTGTGACCTTATTTAATTCTTTGTAGTCAATACTAAGGCGAAGAGACCTATCCTTCTTTTTCACAAATAACATCGGTGCTCCCCATGGTAAAGTACTCATGCGAATAAATTTCTAACTGAGGAGTTGCTAAATTAGATTCTTAAACTCCCTCATTTCCACTGACGCCATTCTATATGGGGCCCTAGCAATAGGCCTAGTTCCTGGAGCTAAATCAATTACAAAGTCTATCTCACGACTCGGTGGTAACCCTGTGATCTCCTGAAACACATCCTGAAAGTCTTATACCATTGGAATAGAATCTAGAGAAATTGTAGTTCCCTCTGGAGACTAAAAACAAGTGAGTGCTAGCCCCTCCATTTGATTGTAGCATAGCAATCAAATATATCTCCTAACCCAGTATAGCAAAAACAATTGCATTATCATGGCAATTAACCTAAGCATGATAATATGATAACCAATCCGACCTGAGTATAACATCATAAGAATGCATGTCCAAGTCTAATAGGTTTGGCAGGAACTTGAGTCTGTCAATGTCTATAGGGACCTTACTACAGCATTCCCATAGAATAGTACTAACCCCCAATGGTGTAGCTATAGAAAGTGGAGAACTACACGGTTGAGTAAGCATACCAGATAGCCTAGTAAATGACTGAGACACAAAAGAATGAGATGCCCAAGTATCAAATAAAATATGACTGAGTTTACCATTGATTAGAAATATATCCTCAATCACCTAAGGAGCCTGCACATCATATGGCATGACGTTATAGACCCTCCCAAAGTGCATCTGCTGAGCAGGTTGCCCCGTGGGCGGTGGCAATGCTGGTAAAGCTGGACGATACTGAGCCTGAATCCATGGAACTTGTGGTACCAGCAAGGGTAGTTGTTGTCTCTATCCCTACTCACCAATCTATCCCTGATTGGTGTTAGGGAAATATCTAGCTGAATGCCCAAGCTCACCACACCCATAACAATGTCCTCTAAATACATTAGCGGGCCTCCTCAATTGACCTCCCTGTGACTAAACTGGACCTATTTGCGGTGCCCCATTCGGCCTCCTATGAGTAGAGGCTTCCCCTCTCTGAGCATCACCGGTAGCTTTGTGTATCTTCCACGGTTGCTACCCTAGGAAATTACCCCTATCAGACTGCCCCTTGATATTTCCATTTCTCTTCTCCATTGTCTGACTAGCAGAGTCCCTGTTATTTCACTTCTCTCCCTTCCCTTTCATGTAGTCCCTCATCAACTAATAGAGCTACAATCCATCATCAACCACCTGAGCATAAGTGCTATAAGTTGGACTACCTATAATAGGCAAAATCAAACCATTCACAAAACAGTTCATCTTCTTTTCTTCAGTGTTTACCTCCTCAGGTACAAACAACGATAAATTGGTGAACTCCTGCTTATATACTTGAACTGTCCTATCCCCCTGCTATAAGTACAGGAATTTCCCCTTTTTGGCTGCCTCACTACATATGGAAAGTACTTAGCATCAAAGCGAACCTGAAACTCTGGATGTGTTACAGTGGTCGGAGTCAGCCCCCACTATATTAAAAGTAGCTAGCATTTGTTTCTGCACTTCTGTGCACACGAACAGGTGAAGATGGCGTTCAATGTCTTCCCTCCACTTAACCTACATTCCAAAGTATGACACATTTTCCTAGGTCTAACATTGCATTTAGTGTAGGAGTACGTGATATGTATCAAGTTGATGCTAGGGAACATCTCATTGCAATCAAGCACATTATTTGTTATGCTAATATTACTTTGAATTATGGATTGCGTTATTCTATTGAATCTAACTCTAAAATTGCAAGCTACACTAATGCTAATTAGGCTGATAACAAAGATGATAGGAAAGTACTTTAGGTAGTTATTTTTATGTAGGTACTAATCTTGTTTCCTGGTACAACAAGAAACAAAATTATGTTTTTCTCTATCATATTGTGAGGTTGAATATATTGATGTTGGAAGTTGTTGCACACAATTGCTTTGGATGAAACAGATGCTACTGGATTATGGAATTGATCAAGGTACAATGTCTATCATTTTGTGATAACAATAGTATAATTAATAGCTTAAAGAATCTATTTTTTCATTCAAGGACAATATATAGTGACATTCGACATCATTTTATTTGGGAATTAGTTGAATAAAATGTCGTGTTTTTTGAGAAAGTGCATACTGATCAAAATTTGGTTAATATTCTCACAAAGCCTTTAGATGCTTCAAGGTTTCATCACCTTAGGAAGTCTATAGGCATTTATTGTCTTAACTAGATTGCATAGCATTGTCATAATTTGGATAGGAACTTCATATTTATCTTATAGGTCTAGATTATATATTTAACCTTGTTGTTTTAGGTTTTATTTTATTTTATTTTTTTTATTTTGTGAAGTCAAGAAAAACATATTAGGATTAGTATGTTGAACACAAGGAAGTTAATGATACATAGATTACATGTGTACGACATATTATGGCTATAAGTTGAAATTTTCAGTTTTGATTACTTATTTTGTTTAGTAGATGAATCATAATGAGTATATCTACTAAATTATTTTTATGTCAGTGTTTTGGTCGAAGATAGTGTGAATATGATAGAGCATTATCTTAGGAATTGAATTTTTAATATTGTACTAAAGACCAAAAAGAGTGATGAGTGAAAAAATGTGACAAATTGCATCAACAAGAAAATAAAATTTGAAAAAATATGTAAAAAAAATGTTGTTGAACATATTCTTAAGGAAAAGGTTAACTTCGTGATGTGTCTGAAGCTACCATGATAAAAGAATCTCCAATGAGAATTAAAATTAATAAAGTTGTGATAGGAAAAAGCTGGCTGCTTGTAAGAGTGAAAGCCACCGAAATATGTGTGCGAGGAAAAAAGAAGAGGAAAATTTGAAAGTATGTGCACATCTTAATTGTTTGATTTTTAAGTCACTATAATATCATTGAAATATTGTCTTAAAATCTTAACAATTGAAAAAGAAATGTTTGGCTTGTGAAAAATTATGGTTATTTTACTATACTTATAAGTATGTTAAACTAATTGATTAAGTTTTAGTTTTTATTTGTTATGTTTATATAGTCTTCTCAAGTCAATATTTTATGTTCTCTCCATATACAAGTTTTATATGCTTGCTTGCTTCCTCCTTAGTTTTTCTTATTTCTTTTAAATTCCTTGTCAATTTTTTACAAAAAGGAGGAGAGACTAGTGATCTTCAAGGGGATAATGTTGATAGTTCTAAAGAAGAGATGAGTTTGTGTGAGGGGGAGAGTTATATAAGCATGCGTCATTACATGTTATTTTTCTATGTTGCTTATATTTATTTTTCTTTATTAAGTTTTCACAAAGGTAGTTTGAGTGTTGTTTTGTAAAATATCGAGGTTCAACATATTTGTTGAATATATTTGTTCTTCATATTTGTCATAAGCTCAAGATTAGAGTGAAGTTACTGTCTTGCCTTGAAATTCGGACTGTCGGCACTCCCCCGGTCTAAGCTTGAATTCTAGATAGTGAGGTGTTATGAACGCCCAATTGTCACTCCACTACCCGGACAACCACGGCAAAATACACTTATCACCCTCGATTCCTACCCAGACCACTGAGATCATTACATACAACAGAAGTCTTTACCTTTATCAACACATCAATCCTTCACTGGATATACCACAATGATCAACAATTTAACTTATCATTTTATAATCAGCGGAAGCATTATCAAATTCATTAATTCCTCATTAGAATGTCACATGGATCAATCAATCAAAGTTGTGATCTCAAAATCTAGCGGAAGCATTCTTTATACCATTATTACAACGTAAACATGCATGCATAGGCAATTCAGGTCTACTATGTGAATCTTTTATTGGAAAATCAAAGTGCACTATTTGATTAATCGAAGTCCTCATTCGCTTAATCAAAGTTGAGGTTTCGATTGATCGATGTTTACGCTTGATCGAACTTGTATAGAAGGTACCATCGAAACACTCTAGAATTGATTATGTCTTTAATCGTAATTTTTTGATTGATGACTTGATCAATTGAAGCTCTTTGATTGACCGAAACAGAGTTTTCGATTAATCGAATGCCTTTGAACACAGTTTCCTACCAAAAATTTCTAAGTGTCCAATCTCATATTTTGGTCCCTATTCTCATAATACATAATCCTCATTAAACCAATTCATCAACATAACCATTCTCACAAGTTTATACATGCAAAAGTGAACCTAAATGAAGAATCATCATTTAAATTGTCAAGCATCTACCATGCTTAAAATCATAAGACAAACAATATATGTTCTCGAAACATAAATGGTCTTTACATTTTCACCACATGCATATAGTCGACAATCTGGACATGCATTCAAATAAAACATTTTAAGTCCTTAAATGAACTGATACCACTACATGCCAACTCACTATTGGGGAGACTCCATCACCTCCTTTTCATTTCCTTAAAAGAGTTAATACTCAAGGGATGAGTTATAACATGCTCAGTTAAAATGTCTAAAACACAATTTCGCAAGTTCCTTGAATATCACATAAACATACATTTACATGTAATCATGTTAAGCAAATATTCGTACAGCAAAACCATATCACAAGTAATGTATAATGCAACGTGATATGTATAACTCCCTCATACTTTCCACACATATATTGGATTCCGATTTTATGGGCCGCCCAATCAAACCTATTCGAGACTCCTTTACCGGTTTACCTCATCGTAGGACTCCGTTTTAGGGAGTATCCTATTCCATCTAATTGGAGCTCTTTTACCGGATCACTCCCATAAGAGTTCCCTTGACCGAATTACCTCGTCACTCGTCAAGAGGACTAAACCACCCAATTGAGCTCACCACCCTCACCATGTGTTTTTCAATGAATGAAGGTTAATTACATATGCTCATACTAAACGTGCACATACAATTCAAGCTAATGTAGCATTTAATTATCATACTTGCACAATTTTCAAATGAAAATCACATGCATTCACATTGAACATGTTTCACATCTTTCACATTTCATATAATCTATATTGACAATTAATCATGCTTTATACATTGCACATATCATATCACTCATATTGACAATTAAACATGCTTTCACATCCAAACATACTTTCAAGATAATTTATTAAGCATATAAGCATCACCTTCACAATTACACATGAATTCACATAATTATTTCACAATTCAACTTCAACATGCTTATATAATCATCTAACAAAATTATAACATGTAACTACATCATTTAACATAAATACTTCATTAAGTAGTATATAATCTAGCATGTTTTAACCTTGAAAGATATCTAATTATACCTACATAACCAATTGGTTGCTATGAACAACCAATATACTCACAAAAACTCTGAATTATATAGGTTAGGCATCCTTAACTCAATTTGGAAGAGCTTCCAAATAATTCTCCCAAATTTCTCACCAAAATCAAATTTCTCTAAATTCGATTCCGAATGGATCAAACTCGAGCCCACAATGCATAGACCAACTCTATCTTTTTCGGCACTTTCCAATTATCGCCCCAAGCCTCTCAAATTCAATGAAGAATGGAAGAAGATGATGTAGAGATAAATGTGTATCTATATTACTCTCACATGGCTAATGAAGAATGAGATAAATGAATTCAGCATTCTCCTCTTTGCTATTTATAGACCTAGTCCCTTTATTTACAAAAATGCCACTAGTCACTCAATAAACCTTTACTGGCTCCGTTTTCACTTCCTCTAACTCCTATGGACCTAAAATTGATTCCGTAGCACATCAAATATTTTATTTAAGTTACTCTCCAAATTTGGTATCATTTTGATAATTTTAAATTTTTTGGGCCCACAAGACCTACGTCCCAGACCCATCGACTCTAAAAATACATTTTTTGTCAAACGCTCCCAAAACTTTTTCGAATACTTATAAAGGTCCTTAAACATGTATTTTAATATTTAAAACACATTTATAATTATTTAAAGTATTAATATACTAATAAATGAAAATAAAAATAAAACTGGCCAAAAATGGTCACGGTTCTTACAAGTTATAGTTTGGTTCAACTATGTCTTTATATTTTTTACATATTGTAATTTATCTTTTTCTATTGCGGGATAAGTTACATATTGTCTAGGTGGTTTTGTCACAAAATTACAAAAGGGAGATTGTGAGATATATAATTTTAGTTGGCGAACTTCGGTGTCAAACCTTATTGATCGAGTTGTAATTTTTTTTTGATCTGGTGTTTCGATACCGTGAATTTGATGAGAAGATTACTTAGTACAGGTGTGTGAGTGAGGACACTATGTTTTGAAGTTTGGTGGGCTTAGGACTTAGAAATACACTTTAAACGAAATAGTGGATTGGTTTCTCTGGAGGCATCTGCCTCACCCCGTGGTTTTTCCCTTCCCAGATTTTCATCTAAAATTTTTAGTGTTATCTCTAACTTTCTTTACTTGTTTTATTTATTTTGTGATTGGTTTAGATGCATAATTGTTAATTGTTGTAGGTAATTAATCAATCATAAAAGTTAGGCAAGAAGACCAATTCACCCACACCATAGTCTAGTTTGATATTGATTAGAGCATGCATAAGCCTTCAAAAATCTCATATATTCATTTAGGATGAAACTGTCGACAAGTAGGATTGAACTTGTTAACTAACTAGTAAGCTGGAAGTTAAATTTGTCAACCAAATTTCATGAAAACTATCGGCAATCCAATGAGTTCCAAGCTTAAATTTGTCGACCATCATGAAGGAACTGTCAACAGTCCAAAGATAAATGTACACGATCTGAAAGTCTCAACCAATTTGCTTAACATGTGACCGTTCAGTAGCCTTGAATTTTTGGACTCAGACAAAAAATGCAACCAATAACCTAAAATTGTCGACCATTTTAACGGTTAGTTCAAATAATGGTTAGTTTATGTCTCAAATGGCTATATTTCTAAAAGGGTTATAAATACACAATCTCTTGGACATTTATGTGAAGAACTATCATTAAGCATATATATGTAAACATAATTCATTGGTAGGAACCACCATTGAGCCTTAAATTTGAAAATCAATCATTGTGGTTCATCATTGAAACCTTAGAGTTGAGTTTTCTCTTAAGTTCATCTATAACTCCAAAATCTTAAACTTGCAGTAACATATCTATCTTTTGAGAGATATCTATTGTGAGATGACAATGGCTACCAGGGGAGGTCATTGTCATTTTTAAAAGTACGAGGAAGGTCTATGTAATTTTCATAAATTAGAGGAAATGTTAATGTAATTTACTTTTATTGCCCTGTGCTGCATACCGACATAATAAAAATACTTTATATTATAATCTTATCTTTAGATTTGAGTATGTAAACAGACTAGTCTATCTATCAATGAGTAATTTTTGTAAGAAAAAACGGCAGGAGAGCAATCAAAAGTCCAAAAGAGCTGCCCAAATTCCACAAGATAACTTTGTTGTCAATGTGAACCTATTAATGTTCAAAATTATCTAATCTGGACTCCAATTATTATGTTAGTGATATTGAGGCTGAAATCTCATTGAAATTCAAAATTTTCGCTTAAACTTAAAGGAATCTCTCTCTCTCTCTCCCCGTCATGATCATAGACGCCTTGAGGTTGACGATTCAAATGATGTATTAGGTAATGTCAAGGATGGACCTCTCTTTCGTGCCAATTTCCTTGTGTACCAACCGTGGACCTAGACTCTCTCTCGCTCTCTCTCTCTTCTATATATGTCTCATCCCTGTTGCCTTTCCCCTCTCAATCACTTGACCAGCACAAGACTAATTTTATGAAAAATATAGTTTTACACTTGTCTAGACTTTTCTACTATATTGAATTCCGATTATGGATTCAACTAGGGTCGACACATCTCTCAACATAGACCTCAATCTTAGTCCCTTATTCAAGGTGGAAGAGATAACTCCGGTGAGTAGAATTTTTTTTTTTTTAAAAACACTCGTGTGTTTTCTTACTTTTATGCTTCCTTGAATTGGTAGACTCAACAAAAAATCGTCATTTCTTTTTAGAATCAGGAGAGGGACTTTCAAGGTCATGACTTAATTTGTGAAAGCACACCATCGATGAAAGAAAAGGTGAGTTGATGAGAATTAATTAATGATGGATGTTTGATTATATATATATACTCTTTGCTTTTCAAGTGACCATACTAAAATCATCTATAACTTTCTTTTTTTTTTGGGTAAATCAAATCATCTCTAACTTGATTTCATGTTTGAATGGTACTGCTCTTCTTTATTTTTAGAAACTAATTTTCAGAACACATTAGACTGGTTGAATGATCACTTCCTATTTTATGTTTTTCTGTATCTAAAACCCCGGACTGTCTTTAATCTATACTCACTTGCATTAATTAATTACTCCTATTATGTTGAATTCCTCTAAAAGTTTCATTTTAAATAAAACATGAACCTAGTTTCTATGCCTTAGGTAGGAAGTACACTAATTAATTGAAGTTTTTTCCCAATTAAAGAAGCCACTGAATTTTATTTTACCCAGATATATCATATTTACTCTCTCTCTCTCTCTCTCTCTCTGAATGTGTTAGAAGGACGTCTAATTCATTTACTTGCACAGACAAATTAAATATAATATAATTTGCGATTGCAGCAGCAGCAGCAGCCTGATGATGATGATTTGAGGGAAGAGCTAAATCGAATGAATACGGAGAACAAAAAGCTTAGAGAAATGTTAACCTTCATGTGCGACAATTACAGTGCTTTACGAAGCCGTTTAAACGAATTGATGATGCAAAAGAAGCCTGCAGGAAACGAACCTTTTAAATTAGGGAAGAGAAAAGCCACCGAGATGGCGGACAATTATTGTGTTGCACCAATTTGGGGAAACACCCAGCATGGAGGAGGTTCATGTAATAGACCAAAGGAAATCAAGACAAAAGTTTCAAACGTTCGTGTTCAAACAGACCCATCAGATGCCAGCCTTGTAAGATTTTTTTCACACTCACAACCAATATTGTTCCAACACTCAACCTTTTTTAAGAGAAAAGATTGGATAATCAAGGCTAATGCCCATTCGTAGCCTTTCGTTGAAAGACCTCCCATCCTAAGCATGTTGAACCAATATCTATATATATATATATATATATATATATATATATAGCAACACACAAAAACAAATAATAATAATAATAATAATAATATATATATATATATATAGCAACACACAAAAACAAATAATAATAATAAAATATATACACACGCACGCACGCACGCTCTAAGTGTGGTTGCACTCCAACTTGGTTTAGCTTTTAATAAAATGAGCATGCATATTGACAAAGTGCATATATTTTTTATTACAAGCTTATTGATTAAACAGGTAATAATCAAGTGACTTAATAAATATTCAATTATTGATTTGGATTGATTGACATTTATACGTCCATATCCAATTGTGTGTAGATAGATATTTCGTATAATTAGCACGAGTGTTGTGAGTTGAGGTAACACAAGATTTAAAGATAATACATGGTTCAATCATTCTCGAGTTAGAGTGGAATCATACTTATAAAGTGAAATTAAGTTATGAGTAATGGGTTATTGAAAATTAAGATCATGAGATGACCGGGACCAATTTATAATACATTGGAGTCAATAAGAGTTTGGGTCTTTAAATAAGATTCCCATTTCTAGCTGAGTGGGTCCTTCTAAAACTAACTGGGTTGTTAAATATGAATTGATTTAATGTGCCCGCACATTTATAACTTAATTACATGTTAAGAGCACATATTTATTGAATATTTTATTCTGTAATATATTTTAATATATATACTTGTGTGTTTTGCTTTTTATTTTGGCAGGTAGTAAAAGATGGATATCAGTGGAGAAAATATGGGCAGAAGGTTACTAAAGATAACCCATCTCCTAGAGCTTATTATAGATGTTCTTTTGCCCCAAGCTGTCCGGTAAAGAAGAAGGTGAGCTAAAGCCAACGCTTCTCTCTCTAGAAATTAATCTCGGCGTCTCTCTTTTAGATAGCACTATTACTCTTGATTAATGATCCGTATTTAAGTATAAGAATATTTAATTGATTTGTACGTTTTGGTGATGACTTCATTTTTTGTATATATAGGTGCAAAGAAGTTTTGAAAATCCTTCTGTTTTAGAAGCTACTTATGAAGGAGAACATAACCACCTTCACCCTCATGAAACCGAGGTGTCATTGGGCTTGAACCAAGGTGTAAATCCTGGTCTGATAATCACTTCTTCAACCCCAACTGTAACTGCTGATTTGATCAAACCTCAACTGTGTAGCAGCAATACAAGAAAGTCCATCACAGAAGTTGAAGCACAGACAACATTTCAACAACAGTTTTTAATTGAACAAATGGCTTCTTCCTTAACGAGAAATACCAGTTTCACAGCAGCACTAGTGGCAGCCCTTACAGGACGCATTTTAGACCAGGATCATCTGATGGAAAGATGGTGAAAAACAATTGCAAAAACTCCCCTAGTATGCTTAGTTTTTGTTTGTATTGCTCATTTGGAGAATAGGAAGTACTGACAACTGATGTGAATGGGTTTGGGTAAGTAATGAAGACTTTTATGTTTTATCAAACCCCCCACTCTTTAGTTTCCATTAATCCCTTGAGCACTACATGAGATCTAAAAGCATAAATGAAAGAAAAAAAACAGGAGGCCCAACAAAATACCTGCATGATTCCTAACCACCAAGCCGCCTCCTGCAACACTAGAATTACCCAAAAAAAAAAAAAAGGCAGCATCACAATTCATCTTCACAATCAGGAACACTATCAATAGGGAGTCAGTCCACTATTGCTGAACGAACAAAACACTTGATGATAATGATGACTTATACTCCCCGACTTTAGTTACCATACTTGATGGAAAAGGATATATTTTTTTTATTAATTGTAGAAGCGTGTCGAGATGAATCAACAAATTGGTCGAACCCTTGAGCTAAACCAAAGTTAAACCCCAAAAGGAAGGAGGTAACATTGAATAACTCAAAATTCATTTAATCATGTCAAACAATGTTTTCTTTCTTCTTTCTGCTACACCATGCTGCTGAAGGCAATCCGGTGCAAACAATTAACTAACAATACCCTTAGGAACCATGTGGTCCTTAAACTGTCCAAAGAAATACTCCCATCCACGGTCTAATCGTAGAGTTTTGATGTGTTTATCTAATTTTTGTGCCACTTTCACCTGATACTCTCGAAACTTTCCAATAGCTTCAGACTTGTGGTGCATTATATAACCATGTCCAAACATGAAGTAGTAATCAGTAAAAGTAGTGAAATACTCATACCCTCCTAGTTAAAGGTCCACATACATCAATCAGTATGTATTAACTCCAATGGTTCTTTGGCACTATATCATTTGGCTGAAAACGGCCTTTTGGTCATTTTGCCCTCAATAAAGGATTTATAAGTTGGTATAAGCACCTCTGCCTTAATAGGTATTAAACCTTCTTTAATTAGCTTTTGAATCCTATTTTGATTAATATGACACAATCTAATATACCAAAGATAAATTGAGTCAGAAGAAACACATTTCCTCTTGACATTTAGATTATTAGTTGCTACATTCAACTCATTATCATGCAAAACATAAGAACTAGGATTTAATAAATAGAGATCATCCACCAATGCACAAGTAACAATAATATGTCCATCCAATTTAATTGAAAAAAAATTTCCAAATGTAAAATTATAGTTTTCAGAAACAAGACTTGAGACAAAAATCTAATTTCTCTTAACTTCTAGTGCATAAAGACAGTCATTTAAGATCAGGCTTCTCCCACACTCTAATTGTAGAATAACGACTCCAATATCCAGAACAACAACTTTAGCTTTTAACCCTAGGCATAAATATGTCTCTCCTTCACTGAGTCCTCAGGACTCTTGGAATCTTTGCAAAGCATTGCAAACATAATTAGTGGCTACCGAAACTACACACCAGGATTCTGTTGATCCAGCCACGTAACATGCCTTAATGACAAACATACCTTTGTCGTTGTTATTTTTGGGAAGTATCTTGGGGCAGTTATTTTTCCAATGGCCCTTCTCACTAAACTCAAAACAAGCTCCCTTAAAGCCTGGTTTAACCACCTTCTTTCCCTTCTGACCTACCCTATTTGGGAATGGCTCCCTATTTGCCCCTTTGGTTTTTATGGGTCACTCCCCAATATCCGTCTCCCGGAAGCCAAGGGTGATTAGGTTACACGTCATCACCTCACATCAATAATCCCACTGTGATACTATATTTTGAAACCAAGTTGTCACGCCCAAGTTTTTGGAATCACCGGAGGAACGGTCTCTAACCCCGGATCCCGAGGGTGATTCCGTCCATTAAACGTTAATGAAAAACCTCAACTTTTAAATCAATGCGGAAGCGAAATTACCTACATACGTTTACCTATGTATGACTCAACATCAATCACCTACCATGAGCCCCACATGTGGCCATACATGCTCCTCCAAACGCATCTCAAACCCTAAGTCTAGCCATACAGTACGATACATCATAATGCTAGTTTTGATGCATCAAAATTTATGATGTATTGCAGATGTTGTGAAACATCTTGCAAAAAGTTTTATTTTTTCAACACAAATTTCTAATCCAATTACGATACATCTTGATATTCATTTCGATGCATCGTAATGTACGATGCATCAATAATGTTATGTAACATCTTGTGAAAAGTTCTATTTTCAACCCTCAATTCTTAACCTTTTACGATGCATAGCCAATGAAACTACGATGCATCGTAATAGGGGATTACGATGCATCGTAATCACTGGAACTACACTATTGCAAAATCTCCAAGTGATTACAACCTACACAATCCTTATCCAATTCTCAATCTACAACATACATATATTCTCTATAAGATGAAAAATATAAAAATGCTCCAAGACATATTCTACATGATCCACAAAATTTACATCTCTAAGTGATCACATCCATAACACATACATATGAGACTTCAAAATTATATTTCATACATTCATTATTCAAATTTTGTACACATGCCACATATGAAGATTACATATAAGGTTCAAAAGCATAAAGATCCTCCAAATGGAAAGATAATATTTTCTAAATAATCAACATGCCACAAACTGGCATAGACATCTACATACATATCCAAAATGAACATCTCCAAAAGGAACATCAAAATTCACTAAGCCTCGTCCTCCACCAGTGCTCTATCTGAAAAGTTTTGGAGGAAGGGGGTGAGTATACAACTATGCCAAGTAGGAATGATCCACCCGACTCAACATTGACTCAGGCAGCCATGTATGAATGCACAATAAATCTCTATATGACTATATGGCATACTTCAATGATTTTCATGCTCAAAACATACATATTTTTAAAATCATATGTGATGTCTTATGTTTCCACTACACATAAGCAATTCAAATGTAATCACATTCACAAAGAATTCAACACTACGACTTCAACTAGGGACTTCTGCTTATCACAATTCTATAGTAAGGGTCTTTTCAAAACCACATACTCTACTTATGCTTTACGACTTGCTAACCAAAACGACATTCGCTTGGCCAAGTTTTGGGCCTTGCACCCTAGGGCTCTAGGCCCTTCTTAATTCTCATACATGCCACAAAAACCCCAAATTGCCACAAATGCACATTTATAACATAAATACACAAAATCTAAATTATCACCAAATTCCCTCAATGCATGATGTATATCAAGTCTATATATATCAATTTCAACTCAAGCTTATCACAATGCAATTTCACTCATATCATGGAAATCACAAACAATGCATTTTAAGAAATCTCTTTTTATGCATTTATTCCACACATGAGGTCAATTCTCACAATTTCTTCTCAAATGAACACAAACTCACACAATGCATTCATAAACATCATTAACCCATACATAATATATAAATTCTATCTTGGACATGCTAGACATAAAATTTTATAGAAAGGTTTCATGTCACAAGTATGACTTATAGAATCAAAATAAAGAAGAAATTAACACCCTACCTCAAATCTCAAGTGTTGAAGCTAAGATCCAAAATTCCAGCTCTTTCAACTTCACCGAAAATGAATTTTGTTTGGTCCAATACCTATCGAGATTTAATTTTTTTTCAATTTTTTTTCTTAAATAGGAATTTAAATGTTTTGCATATGTTTTAAATATGATTTACATATTTGGGGACTAGTTTAGACGTCCGGAGAGTTTTGTGAACCATTCGGCTCATTTCAAAATTTTGGGTCATTGGGACCTAGGACAAGGGTCGGGTTAGCCCGAGAATTTGGATATTTTTTCAAAAATTTTTATTTTTGGCTATAGATCAATTAGAATATTTGGAGAGACGTAAAAGTGATTTTGAGTCCATAGCTTCTTTCGGATTCAAAAATGAAGTTCGGGAAGGTACGTTAAGTAACTTGGGGCGTTTTGGTCTTTTTACACAATAGAGCTTATAAGTATCTAGGAAATAGATATTTACAGCTCATTTGTCCCTCTAAAAGTAGTAACTCTCTCCTCTCTCTTCCCTCTTGAGTTCTCTACCTTCTCTCTAAGATTTGAAGGCCTTAAGGTTTGATTTGAAAGACACCGAAGAAGAGAAGTGTGTTCTATGCGACAAAGGCTTCACTTAGAACTGAGCAAAGTCATGGTTAGACAAATTTGGTGTTTGTGAAAGTGTGGAATAGCTTGACACTATAGATATTGAGGTAAGGGGTGTGTGTTGTGTCTTCTAAATTCAAGTTTAATTTCATTTCTTGTGTATAAAATGAATGATTTTTGTATCAAATATGATATATAGAATTCTAGGCTAAATTCTTGTTCTATATTAATGTATATATATGTTTCTCTTGCGAGAAATTACTGGGTTATGCTTTGCAACGCATGAATTGCTTATATGTGTAAAATGGGGTATGTGATCTATATAGGGATTTTGGGGGAAAATGATGAAAACCTAGATTTAGTGGTTAAATATATGTGTATGTCTTATGACTTTTTCTTGACATGCTAGAATTGAACTAGGACATGTAATGGGTGCAATGCATCAACATTTGTGAGGCTAAGTGAGTTTGGGAATTTTGAAAATTTCTAAAAAAATTTATTTTTGGCTACGGACCAAATGAAATGTTTAGAGTGTTAAGAAAGTGATTTCAAGACCAACGGAGTTTTCAAAATCAAAACAGAGGTCGGGAGGGTACGTTAAATGGCTCGGGGGAAAAACAGTCATTTTGCATTCCAAGGAGTGAGATAAATATCAAAGGGATCTGGGATATTTCATTTTACAGATCCCCTTCTCTCTCTAACTCCTCCAGTTCATCTCTCTCCCTTCTCTCTATATTTCGGACTAGTTAGGGTGTGATTTCGAAGTTCCTGAAAAAGGAAAGTGCATAAGTTGAACCGAATTTGTAAAGTTGAAAAGGCTGGAATTTTTGAAAGTTGGATTCCAAGCTTGAAATTCGAGGTAGGGGTGTGAAATTCTTCCTTACATTAATTCTATAAGTCCCTTAGTTGTGACATGAAAGATAGTTTGAGATTTCTTGAGTTTAGGGTTTCGTATATGTGTGTATATATCTGAAAATGTGATTTATGCATATGTATATACCTAACATGCTAGTTAGGGCTTATATACATTGCATATGTGAAAATGAGACCATGAATGCTCTTTGATGAAATTGTGTTCCTTTGATGAAAATGTGAAATTCTGAGTTTCTATTTAGAATTGTGCATGAAAGATATGATTTTCTTGAAAAATGCATAAGCATGATGATTTTCATGAGATGAGTGGAATGACATTATGACAAGCTTGAGTTGAGGAAGAAAATGCATTGATTTAATGAAATACATTGCATTGTGTGGGATATATGCATTTATGTGATAACATGCACTATGTGAAAAGTGAGGCTTTAAGACCTAAAACTTGGCCAAGCGGATGGCGCATCCGTTGGAATAGTAAACCAAGAAGCATAAGCAGAGTTTAGGTGCCAAAGAGACCCTTACTATTGGAGTGATAAGCTAGTCCCCATTGAATTGATTTCCGGAGCTATGTGGTGTGAGTTATATATAGCTTGAAATGTGAAGTATCACGCATGATTTATAAAACATGATTATTTATGGGTAAAAAACATAAATAATTGTCATATAAATTTGTAATGATTTCATATGCATTCATGTATGGATCCCGAGTTAGGGTAGACATGGATAGATCATTCTTACTGAGCAACCGTGATGCTCACCCCCTATTTTCAAAATATTTTCAGATAAAGCACCAATGGAGGATGAGGCATGATTGGTTGATGGACTTTAAAGTTCTTTTTGAGTTTTAACCTTTTGAGATGTAGATAGATGTCTATGCTGGCTTGTGACATGTGGACTAGATTGAAAGCATTGTATTTACATTTGATTCATGTTGGTACACTTTAGTTTCAAAGGTAATGAACATATATGGATCATATGTGACTTTTGGGGTATGAATGGATAAATGTTGATTTTGTTTCCACTATATATAGTCCTTGGATATGAATGCTTGGGGTGTGATTGATCATAAGTATGATTCAATGCTTGTGAATAATGTAGGTTCCTTTTTTGCATGATTTTAGAGTTGTATGAAATGATTATGATAGTAGAAGGGACTTAGAAAGCCAAAAATGGCCAATTGCATAGTTGTAGGATTTGGGCATTTCAATAAATCGAAATGCCCACTTCGATACATCAAAATGCCCACTTCGATGCATCGAAAAACCTACAGGATTTTGAGAAACCAAAAGTCCTAAGAGTGGTTTTTATGCAATACTTGTGCGATGCATCAAACATTTCGATGCATCGAAATCATCATTTCGATGTATCGAAATCACTATTCACAGCATGTTCTGAAATTTACCAAAACTTCAATCGGGCATAACTTCTTTGTTTTAAATCAAAACTAGGTGTGATTTTTTTTAAAATTGAGTATTTTTGAATCATCTAACCAATGGTGAGGGTATTAGTTTCAAGTTCCAATCACACGAGGAGTTGAGTTCTACAATTGAGGGGTTATGTAAGTGTGGCTTAATGTGGGGCTCATGAGATTAGTTGTAGTTGAGGTTGAGTTAGCACATCCATGTGCAAGAAAAGAGTTAGCTTTAATAGTATTTGAGAGTGATAAGAGTTCATTAGGGATTAACAGATGATAAGCACAAGTCACCTTTGGTTTTCAGAGAATGAAAATCGGAGCGTGACAGTGGGGGTGTGTCTCAGAGGTGGCTCATGGGAAAGTCATCAGGGAACATATCCCTGGGGTTTGAAAACCTCAAACTTGCATAACATGGGTGGTAACCGCATAGGTTAGTAGCCCATAATAACCATGAACTTTAGATATGGGGCTTTGGCACATATCTAGTGTGTGTGTGTGAGTGTGCACCAAATCCAATAGTGTTTGAGTCTTATGTGTAATTTAGGTGATTTACGTGACTTTTGTGGATTTTAATCCAATTTTGGTTATGTCATATGTCATAAATATAATGGAATGTGCCTTAATGCATGATTTGTAGTTATGTGGTTGCCAAGTTACATTTGATGTCTATGCCACGAGTTGAATGAAAAATGTGAGTTTTGACTAGAAAGCTAGGAAGCATGAAACGTAGTCGTTGAAGCAGTTTTTGGTATTTATGCATTGAATATGAAATGTGGACTTGAATAGATTGCATGACATGTTAATCTTGAGTTATTGAAATTGCTCATCCCCTTACACTAACACTTTCAGGACATGGCAAGGAAGTGGTTGAGGATGCACAACCGTGAGTTAAAAATAGAGTATAAGAACTCTACCTTTTTGGATGCTTTTTGGGCTAAAACTTGTATATAAGTGTCTATGCCAGTTTGTGGCATGTGGACTAGGTTAGAAGTAAGGTTGATACATTTAGATTATGGTTTTGTAATGGAACTTCAAGGTTCCTTTTATGCATATTAAGTTTATAACTTTTGAGGCTTGTATAAGAATGTGTGTTTTGAAGCATGTGTATGGAATGCATTGGATTTTATATTTTAACCTTCAAATGTATGTTGTGGAGTATAATTTTGATGATTATCATGTGATGGATGATTGAGATGATATATGTTGATTCTAGGTTGTTAGAATGAATTTTGGACCAAGATGGACAAATTGAGGAATTTCAAAAAATTTAGCTGAAGGTCATTTTGATTATGTGAAATGCCTATTTCGCACGATCGAAATACGTCGATTATGCGAGAGCATGATTTCGATCATGTGAAGATTTCAATTGTGCGAAAGTGTCGTTTCGATCATGTGAGAAATTGTAAGGTTTTGAGTGTTAAAAATCTAGAGAGTTTTTAATTGTAGTTCACAAGCACTTCACATAATCAAAATTTCAATCGTGCAAAGATGGGATTTCGATTAATTGAAATACCCATTTCGATTGTGCAAAAAGTTGTAGACAACAGGTATTGTTGTACATGCACTACCATGTGTGGGGCTTTAGTTAGGGATTGATGTTGAATCATACATAGGTACATGTATGCACGTAATTAAGCGTCTATAGTGGGTTAGAAGTTGAGGGAATTGGATTGGGAATCGGATTGTCATAGACATGGTATCAGAGCATGTGGATGATGAAATATGGTACGGAATGGATTGTTCACCTCCATTTCCTATACGGACTTCGGTATCGGGATTTGGGGCGTGATAGACATGGTATCAGAGTATGATATCAAAGAGTAATTGTGATTAGGAGTGTGGGTTTATGACTTAATCACCCTTGGTTTTTGGTAGTCAAAAATCAGGGCTTGACAACATGGTATTAGAGCATGGGGTTCGAAAACCTAAGGACGAAGGGTGAGGGTCCGATCAACGTGTTAGTCAGAATTGTTTGTTGACATGTAGTTTATTAGAGCCACTCGATTGGAATACCTAGGGACGACGGGTAACGGTTGAGGATTTGATAATTTTTGGATTGCTATTAGAGCACTAGGGTGGAATACTTAGGGAGGAATGTCAGTATTAGGTCAAAATGCCCAAGGACGTGGGGTTAGGGTTAGGTTTAGGTGACTCTTACATATTGTATATTTTAAATTGCGTTAAAAGCAATGACATGATTCTGTAAAGTGAGTAGCATTGATTAATTGACATATGTATGTGATTAATCTTTGATTGAAATTGTTTATTAGAATCATACCACCAAGAAGATGACATAGTAGGGGTGTGGATCCACCTCCACCACCACTACCATTGATTGATGGAGTGCAGTTGGTTAAAGAGATGACTGGTGCTATCCAATTTTTGGCAAGGACCGCCAATGAAGGTCCATAGAATCTAGCACAGAGAGGTGGGAATAGGGCATTGAAAGCTCTTGAGACTCTTCTATGTTTGATGGGAGATCAAATCCTGTGGTGGTGGAAGATTGGTTGGAATAGATATCCAAAGCATTTGATGTGCTTAGGATAGAGTTAGACGATTTGAGGATGTCAATGATTCCGATTCAGTTGACAAGAGCAGCAGACTTATGGTGGAAATCCATGACTCATACTCATGAAATGAGGAAAAAGGAGTGGGAAACTTTTAGAAAGTTATTTCTGGAGAAGTATTTTCTAGACACGGTTAAAGAAGGAAGGCAAATGGCAGTTGGCCTATCCTCGGAATGCTAAGCACCTGAGAAATACTATCAGTAAGACTTTTTTTTAGGTTTGCATTTTTATTTTCCAGTTGAAGCTTAGTTTGGTATCGAACCTAAGAGCGAGAGCTCTGAGTTTTTTTTTTTCTCAAATAAACTCGATTATTTTTAGAGTATTAATAAAAGTCCTGTTTATTTCAAGATGTGTTGTCATAATTGAAAACCAAAAGTGAGAAAACAATCCCACGGGGGCACACCTCTTCAAAGGGCCTTTAATGAAAAAGGCAAAATGAATTAATTTTGAGAATATAGTTAAACAACCCCATAGGGGCAAACCTCTTCAAAGGGCCTTTAATGAAAAAGGCGAGATGAGTTAGTTTTGAGAACATTGTTCAACAACCCCACAGGGGCACACCTCTTTAGTGGACCTTTAATGAAAAAGGTGGGATGAATTAATTCTGAGAACATTGTCAAAATAACCCAACATGGGCACAACTCTTCAAAGGGCCTTTAATGAAAAAGGCGGGATGAATTAATTCTGAGAACATTGTTAAACAACCCCATAGGGGCACACCTCTTTAGAGGGCCTTTAATGGAAAAGGCAGGATGAATTAATTTCAAGAACATTGTTAAATAACCCCACTGCAACACACCTCTTCAGAGGGCCTTTAATGAAAAAGGCGAAATAAATTAATTCTGATAACATTGTCAATCAACCCACGAGGGCACACCTCTTTAGGATGAATTCTACCAAATGGCAAGGTAAATCCATCACATAAGATCTTTTGCAGGGTTGCACCATGAAGATTCTTTAATAAAACATCTTAAACCAAAGGACATCTCAATGTAGAAAAATGATAGTTTGTCATTAATAAAGCAGAAGATTACAAGGTCGTAGGCTAAGGGCGCTATAAAAGAAAAGCATTACAATGTAAGAAAGAAAGAAAAGGAATCAAGAGTCGGGCTCCTCATCCACACCCAGCTGAAAATGGGAAAAGTCCATCCCTAGCCATTTACCCTACGCCACTTCACAAAAATATTCAAAGCCTTCAATGTACGACTGGTTGTAGATCCTGTCAAACTTTGGTGAATCCTTAAACTGCTCAACTGCCACCGCTTTGATCCCTGGTAGTCCAGCATTCAATCTAGCCAGTTTCTCCCAGTCATGGTAAAGCTGGGAGTTGAGGACATCAAGCTCCCCTACATGAGCAGCATAGGAAGAGCGCAAAGAGTCTACCTCCGAGTTCAGCATTGAGCACTCAGGGTTAAAAGAGGCCTTCTGCTTCTCAAGCTCAACTTTTATCCGTAGGAGGCAGTTAGAGATGGAATGGGCGAACGTCATGCCCTATTAACAACATTGAAATATGCATAAGTATATGGCATGAAGTGTGACTTTAGTAAAATAAAGGAAGAAGAGGAGGAAACCTTGGCCATATTGGCTATGAGATGTCCGGTAGATATAGCAATCCCAAGTGCATCTCCCTACTCAAGATCATTCTAAAGAACGAACTGTCAGGCCCTGGAAACGGTGTACCCTGGCTTAAATAACATTGACCCAGTACTGCTGGCACACAAGAAAGACACCTGGGAGCTACCACTTCCAATTAGTTGAGTTGGAGGCACCCTAATGAACTTAGGTCCGGAATGTTGCTGCTTAGTGGAGTAGCCAACACCCTAAAAGAGTTTGGCTCGGGAATGCTCCTAGGGCAAGGGTGACAGTAGAAGGAGAGTTCCCAATAGAAGGGATAGATGACAAACCCCGTGTCTAAGAACCACGAGCCTTCATGGCCTTTTTTGTGCAGAAGGTGAAGAAGTAGACGTGATATCTTTGCTATTCACTTGCATAAGAAGTTCCTTGTCAGGCCTCCTCTGTGAAGGCTCTATAGATTTTTACACTCGCTTGACTTCGTATGTGGCACTAGTTGACGTTCTTCATAAAAGTGTAGCGAGAAAGAAATTAATTTACAAACAATGAAGGTTTGTTTCCATAAGCCTTCTAAAGGACAAGGGAAGCCATAATTATGTACTAAGAATTTGGCATGAGTTGAGAAGGACAAAGGTTGACCATCTGGAGCTGATCCTTTATAAAGTTTGGGACAGAGAACCAAAGGCCACAGGTAAAAGCACCTCGTAGAAGCACGTCTCCCCCAGAGAAATAGAATAAACCTTTTTAACTTTAGAAGGGGCAGACAAGTAACTCATCCACTTCCGAGTCCATCATAGTAGACGCAAGGTCCTAACACTCAAAATAATCTGCCATGAAGAAATAAATGAACTCGAGAGCATCGTAGAGGGGAGAGTAAGGAGCAAAAGGCTCCAAGTCTAGCTTCTGGAAGTTGTGCTGAAGCAAATAAAGGCAACGACACAAAGAATAACATTCCAATTGCAAATGGCTAGACCCCAACGTTCAAAATGCAATGTTCATAAAGTTAACGGTCAAGAAAATAGCAAAAAAAGTAGACCGAACAGTGAAGACCCTTCCCTAAAAATCGGACAAGGCTAACCCTTAGAAACTGACAAAGGCCAGCTAAGGCGCCTAGAGACCGACAACCAAGGCCGACCAGAGCAAGTCTTTAAAAGGGTAGGCACATCCAGTCTTTAGAGGCATCTAAAGATCGTGAGTTCGAGGCCCACTAACCAGTTGGGGTGAAATCCAGGATCCAAGGTGGTGGTTCAAAAAAATTTTGTGGCCAAGGGTCCGTTTACGGCCTAACGGGCTAATTAAAGTGCTTCTGAGGTTCAACAAGTAGCCCTCATGAATAGAGGGCATCTGATAGGGTATTTGACTCCAATTATAAGTCTAGTGACGTAGGCGATGTTAATTTGCATGACGTCAGTGAGAGGTGATAAGTGTTCAATGATGCGCATTTAAACCTTCTTAATTGCATATGTTGATTCCATATTTATGTTTACCTAGCTCTTTTTATACTATTTTTGTATTTTTGTTGAATTTTAGGTTTTGTCCCAAAAAGGCCGATGTTTTTGACCAAATGTAGTGGAAGTGAAGGAATCAAGAAATTGGAGAAGGCATTTCGCATAATCGAAATGCTGATTTCGCACAATCGAAATCTCGATTGTGTGAAACAGCCATTTCGTATGATCAAACTCTCGATTGTGCGAAACCACAATTTCGCATAATCGAGATTCTGTAGACTGCAAATTGGCCACTTGCCCAGTTGTCCACTTGTCTTGCCACTTGCCTCCAAGGATGACTTTGCACGTCCTTTTGGAGGATTTTTTGACTTCGAAGAGACATATGAAGGAAACATATATATATTATGTGGATTTTATAGATATATAGGCATGGTGGGACCAAAGGACACTTGGTGATAGACATATATGCATGTTTTGAACAAAAGAAAAATATACCAACTTTCGGGAGGGAGAAGAAGATCTAAACCAGACCCTTTGGAGCTTCATATCTCTGTCCATGGAGGATTGCAAGTCTCCTATGTTCAACTAACTTTCCATCTAGGGTGTGGGTAAAACCCCTAGCCATGTAACTTGTTCATTTTGTAGCAACTTTAGGATTTATATTACAACTTTGATATTTATATTTATATATTGATTACTTAGCCTAGTGTTTTGTATAACATTTCTGAACTTCTTTAATATATTCATTTGATGTCATTTCTTCCTCTTGTCTTAGAGTAGTAATATTTCATTTTGAATGCTCAACATTTATAACTTTCACAAAAAGTGTAAATGATGGCTTTGTAATGATTTTTAATGGAATGTGATATTTCTTGCTTATATAGCCCATGCCAAAATAGGGTAGTTTGGATGCACTTAAGTACATTTAGAAAGTAGGATAAGTAGATAGGTTAAAGGACTACGCTTCTTGAACATGGGCTATGTTTAGTTAGAAATCATGTTTATCTTTTGATATGTCATTGTAGGTCACAAGCCTAATGACATTGTGTTGCATATAATTCTAGAAATTCCCATTTACTACATACTTGGACATGTTAAATGGTTAGAGTTGGAAACCACCCCTAGCTCTCTCAACTTTACAAAATCTTTATTTTTAATGCTTTTACATTTTACGAAATAGTTTTAAATCAAAACTAAAAATTATGTTTTTAGGATTAAATTGGAAGTACTCTCTCAACATTGCAATTCAACCACATAGTCCTCATAGGATCGATACCCTCTATATAGAACCGTATCTACAAAGATTTGTTCTCTTGCGAGTGCTTTAAATTATATTTTGATAGGCAAAAGTAAGCTAAAAAGAAAAACAATTTTGGCCAGATCAAAATTTTGGCGCCATTGCCGGGGACTACGGTGTAATTGTCGCCATTGAGAGATTAAGTCTAATTTGATTCCTAGTCTATAAATTCTTTTATTCTTTTTATTCCGGGCATCTCAAGAACTCAAGTTTGGACTGTTTGTGAGTATATTGTCTAAAATTCTTGCATTTGATTGAATTTTCTTTGTTTTACGTACATAGTTTTTGTTTTACTTTTAATGCATGCTAGGTAGACGGTCATTGTCACTTCCTTTGCTTTCGTGTAACATTGAACTTGAACGAACACTTAGATAGCGTAGAGGAACCTCTAGGGACCCTATATTGCCTATGACTGAAAACATGGAACCAAATAATGTACAACCTCCCGGACTGCCACCATTTAATCCGGCATAACCTCCTCCACCCCCTCCTCCTCAAGGAGAATTACTTATGGACTTCTACCTTCCTACTACTTATGATGTGCCATCATGCATTAAATTTCCAAATATAGCGGCAAATCAATTTGAAATAAAGCCCTCCACCATCAATCTTCTCAATAGTTTCCATGGACTTCCAAATGAAGATCCATACAAGCATTTAGATTACTTCCTCGCAGTGTATTTCCCAATGGGAAAGACGAGTGACATTCGGCGAGCAATCACCGGTTTCACTCAAATTGACCAGGAACAATTTCATGAAATGTGGGAGAGATTGAAAGATCTTTTAAAATCTTGTCCGCACCATGCTGTCCCAAAATGGCAGCTTGTGCAAAGTTTCTATGATGGGGTAAGCGAGCAACATAGACAAATGATAGACTCCGCATGTGGAGGGACATTTCTTCTCAAAAGCCCGGATGATGCATGGAGACTTTTTCAAAACCTAACTGATAACTCAGCTCAGCGTTTCTCCACTAGAAAGGGGAAAAACACTCAATCTATTAAAGGAGTGAATGAGATATCAAGGTCAGATGAGGTCGCTATGCAAGTAGAGGCCCTTACTCAAAAAATTGACCAACTCATGAAGAGTGGGCTGCCTACTTCTAGCCAACCTATTCTAAATTAGGATGGGTGTTCATTTTGCTATAGCACTTCACATTATGTGCGCGATTGTCCTATGACCGGTCAATCCCTCGATTATGCTCAAGAGTAAGAGAATGTCGTGTAGTCTAAATCGAGAAATGAACCCATACTCAAATATGTATAATCCTGGCTATAAGAATCATCCGGCATTTTCTTGGAAATCTCAGGAATCAAGTCCATCTTATCATGGACAAAATTTCTACAATTCCCAATCTCAACAGCCTCAATATAGGCTAAATTCTCAACTTTATCACCAAAAACCCAACTACCAAACTCCACTACCACCTCCTCCTAAAAGCCAAGGCTTTAAAGAAAGAGTGCTAAGCAATCTTGAGGCTAACACCCACTTATTGAAGTCCCACTCTCAATCAATTTCTAAGCTTGAAGCCAATGCTCAATCTATAGCTAGGCTAGAAGTTCAAATAGGGCGGCTAGCTAATGCCTTGAACAGAAGAGAGTAAGGAAAGTTGCCAAGTCAACCGGTGGCAAATCCTAAGGGTGTCTATGTGATTGATGATTCTCCATCTTCATCTTATGATGCTCCTCCGGAGCATTTTCAATCAATCACCACCTTAAGGAGTGGTAGAATCATAAATTCTAAGGTTCAACAAGAGAAAAAGGAAATTCATGAAAAACCCAAAAATTCAAAAGAATCCCTTATAAACCCAAGTGTTTCTCCTTTAAATCCAAATGTGAACAAGGTCCCATAAAATCCAAAGGGAAAATCAATTGAAGTTGTGTCATCACCTATTCCAAATCTTGACACTTGATTTGAACCTCCGGTTCCTTTCCCTCAAACATTGAAGGAACCCTCTCATTTCGGGAAACAAGGAAAGAAAATTCAGGACATGATGGAGATTTTCAAATAAGTAAAAATCAATCTCCCTCTCCTTGATTCTATCAGGTAAATTCCCTCCTATGCTAAATACTTGATGGACTTATGCACTCAAAAGCGTAAATCCAGGAACAATGTTCTTAGGAAAGTCCTTTTTACTGAGCAAGTGAGTTCCATTTTTCAACACCAAGCCCCCCCTAAATTCAAAGATCTGGGTGCCCCAACTATCTCTTGCACCATCGGTAACCAAGAATTTGAAAAGGCACTTCTTGATTTAGGGGCTAGTGTCAACTTGCTTCCCTTCTCAGTTTACAAACAATTAGATTTGGGGGAACTTAAGCCCACCACAGTGGTGTTACAACTCGCTGATCGATCGGTGAAGCAACCACGTGGCATCATTGAAGAAGTGATCATTCAAGTGGACAAGTTTTATTTTTTGATGGACTTCATAGTCCTTGACACAGAACCTGTCCAAAATCCCAATAGACATATTCCAATCATTCTAGGTCATCCATTTTTGGCTATGACAAACACTTGTGTTAATTACCACACTGGAGTAATGGGCATCTCTTTCAGGAATATGAAAGTTCGATTGAACATCTTCAATGCTTCTCACCACACATCCGATGACGAAAGTGAATGCTTTTGCGTTGATGTAGTGGAAGATCTTGTCCAAGAAGCACTTCCTTTCATTCTTTCCAAGGATCCTCTCGAGGTGTGCCTAAGTCACTACAACTATGATGACTATGACATTAAGTAATCTATAAGTGAAGTCAATTCACTACTCGATGTCACGACTGTCATGAATTCACCTAAATGGAGAGCACCGAGAGAACCTTTGCCCACTTTGTCCAATGCTTCCCAAACTCCTTCTCTCATATCCCCGCCATAACTTGAGCTTAAGCCTTTACCGGCTACTCTCAAGTATGCCTTCTTAGCTCCAATGAAACCCTCCCGGTCATCATTTCTTCCGATCTCACTAATGAACAAGAGAGGGAACTCCTCAAAGTGTTGAAAGAGCACAAGGAAGCAATAGGATGGAGTGTCACTAATCTAAAGGGAATAAATCCTTCCATTTGTATGCACCGCATACATCTAGAAGAAGATGCAAAGACCTCAAGAGAGGCACAACATCGATTAAATCCAAATATGAAAGATGTTGTAATGAAGGAGGTTATGAAATTGCTAGATGCGGGAATCATTTACCCCATCTCAGATAGCAAGTGGGTTAGCCCCACTCAAGTGATACCCAAGAAATTCGGTATCACTGTGCAACCAAATGACAAGGGTGAGTTAGTTCCTCAGCGCACCACCACGGGATGTAGAGTGTGCATAGACTATAGGAAACTATATTTAGTAACTAGGAAAGATCACTTCTCACTCCCATTTATTGATTAAATCCTAGAGAGGCTAGCGGGTCAAAGTTTCTATTGCTTTTTAGACGGATATTTTGGCTATAATCAAGTGGCTATAGATCTGCGAGACCAGGAGAAAACCACTTTCGCATGTCCATTCAGTACATTCGTCTATAGACGCATGCCCTTTGAGTTATGCAATGCACCGAAAACTTTTTAATGTCTATCTTTTTGGACATGGTGAAAAAAAATTTGGAAGTGTTCATGGATGATTTCTCTGTCTTTGGACCTTCGTTTGAATCTTGTCTCCATAATCTATCCCATGTTCTTACACAATGTCAAGAGACAAATCTAATCTTCAGCTGGGAAAAGAGCCATTTTATAGTTCAAGAAGGCATTGTCCTCGAGCATATCGTGTCTAAAAGAGGAATAGAGGTTGATAAAGCCAAGGTTGAACTTATTTCCAAACTTCCTCCACCATCAACGGTAAAATAGATTCGTTTATTCCATAGGCATGCGGGCTTTTACCATCACTTCATCAAGGATTTTAGCAAGATCTCTCGACCTCTGTGTCACCTTCTTGAAAAAGAGTCTTGTTTTACCTTTGATGCAGCGTGCCTTGAAGCTTTTGAGAAGCTATGCACCTTGCTTACAACAGCTCCAATACTCATTCCTCCAAATTGGGCTCTCCCATTTGAGGTCATGTGTGACGTATCCGATTATGCTATGGGTGCACTCTTAGGGCAATGTGTAGACAAGTTACCACATGTAGTCTACTATGCAAGTAAAACCCTTTCCGTAGCTAAAATAAATTACACCACGACGGAAAAGGAGTTGCTTGCTGTAGTGTATGCCTTGGACAAATTTTGAGCTTATCAATTAGGTTCCAAGGTCATTGTCTATTTTGACCATGCTGCCCTCTGACATCTTTTGGCCAAGAAGGACACCAAACCCTGACTGATCTGGTGGATACTCTTGTTACAAGAGTTTAATTTTGAGATCAGAGACAAAAAGGGAACAGAAAATGTGGTGGTTGATCACCTCTCTAGAATTGTCGTTGAGTCTCTCAATGATTCCCTCCCAGTTTGTGAATTATTTCTGGATGAACAACCTTTTGTAGTCTCTCAGGAGAGTATCTCTTGGTATGCGAACATTGTCAATTTTTTGGCAACCAAAAAAATCCTATCCACTTGGACCAAGCAAGAGAAGGATCGTTTCTTCTCCCAATCTCGATCATATTATTGGGATGATCCTCAACTCTTCAAATATTGTCCCGACCAAATAATTCGAAAATGTGTCCCCGACATTGAATTCCAAAGCATTTTAAAATTCTATCATACACGTAACGTGTGGGGGACACTTTAGTGCAAAGAAAACCGCAACAAAAATTCTTCAATGCGGGCTTTTCTGGCCAACACTTCATCAGGATACATATTCATTCTGGCGCTCTTGTGAGCGATGTCAGTGCCTCGGCGCAATGTCCCACAAAGACATGATGCCTCTCAACCCCATTCTCATTGTTAAGATATTTGATATTTGGGGTATCGATATCATGGGACCCTTTCCACCATCCGTTGGTCATGAGTACATACTTGTGGCGGTCGACTACGTATCTAAATGGATAGAGGTTGTCGCTACCAAGTCCAATGACCACGCAGTCATGGTCAAGTTTATTCAATCTAATATCTTTAGTCGCTTTGGTACGCCACGCGCCCTCATCAGTGACGGAGGCAAACATTTCTGTAATCGGTTCCTTCGAACCCTTCTCACCAAATACTCCGTCGAACATAAAGTAGCCACCCCCTACCATCCTCAAACTAATGGACAAGTTGAGGTATCCAATCAGAAAATAAAGAACATACTTGAAAAAATAGTTCAGCCTGACCAGAAAAATTGGTTATTGCGCTTAAATGATGCACTATGGGCCTACCGAACTGCGTATAAAACTCCCATTGGAATATCGCCTTACCGATTGGTATATGGTAAAGCATACCATCTTCCGGTCAAATTAGAGCACAAGGCTATGTGGGCTACCAAAACGTTCAATTGTGACATGAAATTAGCCAGCTCTAATCGAAGGCTTCAATTAAACGAATTGGAAGAATTGCGACATGACGCATATGAGAACGCTAAAATCTATAAGGCAAAATCTAAGGCCTTTCATGATCATAATATTCGAGTAAACATGTTTTCTCAGAGACAGAAAGTATGGTTGTACAACTCGAGGCTCCGTTTGTTTCCCGAAAAACTCCGCTCCCGTTAGGATGGTCCTTTTTGGTAAATTATGTTGCTCCTCATGGAGCGGTGGAATTAAAAGACCCTAAGGATGACGCATTCTTCAAAGTGAACGGACAATGGTTAAAACCATGTTTGGATGACCAAACTAAGATGGAGTATGTGGATGTCGTCAATTTGACAGATCCCATCTATTTTGACTCATGAACCGATTCTAATGTCATGCCATAGACGTATAATGTGGCACGACCATGGTAGCTCTCATGCATCCATGAAGTCCCTCTAATCCAAAGCAAATTTGTATCTAAGTGCTGTAAATTCGAGTCAAGTAGGTATCAAATCAAGTTGCAGCAAAAAATTATACAATCACAATCTCGATTGTGCAAAATGAGGATTTTGCACAATTGAGATTTTGATTGTGCGAACCCTTGATTTCGCACAATTGAAATTTTGAAGAAAAATACAGAGTTAATGTAGGGTGCAAAGTCCCAAGAGGTGGTTTCCTCCGATACTACTTCGAGCAATCAAAATTTTGATTGTGCGAAATGTCCATTTCGCACAATCGAGACTGGCACGAGAACTACACATGCATAAACTTATATATTTTGAACATGGCCCTTCACCTTCATACCACTCCCACTCTCGCGACCCATACCATCATCTCTCTCAGCCGAACACCCCAAACCCCCTCACGACCTCCATCATCCACGAAAGAACCACCATCGGGATTCACCTTCTCGCACGATTTGGTAGCGCCACTTCAGGTAAGTCTAGTTCCATATATTTCATAGCTTTTCTTTCACTTTCCTTGGGTTCGGTTGATTGCATGGACATAAATATGGAGGGGAAACTTATGTTTGAGTGGATTAGTGTCATTACAACCTCTGAGGGTGATGTTGGGTACGTGTTGCACACACGAATCTATGGGGTGGGGTGCGAATGAGTGCATCATTCGGTTAGGGTGCATTGTGATTTGTATATCTATGTGGGTCATGGTAGATTTAGATTTTGCCTTGAGCATGAATGGAGTACACGATTTGAATGGCTTTCATGATTCCTAGTGAACTTTATTGAGTCACCTTGAGCATGTTTTGGAGTATATGTCTTAATGCCATGACCTGGAGCATTCTTTTTTATTTACTTTATTTTTAGAATAATTGTAGACAGTCCCGGGATGTGGCTTGCATGAAGAATCCTGGTATCCAGGTACGAGACGTGCCGAGACGAGCATGGTATACTCGGGGATTTCACCCCAAGCATAGATTTGACTTAGCGGAGTTTGAGACACGTCTCGACATGGCATGGGCTGTGGCAGAGCTACGATGACGCTGGCTTGATAGACTACTCTAGCCACCATCCAACGTCCCATACAGTAGGCTGGTGCAGGTTTTCTATGAACACATAACCTACTCGTGCACCATACCCGGTACTTTGGAGACCGTGGTGGCTAAGACAACCATTGCCATCGCGGCGAGTCAGATTGCCCAGCTTATAGGCTACCCGCACCTGCAGCCTCCAGATATGGTTGACCAAGATGGTCACCCACTCTTCAGGGAGTCCCTATTACCTGACACTACCGTGATCTCCATGGTCATGGATATGTGCAACGGGGAGTTTACCACCCCCAATCAAAATTTCATGAGCAAATCCATGTGCCCGAGGGACTTATGGTTTTTGGATACCTTCCTCATCAAGAACACGTGTCCTTTAGGACATGTGGCAGAGCGTCGGGGTAACCTTCTTCACTGCTTATACGCAGCTCACACCAGCACGTTGTTTTCTGTCCCATCACTAATATGGGGACAGATGTATAAAGTCCAGGATGCTCTCTTCCGGAAGGGGATCAAGAGAGCTGCTACTTAGCAGCTTCCATTTCATTACTTGGTCACTACTTTTATCAGTAGAGCCAATATTACGTTCACTGATACCGACATCTAGATAGGACCGCCTCCCCGATTCTTGCACAGTCACTGGGTACGGGTCCGTAGGCATCTAAAATGCCAACAACACCAGGGGCATGATCACGAGGATATGGATATGGATGACCCCATGGCACTGGCAGAGTAGGACGAGCCTACAGAGAGTGAGCCGTCAGATGAGGAGGTAGGGGATGATTCTACCGGTCTGAGCCATGAGCAGTTTGATATATTGGCCACCGGGTACTCCTGCCTAGTGGCAGATGTAGAGAGATTATAGCAGGGCTTTGACAAGCACGTCCAGGTGACTCAGACTCAGCTGGCAACCATGAAGGAGGATATTACAACTCTGACCCAAGGTCAAAGGACATTGATTGATGAGTTCCAGACTTTCCAACTGGACCTCTGGTTGATTGCATGGACATAAATATGGAGGGAAAATGTGTGTTTGAGTGGATTAGTGTCATTACAACCTTTGAGGGTGATGTTGGGTACGTGTTGCACACACGAGTCTATGGGGTGGGATGCGAACGAGTGCACCGTTAGGTTGGGGTGCATTGTGATTTGTATATCTATGTGGGTCATGGTAGATTTAGATTTTGCCTTGAGCATGAATGGAGTACACGGTTTGAATGGCTTTCATGATTCCTAGTGAACTTTATTGAGTCACCTTAAGCATGTTTTGGAGTACATGTCTTAATGCCATCACCTGGAGCATTCTTTTTTATTTACTTTATTTTTGGAATAATTATAGACAGTCCCGGGATATGGCTTGCATGAAGAATCCTGGTATCCAAGTACGAGACGTGCTGAGACGAGCATGGTATACTCGGGGATTTCACCCCAAGCATAGATTTGACTTAGTGGAGTTTGAGACACGTCTCGACATGGCATGGACCGTGGCAGAGCTGCGACGACGCTGGCTTGATAGACTACTCTAGCCACCATCCAACGTCCCATACAGTAGGCTGGTGCAGGTTTTCTGTGAGCACATAACCTACTCGTGCACCATACCCGGTACTTTGGAGACCGTGGTGGCTAAGACAACCATTGCCATCGCGGTGAGTCGGATTGCCCAGCTTATAGGCTACCCACACCTGCAGCCTCCAGATATGGTTGACCAAGATGGTCACCCACTCTTCAGGGAGTCCCTACCGCCTGACACTACCGTGATCTCCATGGTCATGGATATGTGCAATGGGGAGTTTACCACCCCTAGTCAAAATTGCATGAGCAAATCCATGTGCCCGAGGGACTTATGATTTTTGGATATCATCGTCATCAAGAATGCGTGTCCTTTAGGACATGTGGCGGAGCGCCGGGGTGACCTTCGCTACTTATACGTAGCTCATACTGGCACATGGTTTTCTGTCCCATCACTGATATAGGGACAGATTTATAAAGTGTGGGATGCTCTCGTCCGGAAGGGGATCAAAAGAGCCTCTACTTGGCAACTTCCATTTCCTTACTTGGTCACTACTTTTATTAGCAGAGCCAATATTGCATTCACTGATTCCAACATCCAAATAAGACTGCCTCCCCGATTCGTGCACACTCACTGGGTACAGATCCGTAGGCATCTGGAGTGCCAGCAGCACCAGGGGCATGAGCATAAGGATACGGATATGGATGAACCCATGGCACTGGTAAAGGAGGACGAACCTACAGAGAGTAAGCCGTCAGATGAGGAGGTAGAGGATGATTCGACCGGTCTGAGCCATGAGCAGTTTGATATATTGGCCACCAGGTACTCCTATCTGGCGGCAGATGTAGAGAGATTATAGCAGAAACGTGATGTCGGTCTACAAAAAAAATATCAAACAATGTGTTTACATAATTGCTTTGTCTTTTTATTTTCATTTACCTTTTGTTCCCCATAATGCTCGTGGTATACAGTTGGTGATCCATACAGGTTTTACTACTCACATGGTGGCCTGCTAGTAATTGACTACTGTATCTATTGAGAACCACTTTCCCGGTAATCTCATTCCTTTATCTTTTCTTCAAATCATTGAGGACAATGTTTGATTTAAGTTTGGGGGTGCGGTATACCACGTGCATATGCTTGCAACTGTTCAATCTTTTGTTTATTGTTATTGTAATGCATTTTTGTGCATTTTTGTGCATTTTTTCAATGACGTCTTGCTTTTTAAGGGAAGATCATCCCAATAAATGTTCGAGATAAATGCAGTAGGTAGTTAGGAGCTTTTGACATTGTAAATACCCGCACTTTTGCAAACTATGTATTAGGTTAGAATGGTCCACATTTTTGTTCAATTGTGAATATGGTACAGTTCTTACCCTAAATTTGTCTTTAATAGCACAAACTAGCACACATGCATTTTAAGTTATGGGGTATAAGTCTGATGGAGAATCTTGTAAATTTCTATTTTAATTTGAACAACTTAGATAATGAGTTCTTCCGGTTGTTTGCATTTCAAAAAAAAAAAAAAAGAGAAAAATATTTGCAATAAGCATTCTCGCTCAATAAATCAGGTCTCTATGCCTCATTAAGCAAGGAGTATTTGCGTATAAGTGTGTAAGGTTGAGCAACAATGAAGCGGGTGACTTGTTTAAGCTCATCGCCTTGGAAGCTCGATTAATAAGTTGTAAGGGTGCCTTTTCACCTAATGCCCTAAAACTGTTCGGTTTGGGAGTCATTGACCCAACGCCGCTACATAGGCTTACAAGAAAGCAAAAAGAGCTTAAGTATTGCACAGTCATCCGCGCACAAGCATTCATGCATGCTTCGCAGAAATCAACAACAGTGTCGAGCATTTTCAGTAAGTTTTTCTTTCAAAAATAGATGTGTTCTTTGTATTCTCCAAATATGACAATAAGCCACATATTAGAATGCATGTTCACTTTTCAAAGATGATTTTAGGGTTGGCATTGATATTTTTGTTCAAACTGACCATTATGTGGGGACTGTTATCTAGCTCTAGTTTGCGAAAGTTCATTTTTGTTAATGTCCACATAGCTCCATAATACTTGTTGCATTTGTCAGGTATGAGATGAATGAGTAATCATCCTTTATCCAGTTGAGGACTGAGCAAATGATCCTTTTTTGCATAAGTTAGTTTTATTTTATTTTTAATGTTTCATTGCTAAGAGACTAGCAATATGTAAGTTTGTGGGTGTGATAAGTGTTCAATGTTGTGCATTTAAACCTTCTTAATTGCATATGTTGATTCCATATTTATGTTTACCTAGGTATTTTTATGTTATTTTTGTGTTTTGGTTGAATTTTAGGTTTTGTCCCAAAAAGGCCGATGTTTCCGACCAAATGCAGTGGAAGTGAAGGAATCAAGAAATTGGAGAAGGCATTTCGCACAATCGAAATGCTGATTTCGCACAATCGAAATCTTGATTGTGGGAAACAGCCATTTCGCATGATCGAACTCTCGATTGTGCGAAACCACAATTTCGCATAATCGAGATTCTGTAGACTGCAAATTGGCCACTTGCCCAGTTGTCCACTTGTCTTGCCACTTGCCTCCAAGGATGACTTTGCACGTCCTTTTGGAGGATTTTCTGACTTCAAAGAGACATATGAAGGAAACATATATATATTATGTGGATTTTATAGATATATATGCATGGTGGGGCCCAAGCACACTTGGTGATAGACATATATGCATGTTTTGAACAAAAGAAAAATATACCAACTTTTGGGAGAGAGAAGAAGATCTAAACCAGACCCTCTGGAGCTTCATATCTCTGTCCATGGAGGATTGCAAGTCTCCTATGTTCAACTAACTTTCCATCTAGGGTGTGGGTGAAACCCCTAGCCATGTAACTTGTTCATTTTGTAGCAACTTTAGGATTTATATTGCAACTTTGGGATTTATATTTATATGTTGATTACTTAGCCTAGTGTTTTGTATAACATTTTGTGAACTTCTTTAATATATTCATTTGATGCCATTTCTTCCTCTTGTCTTAGAGTAGTAATATTTCATTTTGAATACTCAACATTTATAACTTTCACAAAAAGTGTAAATGATGGTTTTGTAATGATTTTTAATGGAATGTGATATTTCTTGCTTATATAGCCCATGCCAAAATAGGGTAGTTTGGATGCACTTAAGTACATTTAGAAAGTAGGATAAGTAGATAGGTTAAAGGACTACGCTTCTTGAACATGGGCTATGTTTAGTTAGAAATTATGTTTATCTTTTGATATGTCATTGTAGGTCACAAGCCTAATGACATTGTGTTACATATAATTCTAGAAATTCCCATTTACTACATACTTGGACATGTTAAATGGTTAGAGGTGGAAACCACCCCTAGCTCTCTCAACTTTACAAACTCTTTATTTTTAATGCTTTTACATTTTACGAAATAGTTTTAAATCAAAACTAAAAATTATGTTTTTAGGATTAAATTGGAAGTACTCTCTCAACATTGCAATTCACCCACGTAGTCCTCATGGGATCGATACCCTCTATATAGAACCGTATCTACAAAGATTTTTTCTCTTGCAAATGGTTTAAATTATATTTTGATAGGCAAAAGTAAGCTAAAAAGAAAAACAATTTAACTAAGAAAATTAAAGCTATTTGCAAGTTTATTTTATGAAATTTAATCATGAATAGAGGGTCCTGGGAATTGACTTCCCCACTAACCATTTGACAATGACAATTGTATAAATTTGGGATGTCAAATCTATGCATTCAGAAAAGAATGGCTACAAGCCAAATTAAGTTCTATCAAAAGGATTCATTCAACATATAATTAAGTATAACTCATCTTCGCTTAGCATGGCCTATACATATGACTAACTAATGATATGATAACCCATCTTCGCTTAGTACGAATTATCAAAATTCTAAATTGAACGATTAGTGAAAACTATTGTATAACCTATCTTAACAAAATCACAAAAGTTGAAAGAACCAAACCCTAATCACTGCAAACTTACGTTCATTCTACAAGAACAAGAGTAAATATGCAAAGAAATAATGCATTCAAATAAAAACCAATAACACAGCTACTGTTTATGTCTTGGCTATACAATTAATGCACAAATTAAATCATCCCCAAATTAATATACAATTTACAACATTGAAAGACAGATTAGGGTTTCGTCACTTCCCCGGAATGGAGTTTAGCCGCTCATGATCAGAGGTCCAGGCTTGAACGATGATGAAATCGTCATCTTCTCGCCTGTAATCATCACGAATCGCATCTGTATATCTCTCCTCTTTCGTGGGTATTTGAAATTTCTAAAGGACTAACCCTAGCAATACAAAACTAAAAATAAAATAAAACAGCTAAACTACTTCCTCTTTCGTGGGAGATCCGGATGCATTTAGTGTATACAACAAGCCTTTTAAGCCCCTTGGTTACCCCTAGTGGACGAGTGAAGTCTCGTGAGGGTTTCCAGAGATGATACCCACAAACATACAAAAATTCATGTTTAAAACATTGATCAAGAAGAAGATTACAAGATGCAATTAAAAGATTTGCTTTGAAGAATACTTTCGAATCCCATAATTCAAACCAATGGCTCACACACAAAATTTACATCAACACAACTCAAAGCGACCAACTCTAGCCCCCTCGTAAAAACTACACTAGCATTCTGGTTTAACCCGGCTCTGAATGATCAATTACAAATCCCTTCAATTCATTGGATCCCCTTATTGAATTTATCACTCAAAACATAAACACATGCAAATAATTTTTATTTTTTTTCATGGTTGTGCAATGCCTAGGTTTATTAGGCTTTCGAATTGATTCATGTAGCAAGCTTTCAGCCAGTGGCTCCCAAACCAAATGGCCTTAGGGCACTAGGTATCAAGATACCCCAACGGACCTAATAACTTGAATCAAAATGGCCACAAACCACAGACTAACCAATGACAAAAAAGGTTCCAACCCCTCACTTTTCACGTGAACACTCACTGTTTACTGAGGCAAGAGGCCCGGTTACTTCGTAAAAAGGCTCAACTTACTTTTGCCTCTTTTTTTTTTTTTTTTTTACAAGTTTAGCATACTTAAAATGTTTATTCTCAAGGGATACCAACTTATATTCAACACATATAATTGATAAGTCAGAGCCAAGTACATACCCCACCAACTCTACTAGTGTGCGTGTGAATTGTGAAAAGAACTAGAGGCAACCACTCAAGTCATGTCAATGCAAATAATGATTTAAACCACTGCATTCAAACCACAGTTTCTAAAAATTTTACACATACTCTACAATTACAAGTCAAGAACCTACATAAAGTATTAAACTCTTGATTGGTGTTAAAACATCTAAACTAAAAACAAAACAACCTATAAAAAGAAAACTACCAAACAAATCCTAAAAATCAATAAAAAGTTCCCTAAAATATGCCACTATTTCACTTTCATATTTAAAACACATGAAATGCATCGCCTTACTCCAAAACTTGAATGGCACAAAGCCCTCAAAGTACACAGAACAGAAACATTCATGAGAGTCAAAACGATATTACCATGAGTAGTGGAGTGGACAGATAGCAAACCAATAGCTCAAAGTGAACGATGGTGTTGCCCCCCCCCCCCCCCCAAAACTTGGATGCAACATCCTATCAAAAGACACCACTATACAAGCCAAGGGAAATTAATAGGGCAATAATAAGGAAAATAAATTATGAACATGTATAAAGTAAGCATAAATTTATTTTTTTTCATTCATTCTCTGAACTGGTAGTTTCCAATTTTTCAATATGTATATGTGATAAGATATTGATTATCTAGACACTCTAACATATAAAGTACAAAGAGGTTGTCTTTCCTTAGTAAAGTCATACTATGTTGAAGCAATCTTAACAATATTGGGTATTTAAACTAGACTTTAATAAATGGAAATCATCTACTTTATCAAACATATGGCAAAATATAGAATTAGTACTACATACATAGTCAGATAATGGAGGGCAAAAAAATTTTTTTGTGATGTAATTATGGAACTAACAAATACACAAAATCACTAAAAGAATAATTAAAATAAAATAAAATAACAACACAAAATAATTTGTCCTTCCTTACCCCCACAACTGAACCACCAATACCAGATCCTCCTATTGTGGGGCAGACGTCGACGCTCCCCCAGAGTTTAAATGCTCAAATTGCTTAGCTAACTCAGCAATCATCTTCTGAGTTTGGAGTTAATCCTCATGGGCTTGACAAAAATGTGTGTTTATATCGGCACGTAATCCCTCTATCTCGCTAGTAAGATAAGTATAGTGTGTCTGGTTCATCACAAAATGTGGTGTCTGGGCCTCTTGGTGAACTTGCTCATCTGCTATAGGCACATCTGCAACACCCCGTATCAGAGTATCCTCAACTGCTGCCTCAACAATGTCTGGCCGGCCTCCTACTGCCCTAGGTAACCAGCTGATGCTCCTTGTCCAATCTGTAAGAGCAAGAGTAACTATGATGCGCTCTGCTGGCTCAGACGCAGCAATTGAGAAATCATAATGCTGCAGTATTTTAGTGATTAAATAGGAAAATGGAAGAGTCCAATTCTTTATTGACTCTTTACTTTTCTGAACCAGCCCATCATAGACTATGTAGAATTGGCCCCAAATAATGGCAGGGATCGAGATCCACTACTTAACATAAAAGGCATAAACAGCTTCTAGAATTACTCCTCGACTCTGATCTGAATGCCCCATCGGATGAACGTTATAGGATAGTACAGAATCCACAAATCACAACTGTTTGGGAAGCCAAGAATGGGTTGTGGCATTCCACTTATTATTAGCATACTGCCCTTTACACATGTTTTGTATCATACTATGAAGATCAATGTCGAAGAACTCCTTAAAAGTACTCCACAAATTGTTGGGCGTATTATCCCAAACCCCCAATGTCGTCTCCACAACATCTATCTCAACACGAATTTCATGCCCATCTATAGAGGTAAACAACACCCCCTTTGTGTCCATTGAGGATGTCATATTCTGATAAAATAGATGGACAAGGCGAGGGTAATACACATTAGATGTCAGAGTAAACAACGGCTCCAAAAGTCTCTCTCGGAATGCTTGGACTCCCGATTTCGTATCCTTATGATCGATAAAGTCATCCACCATGAATGTAGTCTCTAGAGTAATTTTTTACACTACCCATTCCTATCTCACCACATCCTTAGTGCTCCAAACACGCTTCAGAGGTGGTTGATTGGGTGAAAAGACACCCTTCCTTGCCATTGGTAGAAGGTAAATCGTTGGGTAATTTGTTCAAACACTTGGTGAGCATCGTGAGCCAATGCCAAAAAGAAAATCAAAAGGTGATGTCTGATGTTGAATAAAATAGAGGTCTTTGTATATATTGTGCCCTCTGGAAGTGATTCGAAGGGAGAGAATCGTCGTGTAATGGTCGAAGCTATTTGTCACTGTTGTTGCAAGATGTTGTGATCACTTGAATAGAGAACTATATGATAATTGCAATTACAGATTAGGTTTTAATTTCTGTGAGATGAGCTACAATTGGTGTAAGCAGATGAGCAATGAAAGCAATCTGCAAAGGCATGCTAATGCGGATGGCTAGAATACGCTAATTGGTAAGCGATGAAGATGAGCAGATGCGCTCGCGGGGGTGGCATTGGTGCGCAGTGAAGATGTGCAGATGCACGTGCTGCAAGGGGGAGGTGTAGGTGCACAGTCTGGAGTCCTGATGATGCGTAGATGCCCACAACTAGGCTTTGCGAGGTGCATAAGCTCTCGCTGTGTTGGGGCACTGGTGCTGGGCTTAGATGCGCCTGTGGGCTTGGCAGGGGGCGCGGCTGCTGATGCGACGATGATATGTTACGTGTGACTGTGTAAGAAGGGTGAGAGGGAGAGATCATAGATGGAGGTGCACTGAATGCGCAGGTGCACAAGGGTGGGGCGCAGGTGCACGCGGCACGGGCACTAGTGTGCTATCGCTGGGGCGTAGAGGGAGACGGCACAGGTGTGCAGCGATGGTGGGCCCGGGTGCGTGCGGTGATGGGCACTAGTGTGTAGTCGGTGGCAACTGGATGCTCTATTGCGCTTTAGGGTTGGAGTGTGCTGATGGGTTTTGTTAAGTTGGGTTGTGGTCTTTTATTATAGGCTGCTACAAAATGCGCATATACACAACGTTAGTGTTGTGTTAGGCTCCCTAATGCGCATTGCTTGTGCACTGGAAAGAGCGCAGGTGCGCTTTAGCGTCGGAGTGGCGCAGATGCACAATTTTGGTGCGCATGTGCGTTTATTGGGCAGTAGGTTTAGGAATGACTGTCTCCAAATGCACAGATGTGTTCCAGCAGGCGCTAATACGCCTTTTGTTCAGTATGTTTACCTTTGAAAACCTACATATGCGCTTCCAAAAACGCTTTTGCGCTTATTGTCTAGTATGCTTGTCTAAACTCATCAACAAACAAATTAAAAATGTCCACACATAAAAATAAACTAACTCCAAAACTCAATGAAACATGTACATTAGATAAAAATAAAAATAAATAAATAACAAAGAATAAAATAAATAAATAAAAATCAAACACTCTATGCTCAAATATATATATATATATATATATATATATATATATATAAATAAATAAATAAAAATAAAAATAACAACAATCACCATAATTACACTAAACCAAACCAGGTTTAACGTCCAGGCCAAACGGACACCAACTCGACGACCTCCACGTTTCCACTATACACCTCATTCTCAAACCAGGTTTAACGTCCAGGCTAGATGGACACCAACTCTAGCTCAGTCAAAATAAACAGGATCCACCAACTCGACGACCTTCACGTTTCCACTATGCACCTCATTCTCAATGTAAAGTTTTAATCACTGACCACTCAGTCCTAACCTCCCACTCCTTGACCCTACGGAAAAATATAATATCTCTAACATTTTCCTCTAAGCCTAAACTTCTTATATGGTTTTCATTTAGCAATTTCTCAAAATAGCTTTTCCATATTTCTTTAATTTCATCATCTTTTATTAAAACCCGTGAATCTTCACTCTTAATACATTTAATATGCCTAAAATCTCTAGTTTTTCTCTCCCTATCTTGACAAGTTTATATATATTCTTCTCTCCATCTTTTGTACCTAGTTTAGAATAAAAATTATCATATGCTCTATACTTTGCCTCACTTACTACTTTCTTAAATTTTTTATTTACTTTTTTATATTTCTTAAAGGTTTCACTATTCTTAGTTTTTTCCCAAACTTTATAGCATTCCCGTTTTGTTTTTATGATTTTTTGAACTTCTTCATTCCACCACCAGTTTCTTTAAAAGACGGTCCCATTCCTTTTGATTCTCCTAGAACTTCTTTTGATACTCTTTTTATATATGTAGCCAGTCATCTTATTTCACATTAAGTTTGTTTCATTTTCTACATTCCATGTTGCTTCTTTTAACTTACTATTTTTAAATAAATTCATTTTCTCCCCTCTTAAATTCCACCACCTAGTCCTTGGGTTTATGGTTCTTTTTCTCCTTTTTGGTTGCCCTTTTATACATACATCTAAAACAAGGAGCCTATGTTGTGAGGTTAAACTCTCTTTGGGAATAACCTTACAATCTTTGCTTTCTAGCCTATCTACCTTTCTAGTTAAAAAGAAATCAATTTGGCTCACATTTGAACCACTTTTAAAGGTTATTAAGTGTTCATCTCTCTTTATAGAAAATGTATTCCTAATTATAAGATTATATGCTACCACAAAATCTACGATTGTCTCCCCGACATGATTTCTATCTCCAAATCCATGCCCACCATGTACCATTTCATATCCTCCACTCTCTTTTCCTACATGGCCATTAAAATCTCGTCCTATATACACTTTTTCTCCTTCAGGTATCCCTTGCATCAACTCATCCATATGTTCCCAAAAAAGTGTTTTAATATTGTCATCTAGTCCTACTTGGGGTGCATACGCGCTAATTATATTAACTATATTTCCTCCTAATACGAGTTTTACTAATATGATCTTTTTTTTTCTAATAACTATTATTACATCATCTTTTAAATTTTTCTCTATTATTATCCCTACTCCATTTCTATGTCTAGTCTTTCCGGTATAGTATAATTTATATTCTTCCATTTCTCTAGCTTTTTCCCCTACCCACTTATTTTCTTGTAGACATAAAATATTAATCTTTCTTCTAATCATAGTATCTACTAACTCTATTCCCTTACCCGTCCAAGTTCCTATATTCCAAGTCCTTATCCTAAACATAGTGTCCTGGGATTGCCCGCGCTCGTCCAGAAAAATGCGAGAACCTTTGCTGATTTTTTACCACACCAGGGCGCCGATGCGGTGCTCCTTGTCCATTTTTATGTCACTCCTAATGGTCTTAATTTTATAGTCCTTTTTATTTTGAACTTTTCTACAAAATTTGGCAAAGATTGTATGAGTCTCATTCTTGTAAGTAAGAAAGAAAACCTAACAAAGTCTAGTATAATCACCAGCAATAACAAATGCATAAAGTTTTCCACATATACTAGCTACCCTCTACGGATCAAATATATTCATGTGAAACAATTCTAAAGATTTAGAGGTTGTGATGTCCTTTTTCCTTTTAAAGGAGGATTTAACTTGCTTCCCTAATTAGAAAGCACTACAAGTCTTGTGATATTTTATGAACATAACCTTTGGGAGGCCTTTGACTAAGTCTTTCTTAGACAATTTTGAAATCAAATCCATGCTAGCATGACCTAATCTTCCAACTACTATCACTAGAGGATATAAAATAATTAACATTTTGAGGGAGATGAATTTAGAATGATCTCTCGTTATATGCGTTGAACATTCTCTATCAAGAAACCACTTGTTTTTGGAGACTGAAAAGAATTTCAAGCAAACCTACAAGACAAACTTAGGTGACTTCTTTTGGTACCCAAATCATTTTTGGTCTAATTGGGTTAGGAATCATAGGAAATGTTCCTTTTGGAACCCATATCATTTTAGTCAATTTTCTTCTTCTAAATAGGCAAGAAAAGATCTTATATCCCATTTTTCTACAAAGATTGCATACAAAGCTATTGAAGTTAAATTGAGAGCTTTTGACAAAGAAGTGATTCAATGATTTGAACGTTTCATTCTTAGAAGAAGGCCTTTTAATTAAAGATTTTTGTTTGTCGTAAGGATTGTAGCCAATCCCTTCTTTGTCATAAACATCTCTTTGTCTACTAAGAAGAATAGTTAAATTCTTTCTTCCTTTGGTGAATTTTGCAAGAATATCAACTTGATCCTTAATAATTTTCTTCAAGTTATCAATTTTGGATTGAGAATCAATTGAAGAAGATTCATTTAAGGAAACACTTTTTCTTTCATTCTTTAACAAAACATTTTCACTTTGGACTTTTGAAAGAGACGAAGACAAGCATTCTTTTTCCTTTCTCAAGGAATTATTTCATTTTGAGCATTTGAGATTTTTAGAGAAAGAGATGAGTTTTTCTCTTTAAGAGTGGAGTTCAAAATCACTTTTTCTACCTCTCTATGCAAATCCTCAAAAGCACATTGCAATTTATCATATGAAATTAATGAAGAAGTTTTAAGGTTAGAATTTACCTCATCATCAATTGCCATAAGACAAAGATTTGCAACTTCATTGCTTGTGTCGCATTCCGGATCGCTTGAGTCAGAATCATCCCATGTGGCTTCCATTGCTGCTTTCTTACTTTTGTCTCTTCTAGGCTTGCGATAATCTTTTATAAAGTGTCCCAATTTGCTTCAATTGTAACAAGTAGGAGGTTCCGTTTTACTTGAATCTCCTTTTGGCTCATCTTTCTTGAAGGTCTTCTCTTGGGGAAAGGCTCCCTTCTTAAGAACTTCTTGAATTTGTGAGCAATGAATGTCATGTCATCCTCATCATCACTAAACCTACTTTTATCAATTTCTTTTGATTCTTGGAGAGATGATTTCAATATTAAGGTCTTCTTCGGATTGGATTTCTCTTGACAACTACCAACTTAGATTTCATGAGTCATAAGCGATCCCATAAGGTCTTCAAGACTCAAGGTATCAAGATCCTTACCTTCTTCAATAGTCGTTGCCTTTGCATCCCAACTTGTAGGAAGACACCAAAGTACCTTTCCAACATTGTCAGAATTAGAATAAGTTCTACCAAGATGAGATAAGCTATTAACAATATTTGTAAATCAAGTAAACATTTCATTAATAAACATACTTGGAAGCATGTTAAACAACTCATATTCACGAATTAACATACTAATTTTGGTAGCTCTAACTTGCTCAGTGCCTTCATAAGTCACTTATAATTTGTCCCAAATTTCTTTAACCATTTTACAAGCCGAAATTCTATTGAACTCGAATTTTCTTAAAGCAAAATACAAATTAGTGATTACTTTAGCATTGATTTGAATTAGCTTTCTATCACCATTGGTCCATTCTTCCTTATCCTTAGGAACTTTTCTATCTTCAACATTTTTCATGGGAACTAAAAGCACTTTACAAACAACTTCCCAAACTTAATAATCAAAGTATTAGAGAAAAAATGTCATTCTAGGTTTCCAATAATTATAGTCGGTGCCATCAAACCAAGGTGGCCTATTGTTTGATTGTTCTTCCATATGAGAAAAACCTTGTATGTTTGCCATAATTGAACTCTAACACGGTTATGTGAAAAACAAGAGCCCAAACTGTGATACCAATTGTTACCCAAGTAATGACCCTAGAGCCGGGGGGTGAATGGGTCTTTAGCAAATAATGGAAATTAATTCGAAATTAAAAGATATGCAATAAGATAATGAGGTAATTGAAATGAGCAATAGAAATAATGATAGAATCAAACAAACACAATTTAAATGAGATAGGAATAGAGAAATTCAAACACTATCGACACAAAGATGTAGTGTGGTTTGGATTCCCCTACTCCATGACTCAAGATCCCTCTTAAAAAATTTCCAAATCCACTATGGCTCTTCTTTATCGGTGGAGAGCAAACCCTTACAATAGAGCACACAAGCTCTTTCTTGCTAGGTGAAATCCTTCACTTAGTCTTATAGGGTTCAACAACCCTTTACAAATGATATAGAAGAATATTTGTAATACAATGGATATGATTCTCTCAAAAAAAGTAACACAATTTCATGCTTTCAATACTAGAGTTAAAGTTAAATCACAAGTTTGAAGCTCAAGTATATTGAATGATGGTAGATTGCAATGAATGTAACTCAATGAATATTGGTGTATTTTCATAAATGTAGAACATATCAATATATAGAGAACCTTTGAGGAATATAGTTGTTGGTAGGTAGTTGGATGCATTAAATGCACTAAACTAGCCATTGTATTCAAATTCAGCTTCTTTCAGTAGACTAAAAATATTATTTCAGTTGGCTGAAGAAGTGCTCTAGAAACACCTGTTTACTACTGCCATTTTCAGCAGTCCCAAAGTCAACTTTCAATATGCTCAAAGTGAGTTTTCAACAAGCTCAAAGTTAGACATGTCTTTGAAGGATGTTCAGTAAGGTGCATAAAAGACTTATAAAAAGGTTTGGTCTTTGAAGAATGTCCCTAAGGCTTTAAGACTTATTTCTTAGTGAAATAATGACCAAGAGATGATATGTATAAAAATGCATTATGGTCCTAATATGCAAATGAGTTTCAAACAAGTTATTTAAAAATAACTTTGACATATTAAGTTATATCTCTCACCAAGTTATAATTATCCCATTTCTTTATGTTTCCTATGTCTTTAGGCTTTCAGGCTCTTTCTTCTTCTTCAATGAATACTTCTCTCATGTCATTGTCACTTTTTATGATTATTCCACAATGTGAATGTTTTCCTTATTTATGACAATCATCATAAGCAATCACTCAATTTAAATGTTAGTTTTTAACATCATTAATGATTTATTATCATCAAAATTACTAGTTTACCCTTAAGTTAAAACATTGGGTCAACATAATTGGTCGGCATCACGCCGGTTTCTTTCTAGTTATCTTTTATTTGTTTTTTTACAGATTGACTTTTGACCAAGTCGGGAGTGAATTTATACTTCAAGTAGAGTGGATTAATGTTACAAAAAATTACCACATATATCAAATTATATCAAATTTTAAAAAGGAGTAAAAAGATATGGTTCATTCTTTTATTTTTCAAAAGAGTTGGTTGGTGAATTGAGATCCTAATGCATATAATTTTTCTTTTTTTTTTTCCCCTGTCGGAATTATCCTAATGCATTATAGCTTGATAGGTAAGAATCAATAAGAAATTTCAGGAACATTCGGTTGCTGGTGTATTGTATTAATCAATATTTTTGTTTGATTAATCTACGCTAGAAGATTCACGCGTCTATGTACCTTCGTATCATCTTCGAGTAACTTATAAAAATCTGATTGCTTGTGCTCGGGATGTGTGTATTTTGTATTCATCACACGTAACTAACAAGGCTCCTCTATCTGCCACGTATATACATATCGGTATTATCAACATAAGTAAAATGCATTTAGGATGAAGAATTCAAAGCCTATCAGACCTTTCTACAATATATATATATATATATATATATAGAGACATAGACAAAGAATTGTGTTCCATGAGTTTGGTTAACTTGGACCCGAAGAACACGTTAAAGTTGGGCCCATAATAAAATTGATGGAGAAAGTGAATGAATTTGTTGCATCATCTATGGTGATGTAATACATGTTTACGTATCAATGTGACGATTCAACGCACTTCTTATTTAATACCAACAACCCCCACCCCCCATTGCTCTCTAATACAATATTATTGGAACTAAGACTAAATCGCCTGTTGGAAACAGAAAGGGTTTTGTATGTAGGTATGTATGTTTGCATCAGTTTGCTGAATATCATAATTATATCATCATTCCTTCCATAAAAACTCATTCGAGCAGCCTCAATTTTAATGGATGCTCATCAAGGAACCTCTTATAAAGAAAAGGTGAATTATGATTCCTCCTTTTATCCTCTTGCTTTACTTTGGGCACTTGTGTATAGGAGATCGGGGGGTTTTTTGAATAAATATCTTGAAATATATTTCGAATTTATGTGACAGATGATATAACGCATTATTTTAGAAGATATAATTAAATAGTGAGTTAGTATTGAGAGTTTCGGTGGTCTAATATACATGTTGATGGCTATTTTTAGATTAACTAACTACCGTATCACCTGTCAAATAATCAGTCATGTCATTCGAAGTCCTTCACATAGCGTTTTGAGTGACCAATTTTTTGGTTTTCAACTTCTTTACTTTGTTGGACCAGAATTGCATGAAAATATTATATATTTTTTAACATTAATTTTGAAACTTTGATATTATATATATATATATATATATAGAAGGAAAGTGAATAAGACAAAAAAATTTAATCCAATGGTTCAGATTTGTTAAAAAAGCAATTTTGTGGTTCAAAATGTCTTTTACTATTTACAATCTAAAATTACTTCATCTAACGATTACGATTGCAAGTGCACGATAGTACCGTAGACACGAATATACCGTACTATATATATACACACACATGTATTATCATAAACTATCGTGTTGACCTGGTATTCCCACCTGGCCAATCACATCACATGACATATATTGCTTGGATAAGATAAGAAATCTACTTTTCATTGAGAAATTGTTTGAGTAGTGCATAATCATGTTCTGTGATTTCAGAGGAATACCAAGTCAAGACGCACAATAACCAAACCTAGCTAGCTGGTATTCCAAATAATATAATGTTTCTTTAACCACTTTAATATTAGTTGTATGTAACATAGAAGAAACTTAAAGATAGATAGATTATCTAAGTTAGCCCTGAAGTAATTATATATATATATATATATATATATATATATTTGATGCTTTTTTCCCCTTATTTGTTTGATTAGATGGAAAATCTCAAATCAGAGTGTGAACGCTTAGGCAAAGAGAATGAAAATCTTAGATTGATGCTTGGGGTTATGAGCGACCAATACAATCTCCTTCAATCTCGCCTCCAGAAAGTGAAGGAAGAAGAGGAGCAATTTGTGGCAACAAAGCCTTCAAAAGTTTTTGTCAGAACCAACTCAAATGACAAGACCTTAGTAAGTGATCATCCTTATATATATATATATATGGTTGTATCATATACCCTATCCCTATACCTATACCTATACATACATAATGTACTATATATATATTTTGTGTATGTCCTGCTTAATTATATGGGAAGACTTGTATGTACTGTGTGTTTATGATCGATTCCATCTTCTTAATTATATTTCACAGAATTAATTTTAATTTACGTACCCCTTTTGTTTCCTTTGAAAATTTTAGGTAGTCAAAGATGGGTTTCAATGGAGAAAATATGGACAAAAGGTTACTAAAGACAATCCCTCACCTCGAGCTTATTTCAGGTGTTCAATGGCTTCCTCATGCCCCGTCAAAAAGAAGGTATAGATATATATATATATATATATATACACACACACACTAGAATATAACACTTCAAGTTTTAATTTTCCATGAGATGGAAAATTATTCATTCTTGGATATGCATGCCAGTTAGAAATTGATTTATTTCTGAGTATTTTCATGGAAACTACTATTACAAGCGAGGAAGTTTAAATTGACTTTGGATAAGTTTAAGAACTATAAAGAAAAAAAGTGAGGGAGCCAAAAGCAATCCTTGTTGTGGTCGAGAAAGTTTATGCTATCATTAGAAACAAGTACATACTTATTTTACTATAATTTGCAATTAAGTAGGCCGGGTTACATGGTTTAAAAAACTTTAGAACTTTTTCATAGTACTCCATTTTAAATTATTAAAATTATTCATTTGAATTGGCCTAGCAAGAAGGATTGTGTATATGAGTTTTTTTTTTTCTTTTCTTTTGGTATATACATGAGAGCAAATATCAACCAAGATAAAAGAAGATATACAATTAGACCTGTAAACAAGATCGGATTTGAACTAGATCGACCATAATCTATATCTGGTTTGTTTAGCTAACGGATTATTATATTCAGATCGATAACGCGTTATCAGATTGACTGTTTCAATCCAAATATGAATTAGTGATTATCAACTCGGATTCGGATCATATAGACATCTAACAAACCTTTGCAGTGAGCAATATTAGAACGTGATTTTGAAACTTAGACGTCTAATTGATACACTTAAAGAGATGTATTTGACTTTTTATTAAAGAAAAAAACAATAAAGAGAGACAAAATAGAGAGTAGAAGAAAAAGAAAATAATGATAAAAATATATTACTAATATGCAAATATTATATATTATAGCATTATATTATATACTATGTTATATCGGATCAAATTATTATTGAACCAAATTGACTATAATTCATATTCGGTTTGTTTAGTTAACGGATTATCGAATTAAGATTGCTAACGGGTTACTGAATTGAATGTTCCAATTAAAATTCTAATTATTTGTTTGGATTCGGATCAAAATCCAATCCATTAACCTGTAGAATTAAAACAACCAAATCCCACAAAACGAAAGAAAAAATGAAATAACAAGAAAACTTATTAAGATCCCTAGAGGCTAGCATTTTACAATTCCAGATGACAAACACACACACACACTCTCTCTCTCTCTTTAAAAATAAATAAATTCTCTCACACACATACAGACAAACACTATATAATGGCATTCTAGCCAATTTTGATTGATTGCTACTCTTGGTGTGATATCATCTCTTGGGATGTAGGTGCAAAGATCAATGGAGGATGAGTGTGTTCTAATGGTGACTTATGAGGGAGAACACAACCATGCAGCAGCAACTTATAGCTCCACAGTTTCTTCACAACTGATAGATAGCTCCTCCTCCATTAAAGGGTCCATAACCAGTTTCCCTTGCTCCTCACTCGTGGCTACTCCTTTTCCACCACCAACTACTGGCCTTAATCTTACTTTTACCAGGCCAAATGAAGGTACTACAATAATGCCTACTCACAACTTGATGCAAGATATCAACACCGCTGCCCCTCACAATGACTACGACGACGACCACCACCACCACAACCACAACAGCATCATCTGCACCAAAATTGGAGAATGTATGGCACACTTAACCAAAGATTCTAACTTCACCGCGGCTTTAGCTGCTGCAGTTGCAAACTCCATTTCTGAACAGCTTAAACCAAACACTACATAAATTTCTTCTTATATTTTGTCTAAAGGGAGAGGATCAGAACTGATTTAGAATTTGAGTTTTAGTGTTATTATGAGTGATCCACTGCCTAAGTGTGCATACTGGCCAGAGTTGCTTTATTTTCAATGTAATCTTCAAGTTTTATCTTGCATTAGAAAGTACTGTATTTTGTTAGTTTTCATTTTTCATTTTTGCATTTTATGAAGCCTAATGTGAGTACCTTCAATGGGTATGGGTTTAACTCACAAGAAACCTAAACAATTATCCTAGCCTAGAGTTTCTTTTCATAATGCCCAATTTATGGATTTCAGCCCATTGTATAATTGGTGGTCCAAATTTAAGAAAGATGCTACCATGCCAACTTCAATATGTTTCCACATCTAACCCAATAAATATAAATCAACTTCTCTAACATCTTCACAGTAATAATCTACCATATGTAAATTTATAAGGTTGAAAGATTACTCTTGAGAGTCTCATCGATTGACATATATTAACATTTACATTACCTATTAAAAAATTTACAGAAAAATTAATATATATAAAAAAAAAATTTAAAAATATGAAAATTGAAAGGCTGAACTATTCAAAGATAATTTTTACAACAAAATTTTTGTAGGCTATCTCACATTTGGCTCATTAAAAAGGGCTTTCAGCTCCATATCTGCTCCACAAATAATAAACCTTATTAGGATATAGAATAGAAGAAATTATCAAGTACTGCGCCTACAATATTAGCATGTAACTCACAAAATTGAAAATAAGTGGGGTTGAACAGGCTTACTGCTTAGAACTGAGCATCTGTCCTTGTGTTTTCAGCTAACTGCGACACTTCACCTTCTGGCTTCGGTTAACTGCTGACTTATTTTTACCATCTAATAAAATTATCTTCCTCTCGTCGTTGACATGATCCTCAGTCTTGCATTTTCAGTTTGAGTCCTTCACAAGGGTTTTGAGCTAAAGCCATGATGGTGATAGCTTTATTTATCCGTTAGGAAGCAGCAGCTTGTGCTGATCTATCTATAAAGTCCAAAATACTTGATCAGTTGATGTTGCTACTCTTCATAGGAGTTCGTCGTAGCAAGTGCTCAGACTCCTTGGGAGAACTTGATTTCACTTTTTCCTTTTCTGTTTCCTTTTTGTTTGCAACTGCCTTCCTCTTTTCATTTTCTAATTCCTTTTCTGAAACACTTCTCTTCATCTTCTCATTTTCTGCTTCCTTTTGAGCTTTCTTCTTTTCAAACTCGAGCTGCTTGCAGTTTTCCTCGTGGGCTTTGACAAACATCCTCACAAAATTGAACAAGGTAGAAACAACTGCAGAACATATTCCAGATAAAGTGAAAACAGAAATTTGTTCATCTACAACACAAATAGAGCATGAACAGATAATTGCAATTATAAAACGAAAGACATTTTACAAATCAGAAGAAGGTGAATTAAAAGCCTTCAAAATATATTGTTTTCAAACTTAGAACCTTAGAGATCCTATAAGACGCGGATAATTTCTTTCAAGCTTAGAGGTGAATCAAAAGGTTTCTTTCGTGAAAGCTTCCTTGTACATATTACTTTTGTAGTGAGGACTAGAACTTGGTGTTTAACAAATATCATAACAAAAGTCCAAGTCTGTATTTTTTTTTTTGGTTTTTGTTTATATTTTCAAAAGTTAGATTAGTTAGTTAGTAGTGATACCTCCAAGGGCAACATCAGCATTTGAAGATACATCAAAGGGCAAAGAGGTAAAATCACCTCTTGAATAACTAGCTCACCAAATAGGGTTCATAATCATGCATTCTTATCATGACTTATTTTAGGGCACAATGCATAAGTGTTTTTATTCATGAAAAAGATGTTTACATGAAATTATTTTTTGAATAAATATATTTAAATTTTAAACAAGAAATTTTACAAAAACAAAATAGTCCAATTGATGTGTCAATATGGATCGAAGATTTTTAGAAAAGATTTATCGAAGTCTAGAATACTTTGATCAAAGGCTCGATCAACGGAAGCAATGCCAGTGTGGCTCGATCATTGATCATTACGAAATATTTTTACAGGAACTTCTAAAATCATAATTCTAAAAAGTTTTGGTATCCTTTTCTGATTACAACTAGGAAAGTCTAATTAGTTTCGACTCAAAGCACTATATAAACGCCTCTAGACTCTCATAACAAAAATAGATAGATAGACTACAAAAACTATTGAGAGTGTACAGAAATAGATCATATATTCATATGTTTTAGAGAGCATAAATTTATTTTCATTATCTAGCATTGGATGGTGGGTAATTCAGAATATCATAATCCTCGTGCTACACGGAGAATTTAACACCGAAGTGTTTCTAAACAGCAAACACGCAACCTGGGGCCATGTACATTTTGTGATTTTTTTCCATATGTACATGCCTTCTGCTACTTGTCTTCTGTCATCAGTCGAAACAAAGGGCACTCCTGGAGCCAAAACCATGTTTATCTCAAAGAATCTCTTACTAATTTACATATTGCACATATGACCAGACCCAGAAATCACCAAAGAGGCCCACCTAAAGGCAGCTCACAAGATTTTTCAGGCTATTCAATCTTCACCAGACGGAATTGGTACTCAAAACATGAGCACTTGAGGGATGAAGCCCAAGCAGATAGTAACAAGGCTGCATCTTTCAGACCATCACTAACCGTCATTGACTTCTGCTTATTGTCCTTTATTTGAACTTAGGTTGCAACCTTGTTACACAAGAATGTTGAGAAACAAGTCCCCCAATCATGAACCACCAAATATTACGATGTGATGATAAGTAAACAAGCACGAAGAAATTTGTAAGAACACACCAAGAATATTTTACCTATGTTATAATCTAAGCAATACTCTCATTGTATTATAGAGCTAAAAACCCAATTCCTTGGTGGACAAGGATTACAATTCCTTAGAGCCCAAGACTTGCCTAACAAAAACTTTCTTTCCTTGAGACCAAGACTTGTCTACTAAGAAAGTACCTAATAAGATACAACTCTATAATAGAAACCTAATCACAACAAGAATTTGAGCCAACCCAACACAAAAGTATAAAAGAACCTGCAATTAAAAGATCAAGTATAGAAGCAGAGCAATAGATTAGAGCTTATGGGGCGTCAGTCACTCTGGTTGTTTCTGTGAGATTAAGAATTTAAATAGATGGACTTATCATGAGCTAGTTTTTTTATAGTGAAGCAATTATTAAAATAAATAGTATTTCATGTAGCATGCTTGTGTGAAACCTAAGCAGCCACCCATTTAACCAGAGATCAGTCAGATTAATACTCATGTCATGACTGTACATTGGGGGAGTTAAAGGTAGAGAGTTCGAGTCCCCCCCAGTACATTGTGAGAGTTAATCTTGCCAGGACAAAAAAAAATGACTGAGCTACAGCCGAAATTGTACCTACCAACAAAGTCAGTAAAATCACTTCGTTGAAGTTATGACTAAGTTTTCAGTTGGTCTAAAATTACTGCTATATAAGAGCAAAGTTCGAGTGTACTATTATATATAAAATTAAAACCTAAAATATAAATGAAGTGTGCTAAAAATCTTCCAACTATTATATATTCATCAAATCAAAGAGACCTCATGAAACCGTTGAAATAATTGAGCCACTCTTAAAGTTATTTACTCATAGCTGTATAAATTCAATCAAGGGGACCTATGTACCACAATACTTCTCTAACCTAGGTAGTTTCTTTATAAAATCAAAAAATAGAAATGTCGGATCAATTTTATTGACAAACTAAAACCATCATATTTCATTCCATGGCTGATGGCATTTAACAAGGTCAAAAGCACAAGACATATGTGGACCAGTAAATTTGTTTTCATGTTATTTTGTTATGTTCTACTGCAATGTTTTGTAAGTAATAAACTAAATCTCCAGATACCTTGCTCAAAAGGGCAACGGGCGGGATCTTCTCCAAAATAGAGAGCCAATGCATCGGCATTCCTTCCCTGGAAATCCCAATTTAGATATCTGTCAGTGATGAGTATCCTCATCTTTTTAAGTGTTGAAAACATGTATTAAGCAAATGTGGGAACATACCACGCCAGAATAAAGTGAAGCCAAAGATCTCACTTCAGCCTCAGCAAAACCAAGAAACTCCTTTAAAATCTGATCATTGGAAAACAATAATAACAGTGATTACAAAGATGATTTACACACACAGGTTGAGGGAAAAAAAAAACTACGGATCCAAATGAAGCAACTTAGACTTTTAGGTCAGTCCAAAAAGATTGAAAGTTGGTTGAATGAAGTGCACTTCTTAAATCCGCCTTATTTTCCAAAAATAGTTATAGATCCAGCAGGATATGCATCATAAAGAAGGAATATGATGTCAAAGGACACAACCATTTATTGGCAATTTTACAGACTTTTGAAGTCAGAACCATTTGAATTCATGGTTAGACTTGTGGCAAACAATTAAAGCTATTAATATTAAAACGTTCAATAGTTACCTTTACTTTTATATGACAGGTGGAAATTTTTGGTTACAGGTAACCTTGAAATTGACAAATATGAATTAAAAGCAATATTTGTCTCAAAGCATAATTTTGGTACCTTTATATAGATATTGCCAACTAATTTCTTTGAGTATATTTTTTTAATTTCTTTTGGAAAGGGAGTTGTTTCTGTATTTTCTGATTATATTACTGAGAATCCAAGCTTAGCTTAATGCCTTAATCTATGTCATATCTGACCAATTATCTTGAACAATCAAAAAAACCAATAATTTCATCACTGAAAGTGTTGTAATCATTATTTTGTCTGGTTAAATATCATATTCATGACAAAATTCCATTCAAGATAGTTGTTTCTATTAATGAGTAGTCATCCACATTGTTCCCATTATCCAATGACATCATCAGACTTTCACTACAAAATCAAGAAAATTCAAAAATTCCTCATACTATCACACCACTTTAATTAAAAATAAGTTTCTAAATTAGTTCTTGGACATCAATAAAAAAAATTCCTCATCTTGCCATCCAGACTCTTGATTATAGATCAGTTTTAAAGTATTAAAAGAAAATGCTCAAAGCTTCAAAATGGCAATAGAGGTTGATTGCCATTTTATTTGCAATCCGCTAATGTCTCTATTGTTTGTTTGTTTTTTTTTTACAAGTAAGAATTCATTGAAAAGTGCCCAAAAGGGGGACGCGACCCGAAACAATTGCACAAAAATTGTAGCCTCAAGCTATTTACGAAAGACAAAAGATCCTCCTTGGATTTACAATTAGAACTTTGTACCCAAAAGAATAGAGAACTAAAACCAGAATATCTAACCACCCCCCAAGGAGACTCCACCCCATCAAAGGATCTCCTATTCCTCTCCTTCCAAAGGGTCCACCACAAGAAAAGGGGGCCATCCACACATCTCTAACTTGGGTCACACTTGGCAGCCACCCCAACTGTCAACTAGGCCAACCGCTATCTCAGGCATGACCCACTAGATCCCAAAAGCTACACAAAGCATAGCCCATACATCTCTAGTTCAGGGACAATGGAGAAGCAAGCGGTCCACATACTCCTCGTCTACCTTGCACATGCATCACCAGTTGACAATAATCTGACGTATTGTCAATGGTTAGAATCCTCCCCAACACTGCTATCCAAGCAAAAAAGGCCACCTGTAGAGGTGCTCAAGAGCACCTAATTCCTTTCCACAAAAAGAAATCTCATGGATACCCATCAGACGACAATTGAACGAGCGGACCTCAAACCTCCCATGACTCGTGCACATCCACAGCCACTTCGCCCATCCCCTCTCCAAGAATAGTTTGACCATAAAGCATAACCAAGAACTCAACCATCGCCTCCACCTCCTAATCATGCAAATCTCTCTCAACTGCAATCCCAACCAGTCTTGGAAAGACTCTCGCAAGCGGCCTCTCTTCATACCAAGGGTATCTCAAAAGCTGACAAGGCGCCCATCCCTCACCTTGAAGCAAATATGCTTGGAAAATTCATCCCATCCCTTATGAATGCTCTTCCACAAGCCAACATCCACCGGTTACCTCAGCGACAGAGAGCAAATCTATGACAAATGACAGTCCTCCAAAGCCTCTGCCTCTCCACCCCAAACCTCCACAACCACTTGCCCACAAAACTTTGTTGAACAAGTCCAATCTCCTCACTTCCAATCCTCCCACTTAAATGGGCCTACAAATCTGCTCCCACCCCACAAGATGGTATTTAAACTCGTCGCCCATACCCCACTAGAAATTCCTCTGTAACCTCCCATCCTCCACTCCACAAAAGTTAAAATCGAGAAAAGGGACACAAAGCAAGTAGGGAGACTCAAAGGGTGATCTTCGTCAAAGTCAGACACCCTCCTTTTGATAAGTACTGTTTCTTCCTGCCAACAGCCTCTCAAAATGCTGCACAACTGGATCCCAAGAAGAAGGATGCTAGCCAAACAATCAATATCCTCCACCACTCCCACCAGGACAATTTTGCTCTTCCCAAGGATGATATTCAGCCCCAAAACCACCAAAAAGCACCCACGGACTCCTCTCAGGTACCTTAGCTTACTCACATCGACTTCAAAAACACAACTATGTCATCCGTAAAAAGCAAATGAGAGATCTCCATCTGGCTAGCCAGATCCCTCCCCACCCTAAATCCTTTGAAGAATCCCAACTCGTCCACCCCTCTCATCAGTCTACTGAAGGCCTCCATCACAATAAGGGATCCCCCTACCTCAAACCTCTCAACCAGCATTGAGAACTTCAATGTGGAAATGCAAAATCGGATCCAAGCTCTTCAATTCACACCAAACATGTGGAAATGCAAAATCGAATCCAAGCTCTTCACTTCTCACCAAACCCCATCATCTCGATAACATAAATCTGGAAATCCCAATTCACGTGGTCATAATCTCTCTCTAAAACACACCACCCTAGCTCCCCGCTACTTTATTTGGCATCTGCACACTCGCTAGCAATCAAAACAGAGTCTAGAATCTGGCAACCTCCCACAAATGTGTTCCGAGACTCTTAAATCACCTTGTCTAGCACCTCCTTCAACCTTGTCGCTAGGATTTGGACTATGAGCTTGTACATGCTACTCACCAAGCTAATAGGCCTAGAATCCCTAATGTTCGTGGCACCACCCTTCTTCGGAATAAGGGCGATGAAGGAAGCATTCATGGACTTCTCAAATCTCCCATGTGAGTGAAAGAATGTATTGTTGCCATGATCTCCCACTTCACCACCTTCTAATTATGCTAAAAGACGGCCATGGAAAAACCAAAGACAGATTGTTACTCCCCATAATTGTTCTAACGATCAACTCGGTGATATTTTTATGAAGCCATTAGCTCATGGTGCCTTTCGACGATTGTGTTTCAAGTTGACATGTTTAATTTGTATGCTTCAGCTTGAGGAGTGTTAGGAGTTGGCATTATTGATATCGTTTAGTTCGTAAGGGATTTTCTGTAATTTGGCTTCTCTCAATATAAATAAGAGAGATGGTGTAGAAACCCTACATCCATCAAATTTCATTCTCCTTACTCTCTTTTCTTTTCTTTTCTTCTCTTCTCTAACCCAAAAAACATACTCTCATAGACTTCAAGTGTGCTAAAGGAGAAGCAAATCGCAGGAGAAGCATATTCATTGATTGTGAATGGCAAGAGCTTCAATGAAGCGTTCAGCATAAGTCTAGGCCAGAAGTAAGTAGGAGATTGGGTTAGAATTTGGTTAACCTGGTTGTAAATCCTTTCTAAATAGTGGATTTCATCAACTTGAATATTATTTGCGATAGTTTTAGATGAAATAACCAAAGACTTCCAATGGGACATTTTATGGTTTATGTTATTTGCCAAGGATATAGTGCTAGTGGATACCTCTAAAGCAAACTTAGCAATAAAAATAGAAATATGGAGAAATGTGTTAATATTAAAAGGATTGAAAATTAGTAGAACTAAAACCGAGTATATGAAATGTAAATTTAATAAAGAATCAGATATTAATAATATAATGATCACACTTTAAAACCAAAGGATTATTCAAAATAACTTCTTTTGATATCAAGGATCAATAATATAAAAGGATGGAGAAATAGATAGGGATATAACAAGTAGAATTGGATTAGGTTGGACAAAAATGAGACAAACTAGTGGGCATTTTGTGTCAAAAGAATCACATATGGGATAAAAGAGAAATTTTATAAGACAGTTATTAGACCATCAATTCTATATGGAGTAGAATATTGGAAAAATTAAAAAAGAAACAAGAGCAACACCTTCATGTAGTGGAAATGAAAACGTTAAGATGGATGGTCAGAGTAACTCGAAGAGATAGGATTACTAATGAAAGTGTGATAGAAAAATTAGGTTTGGCACCCATTAGGTAGATTAGTTTGCATAGAAGGTAAGAGATAAAGTGGGCGACTAAAATTATCGTGAGATGAAACTATTAGGATTATTTTAAAAAGTTAAATATAAGAGGTGAGATGGCTAATAGAAATGAATGAAAAATGAAAGTTCATGTGGCCAACCCCACTCATATGGGATTAAGGCAAGGATGATTATAATCTACCCGGACTCTGTCCCTTAGTTTTTCCCTATGGTTTTTCATGTAAAAATTGTGCGTTCATATGTGTGGATGATTAACTTTCTTTACTTGCTTTAAATTTGCAAACATGAATGATTTTAATATGCTTTCTAGTTAGTTAAAATTCAAAATATCGTTAATAATAGTTTAATTTTGAATCTCTGTTAAAGTTCCCTAATTGTTTATTAAGAGAGGGATGGCAAATCTTGTTAATGGGTCATGATCGAGTCAGGTTTGTCGGGTCGAGACAAGGGTGCAACCTTCTTGTAGAAAGGAGCCGATCCTTGTGTAATTAGTTAGGAATTTTTTATTCTTTATTTAAATTAGAATTTACTTTCTGTTTCCTATTTTGGTGGGATTCCTAATTTAGAGGGATTCTTTCCTAGTTTTTCTCCTAGAACTATGGACTGCCTATTTTGGTGGAATTCCTAATTTAGAGGGATTATTTCCTAGTTTTCCTCCTATAACTGTGGACTGGAATGCCGGCCACATTAGCATAAATATTAGGTTGTAATTCATTATTTAGAAAATGAGAAATTCCAGAATTCTTCATCAAAATTCTCATGGTATTAGAGCAGGTCTCTGAACCCTAAACCATTCTTCATTGACGTTCTCTCATCATGACCAAATACGGCATGAACACACAGACCTCTTCCTCGGAAGTCAATTCTAGACCCGAGACAA